>CM028136.1:727922500-728522500 GCA_016271365.2 Neoceratodus forsteri | reverse complement strand
ACTGTGTTACAACATAGTGTTTATTCTCTATTTATTACAGCTTTTCAAAAAGAATTTCAAGGTACCCAAAATGCGTCTGTGGTCACAGAAGGAGATGTGTTGTCTGGCTCAGTCAGCCCAGGCCAGGGAAAACCTGCGTATACTAATGCGCAGTACTAATATGAAGCTGGCTAAAATGTGGAGGTGCATCCACGAGTATATGTGGGCTGAACACAAGGTCCACAACAAGAATGCACCAATGTGCAAAAGAAAGTGAAAGCTGTTGTGCCAGTGCTTCTACACCTTAAAAGCTCAAGAGGAGATACCGGAGAATGATGTCACCTGGTACTACCTCGCTTATGAGATGTGGGAGGCAGCAGGAAAGCCAGAAGCGGGGGAGCGCCTAACACACCGTGAGTACAGAAACTATCTGTAACTAAACACGTTTTCTTTTGTAGAAAAAACAAATAAGGTCACTGTTGTGTTAATTAAGCAATGATGAACTCTGGGGGTTACGTTAATGTTCTAGTTAATCACCACCTGGGGGGTATAAAATTGGATAAGGGAGAGCTGAGTGGCATATTGCCCCTAAGGAGTGATTAACTTGAACATTTACGTAACCCCAACAGTTCATTATTGCAGTTATAATAAGCTGGTTGCTAATCGGTTTTGTTTTAAATATAATATTACTAATGTATTTACAATTTTGTAGGAAATTTACATCAAATACTACCTACACCATTCTAATTTAAATTGTTATTACTCTGTTGTCCAGTTGATCCCTACCCAGCCCTCTGGTATTACTGTTGTGTCACATACACAGACAGAAAACACACACATGCACACACATATACACACACACACACACACACACACACACACACACACACACACACACACACACACATATCGTATCAAAGTATGCTGCTTAGTTTAGCCTTCATGCGCTTATGGATGAGTAGCACCAGCAACACCCTTACCCCGCAATTGCTGAAATTTTTTTGTCATTTGTCAGCCACCTGTGTCTTCATTCTTCCAGATCTCTCCTGAAGTGCATCTGGGCCAGAGACCACAGGAGCTATCAGCAGATGCCTATTGTAACAATCCCAAAGTCATTCCAAGTCTCCAGAAGCCAGTCCCACTCAATGGTACCACTCTCTTCAACACTGCATGACTGTCCTCTCTTTTGACTTGCTGCACTTGTAAGCTTGTGTTGGAGAAGGCATTCAGCTGCTGCACCATGCTATTTGAGCCATTCAGTCATTGCACTTGAGAGGGAGAGAAAGCAAAAGCTGTGCTACACTTCATTTACACTGTCTACTTATGGTTTGAATGGGTAGAGCCGTGAACCACGTAAGAAGTACAATAAAAAAATTGAGGACAGTCATCACTCATTTATGGCTCCCAATACAGATGTATGGCCATGCCGTAGTACACAAGAGGCCAGAAGAAAGTAATATTTTTTCTAGATCAAGCACACCCTCATGTACCAAACCTTGATATGTATGCATCTGGTAGTTACTTTGGGCTGGCAGCTGAGGCGCAAGGTGCTTCACAGTGACACATTCTGTTCCCCGTACCAGTTGCTGCTGTCAGAGGTGAGTCCCAATAGCAACCGCTCAACATCATTGATCCAGAGTTTGCAGGTAACACTTCTATGTGCCCACCAGTGCTTCAGTGTGACTATCACTGGAAGGCGCTAACACTATAAAACTGCAGGTTAACCATTTGTCACAGCTATGATCTCTGCCAGGCTGTGGATTAACTCACCCAGAGAAGAAGCACTGTAGCTGTGTGTCCTTATGTTTTTCTCATACTTACACATCCAATAATTCTACTTATTTTTAATGAACAATGCTCCCTGCCAGTGGCATTTTTTTTCTTTTACTCCAGCAGTGTTTTTGTTGTCAAAATGGTTTTGGTAAAAATTCCTCCTACAGCTGGTTAATGTTATGATGGCAATGAATTCAAGTTATAGAATTTTTAATACAGCTAGTGCCACACAACTTAGTACTCTTCTGACTAGCCTCTAGAAGTACAGTAATAAGGAGTTTAACATAAGGCCCCCACAATGCTGATAACGACTCAAATGTAAGCATTGCTGAGACCCTTATAATAATTATTTAACAGAATCTGAAAAATGTGAGTTTGCAGATTCTGTTAACATTGTAACAGTCTAATGTTTATCTTGTATTAAGATGCATATACAGCTTAGCCATACAGTTACCAAGGTTTAATACTATCTATTAACATTATTAATAGTAATACCAATAAGACAATGCTATACATTGTTTCAATGATAATTCAATCAGTGATTACTCTCGTGTACTACTCAGCTATAAGTCATGTCACACTACACTGTGTGGCTGTCATTGAGTACCATAGATAGTATCGTTCTACTATCACCTCACTGCATCATTTTTATCCATTTAATTTAAAATGTTTTTGTATACTTAACCATTATACAGCACCTCATCTAGGTCTATCTTAAGTGGTAGAGTAGAGTATAATTGTTCCAAGAAATTACTTATCAATACATTAACACACAAAATACCACACGCAATGAAAATCTTTAAAATCTCTCATTTTATAGATCATCAAAGGTGTTCCCCACCACAAAACGAGGTAGTACCAGCCGTCGCAGAGGCTGTGGAGGCCGACCATTATGACACTGACAGTGTCATAATTGTTGAGTCAGAAGGTAAGAACATTGCACAAGAAATTATTAACTATAATTACTGTCACTGGTATACATCGATCACACTTTGATTCTGTGAACCCACTGATCTGCTGTAACACTGGTATGTACTGTGCGATTTTTTTTTTCAGATTGCAGAGTGCAAACCAGAAATTTGTTGTGTTTCATCACAGCAAATAGCTTTGCTGACCATATAAAAGTACTAATTTCCCAAGCATATATACCTCAATAATTAGCAAGCTGTTCTATAATTGTTGACAGTACTAGTTTCCCCTGTGTTTCTACACTCAAGACAGATCAGATCTTAAATGTATAACTAAGAAGTAATACCTAACACAGTACTAATGACTTAGAAAGAATTACATATAGAAGTAGTCGGTATCTTTTCACAAAACAGAGTTCTACTTGTACAATAGTCAACAGATAAGTATTTAGCACAGGTATTGCCATAGTGAGTTTCTCACTATTACATAGAAAATCATTAGTATGAATATTTTGCTATGTGGCTCTCAAGTTGGGATATAATACCAGTCTGTCTGTGTCTGTGCGGGGGAGGGGGGAGGGGCACAGCTACAGCACCTGATAATTTTCATACAACAGCTAAAGTCACACATTTGCACACATGAGAAAGATAAAGGCAAGGTGAACATAAAACCAAACAGATACAATAACAGTATCAGTAACAAAAGTTAAATACTTGCAGGTATGTAAGAAACTATTTCTCTGCCTTACAGTGGTTGGGGGAGACTGCAGAAACAGCAGAGCCACAGGTGAAGAAGGAGCATGCTACTAGTCCTGAACGTAAGTGCACCAACATCAAGTGACACAAAGGTCATACAATACTGAGAAGACTAGCAGTTGATTTCATGTAATGGTATTTGTTAATACAATAATTACAGGTCTACAGTACATCAGCTCCTCATGTCTTAGGTACCACCAGGTGTCACTGCCTAGTTGACAACATACAACTAGTAACTGTCCCACACAGTATATTAGTGCAATGATACAGGTGTAACACCTATAATAGAAAGGGTCTCAGAAATGGAGCTTTCTGATTGACTGCAAACATTCTAACAGCCTTATGTTAATCTTTTATTAACATTCATGTGGAGTTTAGCCATATGCTGAACAAGGTTTAACACTATGTAAAAACATTTTTATTATACTAGTAATAAGGCATTCCCCATGATTATGTCATGGTCAGTTAACCACCCTCTAGGGACATGTGGCACTCTGCTACACCTCATGCCACAGTACACCCCTAGAAGGTGATTAACAGACCATTAACATAACCCCTGCTCATGCCTTATTGCTTAATTACATAGCCTTTTATGTAATCAAACTCTCCACTAAGGATCCACCACCTGTTTTTTAGGCTGGGGCTATTGACTGCATCATGACATACAACTGTTAACTGTCCCAACCACTGTGTTACTGTTATCACGCAGCTCTACTGTTTATACACATAGCCTATTTATCTTACAAGTCTCCACTGACCATGCAGTTCCTGCTCTGGACATGTGTACCATTGCCTAGCTGATAACGTATAACTCGTTATTCTGCAGGCTATGTCTACCTGCAACCATACAGTAAGACAATAAATATCTGTTTACTAGCTTGCACAGTGACTTCCCACTCTTAACGCAGTACCTGTACTAACTCTAGTTGGAGGGTGGATACATTTACTAGGCAACACCATACAACTGTTAACTGTTCCAACTAGTACATTATTGCAAACATACATCTGAGATATTCATATCCATATCCTTTCTTTTGAGTGAATCTACACTTAACATGCAGAACCTGCTCAAATGCTGCAGGGGGCCTTACCTCCCTGATGACGTGCAAGCCACAACTATCCCAACTATTACAGTACTGAAACAATAGAATTGTACGATCAATATACATAAGTTTTGTTTACCTGTGACTCTGCAGTCATGATGCAGTATGTCCACTGCAGACACAATCAGAGAGAGGGGGGGAAGGGTGGAGGACATAATCTAGCTGATCACATGACTCTGTAGTCGTGATGCAGTATGTCCACTGCAGACACAATCGGGGGGAGGACTTAATCTAGCTGATCACATGCAAACCCTAAATGCCATAACATGTCTCCTCCTATAAACAATCATGTATACCATTAAAATCTATATCCTTTATTTACTGTAACAATCCAGTCAATATGGACTTACAGCTGTATGTATCTCTGGCTCTAGGATGGGCAGCATCCCATGGCTGACAGCACACAAGTACACAATCCCTAAGTTGTGTACCCTACAACCACAAAAGTGTGCCATTAATAGCTATAGCCCTTCTTTGACAGAGAAACTATGTCTACAGGGAAGAGAGCGTAGTAGAAGGTGAGGCATTGCCTACTTGTGGAGAGATGGCCATTGCTTAGCTGATGTCACGTAACAATTAATTGTTCTAACTTGTGTCTTATTCCATCATCAAACTGCTAGATCAGTAATGATATCCTCTATTTTACTGATGGTCTCCACTCACAATACAGTACCTTATCTGTGGTCTGTATGTGGATGGGTGGGTAATTTACCTAGATGACGCCACCCAACTCCTAACTGCATAAGCTGTCATCTACCACAAACAGAGATATATGCCATAAATGACTGAAACATTTATTTTCTCTGGGTATCCACTCAAGACACAGTTCTCACTGTACCTCTGTCTGTGATGTGAAGAGGGGGAGGGGGATGGGGCATTACCTGCATAACCCCATGCAACTCAAAGGTTCTCAAATTTCTATGTCCCTACAACCACAAAGATGCACCATTGATACCTATGTACCGTGTTTTCCTCTTACTCTACACTCAAGAATCAGCACATACTGTGTGTGTGGGGGTGGGACAAGACATGATATACAGTCTGGTCTGTGCAGCCACAGGGGGAGGACATGCCATACCTGATTTAATGTAATTATATACTCTTCCAACTTGTGTGTTACTTTATTATGATGCTCTAACATGAATATATAAATGTGTTTTTACTGACAGTGTGCACTCACAATACAGTGCCTCATCTGTAATGTAGACACAGTACAGTTAAGCAACATACATAGCAGAGGCTGTGTATATTGCTGGATTTACCACACCTGGTGTGTTTCATTCACAAGGCACACCTTAACCATATTGAGTAAATCACCTATGTGGAAGCATTTCAACTTGTTATGATACAGTACTGACACACCTACTGCTTCATAACAGCTATGATTACATAGGTACTATAGCATAAGAACTCCATCCCAGTAATAGATTTCTATACATAACAACATTGTTTCTATACACTATAACAAAATACCTCAGCTGCAGTGCAGCAGGGACAGGTGGGGTGCTGATGAGACCCATTGGCTGGCTGATGAAATGCAGCTCATAACTGTCGTAAGTGTGCCCCAAAACATAGAAACATAGAAACATAGAATTTGACGGCAGATAAGGACCGCTTGGCCCACCCAGTCTGCCCATTTCCCTGCCTACTGGATAAGCTGCAGATCCTAGTTAACCAGCAGCCTACTTTTTCCTACCCCCATCCCCTAGAATTGCCTTATGACTGTCCCATGCATGCTTGAATTCCACCACTGTTTTTGACTCCTCGACTCCTCGGAGGGCCGTTCCATGCATCCACAACCCTCTCTGTGAAAAATACGTCCATCAAATTACCTCGAGCCGCCCCCTCTATCTTCAAATTGTGCCCCTTGTTCTGCACCTCTTTTTTGAAAGATGCTGCCCTCTTGGACTTTTGTTGATTCCCTTGGAGGTACTTGAAAGTTTCTATCATGTCCCCTCTCCTCCTTTCCTCGAGGCTAAACATATTAAGCTTCTTTAGTCTCTTCATGTCTTCTGGTGCAGACCTGCACCATTTTAATTGCCCTCCTCGACAGCTTCCATCCTGTCTATGTCTTTCGAAGACTGGGTCTCCAGAACTGCACACAGTACTCCAGATGGGGTCTGACCAGCTGTCTGTACAGAGGGATAATAACTTCCTGTTTTCTACTGGTGATGCCTCTCCCTATGCATCCCAATATCCCCCAGCCCTCATTGCTGCCTCTCACATTGCTTGCCCACCTTAAGGTCATCTGATATGACTACCCCAGGTCCCTTTCCATTTTGTTGTTGTTAGTATCTCACCCCCATTGTGTACTCTTCCTGGGTTTTGTTTCCCAGGTGCATTACCTTGCACTTCTTAGCATTGAATCTAAGCTGCCATACATTTGACCATTCTTCTAACCTTGCTAGAGTCCTTTTCATCCTTTCCACCCCACCTTGTGCATCAACTCTGTTGCAGATCTTTCGTCATCTGCAAAGAGACATACTTTTCCTTCCAGTCCCTCTGCAATGTCGCTTATAAAGACATTGAAGAGGACTGGTCCTAATACTGAACCCTGCGGTACCCCACTAGTAACCTCCCTTTCATCAGAGTGGACTCCATTTACTATTACTCTCTGTGTCCTATTTTCCATCCAATTTTTTACCCAGGCTGTCATCTTGGGACCCACCCAGGCTAGCTAACTTGTATATTAATCTTTGTGTGGGACTGTGTCAAATGCCTTGTTAAAGTCTAGGTAGGCCATGTCCACAGCCCCTCCCTGATCTACTACTTTGGTCACCCAGTCAAAGAAATCTATCAGATTTGTCTGGCATGAGCTTCCTGCTGTGAATCCATGCTGCCTTGGGTCCTGTGCCCCTCTGGCCTCTATATACTTGACAATTCTTTCCTTCAGAAGTGATTCCATCATTTTCCCTACCACTGAGGTTAAACTAACAGGTCTGTAGTTTCCTGCTTCTGCCTTGCTCCCACTTTTGTGCAAGGGAATCACATCTGCCCTCCTCCAGTCCTCGGGTACCACCCATCCTCCCATGATTTGTTTACACAGGGTAGTCAGTGGTGTTAATTCTACCTTAGTTCTTTAGAATTCTGGGATGAATCCCATCAGGCCCCATTGCTTTGTCCACCTTCAGTTTTAAGAGTTCTTTCAGAACCTTTCTTCTGTAAATGGGCTGGTATCAACTTCTGTATCCAGTGTGTTTCTACTGTTTGTTCTAGGTACACCCTCTTCCTTTGTAAATACTGAGCAAAGTATTTGTTTAGTATCTCTGCCTTTTCACAGTCTCCTCTGCCCACCCTCCCCTTTATTAAGCCTCACTATCCTCCCTTGGTCTTCCTTCACTCCCTGATGTACCTATAAAGGTTTTATCCCCTTCTTAACTGAGTTGGCTATCTTTTCCTCGGTTTGGGCCTTTGCTGTTCTGACTGCCATCCCAGCTTCCTTTTACTTTAACTTGATACAGTTCTCTGTCCTGCTCTTCTGTGATTCCTTGTACTTCCTGAAAGCTTTCTTTTCTCTTGAACTCACTGCACTTCCTTTGAGAACCATAGTGGTTTCTTACATCGTTTAGTTTTGTTTATTTGCTTCACACAAAGGCTTGTTGCCTCTGTGATGGCAGTTTTTATTATTCCCCATTGTTCTTCCACCTCTCCTTCCTGCCCATGTGCTAGTGCATTCCTTAGGCACTTACCCATTTTGGCAAAGTCAGCCCTCCTAAAGTCCAGTACCTTTGCCTTTGTATGGCTTGACTCTATTGCTGTGTTTATTGTGAACCATACTGTTCAATGGTCGCTAGTTCCAGATGGCTACCCACTTCTACATCTGTGATCCTCTCTTCATCTCCATTTGAGAGAACCAGGTCTAAGATTGCTCCCTCTCGAGTGGGCTCCAATACTAGTTGTCTAAGGCATGCCCCCTGTAGGGCATCTAGAATAACCCCACTCTTCGAAGCGGCTGTGGCAACTGCACTACAGTTAACATCTGGCATATTCAGATCACCCATCAGCAATATCTCCCCTTTTTTTGCCATACTAAGTATACTTTCTATCATTTTCTTGTCCATTTCCTCCCCCTGAGAAGGGGGTCTGTATACAACCCCTGTGCAGATTGTGGTGCCATTGCCGGTCTCCAAATTTACCCACAGTGCTTCTTCTCCTCCCTGTTTTCTCTTTTGTTCTGTTACTTTGATTCCTTCCTTATGTAAAGAGCTACTCCTCCTCCTCTTAACCCTCCCTGTCCCTCCTGTACATAGTGTATCCTGGTATGTTTATGTCTCAGTCATGGTTTTGTGCGAACCATGTTTCTGTGACTGCCACGATATCCAGATGTTCCTCCTCCATCAAGGCCACTAATTCAGGAAGCTTGTTACTCAGACTACGTGCATTGGTACTCATTGCTCTCCATTTTTGATGGCTTACTTTCTGTTGCAGCATCCCCACTGACCTTTCTACCTCGGTCTTTTTCTCATTTAGTACCCTGTTTTGTATGGAGGCTGGGATTTTCCTGCTGCTCATCAGTGCCTCCCCCCTTGACTAGTTTAAAAGCTTGCCAATGAAGCATTTAAACCGATTGCTCAAAAGACTTGTTCCCTTCCTGGACAGATGCAGACCATCCTGCCAGTATAGGCTGGTGTCCCTCAAGGTGGAACCCCAGGCCCCAATGAAGCCAAACCCCTGTGCTCCACACCATTTTTTCAACCACTCATTAAACTGCATGGTGCAAAGTACCCTTGCCTCACTCATGCCATTTACAGGCAGCACCTCTGAGAAGGTTACTGTGTGTGCTACTTGTCTTAGGCCCTCCCCAGTTCTACAAAGTCCTTCTGCACTGCTCTAATCTCATGTTGAGCCAAGTCATTTGTCCCTAGGTGGACAATGACATCCAGCTCAGACTCCTGTGCAGCTGTTCTCGTGATCCTGAGGATGCGCTTCCTGTCCTACAAGCCATGGCACCAGGCAGGCACTTTACTTCAGTTTTCCCTGCTCCCCCCAGTTCTATCCCCCTAATAATTGAGTCCCCCACCAGGAGCTTCTTCCTTTCCTTGGCATCCTTTGCCTCCCTCCTGTGGGCCTCCCTTGTGACAGGTGTCTCAGCCTCCTTAATCTCCTCCGTGGGTGCATCCATAGGGGCTGCTCTCCCAGAATGGTGTATGGATTGTGAGTGGAACAACTGACTGGGTGTGCCTCTGTTCCACCCTCCTCACCCTCCCTGAGCCCACTGTGGTCCAACTGCTGTGCTTTTTTCAACCTCTGAGGTAGTGGTGGTGGCTCTGGTGCTCCCTGGATGGGGGGGTTCCCTTCCTACCATCAAGTCTGGCCTGGGGGAAGGTTCTCTTACTGCTGTACAGTGTGGCCTGAAGATGGGCAACTTCCTCCCTCAGGGCAGAGAGTTGTCTACAAATAGGGCAGCATCTCAGCCTCCAGAAAGACTCCCGGAAGACTGCTGCCCCACAGCCATTACATTGCACTACTCCCCACATGACTATGTACTTTTTTTTTTGTGTATGTGTGTGCTTGTGTGTGTGATTGGTTTGTTATATAGAAATATATATATATTATATAATGTGTATGCGTATATTTTCAGTGCTGTGTGCTAGAGAGGATATGACATTGGTATGCACCTTGCACTCTTGAGGAAATGATGTCAGAACCCTAGGTATAAAGGAACTATTTCCAGGGGTGGGGTGAGGGGTGGATGGGGTTGGGCCTAAACTGTGCCCTCACAAAACAATCAGCTTAGAGCTCTGACCCACTGCTGCAATGAGTGCCTTCCTGTCTGCAAGATACTATACACAACAATTTGACAGGGAAAATCCCCTGCTAATCAAACAGAGAAAAATCCAGACATCCAAGTCAGACACAGGTAAACCTCCCCAGCCCCAAAACAGCCTGGTGGTTTGTGCTCTTAAAAGCAGTCAGCCCCAAAATAAGTCAGCTGTGCTTTGAACTCTTCCTGCACTGAAAATCTCAAGAATTGTAACAAGACTGTCTTTTCCTGATAATTGTAAATTCCTTCTTTCACCTTTCAGTTAGAAGCAGCCTCCACCTGCAGTATATCTGCTACAAACCACAGACAATTGAAAGGTTCCCCTCCCAACTCGCTTTCTTGCAAATCCTATGTTCAATATTGCAGCTCCCAACAAGAGATAGTTTGGCTAGGAAAAATATTAACTGTTCTGATGAGTTTGCTATAAACACTTGCTTATAATACTATTCTTCTCAGGTCTGTTACCAAAGCTATTGGCTGAATTAAGTCTCTGTGATGAAATCACTTCCTGAGAAAGTTTGGAATTGCCTTTTAAGGCAAACAAAGATAAACACAGAAAACAGTTTACTGTCTGGGTCAAATAGTGAAACACATTTAATAAAAAAACACAAAAGTATTTCTGACATTCTCATATAGTAATAGCTTGTTCTTTTCTCTTTTCAGATCAGCCACATAAAAAGCGGCACACTGTCCACTGCCGTTGTGTTTGCAGACTTAAGCACAAGACTGACAGTAGTACAAATGAAATAAAAGAGTTAAGGAAAGAACATGTAACTATTTTACAGCAACTTGCAGCACAGCAAGCCACTGTGAATCTTGTGCTTGAGCCTGTGGGCACAGTGGCAGGTGGCAGTGCAGACAGCAGCACTGTTTAACCTGTGGCCATAACCAGTCTTTCTGGCCACTGATGGACGGCCTCCACAGCAAAGTCACGGTATCTTCTCTCAAGCTGGCGCAACTACTTCCACTTCAGATGTGCCTCCACATTTTATCCAGTTTCCTGCCTGCATTGACTAAGCCACTGAACACACCTCCTTTTCTATTTCGCTTATTACTAGATTGATATATTTTTTTTACAAATCGAAAAAAATGTGTACTTAATATTTTAAAAAGTTTATTTTTATTTTGCTGAAAACAAAGCACAGTTATCATTTTTTTGTCTTAATATATGCATGTGTTTTACAAATAAATAATTTTTCTTAACAAAACATTGTTTTCTTGTAAAACTTGTAAAAAACAGTATTTATCACACTTATTGGAATGCTGACTACTGAAGGTAAGTAATAATTATAATCTTTATTTTTAATGCGCCTTTCTAAAAATCAAGGCGCAGAACAGTCTATAAAATACATCCAAATAACACATCATAATAAAATCAGTAGAATAAATAATATCAACATCATAATAAATAATAAAATCAGATTGGTTCAATATCATCCCCAAACGCTTTCCTCCACAGAAAGGATTTCAATGCTTGTTTAAAGCCCCCCACCATTGTGCACTCTCTAATCCAATGGGGTAGAGAGTTCCAGATGGTTGGTGCCATGAATACAAAGGCCCGGGCACTGGAAGATTTCAAAACTACCCTCAGAATCTCTAGCAACCCCTCGTTGGCTGAGTGGAGCAGTCGCTCCAGGTAGTCAGGGCCCAAACTGTGCAGGGCTTTGTAAGTCAGCAAACCGACTTTAAAGGAGATCCACCACTGAACTAACAGCCAGTGCAGGCCCGCAGCACTGGGGTAATATGGGAGGAACGAGGCGTCCCAGTTAACAGCCAGGCTGTGGAGTTCTGCACCAGCTGCAAGTGGTGGATATCAACACCTGGAAGCCCAAAGTAAAGGGAATTGCAGTAGTCCAAGTGCGAGGTCATGAAGGCGTGGATCAACGTAGGTAGGTCTCCAGATGAAGCAAGCTGCTTGATCCTAGCGATATTCCTAAGATGATAAAAGGATAACTTAATGACAGCCGACACTTGCGCACGCAGTGTCAGCCGGTCATCAAGAATTATCCCTAGGTTGTGCACCTGTTCAGAGATAGGGAGCTCAACCACCCCCAGGAATAAACCTGAGGGATTGTTTGTCCCCCACCCCCCTATCCGGCGACCAGGATCCATGACCATCACCTCCGTCTTTCCAGAATTCAGCTTCAGCCAGCTGGACCTCATCCATCCTTGGATTTCATCGAGGCAGTTATTAAACACCGAGAGTGCACCATTCTGGTCGGGTACTAAAGACAGGTAGAGCTGGGTATCATCAGTGTAACAATGAAACTCCAGCCCATACCGTCTTACAATGTCTCCGAGGGGAAGCATGTACACCGAAAACAGCATGGGGGACAGCACTGAGCCCTGAGGCACCCCACAAGACAGAGAGACAGGGTCAGAGGAAAACACCCCAGACACCACTCTCTGAGTTCTACCAGTGAGGAAAGACATAAACCATCTGTGGACCAAACCTGAAAGCTCACAGATGATTCTCAAGTGCTCAAGCAGTACCCCATGGTCTACAGTGTCAAATGCTGATGACAGATCCAAGAGGACCAAAATGGACTATTTTTTCTGGTCTCTCACCATCAAGAGATCATTGAGCACCTGAACCAGTGCAGTCTCAGTGCTATGCCTCTTTCTAAAACAGGATTGGAGAGGATCGTAGATGCTATGGATGGTCAAATGGTTGTCCAACTGAGTAGCCACTACTTTCTCAATTACCTTCCCAACAAAGGGAAGGTTTGAGATAGGTCTGTAGTTTGTGAGGGAATCAGGGTACAAAGAAGCCTTCTTCAACACTGGTGTCACCACAGTCTCCTTCAGGGAGCAGGGATATTCACCAGAGTCTAAGGAGCACCAGACTATCCTCGCTAGAACCGGAATGATAATCTCCCCACAGCCCATAATCAGGGTGGTAGGGCCCGGATCTAAACTACAGCATGTAGTGCACATACCTTGGACAATCCTCATAATATCTTCGATATCCAGCCTTTTGAAGGGGTTCCAGGAATGTGGAGGGAAAGCAACCAAGGACTGGTCCACGGCCCTTCCCATAGAGAGTGTTGCACGGGTCTCTGCCCTGATGTCCTCCACCTTATCTGCAAAGAACCGAGCAAACTCTTCACACTGAGATTGTGAAAAGGCTCTACGAACCTGTAGACAGGCTGGGTTACACAGTCTGTCCGCGGTTCGAAAGAGCTGAGCCGGTCGGTTCTGTGCAGCAGCAATTTTCCTGGACAGGAATACTGCCTTCTTATGGGTAATTGCTAATTGATAGAGTTGATAATGCTCTAGCAGTCTAAGATGGTCGGCATTCAAGCGGGATTTCCACCAACATCTCTCTAACCTGTGTCCTAAACGTTGCATCTCCCTCAGGTCCCCATCGAACCATAGGGACCGAGGGCAAAGGGAGAGAGGACGCACATGAAACAGTGCAATGGAATCCAGAGCAAAGGTAATGGCCTTATTATAGGCCAGAACCAAAACCTCTGGATCCGAGCACATCACAGGGAGTTCTGATAGGTCAAGCAATCGCAGTTAAACCATTGGGAGTCATCATCCATAAGGTGCGGTAATTTGTCCATCTCGTACGCTATCCACGAGGGGGGTGCCAATACTGAACTACAGTGTGATGGTCAGACCATCCAAAGGTTCCACCTCACCGGAGGCTCCACCACCAGGAGGAAGACCAGATCAAGGGAATGCCCACATTTACGAGTGGCAGAGGTAACCACCTGTGAGAGGCCCAGTGAATTCATCAATTGGAGGAAGTGCTGTCCAAATTGCGAGAGTTCATTGTCGATCCAGGCACTGAAGTCACCCAGCACCATCAACCTGGGGGACTCCAATACCAGGTCAACTATGAAGTCTGCCACTTCCTTAAAGAATGGCTTCCCATCTCCGGGTGGACGGTAGACGAGGGCCAGTCTATAGCCCCCACCTGCCACAATGACACATTCGAATTATCTGGTCTCCTCAACTGGCACACTAGTAAGACCCAATCCGGTCTTGAAACAGACCGCAACCCCCCCTCCCCTGTGGTCCGATCTCAGACGGTGAATCACCGAATACCCAGCCGGAACTGTCACCTCAAGAACGGGGCCAGCATTTCCATCCAGCCAGGTTTCAGTGATGCAAGCCAGATCTGCTGTACTCATCAAGACCGCCATGATAGCAGTCTTGTTCACAACAGATCTGGAATTGCATAACACTGCCCGAATTGGGCAGAGCTCCTGGGATGCCCCAGCCACCAGCCAATCATTGCTAATGATGGTGCCCTTGGGTATGGGGGTCAAACAAGGAAACCCCCATTCAGAGCTCCCGTACTCATAATACAGTAACTAATCTGTATTGATGTTAGGGTAGAGGGACATCACATGGCTGACAACATGCAACTGCTAACTGTCATAGCTTGTGCACTCCTACAAACACAGATCACTACTGTGAAAATTCATATCCATAATTAACTGTGGAAATGCACTCCCTGGCTAACAGCATATAAGTGCAAACGTTTCCACCCACACTATCACTACAACCACAAGCATGCACCATTAATGTGCATATCACTTCTTTCCCCCTAACTCTACAGAGAGGAAACAATACATCCCAGGAGTTTTGCAGGTGTGCAAGGTGTAGTACAAAAACTGAATGGAATGTGGTGCCAGGAGCACGGGGCTCTGTGGTAACTTTGAGCAGGGCTGTTTTATTTCATAATAACATTAAGTGCAAGTGAAATGCAACCACTAACAGTTGCACACATGGTGACACAAAAGAAGATTGTAAAGGGAAACGTGAATAGAAACACAAGCACAAGGTTTCACATTAAAAGTGCTATGGATCTCCACTCAGGATGCAGCACCTGTTCATGGGAGGCATAGCCTAGCTGAGGCCGTGCAGTTCATAAGTGTGCTAACTGAAATGTACCTGTAATCAGGGAGGTGCACCATTGATGTCCATAGCCTCAGTTTAGCTGTGTCTCTCCACTCAGGATACAGTACCTGCTCTGGAATGTGGGTGGAGCATTGTGTGGCTGAGGCCGTGCAAGTCATAACTGTGCTAACTGAAGTGTGCCTGCAATCAGAAAGGTGTACCATTGATGTCCATGGCCTTTGTCTTACTGTGATTCTCCACTCAGGATGCAGTACCTGCTCTGGTTGGGGGGGGTGGATTCCTGGCTGAGACTGTGTAACTCCTAACTGTACAAACTTGTGTACAGCCGCAATCATGGAGGTGCACCATTGATGTCCATGGGCTTATTTTTGCTGTGGCTCTACACTCAGTACGCAGTACCTGGTCTGTGGGGGTGGGGGGCATTGCCTGGCTGAGGCCGTGCAACTCCTAACTGTGCTAACTTGACTGTACTTGCAATTAGGGAGGTGTGCCAGTGATGTCACAGCCTCAGTTTTGCTGTGTCTCTCCACTCAGGATACAGTTCCTGGTCTGGAATGTGGGGAGAGCATTACGTGGCTGAGGCCATGCAAGTCATAGGTGTTGTAACTGGAGTGTGCCTGCAATCAGGAAGGCATACTGTTGATGTTCATGGCCTTTGTTTTACTGTGGCTCTCCACTCAGCATGCAGTACCTGCTCTGGTTGGGGGGGATTTCTGGCTGAGACTGTGCAGCTCCTAACTGTTAGAACTTGTGTACTGCTACAATCAGGGAGGTGCACCACTGATGTCCATAGACTTACTTTTCTCCTGTGGCTCTACACTCAGTATACAGTACCTGATCTGTGGGGGGGGGGCATTGCCTGACTGAGGCCATGCAACTCCTAAATGTGCTAACTTGAGTGTATTTCCAATTAGGAAGGTGTACCATTGATGTCCACAGCCTCAGTTTTGCTGTGTCTCTCCACTCAGGATACAGTACCTGGTCTGCAGTGTGGGGGGAGTATTGCATGGCTGAGGCCGTGCAAGTCATAAGTGTGGTAACTGGAGTGTACCTGCAATCAAGGAGGTGTACTGTTGATGTCCATGGCCTTTGTTTAACTGTAGCTCTCCAGTCAGGATGCAGTACCTGCTCTCATTGGGGGGGGGATTCCTTGGCTGAGACTGTGCAACTCCCAACTGTGCAAACTTGTGTCAAGCTGCAATCAGGGAACTGCACCATTGATGGCCACAGGTTTATTTTTGCTGTGGATCTACACTCAGTGTGAAGTACCTGGTCTGTGGGGGGACATTGCCTGGCTAAGGCCATGCAGCTCTTAACTGTGCTAACTTGAGTGCACTTGCAATTAGGGAGGTGCACCACTGATGTCCACAGCCTCAGTTTTGCTGTGTCTCTCCACTCAGGGTACAGTACCTGGTCTGGACTGTGGGGGGAGCATTGCATGGCTAAGGCCGTGCAAGTCATAAGTGTGGTAACTGGAGTGTGCCTGCAATCAGGGAGGTGTACCATTGATGCCCATGACCTTTGTTTTACTGTAGCTGTCTACTCAGGATGCAGTACCTGCTCTGGTTGGCAGCGGAATTCCTGGCTGAGACTGTGCAACTCCTAACTGTGCAAACTTGTGTACAGCTGCAATCAGGGAGGTGTACCGTTGATGTCCATGACCTTTATTTTACTGTAGCTCTCCACTCAGGATGCAGTACCTGCTCTGGTTGGGGGGGGATTCCTGGCTGAGACTGAGTGTTCTTGCAATTTCAGATGTGTACCATTGATGTCCACAGCTTCAGTTTTGCTGTGTCTCTCCACTCAGGATACAGTACCTGGTCTGGAGTGTGGGGGGAGCATTGCGTGGCTGAGGCCATGCAAGTCATAAGTGTGGTAACTGGAGTGTACCTGCAATCAGGGAGATATACCATTGATGTCCATGGCCTTTGTTTTATTGTGGCTCTCCACTCAGGATGCAGTACCTGCTCTGGTTGGGGGGGGGGAATTCCTGGCTGAGACTGTGCAACTCCTAACTGTGCAAACTTGTGTACAGCTGCAATCAGGGACGTGCACCATTGATATCCATGGGCTTATTTTTGCAGTGGTTCTACACTCAGTACGCAGTACCTGGTCTGTGGGGGGTGGAGGTGGGAGGGACATTGCCTGGCTGAGGCCATGCAACTCCTAACTGTGCTAACTTGAGTGTACTTGCAGTTATCACAATTGTAAATGCAAATGGTAAAGTTAACATGAAGAATAATGCCAAAGGAAACAGAAATGGAAAACGGGAACAGAAGCATGTACAAAAACATAAATTGTAACACACACGGGCACGGTAGCAGAATTGTAAAGCCAATGGTAAAGTTAGCATGAAGAATAACGCCAAAGGAAACAGAAACAAAAACAAGAATGGAATTGCATATGGAAATGCAAACTGTAACACGCATGGTCATGTTACTGCAATTGTAAATGCACATGTTAAAGGTAACAGCAATAATAATGCCAAATGAAACAGAAACACAAAAGAAAATGCAAGCACATATCTAAATGCAAACTGTGACATGCACAGTAACAGTACGGCAATTGGAAGCACAAATGGTAATGTTAACAGCAGAAATAGCAGCAAACTAAAAAGAAACAGAAACGTGAATGCACGTGAGTACGCAAAGAAGAACGCAAAGGGTAATGCACATGGCGGCGTACACGGGAATGGTAATGCAAGCGCATACAGAAACACAAGTGGAAATGCTAACTGTAACAGTAATGGAGGCACACACCCTGGTTTTGCCCAACAGCTGCATAGAGAAACACAGTGTGTACAAAGAATGTATACATAATAATGGACCTCGGAGATGAAAATGAGGTGCTGGAATACTAGATTGCTTATATCTCAGTAACCGTACGATGTAGAAAAAGGAAATTCACATGATTCATGATTTTCCTGGCTATGATTTTGCTGAGCACCGTCACAACGAAAATTCTGTATCTCACACAGTTTTCGAGATACGAGCCCCGAAAGGCATGGCGTACGCCACCATGTTAGTCTATGGGAAGAAACGTCAACTTTGGAGTACTGTAACTTGGTTGCTGTGCAACATTTTTTCACCAAACCACCAAAAGTGACATCTGTGAGATGTTGGCTGGCTTCCCTCCAAATTTCAGCCCAAAAACCAAACTGTTCTTTTGCAGCAGGGTGGCAAAGAACTCCTGTCATTTTGGCCATAGTCTGGAAAGTAGTGTCACAAATTGCGACCCTTTTCACAAAAATTTGCAAAAGTGTCATGCGTGCGACACTACTGTTTCCAAAAGTTTGAAAAACATATTTCTGGGGTGTTTAACCCCAAAATAAAGACATGACTAGTATCCTCAAGGTCCGAATAGGTGAACACAGAAAGAATTGTGTCCCTAGAGGGTCTCAATTTTAAATGCCAAGCATTTTTCTGATCACTAACTGAAAACAAAATGGTGGATTTGAGACACTACTAGGGCCATTTACAACACTAAAAAGTGCATTTGCGACACTTTCAAACTTTTTCTTAACTTTTCCCATTGACTTATAATGGGAACTTGTTTTTTGAATAACTTTTAACTGTTCAACATTTTTTCACAAAATGTTCAAAAGGCACATTAAGTGTGATCTGCGCATGCGTTTAAGCTTTTTTGCAATTGGGGGTGTGCATTGGGGTTGTCAGCCCTAACTCTTACCCCATTCTCCTATGCCTCTGCTTCTTCACACATCTGATGGGGTGAGAGTTAGGACCCGGCAACCCCAATACGCACCCGATGCCGGATAAGGGGCTGGGGAGGGTTCTTAGGGGCTTTCAACCCCAACACCGACTTCCTCGCTTTGTCGCTATGGAACAACCCTAACTAATGCATTAAACAGAGTTTTTGCCTCTAATATATAGATATATATATATATATATATATATATATATATATATAGAGAGAGAGAGACAGACAGAGGCAAATATTTATCCAACACTTATGAAGATATTTGCTACAAGATATTAGTGATATCTTTGTGACCTCTGGTCTTAGAGTGAGCATATTAAAATATCCTCACTCTAGGTCCAGAGGTCACAAAATATCCTCACTGTAGCTCCTGATTGGTCCCTCTCAGTAGCATGAGATCCACAATTCTAAAAATAGAACTTCTGGTTTCATTTCACCAGCTAGCTTCACAACAGTACTTTCACTTTCCCTGCTGTTTGATATAAAGACCTAGAACTCCTCATTTCCCCAAAACAACCACTTTCTCCCTCAGTCACATGAAAAACAAGTCAGCTCACAAATAAAGTTACACTTAAATGATTTCCCCCAACAGCATACCTCCCTCCGTCACCTGAGTGCCTCCCCATCTTGTAAAGTCCTCCTCCAAGTTTCAGCATGCTGGCACTCCTTTTCAGTCCTAACCAGCAGTCAGTCTCCTCAAGATGGCATAAATAGAGGCTGTACCCACTCGCTTCCACAGAGCTGTCGACTTGCTCAGTCACTAGAACAAACATTACGGACTCGCACTCCCACACAGTGATGCACATAATAGTGTCATCTGTGTCAAGATGGCAAAACAATGACTTGGCCACCCTGAAAAGCACTCTCACATTGGAAAACACAAAAGTACAAAGATAAATAAAAAAAACACTTCACCAACACAAACAAGTGTTGGATAAATCAAATATGCAGTGCCCCATACAGAAATATCAGTGATATTTATATATTGGGAATTGCATATATCTTATATATATTTAAAATGCTGTTTGGTAATTCTGACTCCTCATTGTTCAGAACTCCATTTCATAGTACTGCATTAGCCTAGCACACATGCCTGCTCTGAAAACATCATAGGGGTGCATTAATCGAGAGTGCACCAATCGGGGTCAAAAAGGCCAAATATGCTAATTACATATCCTCAGGGTCAAAAAGGTCACAATGCAAATCAAACAGCACAGCAACAACAAAAAGGAATCATGCAACAGGGTAATTACACTGTAGTTATGTTTTTTGCATGAAGCTACACTGCATTTGTAATGCAGTTGCTGTGTAGTTACACTGTAACTACAGTGTGGTTAACTGACACTTAAAGTGCAACAAAACAAATCACATGATCTCCACACAGCAACATTGCTCAGAAATCACAGGCTGTAAAGGAAATCCATCCAACAACTTTGAAAAAACATATAGTACTTCCTGCTAACAAATCCAAACCCCAAAATCCTCATTGCTGTTCACACAAGAAAAACATTTTAAACACCTAATAAGAACACATTTTTTCAAAACTATGATTCTGCACAACAACAAATGCATACATACATACTCACATCACTAAACCATCAGCAGAACTTCTACCACCATTGTTTTAAAAGCTAATAAAATGTCCACTTACTTAGAAACAAAGTACAGCTCAGACTCTCTGCTTGAATTTTAACTGCTCAGTAGTGCACCTGAGTGAGGTCATGTCACATCTAATCAATAGTCTAGCCTACAAGATCTGACTCAGATCACATGGAAAGAACAGGCACCACCACCCATGATTCTAGCTTGGCCTCACAGATCACATAGGAAATACAGGAGGTTAAAAGTCAGGAATATCTATTTAAAGCCACAAAATAACCAACTTCCTTGCAGCACAACCATGCCCAACTAACGCAGCTTACCAGCTGCAACCTAACCTCTGCCACATATCTAATTATGCTAATGCCCTAAAGGTAAACAGCACCAAATTACACTACTACTACTAGACTGCTTAAAAAGCTAATATTACTAAACATTCTATAGGTGAAAGATGGCATGTCAGCCTTGTGTTGATTGACATCCCTTGCTCTTTGGGCTCAGAACTTACTGTATAGTTATGAAGTCCGTTTTAAAGTTGTAGGGAGTGGGAGAATTAGGTTAATTAACTTAAATGTTGATCAGAAAGAAAAAGAAGAAAAGCAACATGTGGGATACAGAAATGATACAGGAAGACATCAAAGGCTTCAAACTAATCACAAAGCATCATGGGTATGCATATCCATGTACTGTGGTTGTGGTGAGTAAACTGACTAAAGAAAGTGTGGTACTACCTTACTACAGTCTGATTAAACTGTCAGTACACAGACCTCAATACAGTTATCACTCACACACTGAGTAAAGAAGAGTGTGGGACAACCATACTCCAGTCTCATTAAACTCTCACTACTCTGACCCAATATAGTCATCACACACACACACACTGTAAATGCAACAGTAGTCTTTAAAGAGGTGTTGTAGGGGGGCTGGATAAACAAGCACAATTCTAACCACCACCACCCCTACACTCATATGATCAACTACAAGAGAACAGTGAAATTTTACAATAACAAAAGCAACCTCAGTAAGTAATACATGGCTACAGTTACTTATGTGGTATTCTAGTCTTTTTAATGTTGTAGTAAGTGGTGGAATTAGGTAAAAATAATTTAAAAGCTGATCAGAAAAAAAGATGAACAACATGTACTGTAGAATGCATAAATGATACAAGAAGGCACGTACTTTCCAACTGGTGTGGTTTCTGCAGACACACACACACACGACTCAAACCCAGAGCAAAGCATCATGGGTATGCAAATCTCTCTCACTCTCTCTGTTGAGGGCAAACGGACCAAAGAAAGCTTGGTATTGCATTCTAATTGCAGTCTCACAACCCATAACATAGTTGATTCACACATCCTAAATGTAACAATAATATTTAAAATCTGCACGAAAGAGTATGCATGATAACAGTAGGGGTAGCTATCAGTTACAGCCTAAAACCAAATGTAAAGCATCATTGGTATTAAAAGCCTTTGAGGGGTGACCAGTTTAAAAAAAAAACAACCTCTCAAACAGGCACCGTATTCTGCTAACCATTTCCCTACTCAGACCTTACAAATGGCCCCCACACATTAAACTAACGCTAGTAATTAAAATCTTCACAAAAGAGTATGCATGATGGCAAGAAGTAGGAGCAATTGCTTTCTGGCTAATAATGGTAAATACTGAATGTATAACAAAAGAACAAAATCACCATGTCTGAGTATTAAATCAGGTAGGAAACTGAATGACAATGGAGTGGTTACAAAATGGCATGAGGTTATTAATCAGACTGCAACTGGAACATTTTCAGAAGGCTTCAAATCCAGTACAAGAGAATCAATCAATCAATCAATCAAAGTCTTTATTTAACCAGGTGATCACCATTGAGCAAGCTCATTTTCGAGGTGGACCTGGGTTTGTTAACAAGGAACAAGGGACAATATACATGGGATGCAACACACAAGAAAATAGTAGTAATACAAATAGAGTGAGATACAATAATACAGTATATACAAAGTATCAGCAGGTAGCTCTGGCAGTAGTATATGTCTGGAACAGAAGATACAGCTAGTTTTGGGTAGGACACAATTTTTCATAAAAGTGAAGAAATATACATATCAGGTGCACTGAACACAAATAAAACCTAATATAAAAAGATATATAGTGATATGGTATGGAGAATTTAGAGCTGGAACCAGGGTCAAAGGAATGTGGAAGGGACAGATATGGGGGTAGAAAAGGGGAGAGGGAAGAGTCAATGATAGATGCGATCAGTCTTTTAACAGTAGTAATTAGAGTGTGCTTGGACTTATAGGAGTCACTATTTAGGGTAGACAGGCACAGGACTCCTTATTATGATGTAGATATAGAGATTTAAAAGCTGCTAGGCTGATGGGGTGAGTTAATTTCAAAGTTTTTTGCAGCTTGTTCCACAGTTGAGGGAGCATAATGCTGATGGCCGCTCTGCCAATGTGAGATTTTGCTTTGTAGACATAAAGGTAGATATATGAGGTGCTTCTCAGGGCATACTTCCCCAGAGTGCACAAAGGTAAACAGACAGAGATATACTAGGGCAGTTTATTTGAGATAGCTTTGTATGTCCAGACTGCAGCATTTTTTTGCCGTCTATAAGCAAGGGATGACCATCCCACTGCCATGTACAATGCACAGTGATGGGTAGAGTATGGAAGAAACGTAATAAATCTTATGGCTCTGTGATAAAGTGTATTGAGTTTGGCTAGGGTACCTGCAGGTCCCTGACTATGTAGAAAGTCTGCGTAATTGAATAGGGAAAGAAAGGTAGTTTGAACCAGTTTCAGTTTAGCGTCTCTTGTGAGGAGATTATTAATCCTAAAGAACAGACCAAGTCTTTGCCTAAGTTTCTTTGCCAGTTCTTCTAAGTGATCTGTGAAAGTAAGTCTATGGTCTAACCAGACCTCCAAGTACTTGAACTTTGGTATGTAGTACAACTGCTCACCTAGAATGGTAGTGATCTGTGGGAGTGTCCCAGCAATTGCAGGATTTATTGCATTTTGAAGGGGTGAGAGGAACATTGCTATGTTTTTTTTTTTGCATTTAAGAGCAGTTTCTGGTTTATAAGCTGATGTTGCAGCAGATTAAATTCATTTTGAAGGGCTTTACAGGCCACTTCAGGTGTGGGGCTACTAGCATAGAGTATTGTATCATCTGTGAATAGGTATATTTGTGCTTCTTTGATGGGGGCATCTACGTTGTTAATATAAATGGTGAAGAGCAAAGGACCAAGAATGGAACCTTGCGGTACACCCCTCAATAGGGGTTTTGGTGGAGAAACTTCCCCTTCTGCCTTTACTTGTTGAAGTCATCCTGAGAGGTAGTTGGAGAACCATTTAAGGGATAGGGAGTCCAAACCAATGTTCCGGAGGGACGACAAAAGCAGTCTGTGATCAACAGTATCAAACGCCTTGCTTAGGTCCAAGAAAACTGTGCAAAGTTTTTTTTGTCTAATTCAAACTGCCAGTCGTTTACCACCTTGGCTAGAGCAGAGATTGTACTGTGCTGTGCTCTAAAACCAAATTGTAATGGGTTGAGCAATTTTTCTGATTCCAGGTACTTCTGAAGCTGGGAGTTCACTATTTTCTTCAGCATCTTTGACAGGATTGGAAGTAGGGAAATTGGCCTGTAGTTATTGAGGTCAGTAGGATCTCCTGACTTAAATAAAGGGACCACAAGCGCATTTTTTCAAACGGGTGGTAGGTCACCGTAGGACAAGGATAAGTTGAAGAGATGAGTAATTGGTACTGTGAGGACATGATAGCCGACTTTTAAGAAGTACGGGTCAATGAGGTCGGCCCCAGCACTTTTCCTAGTGTCTAGCTGAAGGAGAAGATATTCAGCTTCTTTCAGGGAGGTAGGCTGCAGAGAGAAGGATGGATTGGGGATGGTTTTTTCTTGTGTATCCAGTCTAAGTTGTTGGCAGAGGATATTCATGGGAGAGGAGTCAGAGGCTAGCCCTGCAGTGGCAAAATGATTATTGAGAGCATAGAGGATAGATGGTCTGTCAGAGATGACAGTACTGTCGATCAATAATTTAGTAAGTAGGGAATTTACAGTGGTGTGACCTTCAATGTCTTTGATAGTCCTCCAGAATTTGGAGGCATTTCTTGAGGAGCTCTCCAGCTGAGAGCGGTAGAAATTAGCTTTGGCTTCTCTGACCATTTTGGTGCAGAGGTTCCTCGCCCTCTGGAAAGAATTCCAGTCATTTATTAAATTAATTTTTCTAGCAGTTCTCCAGAGTACATCTCTACTCTGCAAAGCATCTTTCAGGTCTTCTGTAAACCACCAACAGGATTTGTTTCTGGCACAAACTTTTATTATGGGAGCATACTTGTTGAGAGCCCCTAGCACAATTTCTGAGAAAATATCATAAGCCGTAGTCAGGGACTTGGCTAGATAGAAGTCCTGCCATCGATGGAATCTCTTAGGTCTGATATATACCCATGGAGATCAAAATTATGTATGCACCTTTAAAGGAGAATTTGGTACAGCGGATTTAAGAGTGGATCTTACACACAATGAAGCAATGGTCGTTAATATCAGAGAAAAGATGCCAGCATGGGAGAATAAATGGGGTTTGTTAACTAAAATTATATCCAAGAGAGTACTGTTATTAGGGTTGAGCTTGTTAGGATGAATAAATTCATTTATTAGCTGTGACAACCCAAGGGAATCACAGAACATTTTAATTGGGGTGGATGCATTGGAGAGCCAGTCTAAGTTGAAGTCCCCTAGTATGATACACTCTGAAAATGCTGAACCCAGGATATTTTTGAGATGTTTTAACAACAGTAGTCCAGTTGATGGGGGTCTGTAGCATCCTATTATACATAATGAGACATCGGTGGCAATTTGAATCTTTAATGACAAGCTTTCGAGATCTTTTGGGACAGAGGTTGAGTCAATTATGGAGGCAGAGAATTTATCCTTGATGTAAATAGCTACCCCACCACCTCTGGTTTGCCTGTCGGCTCTGAACAAAGAGTAGGAAGGGATGTTAACTTGGTTGTTACTGGTTGCTGGTCGGAGCCAGGACTCTGTAATCACCAGAACATCTGGAGTAGTATGACATACCCAGGCCTGAACAGAAGTGATTTTTTTAATAGGCTACATACATTAACATGCAAGAATGTAAGCCCCTTGAGACTTTGTAGCTCTGCTGGGGATTCCATGGGTGCCAGAGGACCTGGATTAAGCTCAACCATTCCTGAGCATAGTAAAAGCAGAAACAAGAGTTTCCTGCAGAGTCCTAGGAGAAGTGTGGGTGGCTGGGTCTTCTTTCAGTTATGTGATTTGTCTGCGGCAGTATTGGGAGTTCTGAGCCTAGTTCCCAGTTTTCCTGATGCTACATACAATAATACCCTGACTGAGAGAGTTAATGGGAGTAGGGGGGAGTATGCAGAAGGTGGTGTAGCCCTGTGGGCAGGCTCTAGGAGAGTTCCTGTATGCCGGTGCAGGTGAAGGACCAGCAGTGGGCTAGGGGAAGTTAGAGCACATGCAAGTTCTTCTACTTGATAGGAAAAGTCCTGGTCGGACAATGTAAAAAGAGAACTATTCTCCACTCTAGGAGTTATTTTTTGATTCATATTCGGGGTCCAATACATGTAAGATGAGCAAAGAGAAGCATAGAAGCAGGTAATATGACCTCATTGTGAGACTATCACCCAATGGGCACTACAAGTGCAGGCAAGAGAAGGGATTCTCAGTGGAGGAAAATTTCTTAATCCCTGCAGAATACTACTATAGGCAGTGGAGCCTGAAGAAGTAATCCTTAAGTACAGCTCCTAGTCAGGCTAAGAAGAAAAGAGTTCACCTGACTATAGAGTAGTACTGGGGCAGAGAGGCTTTGAAGCAAATTTCTTAGCTACTACTCTGGAGCAGATTAAGTACTAGAGAGATCACCTGACCTAAATCAACTGCTTTAGCAAGACAGGATATGCTAGTGAGCAATAAGCAAACCTAAAGTACCAAAATGGTATGGCTCAGCAAGACAGAATGAGATAAAGCTGCTAGAAGGCTTAGTTGCAAAAAGGGGATGGGAGGAATTGCAGTTGTTGACAGTAAGTAACCAGTACATTGAAACATTAGATAGGAGTGGGCGGAGACTATGTGCATATAAAGGAGGGCTGGGAAGGGGAAGGGGCATGGGATGAAAAATCAAGGGGAAGTTTGCAGAGCTAGCACTGAATCAGTGCACATACAGTTGGAGAGAAACTGCAGTGGGGGGGAATGGTAACTTACTTTACACAGGCCAAGCAGAACAGGCTAAATTAAAATATATCAATTAGAAGCCGAGTACAGGGATGCAGGCTTACATTAAGCTACATGTCTCGGGTGCTCCTGTCTCAGGTGAGTGAGACCAGCCAATCAGGGAGCTCCACACAGGTATGGAGCCAATAGCGCTACCCTGAGAAGGTGCTGAAATTGAAAACAGCAAATTGCAAGTGATGATCCGGTTCAGCATTCACACAGCCTAGAGAAATCATGGCAATTTTTCAAGCATTGTACCTTATCTATCTCTTTGGGGGTGGGTGGAACAGGCTCCTTGCACCATAGAGGTGCAATGGCTGGATCGTGACCGCTGCCCATGGGGGGCAAGTGGCACCTTATCTATCTCTTTGGGAGGGTGGGTGGATCAGGCTCCTTACACCATAGAGGTGCGATGGCTGGATCATGACCGCTGCCTGTGGGGGCAGGTGGCACCTTATCTATCTCTTTGGGGGGTGGGTGGATCAGGTTCCTTGCACCGTAGAGGTGATATGACTGGATCGTGACCGCTGCTCATGGGGGCAAGTGGCGAAGTGAAGAAGCAAAAAGAAAAACTGAGAAAAAATAGCAGAGCATGAAAAACAATTACAACCTTCTTTGAAAGTATCTACAGTATGTGAGAAGCAAAAAGAAAGTAATCAAAACAGGTCAGCTTAGCTGTAGATAATTATATATTCTTTCTCATCTTTTTTTCATTCAGTTACATAGATAATTATATATTTTTTTTCTTATCTTTCTTTCATTCAGTTACATTGCTGGCATAGATTATTTCTTCTGACTAGCTAATGTTATGTAAATATTGTCAGTCTCCTGAAGAAACTTGGTTATATTTTGATTGATATAACAGAATGTTTAAAATGCATTGTCATTGCTTGCCCTTTACCTAACTTTGAGGACTTCACCTACATTGCCAACAAATCTGGAAGTTTATTTATTTCTTTGGTTAATTTTAAATGTGATGTACAGTGAGGTGAACAGCATGCAAATGCCATCATGTCACTGTATATTGATTTAAAAATGTAATAAATGATAAGAAAAAAAAATGGTAGTTTAACTAAAGGATACTAACAGCATTATAAATAAGGAACATTAAATAGCAATTATTCTAAATAAATGTTTCAGCTTTGTCCTTAATGAATCTGGGGCTAGATTCACAAAACTTTTCCTTGGCAGAAACCCAGCTTTGCTTGTGGTATTCACAAACACCAAGTTTGTGTGCTCAGACCATATTTGCACAGGCCAAACTGTGGAGTGGGCTGCAATACAAATGAGGGGGAGGGGACATGAATATTGGTGCTGTTCTATTTACAAAGCATTTGCTCCATGCAAGGGTCTTTTGTGGGGTTCTCTTGCATGGAGCAAATACTGCCGGTTGAGTCCTTGCTTTAATCCCGCGCAACCCTAGTGGCTGGTGGAGGTACTGCAGCACCCCACCGCTGATTGCCCAGCCTGAATGTAAGAATTAATTCTTCCCTGGTGCTAGTGGCCCCCCCCCAATCACCTCCCTGATTACAGACTGAATGTATTTATAACTTCCCTGGTGGTTATTGGTCCCTCCCCCACACCCGATCCACGTCCTGATCACAGATTTAATGTATTTATATCTTCCCTGGTGGCTCATGGTCCCTCCCCTACCTGATCCTCATCCTGGTATGACAAGCCCCCCTACCAGTAACACAGCCCATGCCATGTTTCCATACATAGATCATTACCCCTTCCTCCAGCCCATCACTTGTTGGTGGTTAGTGGCCCCCTCCCTGATCTGCTAGTAAATCTATAAGTATCAGTGTCTAGTGGTCCCCCCAAACCTGATCTGGTGAACACTCATTCAATATACCCCATGCCCTGGTGTCAAGTGGACTATCCACCCCTCCATGCTGCAGGTAGTAGCCCACCACTCTGCTCCCCAATCCTGAACCTGAGCCAGTAACAAGCACAGCCCTCCTCTCTCCACCACAGTCAGCTGCTGACTGAGCTGTCAATGAGCATGTACTGTATACAGTACATACTCATGGACAGCTCAGTTGGCAGCTTGCCATGGTGGAGAGAGGAGGGCTGTGCCAGTCACTGGCTTGGGTTCAAGATGGGGGAGTGGGATGGTGGGCCACTGCCTGCTGGGATGGTGGTGAGAGGTCCACTGGACACCAGGGCATGGGATATATTGAATAAGCATTTCACAGATTGGGTTAGGGAGGGGGGGTCCATGAGACACTGGGGTGATACATATAGATTTATGGGCAGATCAGGGAATGGGCCAGTAACCACCAATGAGGGCTGGGCTGGGGGAAGGGTGCATGATCCCTGTATGGGAATATGGTTGTGGCTGTGTTACTGGGGGGGCTTGTCATACTGGGGATGGGCCTCATGTGGGAAAAGGGACCACTAATCACCAGGGAAGTTATAAATACATTCAATCTGTGATCAGGATGGGGGATCAGGGGGGACGGGACCAATAGCCACCAGAGAAGATATAAATACAGTCGGTCTGTGACTGGGATGACAATTGGTGGGGGGAGGGACAGTTAACCACCAGGGAAGATCTATATACATTTATATATGCTCAGGACAGTGATTGGTGTGAGGGGGACCACTAGCAACAGGGAGGAATTAATTCTTACATTTGGGCTGGTGATCCATGGGGGGGACCACTAGCACCAGGAAAAAATTCTGTTTGACAATCAGGCTGGCAATCAGCGGGGGAGGCACTAAACTCCAGTGTGGCCTATGTAAATGGACCTATAATGAGCATGCAAATAGCCACATAGCACCTTGCATGCCCAATGGGTTCTTTTACATGGCCCCTTTTGTGAATTCCTAAAATGTACCTGTTCTATTCATTCAGGGGCCATTCTGCAGGATGTATGCTGGGGCTAGCAGTTGTGGTAATGGGGTTAGTGCTGACTTGACCTGGCCCTATTCAGAGTTGGATAGTGTAGTTGCATTACCTGAATACGAACAGCAACCTTTGACACCTGGGCAATCGCAAAGCGCAAATGCAAACGTGTACCCTGTGCTTTGTGATTTTTTTGTATATCTAGCCCCTGATCTGGATCATCAGAAAGAGGACACACATGTGTAGAACAATTCTTTAGCCAGTAGATAGTTGCATTAAAAGTGCAACTAGCAATAAATCCTTCTAAATCTGCTCGACCAGACAATATACATTATATAGAAAAAATATTAAGAGAGATGGCAACAGATACCGCAGGAACAATAATGTATATCTTTATTAAAACCTTGTAAGAAAGGACAAGTCCTGCTGATTCTAGGGATGGTAGAGTGATTCTGATATTTTTCAAAATAAGCAACAGGGATACTGTTAATTGCAGATCACTGAGATATACCTTTGTGTTCTTTAAACTAGTAGAATCAATTGTAAGGGATGAAAAAAATAACTTTGTATGGGTAAACAATATAAGGGATGACACATAACATGGGTTTACACAAGGTAGGTCCTGTTTGACAAGCAAAATTGGCATTTTCAAGCCATTACATTAATTAAAGTACTGGATGAGGGTGACGTAGTGGAAGTAATCTACCTCGACTTACAGCAAGGCCTTTAATACAGTACCACTTAAATATCTCTTTGACAGAGTCTAGAATATAAGTTAAATAAGGTTATAATGCAGTGAACTGAGAATTGACTAAGTAGTAGAAGGCAAAGAGTAAGGGTAAATTGTTTCCTGTTGGGCTATAGTAGCATGATGAGTGGAGTACATTAAGGAACAGAGTTGGGGCAAACTCTTTTTAACTGTTACAGGACAGATATATCAGTCTAGAATTCCAATACATTCTAATTTTGTTGGCAGTGTAAGGGTTAATTTATACATGACTACATTGCATTGTAGTAGAGGATGTTGAAATGGTTAATTTGCAGACAACACAAGAGTCACACATATGGTATAATAGACACAAAAGAAGGGATTGAGGGGGAACATGATCATTTTGCTTGATGGGTAGCAAAAATAAATTTCAGTATACTAGGTAAGTGTTTGGTCATATACTTTGAACATGGGACTGTGACAGCTAGTGATTCCATGTCAGAATATCGACAACAATGTTGTTGCCATCCTCAACAGTGACAGGAACAATGCCGACAGTCGGCAGTGTTCCCATTGGGACAAAGTGTTGAAGCCTCTGCACCTCCCATCTCTAAATATCCAACTCTGAATCAGAGTTGGCTCAGGGTGGGGGCAAAACACTGGGAGTTGCAGTGCCATTGTACAGCGGACCACCACAGTGACCTGGCAAGATTTGTTGCTGTGGTGGACTTTGCTGTGTTTTTTTCATTGTACTGACATGCCACCACAGCTAGCTACATCCTAAATGGTAAAAGATTGTGAGTGGCAGATAACAAGATGGGCCTTGGTGTCATAGTTTCCAACAATTTTAGAAGTGGCCTCCAGTGTGAAATGATTGTTAAAAAAGTGTATCCAAGTGTTGGGATGCATAAGAATAAGATTTATGAGAAGGAACAAAAGTATCATCTTGCCACTGTGTAGAGCATTAGTGAGGTCCCACGTAAAATAGTGTGCCGTTCTGGTTACCACATTATAAAAGGGATGTGGCTAGTTGGAGGGAGCAGAGAAGACCAACTAGATTAGAGGAGCAGAAGATGAGGAGTTTGGAGAAAGACTTGCTGATCATGGGCTCTTTCAGAGAGAAGGAGAAATGGGATGATTTTGTACTAGTATATAAAGCATAACTACATCAGAGTTTAAGGGACTGTCTGCAAATAAATATCTGAGCTACTCATTCAGATATAAGGGGCCATTAACAAAAACTTAATTTGGAGTTGTTTAAAACTGAGAGGATAATATATTGGTTTTCAAATAGATTAATAGCCTCATGGACTAATATCCCTCAGGAATAGTGATCAGTAAAACATTGATAGAATTAAAAGGAAAATTAGATCATCACATGAATAGCCCGGGCATCAAGGGGTATAAATGCTTAAATGCAGTGGACAAAGTAGAAGGTAATCTCCTTATTTTTGTCTGAATTTCATATGTTGCTATGTTTCTATGGACAGTATGTCTTGCATAGATGTACAGGTTTTGTTTGTATTCTTTTTAAAAACCCCATGGGATGGATTTTGAAAAGGCTAAGAACAACAACAAACACATGCTGCACCTGCACCCACCCAACTGCATACGAGTAACCCTGCTATCATTTTCAAACCATACCTCTGCAACAAAAAGCTATGATTTGTGGTAATACGTTTTTTAACTCAGTACAAGTTTATTGAACATAAAAGATGAACTTATCAGGTTGTCCAAACACAACATATTATACATGGACAACAACAGCATTATCTTCACACAAATAATGAAAATAAATAGATATTATCCATTAGAAGACATATTCTGTCCAAAGTCAAGTCAGTCTAGATCACAGACTAGTATGTTATATGAACTGTGCTACAATTTACCATCCTGGTGTTGGATAGTAAAGTTCAAAACAGTTTTCCATAGGACCAGGTGCTGGAGAAATCAAAAAGTTATCATGAGGGAGACAAGATGCAATTGAAAGTAAGTTTTCATACAGACTGTCAAAACAAAAAGGGGACTCCGTTGCTTTAGGCCTATATAGAAAGTCCTCCTGATTATTAAGGCAACTAAGGTGCGAAACTGCCTGACTGTCCAAAGCTTTAAAGGAGCCTTGAAAACCTACCTTTTTAGTAAAGCTTTTAATGATTGTTGATTATTTTAATGTTGTTTTAATTATTTATTGTTTTATGTAACCTGTACAGGCGCCTTGGTTCAAGAAAGGCGTCTTATACAAATAAAGAATGATGATGATGATTATGATAATAGAAACGTGTTTAGGCAAGAAGGTTGTGTATCATAAAAAGAAAAAGGTACAATAAACAAGTACTAAACATCCATTAAAAGGTACATGAAAACTCAACAGTGGCATCCCTCTCATCTCCCTCCCATGTCAGAATATTTCCATAGTGTAGTTAGAATACCAATAACCTGCCAAAGGTGACCACAGCATATTGGGGAAGAAAGGTTGCCAATTCTGCTTTCTCACCTCACTCTCATCTCAAGTTGTCCTTTCTGTCTCTAACCCATCCTATAAGCTGCCAATAAGGAGAAATTATGATTGGCCACCCACTTCTATTTGGTGACCAGGGCGCCATAATTCTAAAAATGATCTCTCCATTGTTTCTATGTCTGACACCCTTGAGAGCCACTGTTCCAAAGAAGGGGGTTGAGGGGATAACACATTAAAGGTGATACATTTGACAGCTGCCACTCTTGACATTTTACCAAGTTTTCTGATACAGCTGATACAAGAGACCAAGGCAACAAATCCCAGTACCAACTCAGTGAAGGTACAAGGGAAAGTTTTCCAAATTAGTCTTTGGATTTCTGAATAAACAGACTGCCAAAAAACTGAAAAGTTTGGGACAATCCAGAAAGCATGATAGTGTGTTCCCCTAGCCCCCTCCTTCCAACCCACACACATTGTCTCCAACACTGGTCCATATGACTAGAGGAAAGTGCTTAGTAATCATCAGTGCTCAGAAGAATCAAACCAGTATTGACCATAACCTTCCAACCAGTGTGGAGGTGCTGAGGCCACTGAGCCAGAGTGATCTGGGTGCTATTTTCCTGTACCCATTTTGCTCCTATACTGTCCAAATGGGGGTGGGGGTGTCAGAATGCGATGAGTGCATAGAGTTCCAAAACATACCAGAATCTCTCTTTAAGGGTAATGGTGTCATAGAAGGATTCCAGTCTAGTATGCTCTCTGTGGAGTTGGGGAAGAATGTCTGGGGACATTATATAATGTTGAAGTTGTAATTATCTGAAATGGTAATCTCTATGAAGGGAATAAGTGTTCATTAGTTCAGCAAAAGGTAGGCAACTGGTCTTATCTATGCACTGTGCAAAAGTAGTTAATTTGTGCTGTTGCCAGTAGGCATACCCAGGGTCCAGTTTGGGAGGAAGAAGGAATCCTCATGGCAAAAAAGCAAATAGGGTCTAAGCCTGTTAGAAGTATTTGTAAGCATCCAAAGGTGCAATAAAATGCAAAGTGAGTGTTTTGTCCGAGGGTTATGCACCCGCAAGAAGATGTTACGGGTGATCACACTTGAGGGGAGTGTCCATAATGCCTAGCCAGGAAGTCTATCAGCATCAATCTGATACCATCCTGATTCACAACACTGTTTAGCCCAGGTGCATAACTATGCTCCTTGAGCCACCACCAGGTAATAGCTACAGTTAATGATAAACCTCAGAAGTTACGTGAGGTTTGTAGGATATGTTCTGGAATTTGAGGGCAATTTCCCACCCAAATAAAGCTTTTCATGTCTTTAGGCAAATTATTCCAATAAAATTTAGTGACAGAAATCAGAAGGGCCTGGGATAAGAATAAAAGGTGAGGGAGAATATTCATGTTGATAATTTGAGTCTGCCCATTGAAAATAAATATTAAGAGGGTCCAGCGGGTAATGCCTGTCTGTAAAATGTTGTATAATTTGGTGCAGTTGTTTTCAAATAGGAGAAAAATGTCTGCAGACACCTCAATATCTAGGTAACAAAAGGTATTTTTTTTCAGCCCACACAAAGGTGAATGTGTCTCGAAATCCAGCAATACGAGTTCCACTGAGTATCATAGTGTCTGATTTACTAAAGTTAATTTTGTACCCAGCTAAAACTAAAAAGTCCTGAAGAGCTTGTAATAAATGTGGAAGGGAGGACTGTGAGTCATCTAGGAAAAAGAAAGAATCATCTGTGTAGAAGGTGAGCTTTTACTCAACCCCTCCTACTATGACCCCTTTAATATTGATATTACAATGCATGACTATCGCCAAAGGTTCAAGTGATAGGTCGAATAGCAGAGGGGACAGGGGACAGTCTTGCCTGGTGCCCCTTCCCAACAGAATACATTCAGAATGAAAACCACTTAACCTTTATTCTCACCTTAGGAGTGTTATAAAGTGAGGTAACCACTGAAATAAACCACTGACCCAGTCCAAACCTCTCCAGGGTGACTACCATGAAGGCCCGAGCCACCCTGTCAAAGGCCTTCTCTGTGTCCATACTAATTGCTAACTGGAAGGATTTTTTAGCCTGTTGGGCGGTAAAAATATTTAAGAACCTGTGAATATTATCTTGGAGGAGGCATCCTGAAATAAACCTGGTCAAATCTGGGTGCAGCAGGACGGAGATACAGGATTGCAGGCAGTTGACTAAGATTTCAGTGAAAAGTTTTAGATCAACTGGTAAAAGTGAAATGGGGCAGTAAACAACCCAGTTTTCTGGGTCCTTATCTGGTTTAAGTAGAACCGATGTCTTTACCAACCTGAAAAATTAATAAAAAGATTAATTGCAAAAAAAAAGATATCTGCACCCAATTCCAAGAAGGAGGGGACACCATGTTCCACCTCCATCACTTCACTAAAGATGGCCGATAACAAATTTAGTAATTGGGTGCTGAAATGCTTATAAAATTTGGGACAGAAATTGTCAGTTCCAGATGCCTTACCATTTTTCAGTTGTTTAATCTTGGCCATTACTTTAGAGGGCAACATTGGGCTGTTAAAGGGTACCTAAACAAGCAGTTTTTTTTAAACTGCAAACTCCAAAATCTGGCTTCATTGAGAGGTAAAGTAAAGGCTGCTCTTTACATTTATGCTAAAACTGTATTTATGTAAATAACATAAATGCAGTTTCATAGCTTTTGAAAAATGTAAACATCAACCTTTCACTTTCAAAAAACAGCCTTGGTTTCTCCCTAAGATGCCTGCCAAGTGTGTTAAATGATGAGTCATGATGACATCATCGGAGCTAGAGACAGAGATCCACATATGTTTCTATAGTGCCAACTAGTTCTTCTTTCCCTCTTTATTTTGAATTGTTGTACCAGAATGATCAACATCATGTATTACCTTGTGGATTATTTTGATCAGTACCTGTGTTAGGCTATGATTTTGTTCATTTTGTTTACTTTAACTTGCGGAAAATGTTTTGCAATCCAGCTGACTTTTTCTTTGGCAAACTGCATTACAGTACAACACTTCAAATACCTGATGATCTAGTGGTTATATGATGCACTGAAGTTTGTTTTTTGTTAACCAGGAGAGACACACTAAACTGAAAGCTTGTTTACAGGCGTGGCCTGGGAGCACAAAGAAGTTTAGTGACTTGCTCAGGGTCACACAGCAAAGTACCAGTCTTGTTCAGTTCCAAAGCTCATGCTCTCTTGTTAATCCACAAATAAGGCTTTCTTTTTCCATGAGAACACCCTGCACCTAGCCTGCCTTCTATTGAACACACCATCATTCATACCCTGTCCTTAATACTGCCTGGGGCCGCATATGAGCATGCGGTATCATGAAGAGAATTATCACACCTCAGATTGTAATCTTGTAACTCAGAGTTGTGCACACCTATACTGATATGCATCATCAGATGGCACTGTTAAACAATGCCTCCCAAATCATTCCCCAGTCCACATACTCAGTGTTTGACATCTGCTCCCACAGTAAACATTGGGTGGATCACCACCCTTCTGCACAGTGAAGGTAGTTGTACAGTTCCCTGTTGTATTTTTTTCCCACCTCATTAACCAACAACTAGCTCTTCCTGGAGGGCCAAGCAATCAGCATTATGACCCACCAGAAAAACTGCTGTTCATGCCCTCAGAAGGGCTGCACTTACAATGGATAACAAAAGTATTAGCAGGAGAGGCATACTAATTCCTCGAGCGATTCCACCTGACTTCCAGTGTCAGTCTACTCCTTTACCTGTGATCTGCAGAACCCTGCAGGACAGTTCCCAGCACTACTTCTCCAGTACTTTTCTGTGATCTACTCCACAATGCGAGTTGGCTGGCTACCACCCTTCCAAATCTTGAATGAGCTATACACAACTCCCTCAATACTGTCCTAACAAATGTCAACATCCCCCCTCCCCCCACCCGAGGGTAATCTTCCTACACTGAATTCAAGTAACAGTTTAGGTGCAGCTCTCCCACTCTGAGTATTTTCCATCACTGGCTACTGTCATCCAGTCAGGTAGTGATCATGATGCTGGCAGCCCCACATTTCAGATCTCACAGTGATCTGCTCAGCGTAGTCCTTCATGTCTTCTACTATCCTGAATATAGCTGTACCCTGCTGGAATGGCCTCTTCAGTCCCTCTCTGGCATTCATTCTTCTCTCCTGCTCCCCACACCAAAAACTGGTTAGTTCACTACCCTTCCGCATCATGAATGTGGTTAGTACAGTCTCCCATGTTATATTTACATATTAAAAATAAACATGATCTTCTGGTAAGCCAGGCTAATAGCAGCATGGCACAAGTGGAAAAATAGGCTTTCTTACCCATATAAGATCAAAGCCACCCATGATTAGGTACTATTAAATGACATGCATAATGACGTGCACACCCATCATTTAATAGTGCCTAATCAAAGGTAGCCTAGATCTTTTAAGGACAGGAAAGCCCATCATTCCCCTTGTTCCCTGCTGCTATGAACCTGACTTAATGGAAAGATATGTTTACATTTGATGTCAAAATAAAACGGGGACTGTACTACTTGCATTCATGATGCAGAAGGGTGATAAGCTCACTAGTTTTTGGTGTGAGGAGGAATAGTGAAGAATGAATACCAGAGGGGGACTGAGAAGGCCACTCTTGCAAGGAACTACTATATTCAGGGAAGAGGGAAGACAGAAGGAGAGAAATATGAGCAGATTACTGTGAGAAATAAGATGTGGGGCTGCCAGCACCATGATCACTACCTGACCCCGTTGTCCTGGCCAACATTCCCCTTCCCATGAAACCAGTTCATGCAATTGTCCAAGGCAGTGTGTGGATATTAATGTATAAAATGGCTGCCACTACAAGTTCAATCATTTCACTACCAGTCTAGTATTGCTTGTAAAACACTTTGGGATACAATGTGTGTGAAAACCACTATATAAATGCTGATTCTTCTTCTTACTATTACTATTATTATTTCCCATGGAAAAAGAAGGTAAGACAAGAATATATTTGAGTTTCAAGAAAGTATGAACTCTAACATTGGACTGCACAAGAACTTTGCTACAAGAAAGTGGTGGCTATAGGGGTGGTGAAGGGTGTGGCTGCACCAACCCCCACATAGTAACATACTTGCTTGCTGCTGCTGCTGCTGCTGCATTTCACTTTGTTGAAGAAGTCTGATTTGTTGATTGTACAAATGTTTACATTCAAACTATGGATTACATTTGTAGGTTCTGTCAAAAATGTAGTAGAAAAGAATAATAGCAAAAAATGTAAAGGTTTAATAAAAATGTTAAAAAGTGCATATTAAGCATGCACACCACCTCAGCACTGCCACTGTAGAATCCTGGATCCACCATAACCACTAGACCACCAGGCTATTCAAGATTTGTACTGCACTGTGGTTTGCCACAGAGAAAGTCGGTTGGATTAAAACACATTTTCAGCATGTTAAAGTAAACAAAATGAACAGAACCATAGCCTAACATGTGCATTATGCAAAATAATGCACATGGTTTTAAACATTTGGGTGAAACAATTCTATACAAACATAAAAATTAACTAGTTAGCACTCTAGAGAGCCACATATATCTCAGACTGCTCCAATGATGCCATCACATAACACATTTGACGGCCATTTTAGGAAGCAGGTAAGACAGTTTTTTTTAAATTGGAAGGCTGATTTTACAATTTTCAAATGCTCTGGAACCACATTTAGGTAAATTATGTAAATGTAGTTTTAGCATTAATGAATAGAGCAGCCTTTCGTTTAGTCACCTACGGAGTCAGATTTTTGAATAGTTTGTTATCAAAATGTTGTTTCGGTATCGTTTAAGGTTCTCTCTTCATGACTTAAAGTGGGAAGAAGTAACTGGCTTAGATAGCTATGCACTTTTACCCCGCGATCCACCAAACGTTGAGGCTCATAGCATGGGGAATAATACCGGGAAAATAAGTGAGAGATTTCAGCAGGTTGGGTGGTGGATGTACTTTCTTCCGGAGCTCACAGTCAGACCAATGCCCTGTTAGTTGTTTCTTTGTGCAATTGCCACATGAGGAGTTTATCTGCCCTATTACCATGTTCAAAGTATTTTTGCCTACAATATCATAGTTGTCCTTCTATTTGGGCATCTAGCAACTGATTTAATCTCTGACTTTCTTCTTCTAGCTTTGCCTTCACTGCTTCATTTAGCTTCACTTGATGGTGAAATTCCAAATCTGCTATTTTATTTCCAGGTCTAATCTGGTTTGAATACATTCCCATTTGAGCCTAGAAGAGTACTTAATAATTTCCTGTCTAATGAAACATAGACAGGACTACTTCTCCTTAAGCTGTGTGACAGGCCCTGATGTGTGACAGTACAGGGAAGCACATTTGTATCTGTACCTGCTATTTTATTTTGTATCTGTGAAATGGAGCAGTGTACTGGTAACCAGGAAGTCAGCAGGAAGTTGTGAGAGTCTGTAGTCCTCAGGTGAGCCCCTGGGACTGTAGGACAGTAAACCAAGCTTCATTTTTCACCAACGCCTCATTTTAATTTATTCAGGCTATGCTAGCCTGTATTTTAAAGGGCTGGGTGATTCTTTTAAGTTGTTAGTATTATTTTAATAGCGCACCTTAGCATGTGGGAGGAGTGACTTGGGTCATGGTACATAAATAGTTTGCCCCTCTGCAAGTGGGATGAGCACACGGCTATACACGCAGAGACATGGGCATCTGCACGTGTCTGAAATGTCCAAAGGGACTGGTGGGAAGGAGGGGAGTAACTGTTACAAGCATTGGCAATATGTAAGTAAACACTGTAGTTGCTTACAATAAGACTCAGAAGGGGATTACACTGCATAGACACAGCAGGGAGGGCTGCAAGAAAGTAGCATACTAGATTATATCCTGCAGAGTAATTTAAAGGTGTTCTAGTCTGTAGAGTGTCTGGGCAGCCATTCATTGTAAACTTGCTAACTGTGGTGTTTGTTTAGAGGGCAAAACTAAATAAAACAAAATTAAGGGCATTCAAACAATCAAACACAACTATCAGTTTTGCTGGACTATCTGACAACATGGCCACCATAAATAAGACCCTGGATGGAGACATAGGTATACAATGTCAGTGTTGTGGAATGTACAAACTTTTCCCTTCTGCCCAGCTTATGGAAGAAATCACCTGTGTAAAATGTATGTGCAATGTAACCCTGTGCTCAGAGATTGCCGCTTTTAGCACCAAACTAAAAAACATTGAAAAGGACCAATAGGAGATGGCTGACAGACTAATTGCCACAAATACTAAAATGAAACATTAGCCAAAACTACATAATGAAATTCCAGCTAAACCACACAGTATGGCTCATAATGTGCACCCTATGCTGTTTACCAAATTATCATCAAACGCAAAATACCTATTAAAAACACCAAATATAGATCTAAACAAAAAAACGTAAATAGATGATGACTCATATTCAAGCATCTCTGATGAAGAAGGTTGGTCTATACTGAATAATAGACACAAAACCAAAAAGGGAAGAAGGGCTATGGATTTTACACTGCCTCTAAGTAATCAATTTACCCCCTTAATAAACAATGACCCCAGTATCGAGGGATCCCCACATCAGGGTCCCCTAACATTCCACCCCTAAGAACAAACTACCCAAAGCAAATACCTTCCCCCAGCACACTCAGTAACTGTTGATAACTACCAAATATTATCCCCCAAACTGTTGTACATGAGCATAAGAATAGCTTTACACATGCCAACAAGTCACATTCCATTTCTCAGTAAAATGGTCAAATCACAACTGAAAAATCTAGAGATGGTAATCTGACTTCACAGTCTAACACAGTAATGAACATCACACCTTGTACTAACTCTCCAAGACAGATTTTTGTCTTAGGAGACTCAATAACTAAATATACCTACAAAACAGTGTGTAGAACAGATAACACTAACTGCACCTCTAACTCGTTCCAAGGGGCTACTGTTAAAGACATCACAGAAATGGTTGATAATATTGTACGTAACACAGGACAAAACCCCCTAGTAATTCTATATCTAGGTACTAACAACATAATCAGGATGAATGTGTAAGAAATAACATGAGAATACATCGATCTGAGCATCGAACTGGAAGAAAAAGGGAGCCAAATTTGTTTCTCAGAAATTCTGCCAGTGCTTAGAATAGAATATAAAAAACCCACAAAATTAAATTGGTAAATGTGTGGTTAAGAAAATGGACACTGCAAAAGAGATACAAATGTTTAACTCATTGGGAAACATTTTAAAATAACAACAGCTTATATTCTTGGGATGGGCTGCATTTAAATAAAAGAGGGAACTTGCACTTGGGGGAAAAAATTGTGTCATTCATTGATTGATGTTTAAACCCGATAATGGGGATTTGAGAGCATCAAATCACTCAAAAGCACCTTATGCAAAGCTGGAAAAAATACATGATCAGTGTAGTATTATGGTGATTAATGCTCAGAGTCCAAATTCTGTAAAGAAATCAGAACTGCATGCCATTATGCTAAAAGACAGGCTAGATATAGTCGCAGCAACAGAGATGTGGTGGGAGGATGGCATTGACTGGAACAAAGAAATAAAAGGTTATAAACTTTTCTATAAGAATAGGAACAACAAATGAGGTGGAGGGGTGTGTATATACATCAGTGATAACATCAGTTGCCATCAGATGTCCCCATAAGTGGATGATGAGAACAATATTGAAAGTGTCTGGTTCAATATAATTTTTTTAAATAGATCAAAGCTTTGCTTGGGAAACTACTACAGACCACCCAAGACTGGTTATGATTACTATACCAACTTAATTAATTTATGGAATTATGGCAGCAGCATCAGCTGAGGGGGATATAGTCATAGTTGGGGATTAAAAGTTCCATGGGATGAACTGGGAAATCTAGCTTGGAACAATTAACCTTGAGAGTGAATTTTTAGAACTACTATCCAGTCAAGATCTTCAATAAATGGTGACAGCACCAACTAGGGGAGTTAATATTTTAGTTCTAGTCATAATCAATCTGGATGAAGGAACTACTAATACTGTAATAAACTGCCCCTTGGGAAGCAGTGATCTTAATGCAATTTACTTCTACCTAACTTCATGTAGCTCCAAAACAATCGGTATGCATGCACTACATCACAGACTATAATAGAGCCGATGTTGAAAGTATAATGAGCGCCATGATAAATATAGACTGCCACAGCTAACAGTTGAAGATTCTTGGATATTTGTAAAGAAATCAATATCAGATCTAGAAAAAATGTATATACCCAAAATAAAGATATATAACTCAAAAGGTAAGGTTCCATTTTGGTTAACAAAGGCTATTAATAGGCAAATAAATAAAAAAGAGCATTTAAAAAACTTAAAATTAATAAATCCGAAACTTCCTTAGTAAATACAGGTCTTAAAAACAAAAACCTCAAGCAAATGATAAAACAAGAAAAAAAACTAACTAGAATTTAGAATTTAGAATTGCTCATACAAAGGGAAACAACAAACCCTTTTTTTCTTATGTGAATACTTATAAGAATAAACACAACAGAATTGGTCTAATCTTCAAAGATGGTCTCGTTATTGAGGATAATTTTACAACTGCAAATAGGTTAAATGATTTCTTTTGTTCTGTGTTTAATGAAAAAAAAAACCTTCACAATCACCATGACCAGTGCAATAGCAGCATTAGTTTCTCTAGGGAAGAAATTGAGATTGTAATCCACAAACTGAAACGCAACACATCACCAGGCCCAGTTAACATCTCTGCCAGATTTTTAAAGGTGACGTCAGCTATTATATCACTACCCTTAGCTATCCTGTTTAACAAATCAATAGAAAGTGGTGAGCTACCCAAGGACTGGAAAATGACCATAGTTGTGCCTGTTTACTAAAAGGGACACAAGGGACAAGTCAATAACTGCAGACCCATAAATCTGACCTGTTTATGCTGTAAGATTATGGAAAGATTAATTAAAGAAAGAATAGATGTAAAAATCAATTCAAAAGAATTAACTGTGGAGTCACGTGATGCACTCGATGGAGCAGCAGCTTGGTGTAGCAGCTCCGTGGTTCTCAGGTTGAAACCAGTAAATCCTCTCTCCAAATAACGACTGTGCCATCTAAAAGCAGGCGATAATAACAGGGTGGGTCTAAATAATAACAATGAAGCTACAGAAAGAAGAAATTCAAAGCGATTCAGAAGATGAGGTGGAATCAACAGTAAGAGGCCGGGAGCCAAAAAGGCCCCGGAGAAGTGATTCACCAGAGGCAAGTCCAGAATCTTCAATTTCGGGTCAACTACAGGAGGATGTCTCTGCGATTAAAGTCACATTATTCTCCCTTATCGCTGACTTCAGGAGTGGAAAGCTTCTATCAGTGGTCTAACAACCAGAGTCAATGATGCAGAAGTTCGTATTTCTTCTACAGAGGATAGAATGGAAAGGCTCCAGATCGAAAACACTACTTTAAAAAAAAAAGCATAAAGAAGATGGAAGATAAAGTGGATGACCTAGAAGGAAGGTCTAGGGGCAACAACATTGTGATCTTGGGCCTCCCTGAGGGGGAAGAAGGCATAAACACGGTAGGCTTTGTGCAGAAGTTATGTGTTCAAATAGTGGGTCCATCACCTAACGGCCCTACGTGTATAATAGAACAGGCCCACAGAGTGGTCAAGCTGAAACCTGCAGCGGATCAGCTACCCTGCCCATTATATTTAAAGTCTTGAACTATTTAGATAGAGATCACATTTTGAAAGCTGCGAGAAGTGCAGAAAAATAATTTGGGGAGAGAAACAGCTGCGCCTGGTCCCAGATCTTACTTATAAGGTGCGCCAAGATAGAGCTGCATACAGGCCAATTCAAACTAAATTATGGGCAGCGAAGATAAAACACAGAATGTTATTCCCAGCTCGTCTAGAAGTTACTTATAATAATGGGAATCAGAGATATGATTCAGCGGTGTAAACGCTGGAGGATCTAAAGCGGAGGCTGCCCGACCCATTTAACAAGGAGGGGTGAAATCTCTGAGTATATAAGAAGTTACAGGAATCTTGAAGATGCAACGGCATACGAAGGCTTTTTCTGAAACACTGATCTTTTTTTGTATGCAATCTGGATGTTTAAAAATACACTTTTATGTTCAGTTGGACATATTATGGGGCTGCTGAAGCATCTCTTTGATTTGTATAAAAAGAGACCACAGTTTTTTGCTCTCATCTATAAAAGCAGTCGGATTCAATTTTAAGTTAACGAATATTAGCTTACAGCGTCTCTCAGCATGTAATTCTAAAAATGGGTGCTAAAGCTCGACTCTTGAAGATCTTAATTATGATATATGCTAGTTAACCTCCAAGTCACATCTTGGCTACATAGACACATGCCTCATTGGGTGCTTATGGAGGTGGTGTAGTAGGACACTTGCATTCTTTTCTTTCTCTACAGGCATCCTAGTATTCACATACTGGGTTAGATGGATAATGGAAGTTTAAAGCTTTTGGGGATTAGGGGAGGCCCCCGTGGGGATAAGAAGCGATAGCAGGATGGAGACGATGTCCAGAGGGGGAGATAAAGGCTTTCTGATGAAAGTATACACAAAGACCCTAGGCGTTTGGTTCTCGGTGATCTCACTGCGGTTTGAGACAGTTGGTGCTAGGGTAGTTATTTTTGTTTCTGTTATATACTTCTCGGCCTCCTTCCTGGTTGTCTGTTAAAATTGGCAAGAGGAGGGTAGAGAGGGAAAGGGATATAAAAAGGATAAGAAGGAAAGGTATGCTGGAAAGTGACAAGGAGGTAATGCTAATAGTTGGCATGGTCGCTTAACACCCTCTAGTGGTGTATGTATTATTTTGATTAAGAGGACCATTATGAGAGCTATCATTTGGATTTTGATAGCAATAAATATTAAGGCTGGGGAAGGATGCTATATATTGGAAGGGTTAGATCACTAGGTTAGGCTGTGGTTAAGATAGTAAGGAATCAACACGGGTTAGGTACAAATAGGAAATTGATAAAGGAATAAGTATACACAGGGTTTGATAAGGGCTCTAGAAGGGAGAAATACTAATTAGTGAAGATTATGTAACGGTTAAGTAATTAGTTTAGACTTATATACAGGACTGCATTTATCTGCTAGGGTTTAAGGGGAATGATGGGGGAAGGGTATATTAATAGAGAGGTGTAAGATCCGCAGAGCAGCTCCTAGAGTGCATGACGACCTTAATGTTTAGGAGCAGGCATTTGACTGGGGAAGAAGGGGGGGGATGTGGGGCAGAGAGGGAACTGAGAGAGGCGATGGTAGTAAGGTGGGAGAGGGACTGCACATACGGGGTGATAAGGGATATGGAAGACAAATGGGGCTAGTCTGGACAGAAAATAAGAAGAGAATTTTTAAGATAGAGGTATGGGGAGTTGGAATATAATGTCATGGAATATCAAAGGTGGGAAGGACAATACAAAAAAATATAATGTCTTAAGACACCTCAGTAGATATAAGCCACATATAGTCCTGCTGCAGGAAACTCACATTTTGACAGACTGTGTTTCAACCTTGCAGAAAATGTGGGTAGGCAAAGCTTTTGGTGTGGGCAAAAATTCCAGAAGGGGGGGAGTTGCAGTATTGATCAATAAGAATGTTACTTTTGAGGAAAAGAAGGTATGGAAGGATCCGGAAGGGAGACATATTATGATATTAGGGCTCTTGGCAGGGGTAGATACTCTATTGGGGTCGCTTTATGGGCCAAATGTGGAGTCTCCGAAGTTCTTTCTTCCCCCAGCGGATATTATAGCATCTGCCCCAAATGTACCATGTTTACTGGGAGGGGATTGGAACTTGGTTTACCCTAACAACTTGGATAGGTCCTTTTGCAAAAGAATAGCTATGTCACCAGCTCAAAGGGCTTTGAGGGAATTTATGGAAAACTCCAGCTTAATCGATCCATGGAGAACTATCTACCCACAGGAGATAGAGTTTACGTACTATTCTCCACCACATAGAAACATATTCCCAAATAGATTATTTTCTTATAAGCAAGGTGGCTTTGCAGGGGATTGAGGATGTAGGCATATATCCAAGAACCCTGTCAGATCATTCTTTAATCTGGTTACAATTGAAAGTTCAGAATTACTCTGGAGTAGCTAAAACATGGTTCCTTAATAATCAGATTTTAGGGGAGGCAGAAATTGTAAACCATATGAAAATTTTTTAGAAATTCCTGGCAGAATATCTGTGAGTTGGTTGAGGGCAGAGATACACTTTGGGGGGCAATGAAAGTGGTTTGGAGAGGAAAGTTTATTCGGTTGGCTTCTATGAGAAAACGTAAGATTTTGGTGCAGGTAGAAAGTTGGCTTGCCAGAATAAAATTTATAGAATCTCATATGCATCAGGCAATGGACGAGGCTACTTGGGAGGAATTACATGCCCTGAGGGTGAAATATGCAGCTCATTTGTTTAATCATACGCTGAAGGCGGCTATAAAATGGAAGGCTACATATATAGCAGAAGGGGAGAAATCAGGGAAATTGTTGGCCCAAAGAATAAAGAAACAGAAGAAAAATAACTGGGTAGCTAACTTAAGGGTTGGGGTCACAGGGAAACTAAATTCTAATCCAGTGGACATAGCAAATACCTTTAGGATGTATTATTTAAATCTATACACAGTCCCTTCTCCAGAAACAAGATATTCCCAATATTTAGAAGTTTTTGGAGGATATTAATCTTCCGCAAATTATGGTATCTCAGCAAAAGGAATTGAGAGGAGGAATATCTGTACAAGAGATAGAGGAGGCCATAGGTAGATTACCTTTGGACAAGGCTCCAGGACCGGACGGCTTTTCAGCATTATTTTACAAGACCTTTAAAGAGGAGCTTAGTCCGTGTCTGAGGATCCTCTACTCTTATCTATTTTCTTCCCTGTTAGGGAGCTGGCATTGTTGGAGGCGAGAGTAGTGGTATTGCTGAAAACAGGGAACGATTTATCTAGGCCAGAAAATTACAGACCAGTTTCTCTGTTAAATATTGATATATAGATATTGGTGAGTATACTAGCACTCCAGCTTAAAAAAGTATGGGGAGATCTTGTTGGACCTGAACAAGTGGGTTTCGTTGCCAGCAGACATTCGAGTGATCATTTTAGGAAATTATGGCAATTGCTGTCTGCGTCGGGTGACACCAACACAGACAAGGTCTTGGTGTCCCTTGACACAGAAAAAGCCTTCGATAGAGTGAGTTGGAAATTTCTATTTGACTTGCTGCCCAGATATGGAATACCTTCAGAGTATATCACTTGGGTGAAAGTTTAGTATACAATCCCTTCAGCAAGAGTCTGTTGTAATGGAGTTATCTCCGATTGTTTTAGACTTACAAGTGGGACTAGACAAGGGTGTCCTCTATCCCCATGTTGTTCAATTTATACATCAAGCCATTGGCTAGGAAAATTAATAAAGTAAGGGAGATAAGGGGTATAGTTATAGGAGAGGAAGTATACAAACTGTCAATGTTCGCAGATGACATCCTCCTACATCTCTCAAGTTGGCAAATATATTTGAAGGAAGTATTAAAGATAATAGAGCAATTTAGTCTCTTATCGGGATATAAATTAAACCATAATAAGACATTAGTTCTTTCATTGAGTTCTACTTGTACGAGGGGGGATGTAGAGGAGTTGGGATTGGGATGGGCAGCTAAATCCATCACTTTTTTAGGAATAGAGATTACCCCAGAGTTTAGTACCCTGAAATCATTAAATATTGACCCGGTGATTAAGCACATGCAACAAGACCTGGTAAGATGGCAAGTGTTGCCACTTTCTCTTTGAGGCAGAGCCAATTTGCTTAAAATGGTGATATTTCCCAGGATTATGTACCCGCTTAATATGTTAAATGTATTCCTCCCCAAAAGATGGTTTAAAATGGTAGATTCTATGTGGTCTTCATTTCTGTGGAGAGGTAAAAGACCTAGAAGAGCATTAGGGAAGTTAACTATGGAACGGAAAAAAGGAGGGTTAGGTATACCTCATCTGTTTCTCTATTATCTAGCTTTTCAGAGCAGTAAATACCTTAAGTGGTTGACAACATTAGACAGTGAAGAAACACAATGGGTGTGGCTCAAGATAGAAAGAACTAGAGCCCGGGAACATCATGTATCTATTAAGTCCCTATTATATCTTCCACAGAAAAAAATTCCTAAGGCTTGGCAGGACACCCCTATAATATGGTCATTGAAAGCACATGCCCAGTGGTGTACATTATATAATTTTGATAGGAGACAGGACTTGGGGCAGCCAGTATGTTATAATGGTAATTTGAGAATAGGGACCAAACCCATAGCTCCAAGATTTTTGGACGAACTTAAAGATGTGTCAGTGTCGGATCTCATATCAGAGAACAAATTTGATACATTAGGGTAGATCCAACAGAAATTGGGTATGAGATCCCTACCAGTCTTTAAATATTTGCATCTTAAAAGATGTATATTGACAAATGTAGGGACCCCACCTTGGTCTGCCAAAATGATGGAAATGTTAAGCTTAATATCTCACTTTGTAACTCTGCCTAAAGCCATTTCTAAGATTTACAAGTTTTTATTGGTAAGATTTTGGCCAAATTACCCCGTGACTGCATTTTATTGGAGACATTCTGTAGGTATCTTGTACGACTCGGAAACATGAGAACAAATCTGGAAGTCTCATTATAGACGGTTAAAACAGGATAGATGAAGATAACTTCATTTTAAAATTTTACATAATTTACTTTATACTCCCATAACACTTAAAATAATGGGTAAAAGTCAAGAGGGCGTGTGTCACAGATGCTCGTAAGAGCAGGGAACTTTAATTCACATGCTGTGGTCATGCCCAGTAATTCAGGTCTTTTGGCAGCAGGTAATTAAATTTGTAGAGCCACTGTTTGGAGGGGAGTGTATTTTCAACATAGAGACTTATTGTGGGCAATCTCTCAGCATTACTATCCCAATCATTCAGATACTATTTTGCCTTTATTTCTGCAGTTGCGCTGCTTCTTATCCTCAGGTATTGGATTAAGGATACAGCGCCACCTCTTAGGGAACGGATTCAAGAAATCCATACAGCTTTTTTTGCAGAGAAATTGATAGCAGGGCAGTTCTCTAATATGGGCAAGTTTAGGAGAGATGGAAACAATTTCAGAATTTATAGCTGGAGACCCAATATAACAGATAAAGGGCAACACCCCAGTCTGAGAGTAAGCAGGACGGCAATAAAGGGAAGGCAAGTTTATTCATAAGGAGTAGTGTCCTAGACATGATTTTGGAACTAAGGGAGATGCAGTCCTGATATGGGGAAGGGGGCTAGGAGAGGGATAGAGCAAGGATGGGGATTTAGAGGATGAGATAAGAGGTGGAAGGGCAGGGGGTATGGGAAGAGGGAGGGAGGGTGGGAAGTTAAGTTTAATGTACGACTGAATGTTAAAAGAAGATTGGCATTGTATGGTATGGTATGGACCTTGTGTTGATCTGTTTCATGTATGTATATGCTGGAAATATCAATAAAGCATACTATATAGAAAAAAAAAACAAAAGAATTAACTGATAACAAACAACATGGGTTTAAGGTGGGTCATTCATGTACAACAAATCTCAGTTCATTTTATAAAAGAAATAATACAAGTCTGGAAACAACAAACCTGTTGATGTCATTATGTTGAACACAGCCAAAGCTTTTGACAAAGTGCCACATTATGAGCTGGTGTGTAAACTAATACACATGGGACTTAACAATAGAATAATTAAGTGGATAAATAACTGGTTGGAAGATTGCACCCAGTCAGTTCGTATAAAAGGGATATTATCCATCCTGGGTGCAGTGACCAGTGGGGTTCTGCAAGGGCAGTCCTCGGACCAACCCTTTTCAATATACTTATAACTGACATTAATTCAAACATCTGTAACACACTCATCAAATTTTCAGATGACACTAAATTGGGGGGAAGAGGTAAACACATTTGACAAGTATAATAATATGGTTAAAGACCTAAAACTAATTGAAATCTGGGCTGAGAACAATAAAATGGCATTTAACCTAGCTAAATGTGTAGTATTGCATTTTGGAAGAAATAACCCCTTATATGCTTACATGATGAACAATAAAATCTTGACACCAGTAGAAAAAGAAATAGATCTTGGCATTATTGTAAACAATAAATTAACATCTTCAAATCTCTGATGAAACACTGAAGGCTGTGAAATGTAAGATATTCCTTTGGCAGTTTTTTTACAACACGGGGTTGAGGCTGCAATGAAAAAAAGTTTATGTACTGAATCAACTGCAGCTTGAGTGTTCATTTCGGAAGGTGTGAGTGTGCTGAAATACTGATGGACTAACATCTTCAAATCATTGCAAAAAAATTGCATTAACAGCAAAGAGACTATTTAACTGTGTCAAATGCTCATTTACGGACTGGAGTGAAAATTACATACTGCCGTTATACAGGTCATATATTCGCCCACACCTTGACACAGGCTCATCTTTTTGGAGTTCATATCTCAGACAGGATGTGAATTTGCTGGAGATGAGGGTTCAGAGAAGAACCACTAAAATGATTCCCAGATATTCACATTTGAGCTACACCGACAGACTAACATATACTAGACTAGTTAGCCTCAAAGAAAGGAGAAAAAAGGGGTGACCTGATGGAACTTTCTAAACCACTACAAAATCATGAGCTAAAAACAGATTGTGTTTTCAAATTTATGACTCATTTGCAAATCTTAGAAGCCATGATAAACAACGTATGGTTCCCAAGGCAAATACTGCCAAACATAACAACTTCTACACCATGAGAGTAGTAAAGGCATGGAATAGCTTGCCACAACATGTTGTCAATGCAGCTATATTGACATGTTTAAATCTAGATTAGATATATTACTAGGATGGAACCAAAGAGACAATTGATACCTTCATGATGTCGTGGGAGACATTCTAGATGGACACAAGCCTACTTAAGCCTTTCCAAACTCAAACCAATTAAAGCATTTAAGGGCATTCCGGTGCATTCCCTTCCCTTGATTGAATGGAGCATTGGTATGAAGGAATGTCTCCACCACTGAGGTCACAAGTTCTTTAAACTCTTCTTGATTAAGTAAACTGACATTCAGTCTCCATAAGCTTTCAGTTGGCAATGGGGATGTGGCCCACTGAATATGGACCATAGCATGGTCAAGGTCATGGTAGATCCTATAGTGCAGCTAATTAACTTGGCCACCCAATTCGCAGATAGTAAAAAGTAATCTATATGCACGTATACCTTGTAAGGTGGTGTATACTATGTATAGTCCCTCCCCTTTGAGTAAAAGTGCCATCCCTCTACCAGTCTCATCTCAGAGCATAGCCAGGAAAGTACCTTCCCTGTTCTGGATATCCACTAGTCCTCTGACCCCGTACAATCTATAGAGGGGTTCAAGACAACATTGAAATCTTCTCATATCACAACCAGGCTCTGGAGGTCCACCCCTGTATCTCCTAATACTTTCATCACAAAAGATACATTCAGTTTCATTGTTAGGAGCATACAAATAAAGCAATATACAACTCTGTCTTCTGCACTCCCCATGGAGGTGAATAAACCTTCCTTCCAGGTCTGTCAACCCCTAGCACCCTTAACTCATTACCTCCAGGAAATGCCTGTAGTTGGCAGCCAAATCATTCCCTTTGTCTCCCGCAACGACTTCAGTCGGCAGCTGAAGACTTCCTGTTTGCCCTGGACACTTCTCAGGTCATCTGCACTATTTCTCTGTATGACTTGTGAACCCAATTGATTAGAATTTACTGCATAGTACTGTTAGAAAGGTAATTTTGTGCTGAACAACTTTGCCGCTGATACTTTGTGTGTATCACATATACTTTAGGAGTTATTTGCATTTGTTTATGGTATGGTGTGTATGACTGACATTTGTCCCTCAAGCCTCACCTAAGCACCTTGAATAAATGGGAAAAATACATGTTTTATATCAGGAAAATTACTTTTTAGTACAAAATTACTTTTGTACCTACATCTAATGTATGGATGTTTAATTTGGTTTTACTATATTACATAATATTCCTACCAAAAATGGTTTAGGTTGCCAGTTTTATTGCAAAAAAAACACTTTTTTGTTATTTTGACTAGCATAGAAAAAAAAAAGAAATTGCTTATAATTAACTGCATAGCACCTTTGGAAAGATAATGTTGTGCTAACCAACTTTGCCACTCGTACTTTGTGTGCAGCACTTATGGTTAATGAGGTATTCACATTTGTTTATGGCATGCTGATTATGGCTTTATTTTGCTTAGAAAAGCCCAGGATGTAGTGTTAAGAGAATACAGGACACAAGTGGTGGAACTCTCAAAGAGCTCCTGTAAAGTGAATGAGTTAATGGGGTGTTGTGGCATATCAGGATGGCAACACCTCTACAATGGGGATGGGCTGCATAATAAGAAGCATAAACCTCTTCCACCCAGCTATGGAATAGCTTATGGTGTTCCTGAGGAGTTAAGTGGGTCTCCTGCAGGACTTCAATGGTGTTATTATTACACTGCAAGTCTTACAATATACAAGCCCTCTTAATTGGGCAATTAATTCCTCTTACATTGTAAAGGACTATATTTAGATCAGCCATTTAGATCTATATCACAGCAGTATCCTGACTTAACTGGGGGGGGGGGCACACCAAGAACAGAACAACCCATACTGTAACTACAACAGGTAGCAAAAAACATATATCAACATAGAAACATATTCACATGCAGATATGTACTTCAAAGTTTCTGAGTTACCCAGCCCACACCCACTGAAGGGTTTCACAGTGGGGTATGGAGAGATGTCACTTTGAATGACTCCTCTGTCTGGTATGCTCTTGAAAAATTCAGAGGAGAGAATACCAGATGGGCAAAAGCTCTTAACTAAAGAAAGAGCCACTGTATGGCAGTGATGGCTAAAATGTCAAGGAAGAGAGCAGCTAGAAGGCTACAAGCATATTGAAATCCCCTGAAACAAGGTGAAACTTTAAAACTGAATCTAAAGGAGAGAAGAATCCAGCCTGGGGGCTTCTCTCCAGTAACTCCCCTCCAGCATCGAAATGTGAGAGTGGGCAGGCAACTAGAGTATCCCGGCATTGGGTAAGGCCTGAGCCACGCCTCACTAATAGGTGTCAGCAGGACCAATTGCATGTTAACTGGGGGACCATCTACACATCAGCCAGGTACTGTCAATTGCTATGGAAAACCTGGGACAGCAACCATGATTGCCTTGTAGTAAGTTCAGTGCTGCTAGAAATCGGTCAGTCAGGGGTTGCTGTAGGCCTAATATTTTGTGACCTAATGTGCAGTGGCAGAGAGTGGAGAAATTTGGAGGTACCTGAAGCAGCCACTAAAACAATGATTCTATTAAATACTGGGGCCCCAATGCCCTTCATGAGATCCTTCCACTGGAAGTAAGCCTCTACAGGCCTTCAAACACAGTCTCCTAGGATACCCGGTGGAGCGAAACAAAGGGATAATGAAAATAAAAAACCAATTGTACCACTGAATGAAGGAGTATGCTCTTGCCTCTTCTAATGTAAAGAGGTCTAAAAGTAAGAGGAAAGTGGCACCCAATTGGTACCAGCCTAAAATCCAAAAGGCTGTTAGCAATACATTGAAATAGCAGCCCCGACTGACCCAATATAGTCCCACTAGCTGGTGATTGTCCTCAGAACCACAGCAAAAGAAGCAGATATGATTATGCTGAAAGGAGTCCCTCCTAACCCACGCCACAGTCCACAGCTATCACACAATGGAGGGTAAGCCTCTACACCCACCCAACAAAAGCCTCACTCCAGCATCAATGGATTTGCCCCTCCCTTTCCCAAGCAATCCCACTCATCTCCCCAGACCATTGTTGGGAATCATTTGTATCCCTGGAACACTCAGCTGTAACATAAAACTGCTAAATATTCTAAGTGCTGCTGTCAAATTCACAATAATAAGTCGCAACAAAGACAGCTAGTCAAAAAGGAGAAGGTAACCGGCATTCTCATCATCAAAGTGAAAATAACTCTGGGAGCACTCTGTTTTCAGGTGGTGGCACCTGCCGTAGAAGAGGAAGCATCTGGAAGAGTAGGCACCTGCTGGAAAGGTCTTGGTTCTGCTAGATTCCTTTTAGATGAGGTGGTAATTTTCTTTGCTACAAAGGAGGTCCACAAAGTGGAAGAGGGCGACTCAGGCTGTGTCTTAGAAGTCTTGGTTCCGTTGCTCTGTCAGAACCATGAACGTAGAATCCTCTGTTGAGTCACGACAGGATCCTCATCCAGAGTTAGCCCCAGAGAATGAAGGAAAGTTTTGGCATCTGCGAGTTCAGCAAATAGTTTGGGCCTTTCCTCAGTCATGATCTTAAGGCAAGCAGGATACTCCACAAAAGCCTGGTGTCCGTTTTACTTAAGTTGTTTAACCACTACAAATACTTGTTTTCTGTGCTAAACAGTCTGGGGGGTGTAGTCATGCTCAAAAAATAGCCTGGTATCCCTGAACAAAATCTTTTTGGACAAAGCAACATGTCTTCTTTCACTCGAAAGTCTAGAAAGGCAAGGATAATGGATCGTGGATGGGTTTTGGGGTCCCAGGGGTGAGGAATCAAGGACTGGTGAGCTCTGGTAACATTTAGTTCTTTGTCATCAGACAAGCCCAGCATTTCTTTCAAGATGCCCTCATTAAACTGCATCATATTGCCACTCTCTGTATCTTCCCAAACACCATGAATCTGTATGTTATTATGGCAATTCTTGTTTTCAAGTTCTTCCACCCTTTGGGCAAGAAGCTGTTTTGTGTGGTGTAAATGAAACAGGTCTGAGTTATGGATATTGGTCACGGTGGTATACTCGATAATGCATTGTTCTATTGCTCTGGTTCATTTTTCGAGTATGTTGAAGTCTCAGTGATCTTTGGAGACTTTAGCTTCCAGATGCTGGAGTGTAGTATTTATTTGCTGTAAAGCTATGCAGAACTTTTTGGATGTGATAGTACATTCTGGCTGTTCTGTATCACTGGCTAGAAGGGAGATAGCTGGAGTGGAGCCTGAGGAGCATGCTGCAGCCTGTTGAGATCCATCAACCTTACGTTTAGGGGTTTTCTTTATTGCACTGTGTGGTGGACATAAGGTAGTTGGTTATCTTGTATTTAGGCAGCAGGATGGCAGATGTTGAAGCTTGTTAGCCATGGATTGGTAAGATGCTGGGAAGGAGCTCCTTGATCAAGCTGCCATTAAGGTGATAACATCACCGGAAGTCATCTGTGGTAATAAATTGATGCACATTTAATTTGCATCATGTTTTGCTACAACTGCATCTTTTGGGGTATGAGATTCAGGTGCTGATGGTCTAACAGCCTGGACAGATTTCTCTTTTGAAAAGAACTTTGAGGAAGCCCCACCTACTGTGGGTGAAGTGACAGTTCCAGTTGCCAATGTTTTTGGCATGTAGCGCTAGCAAATGCATTGCATGATGTCCTATGATTTATTTATTTATAGCATTTTGGTAACGGGGTAAACCCACTAAGACCAGAGGTCCCTTTTTCGGGGGCGACACAGAATTAGTTACATACAGCACATATAGAGCAGTGGTTTACAACAAATCAAGAAAAGAGGAACACATATGATCGATGGCACAATGATTAATACATATTTACAATTATAATTAGTCACAAAGCAGAGTCTGAGGGATCAGACAGACATTTAAGTTGATAGGCATGAGATAGACAATAGACATATTAATGATAAATAGTATGGGTCAACATATCCATAGGGTCATTCATTTCACTATAACTTCAGAAGTTCATTCTGTTTAAGATCCAGAGCACAGAAACGTTCCTCCAGGGGCAGAGTAGTAGTTTAACGGCAACAGCTGCAGTGGCAGCATTTCAACATATAAACTTTTAGCCCAGCTTTGATCCCTTCCAAGGTTGTGCAAGTGGTCAGATTTTCAGGGAGCGAGCACCAGTAGTAGGATGCCAAGAACCTGAACAATCTTTTACCAAAATTGATGCGTACCTGGGAAATTGTAAGTAGGTTGCTGTTTGAGGAGCGAAGGTTTCGTCTGGAAGCCTTTGGATTAAGCAGGCCTACAAGATTGGGGGGTAGACATTGGAGAGTTAGTAGGTGAGGCACAGTAGGGGACAGGAAAGTTTAAATTCCAAGGAAGGCCAATTTTAATCCTAAAGACATTTAAGGTTGTCCTGCCTCATTTGGAGTGATTCTGAAGTGTTCCTTAAGACTGTTAGTATGATCACTGTACTTTCCCATTGATTCTGTGCTCTTACTGGAGCTGATTCTATGTGCCTTTTACTCTGCTTTCTTGGCAGTTCTTTAGCTGCCATATTGGGTTTGAGTCTCTTCCTCTCCCCTTCAGCCTGCAGTTTCCTGCTCTGATCCCTGGATCTTTTGTGTAACTTCAGTGACCTTTTAATCCCCTGACTGCATTTACAGATATTGCGCCTCTCTCTCCCTCCCAGGATCCGGACTCCAGAGAGCCTCCCACTACAGTTCAAGCTCTCTCTACAGCTGCTGCAGACTGATTCTACCTCCACATAAGGTAGAGAGTTTACAAGTGTTCTTGGAGAGATTTCATGTTTGGCTCCTCCCACCAAGGGATGGTTTTACTTCTATACCTGCAAGAACCTATCAACCCACTTTTGGCCCCTATCTCTCACTCCCATTTGGTTCAGCCCACTCAGCTCCTGGTGTAACATTGAAGTCACTCCTTATGCCCCCCCAATTGTACTCTAAACAATTTTTGGACTGGACTCGTCTCTCTCCACAACAATATTCCCTTCAACTCTTTCCTACTGTTTTACCCTGTCCAAGTACTCATCTGAGCAAGTCACCCTTTCTGTGGGGCGGTGGGACTCAAACCACCTCTGCATCCCTCTCTCTGCTGAGTGAAACCCTAACCACTTGGCTGACACTGACATACATTGTCTCTGGTCACTAACTCTTATAGCACCTCAAATGAAGCTATTGCTGCTCCCCCTTCTGGCCACCTCTATGATTGGCCTGCTATTAGTGTCAGGTTTTTGTGCTTTTGTGCTTGCCATAGAATAGCAAAATGTATCCTAATTTACTCACCTCCATAGACCTGATGTGCCTCCTCCTACTATTATTAGATATGAATTCACTCCCCTGGGCCTGGCTGCCTGCCTTCCTCTCCAAACCTGAACCTCACCTACTTGGCCTCTTCCTGTACTACCTCATCATCTCACCCACCCCCTGGCTCCCACCTCTCTGCTCCTTTTCCTCCCTCCTTCACCTTGCTGGTGACATTGAAGGCAACCTGGCCTTTCTAACACCCCTACAGACCACTCTAATGTCACCTGAGCAAGGCAGATTGGTCTAAGAATTGCACATTCAAATGTTTGCAGCTTCCAATCCAAGTTCCCAGACCTTGAGGCCTGGGTGTCCCTCTATAAGCCCCATGTGCTAGGGCTCTCTGAGACCTGGCTGAAATCCTACAACTCTGACCCCTCCTGCCATCTCCCAGGTTACTCCCTCCTTCACCTGGATAGACCAGGAAGAAAAAAGGGTGGGGATGTAGCACTGTATGTCCAGGAACACATCTCGGCCACCACTGTTAGCCACTCTGATTCCCTCTCCCCCAGTCAATGGCTTCTTGCAGAATTGACCCTGGGTTCCTCAAAAAAGTACTACTTGGGCTGCTGCTACAACCCCCCCACTAGAGGTATCCCTAGATTATCTACCCTTCTCAATGGCCTAGGACTACAATCTCCTACCAGGGACACCATATTGCTTGGGGACTTTAACCTTAATTGGTTACGTGCACAGGAATCCAACTATGCAAACCTCCTGAAAACACACAACCTCGAGCAAATCATCTCATCCCTCACCAGGCACAATGCCCATACTCTCAACCTCTCGCTGCTTGACTGGATAGCCACAAATTGGGTGGATATAATCCTACAGGTGGGTACATTGTCCGAATCAAAAAGTGATCACTCCACTGCCCTACATCATACTGACCACCAAAATCAAATGTCAAATGTCAGAAATTTTAATTGCCTGGATCCCATAGATCTCCTAGAGGATGTAAGAGCGGTGAACTTGTCTGCCCTCTACCTCATGAACAATGTGTCAGATGCCATTAGCTTCCTCACAAATGCCCTCATTCAGATACAAGACCTCCACTTCCCTCTCACTACTTGGAGGTTGAGAAGGGGCTGCACCCGATGAATATCCAAAGAGTTACTTTCCCTAATGAAAGAGAGGGACAGTAAATGGAAAGCTTATAAAGCATCCCCTTACCCCCAACTCTGGAATGCCTAATAGGTGCTTACACAACACAAGTAGGCAAATTGGCAAATTGCTAAAAACGCAGTTTCTACCTAAATCTTCAAAGGCATAATCTTGGCTATCCCCATCGCTTCTGGGGCTCAGTCGGGTCCTTGTTCAACCTCAAGACCCATAGCCAAGTTATTCAGCTTGCCTCCCCCTCAGGCCCCTTGACTGATCCCTCTGAGACTGTGCACATTTTAACAAAGTACTTTCTGACCTTTCCGCCTATCTTACTAAACTACCCACCCAGCCACCCTCAGCCCTGGTAGTCAGGATAACTATTCCAACTCCATCACCACCCCCTCTGACATCCCACCCTTCTACTTTAGAGCCATTGTCCCAGGGGTTACCACCAACCTCCTGAAGTCTCTCTCTGCCAGGGGTCGCCCTGGCAGTGATGGGCTTTTTCTCTCATTCCTTAGGCTTATTTCTCCAGCAATCATTGAACCCCTCACCATCACATTTAAACTTGCCCTCTCCTCATCCACAATGCCAGACTCTTGGAAACATGCTAACATTGTGCCCATTTTCAAATCAGGAAATCCCCTTTCTCCTGGTAATTATAGGCCTATCTTCCTCCTCCCCCACCTGAGTAAGCAACTGGAAAAAACTGTGCACTTCCAACTTTTGTAGCATCTTGGAAAGTACAATCTGTTGCACCCTCAGCAGCACTGCTTCTGTAAGCACCACAGTACCACATCAGCCTTAGTCCATTTCTCTAACCATGTACTCAGAAACATGGATGCAGGTGAGGCCACTGGTGAGTATTCATGGATTTGACTAAGGCCTTTGACCTCGTCGACAACTCCCTCCTCCATTCCACTCTCTTACACCTTGGCTGCTTTGCTGAGACAACAGTATGGTTGAGAAGCTACCTCAAAGGCAAGTCCCAGTCTGTTACAATTGGTACAGCCTCCTCCCCTGCCCTACCAGTATTCACAGGGGTTCCCCAAGTCTCCATCCTTGGCCCCTTTCTTTTTTCCAGTTTTATTAATGCACTCCCAGCTGAAAGCCTCATCTGTGAGGCTATCCTCTATGTGGATGATCTTGTCCTTTACCATAGTGACAAGTTTCTTGCAAACATCTCCTCCACTCTTACACTAAACTATGGTGCTGCTCACAATTATTTTCTTTCCAACTGACTCTTGGTAAATGAAAAGAAAACAAAAGTAATGATATTTGGATGCAAACCATTTCTCATAAAGATCTCCAAGACAAACTGCTCCCTCCTTGTCCCCACACCTACTGGTCCCCCCCTGAAAATGTCCCCAATTTCAAATACTTAGGTGTCACTCTGGACCCTTCCCTTACGTTTGCTGACCATGTCAATAATTCTGTGCACAGAGTTAATCAGAAGCTAGGTGCCACCTATTGCCTAAATCAATTCCTTTCTTATGAGGCATGCCTAGCAATTGCACAAGGAAACCTTCTACTGCTCCTTGAATACTGCTCTTCTATCTATTCCCTCATATCCTTAGCTCTACGCTGTAGACTGAACACAGTCTACAACAGTATCTGTCACTTTTTCCTCCATGCCCTCTTTTCTATCCATCATTGTGTGTTTTACCAGTCACTTGGTTGGCTCCCACTGCAAGGACGGTTTGACTATGTTCTTGGTTGCTTAGTTGACAATACTCTGAGAGGCAGACACCTGTCCCTGTACTCATCCCTCCTCATGGATAGAGTGGCAGCTAGAAGCCTCCATGAATCATCCACCCATCCGGTAGTTCCACGAATCTTCTATACCACGGGTAGTAAAGCCTTTTCCTTCTCTGCCCCCTCCCTATGGAACACAACTCCCTACATCTCTCTGCTCTTCCACCTCCCATCTCTCCTTCAAAGACAATTTCAAAGAGTGGCTACTGTCTGAAGCCAAATGTCTGCTGTCCTGGATAATCTCTTGCACCCCCTCCCTCTGCCCCCCCCCCACCTATTAGCAGTGTCTCATCCTTGCTACACTCACCATTGCTGCTCCTTTCCTCTTCCCCAGTTTTCGGGGTTCAGGGTTTTAAATAATTGATTAGCAGGTTTTTTCTTGGGACATTACTAACTGTACAGAAAGTATTTATATACAGTAGGTTTTCTAGAAGTGTTATGTTTGTTAAACACAGTGAGGCAAGTGCTATACATTTTCACAATGTTTTAGCACTTTTATGAGCAAAACACTAATCAATTTTTGGAGTTAAATAAATCCCTGGGGCTTCTGCTGTTGCCTTCCTATTCTAAGTCCCATCACCATTTGCTAAAGGGAAGTGTTGCACTCGATCTCAGAGTTCCAATCTGCTCATTGACCTGTACACTATTAGTGTGCCTGAATGTATTTTGCACTTTATGTATCATATCTGAGACTTATGTTTGGTCTCTGTGTTTTGTAACTTATATTTCAGCCTGTTGCCTGGCCTGCGACTATGTATTTTGGACCTGTATGCTAGCCTTCTTTGACACCTTGTATTCTTATGTAATTGCGCTTTATATAATGACCCCTTGTTCTGTAATTTCCTACACCTCATGTTGAGGCCTGTGTTTACTGTTGTTCTCCAAACATGCATTGCTTAATGTGCCATGTTGTGGCTCGGGTCATGCCTGAAAATGGTCCTTTGGATCAGTTCACCCATCCAGTAATCAAATACATAAATAAATAAATAAGTCAGCAAGACCCTCACAGTGGTGGCTCCAAGGAGCAGAGTGTGTTACAAAATGACTTATCTTGTTATATAGTACAGTCAATTTGTAGTTTTCACTTTCCCTAAGGAAGTGTAGTAGCTGGGCACCATAAAGAAGGGTGGGGAGTAGGGTGCTCTTAGCTATGGCAATCCTTGAGTCATCAGTCTAAGGAGTTGCTGAGTCTGTAGAGAAGGCCATGTTTTTGGTGTATGGCCTTAGCTACGTGCTCTATGTGTGGCCTGATAAACACCAAGGTATTTGATCTTGTTGACTACTTCTATCTGTGACCCTGATGCAGTGTAGAGCAGAGATAGGTGTTGCCTACTCTCGACCAGATGACTGGTCCCAAAAAGGACAGCCTTGGTCTTTTTGTCAATCATTACAAGCAAACTGGATGCAAACCAATTCTCTAGGGAGTTCAAACTGGCAGCTAAGCTTATAGCAATGGCACCAGGCTTGGGATTGCTCCAGTATACCACTGTGTCATCCGCATACAAGATTAGGTTTCCTGTGCCACAGTTTAGACCAATGTCATTGATGAAGAGGGTAATAGAGCCCTGGGGTATGCCACCATTTACCAGATGGCAGCCTGAGTGTAGTGCTTTCCACTTTACCTTCTGCATTCTGTTCGTCAGACAGCTTGTGAACCAGGTGTTCAAGAGCATGTATAGACCTAGGAGCTGGAGCTTGCCAAGCAACAGCCCATGACTGACCAGGTCAAATGCTTTTGACAGCTCGATGAATATGGCCATAGTGGGGATCCATTATCCATAGCACTCAGTGTATCAGTTGTTAACCTAATCAGGGATGTGTCGGTGCCATGGCACTTCCTAAAGCCGAGCTGATTGTCAGCTAGAAGGTGGTGGTGCTCTAGGTAATCCTGTAGCTGGTTGTAAACCAGTCTCTCCTGTACCTTTGCTAGAGGGCAGAGAATTGATTCTCTAAGTCTTTGTGTTCTTTTACTCCAGAAAACTGCAAGTATCACTGCTTTTATCACAAGTTAAAGGAAAATAAAATGAGAAATCCAGACGTCAAGTGATGTTGCAGCTCTTTGTCAGTGCACATGATGCAAACTGTCCCTTTTAAAAATTGCAGCAGGCTAATATCAGATGGATCCTTGTGAAAATCTTGCCGTGTACTTTATATAAGTCTGAATTTTACAAGGGACTGGTCATGGGCCTAAATGCATGCTTTAACAGGGTCTGCTTTCACCTGATTGCCCTAAAGTAGCCCTGCTACTATTATCAAAAGATGCATCTATCTGTAATGAAAAATCATGATTTATGGTAAAGATGGCTATTGCAAATCATATTTGAAAATAATAGGAAATGGATCATTTTTTTAAATCCTACTAGTTTAAATGTTATTACTGGTTAAACCTCTATTTCTATGCACCTTAATGTTTCAATGTTTTTTTTGTCTATTCCCCAGTTCTCTTCCCCCAAGACAAATCTGCAAATGAGCTACTTGCATCTCAGTTTACTTTTCTGACAAAAACCTTTAATAAACTAGGAAAACAAATCTGTGGTTCTCCTTAGTGGAAAACCACCAGCTTTTCCCAAAGCACCACGATCCATTCTTTAAACTTAAAGTAGCAGTATTTGTTAGTCTGCAAGAAATTTCATAACATATTTTTTTATCAAAAATGTATTTCTGACATCATTAAATTAATCATTAATGATTTTTTTTATTTTAATATATATTTTTGAAACAGCTTTATACCTAATTTTGTAATTAATGACTCTGGAATACGTATCCAAGTTCAAATACCTGGGTGTCTTGATTGACCACAGACTCTCTTTCATTGACCATATTGAAGAGCTGATAAAAAAAGCTTAGGCAGAGGCTAGGTCTCTTTTACAGGATTAACCACCTTCTCACACGGGATGCAAAGAAGAGGCTGGTCCAAACCACTTTCCTTTCCTTACTAGTGTATGTGGACTTCCTCTGTAGCCAGGGCTCCATTACTGTGCTTGCTAAACTTGATACGCTATATCACAGAGCCTTAAGGTTTATCACTGGTCTTCCGTACTCTACGCATCACTGCTTCCTATACATGGCTGTGGGCTGGTCATCCCTCAAGTACAGACAACAGATGAACACCACCCTCTGGACCTTCAGGGCTATCACCAATAAGCTGCCCCAGTACAACTCGGATTGTCTACCACCAAGCACAGTAGGCAAGTATGTCCTGAGAAGTGCATCCTATATCTCTATTACTGTACCCAAGTTCAAATCGCACTTTGGTAGGGCATCCATAAGTTACGTTCTACCCCAATCTAGAACAAGTTGCAAAAAAACATTGAAACTAGCCCACTCTATAATATTGTAGCATTTAAAAATCTCTATGTTCACTCTTTCAAGGAATCCTGTAATTGCCTTCCCGATCCTTGCCTCATCCCCGGTATGGATCTACAACACGCCGTCCCCAATTACTCATCCCATTGCACTTAGTAGTACTATATTCTCTGTCTGTGATGCTTCCTTCTATGCTATCCTTCTACTTTCACCCTTCTTACCCCTTACCCCAACCTGTATCATATTACTTTCCCTTTCCCCCACCTGTTAATCCTTTCCTTTCTGCTTTCTGTTCTTTTCCAGGCTTACTGGGTATTACTTACGTCACATTGGAAATTCTTATATAGTCTGTACATATGGATATATTTGCTTTTGTTATTATTACTGTTATTTTCCTTGTATATTGATTGGCTCAAGTGCAAATTGTTTTTTTTGATACTGATGTTTACATTGTGTATGGATATTAACTGTGTATTATGTCCAGGTCCATCTCACAAATGAGCATTGCTCAATGGTGTTCACCTGGTTAAATAAAGATTTTGATTGATTGATTGAAGTCCAAGGACCACTATGCCTGAGAAATCGTGTGTTGTAGCACTCTAGCTCCCTCCTTCCTTAAATATTTGGGGCTAAAAAAAAGCAACAAAAAAACCTACAAAAAGGGACCTCCATCTCTATTTTCAGTCTCATCTAGTGCCTGAAATGGATTGTGGAATGTTGGTTGGCAGCACATCCCTCCAGCTAAGGACAGAAATATAGCTGTAAGGGTTTTCTATCTATCTGTGTACAAATTAGGTGATTTAATGTTTTTTTTGGACCAACAGAGATTACAAAAAAACCTTAAACTTTCAAATTCAGAGTCCTTCTGCAGAAAAAAATGGCAGATCTTTTAGAAAATAAAAGGTATCAAATCACATAATTTCTGCATCTTGTTGTAATGGCAACAAACATTTTTATATCTATTTGTGTAGCACATTGCTAGGCTAGTTTGGCAGAGCCCAGCCTATCTAAAGGCTTTTAAACTTTATTTGACTTTTTCGTGTACCTGGTGAAGTTGGATATTGCATGGATAGGAACTTCCAGTCTGTTGGTATGAATCCTCATTCCTGTACGAGTGTCAGAAATTCTTCCTCCTGTCACTTTCCACTTGTGTCCCTGTGACTGCAAGCTAGTATTGAAGCTAAAAAGTTCCTCGCAGTTCACCTTGTTAAGTCCTTTTAGGAAGTTAAAGGTCTCCATCATATCACCTCTCTCCCTTCTGATCTCCAGTTCAGTGCTTTAAGGTGCTCCTCATAGGACCTGCCCTGTTGGCCTGGAATCATTTTTGTTACCCTGTGCTGCACCATCCAAGCCTATCCCTATTTTACCTTAGGTGAGGACTCCAGAACTGAGCACAGTACTCCAGGTACAGCCTCGTTAAGGATCCATGTAGGGAAGTATTACCTAACCCCTTCTCCTATCAGTACTCCTCCTGATACATCCCAGTATCTTTCACATTGCCATACGTCTTGTTCCACTGACTTGATTGTTTGAGGGAGTCATTGATGATAACTTCAAGGTCCCATTTCTAAGCCATACTGCTAAGTCTCACCCCACCCATCCAGTACTGTGTACTGGGGTTCTTGTTCCCTAGGTCCATTTTGTTGCACTTTTTGGTGTTGAATTTCAACTGCCAAACATTAGACCACCCCTCTAGCTTTTGTAAGTCAATCTGCATTTCCATTATTTCCTCTTCACTATCCACCCTCCCACAGAGCTTTGTGTCATCTGCAAAGAGACATGATCCACCCTGGATTCTCTCATCAATGTTAATGATAAACATATTGAAGAGAGGCTGGCCCACCAACACAGCAGTAGAGCTACTGCCTGTGATGTCAGTGACTTGAGTTCAGGAATGAGCCAAGACCATCAGAGGATCAACCAGAGGGAGGAGGACTGAATGTCCCACAGGACACTCTCCTCCAGTTGGGGGGGTGTCTCATGCCCTGCAGTTGTAATGACACCAGGCTGACCATAGGTGGCAGTGCAGGGAACCATGTGTGACATGGATGCCACAGAGATCGGTACTGGGACCAGTGCTGTTTGGGATATTCATAGTAGATATCTCACATGGGACACAGAGTAAGATCAGTCTGTTCGCAGATGATACCAAAATGGGAGCTGTGGTGGATGACATCGAGGAGTGGAGGGGACTGTAGGGAGACCTGACTAAACTACAGGAGTGGTCAGAAACATGACAGATGGGGTTCAATGCCAAGAAGTGCAAAGTGCTGCACTTTGGAGCTAAGAACCAGAGGAGGAGCTATCACCTGGGAGGGGTACAATTGAGGAGCACAGAGGAGGAAATGAACCTGGGGTGATTATAATGGGGAATATGAACAACTCGGCTCAGTGCAGGAAAGCAGCAAAAGCCAACAAGATGCTGGGCTGTATAGCAAGGGGGAACCTCCTCTAGAAGTAGTGAGGTAATCTTTCCCCTGTACAGGTCACTGGTCAGGCCGCACCTGTAATACTGCATGCAGTACTGGTGCCTGTTCCTGAAAAAGGACATCAGATTATTAGAGGGAATGCAGCACAGAGCAACTAAGATGACCCAAGGTTTGGAAGGGAAACCCTATGAGGAAAGGTTGAACATGCTTAACATGTATTCCCTGGAGGAAAGAAGGGATAGGGGAGATATGATTGAGACCTTTAAGTACCTGAAGGGGATAAACAAGACTAATACAGGAGAGATATTCTGTATCAGAAGAGGGAGGGATACAAGAGGGCATCAACTGAGGTTGGAGGGGGGACAATTCTGGAGGGAAATAAGGAGACATTTTTTCACTGAATGGGTGGTAGGCAAGTGGAGCACTGTACCTGAGGAGGTGGTTTCCTGTAGGATGGTGGGCTGTTTCAAGAGAGGATGGGACAGAGTAAGGGGGGGATGACTGTGAGGAGGGAGGAAAAGGTGGGGCAGCTGCAATTTGAGGGGCTAGCTGCACAATCGAGCAGACTCCATAGACCATGAGTCCTGTTTCTGCTGGAATTTTCATATGTTCATATGTTCGTATATGACAGGCAGGCCATTGGAGCATGTCCACAGGTTAGCTATTTTATCATAGATGGCAGCCAACCCTGACATGTGCTCTTGGCATGGGGCAGGGAGAACATGGATTAACAGTGCAAGGGCAGGACAGATGAACTCCTCCAGTAGTCCACTCCCACATCAGATCTAAACTGTAGCGCTTCAGGATAGCACCACTCCTTCACCTCCAGCCCAGGTGGCCAGATAACTGTGGGCAAGAAATACCACAGTGGCTGATGGTGGACTCAGCACCAGGGGGTAAGCTGGAGGGGCAGCACAGGGGTGTGTCATGAGTGGGTGTGGGGACCTGAGGTGACTGCAGCATGATCTTGGCAGATAGGGCAGCTCACTAGGAGGTAGTGGTAGGAGATTCCAACCTGTGGCTAGAGGAGCAAACAGTATATTTGAAAAAAAAAATAATGAAATGGGTTGGACCCAGGACAGATCCCTGTGGTACCCTGCTCCTGACCTCCCTCTCTTCTGATTAACCCTGTTGACCACAACCTTCTACTGCCTCTCCTTCTCCCTTTAGCCTGTTACCTACACAGTTTACCATGATATGACCCTAGGCACACCCAGATCCTTCATCTTCTTCAGCAAGGATCTGTGAGGTACCAAGCCTAAAGTCTTGCTGAAGTCGATGTAAAGCAAATCCACAGCATAACCCCTATCCAATTCCCTCTGTACCAGATAAAGAAAAATATCATGTTGGTCTGACAAAACCTCCTCTCACCGTATCTGTGCTGTTTAGTATCCTGGAGATTGTTGCTGTCCAAGTAGTCCATGTGGTCCTCTTTGACCAGTGACTCCATCAGCTTCCCTACATAACAGGTAAGACTGACTGATCTGTAGTTCCCTGCATATTCCTTGTCCCCTCTCCACTTATGGAGTAGCACTATGTCAGCAACCCTCAAATCCTTTAAGAACCACCCCCATCCTTAGTGAGACATTGAATAGACACACCAGTGGTTCAGACAGTTCTTCTGCCACTTCCCTGAGTAATCTCAGATGCAACACATCTGGTCCTGAGGCCTTATCTATCTTTAGGGCTGACAGCCCATTCTGGACCAGTTCATTTGTAAATATTGCCTGCCTCACCTCTGGGACCCTCTTAGTAGCTGCTTTGATGCCACTCTCTGGCAGGGGCCCATTGTCCTCCCTTGTGAAAACTGAACAAATGTAATCATTAAGGATGGAGGCCTTTTACCTTTCCTGATCTATCACTCTACTACCCTCTGCTAGCCTTACGATTCCCTTCCTTTCTTCCTTTTTTACCCAACATATCAGAAGAACTGCTTTTCCTCCCTAACCACCTTCTTTGCCTCACTACTTTTCAGTAAATATTTTCCCCATTCTTCCTCCCCACTTTTCTTTATATTTGTAGAAGACTTTTTTCTTGGCCTTCACCACTTTCCTGACTCTTGCTGAGAACCATAACGGTCTCTTGAATCTATTCTTTCTGGATACCATTCTCATGCATAACTTAATTGCTTCAAGAATGGCATCATTGATTGCCCCCATCTCTGTTCCACCCTACTTACGTTGTCCACTCTGACTAACTTTTCACTGACCAGCTCGCTCAGCTTGTTGAAGTCCATCCTTCTGAAATCAAGAACCTCAGCTCTTGAATGCGGTTTTCCAGACCCAAGGGCCAGTTTGAACTAAATGGAGTTATGGTCTCTGTTCCCCAGTGGCTCTCCTATTCTCACACCTATCACCTCTGAGTTGGTCAGCACTACATCAAGAACTTCAGTCTGCCTGGTAGGATGCTTAACTAGCTCCACCAGTAGAAAGTCTTGGAAGGCATCCAGAAAAGTCTGACACCTGGTGCTCCAAGCCACTGGAACATCGCAACCTACTGCATGTCTGGCAGGTTCAAATCACCCACCACTACTTCCCCCCTTTGTCACCCCTCTTTCAAGTTCTTCCCTGATCTCTCTGTGTCTCTCTTCCCCTTGCCCAAGAGGTCTATACATCACCCACATGTGCAGTTTCCTGCCTGAAGCTGCTGTGAGTTGTACCCACAGTAACTGTCTCTCCGTTACTACCCCGATACACTCATCTTTCACCACCTCAATGCCATCCCTGACAAAAAATGGCTACTCCTGCTCCTCTACCTGTTCTTCTACCCCTCCTGAGCATTGTGCACCCAGGGACCATCAGGTCCCAGTCGTTATTTTCCAAAGCCCACATTTCTGTGATAGCCACAAGATTCACCTCGGTGTCCACCATCAGCACCTGAAGCTCACTGAATTTGTTACCAAGACTCATGGCATTAAGGCATAACCCTCTTCCATCTGACCCCTGATTATACTTTGCTACTACCCTTGTGCTGCTTCCTTGTCCTCTAATCTTCTTGTTTTTCTTGGTGTTTTTACACTTTGCATCCCCCCCAATGGATGCCCCTTTATCTACTCCAATTAGGGCAACAGTTCTCTTTGTACCCACTGTGCTGCTAAAAGCCCACAGATGTGAAGGAGTGCTAGCTAGGATCCCCTTCCTCTTACCTGCCACCATGGTTTCCTTAGTCCTAATCTCCCCCATTGTCAGTTTAAATGTCTGAGCACTGGAAATTCTGAGGACCACTGTGCCTAAAAATTCATTGTGTTATATCATTCTGTCTCTCTCTCTCTCCTTTTTTAAATACTTACGCCTGAAAATCTTTTAATATAAAAACAAATAGCTGCTATGAAAAAAGGACCTCATTCTCTATTCTTACTCTTTCCTCTAATGACTGAAAGAGATTGTGGAATACTGCTGTGCAACACATCCCTCCAGCTAAAAGACAGAAATATAACCCTTCTAAGGGCTTTCTAAATGTCTGTGTAGTACATTTCAGGGCTAGTTTGGCAGAACTCAGCTGAACTAGCCCAGTAATATATTACACAGCAGTGCTGATGAATACGACTGCCAGGGTGGGCAGGCTGTCTGTTTAGAGCTCTCTAGCTGAGCTCTAAACTCTGTATATAACCTGTGGTAATCTTGTTTTTATCTTGGAGAATCCAGCATTTAAAGTATAAAAGTATATTTATTTCATAATTTCATTTTCTGCCTTTTTTAGTTTAATCTGTTTTTAGCAAGAGTAGTATGTGAGTAACATAGGTTCAGTGCTAGAGAGGATATCAAGTGAGCTTCTGTAGGAGCCTATATCTTTTGTTTTTTAGTTTGTTAGAATCCCTTCCCTGTGTGAAATGTGCTGTGCATCCCTGTTTTTATATTCTGCATCAATAATTCCAGAAAACAGCACCATTTGTTGAGGTGCACTAATAACTGCAATACTTAGAGTAATGGAATGGCTGGAGGTGAGAACAGGTTCCAGAAACCAAGTAGCAGACCTGGAAAGACTATTGCAGCATGTGGTAGAGCACAGCAGGGCCAGGTCTGCATGGGTGTGTGAGGCCAAGTACCCAGACTGGCCCACTCCTTGAGAGGAAAATACAGAATATGAGTGGCTGCCATGCAGAAGAACATGGCTGGTTCCAGGTGTGCTATGGTGACTATGGGGTGCTGAATGCAAATGGGCAGTTAGTGTAGACTACCTGATAGCTGCAGTCACTATTCAACCTTGTGTGGGGTTTGCTGCTTTCTTCCCCCCAAGAACAGTCTTGCTGGCCTTGAGCTTGATGGAAGACTGTGCACACCATTTGGCTAATCGAGGAGGATGGGCCATGGGAAATGAGAGAACCTACAGGTTCAAGACTCTTTTTCTCTATTTGTATAGCTTATTATCTCAAAAGTAGCAGTGAGAGAGCTACCTTAGGGTCATAGTTTGATATTTGTGCATAGACTGACTCTGGTGAGAGCAGAGGCTGGGCTTATATATACAGCTGGGACTTTTCAATCTCATCAGTAGAGTGACTAAAACCCAAAGCAGCAGTGAGAGAGCTGCTGGGGGCATTTTTACTTCTGTCTCAGAAACTGGACTTGCTTTGATGGGAACAAAGTCTGTTGCTGCATTTTTGGGTCTGCAATTTACAATTCATTAACACTGCACAGTGACGTTTGACTTTTTGCAAAGTATTTGGATTCTCTTGGCTATTTTATTTAAAGTGATTTATGGAAGTTCCCCAAATGCCTTTTTCACATAGTATGCCATTGCCAGCCATGCTTCAGATGTTGAAGCTGCAAATTGTTTTGTAAAAAAATCTGTCATAGTCATTTTTTTATGTTTTACCAGCAATTTGTTTCTGGCTGCCCTCCAGTTTTCTCTGTGTGGCCACACCCCCAGAATGTTGTCATGCAAGGGAGCTATCAATGTTTTACATACAGTAACATGAACTCTGGGTACATTTTAAACTTGACTTAAATGTTCCTTACTCAGAGATGCAGTCTCTTATTTTGGTTGTGGTGACTGCAGTATAGCACCTAAATGTAAATGTACACAGCAAGGCATTGTGGGTACAATAAGAAGTTGTTTTCCAGTTTTCTTACTGTGAGGTGCAGTTTTCTATTTCTGTAGTGACTTCACCAATATAAGCTCTCATAAGTTTATTTTCAAAACAATGCATTGTGCATACATTATCTACGTGACACAATTTCTTTACTGAGAGATGTAGTCTCCTATTTCTGTAGTGACCACAGAAATATAATAGCCTGTATAGTAGTTTACATAGTGAGGCATTGTGGGTACAGTAAATAGCTGATTTTTCTGTCTCCCTAATCAAAGTGCAGACCCCTGTTTCGGTAGTGTTTATAGCAGTACAGTCTGTAGAAAAGCATCTGGAAAAATGTTTTTTGTGATGCAGGTAGGCCAAAAAGATAATTTGTCATTCTGTGTAGATGTTGTTTCACTTTTACTGCCTGCTAGTGAAGTGACCAGTCTGAAGTGACAGCTCCTGTCAGAATATAGGAGTGTGATGATTCTTTTCTATGTTTATGTTATAGGGCTTGAATGGTTGTAAGTAGTTCAGGAGTGTAATTATGGGTCAATGATTACATGACTCTGAGCTGCTTTCAGCCAATCAAGTTGCTAGAATTTCTCTGCACATGTTATAATGTTAGTTGCAGCTGCTTTCAAACAATGTAAAGAGTCAGCTTAAAATTGACAGTGCCCCTTTAAAAAATGTTTTATTTTATTTTTATTCTTTTGGTAACCAGATAAGACCCACTAGACACAAGTGCCTATTTTCAGGGGTGACCCGGGAGCACTGGGGTGGTTAAGTGACTTGTTCAGAGTCACACAGTATGCAAGTGGAGGTTGTGGGAATCAAACCCAGGACTGATGGATGTAACAAGCTAATTTACAGCTCATTACTCTAACCTCTAGGCTATACTGCCAGCCCCAACTTTGTTTCCCTTGCGTGATGTCACCATTTGGGGTTGCAGCACTGAGAAAAAAAGGGTCAGGGTTATGCAAATGAAACAGAGCACAGAAATAAAAGGATTTTTTTTCATGGAAAACAGCACTTTTTGGCAGTTTGAATGGAAGCAGGCTGAGTCACAACTCCTACAGGGTACTACTCCCATTTGCTATGGCAACCTTTTATAAATCATTTTAAACATTTTATTTTTTAGTCTGCATTTTAGTTTCAGTATTTTATTGGGGTGGAAGGGAGGAGTGGGGACTGAGGGTTGGGTGGCTGAATGTATAGGGTAGTGGTTAGCTGGTAGTTGCGTCTGTTAGATAAATGATTGTGTTAGTAAGGAGCAAGTGATCAGGAATGTGTGTTTAGGGTTTTGGGTGAGTGAGGGGTGTGTTGTCATTGCAGCCTGTTTATGGGTGGGATTTTATCTTGGAGGCAGTTTGAGTAGCCAGAGGAATTATGTTTGTGGGTCTTGGGCTTCACAGGCTTAGTTACTCCCTGTACCAGCTGCTTGACTTCCATCCATTCGATAATCACCCGCTTCCAGCAGTGACATATAGGTCCTGCAGGGAGGTGGTAATCATAAGGAGGTGGGAGGGTAGGCAGTGAGATTTGTGTGGTACTAATGGGGACACTGTAGGGTTGGTGAGGACCTGGAGGCACCACGGGGCATAATGGAACCTAGGTAGAGGCCAGAGATGGTTGGTTTCTATACCCAGGGTTTCCACCAGACCGAGTTGGCAGGTAGCCATTATGTCAGCAGCCTACACTGGTCCCTTATGGGCAGTGCTTGTGCTTTCCAATGCCAGATCGATCAGAAACAAGACTGCAATTATAGTGGACTTGAATTCCTTAGTCGATCTGGCTTGCATCATGGAGACCTGGCTGGGTGATGACACTGGTCCCATCTTTGAGGCGTTGGTCCCAGTCAGATTTTCCATGGTTCACTGCCACAGAGGGATCATGAGGGCATGGCTATCTGTTTTAGATGCAAACTGAACTTTTCTGTACTATAGGAGGGTTCTATTTCATTGTTTGAATGTGTGGCCATGCAATGAGGTTCAGGTGCAGGTTGCAGAATCCTTCTCATATACTGATCTCTGGGGCATGAGAGGAAATTTCTGCTGGAAGTCATGAACTTTATCACTGAGATGGTGTTGGGAGTCACCCAAATGGTTGGTTCTGGGTGATTTCAATGCCTGGATTGACAGTGAACTCTCACACTTTGATCAAGACTTCCTCCACTCGATGGATTCACTTGGCCTCACACAAGCAATTACCCTTTGTCTCCTCCTCTATTTCTCGTTACACTGGAACCCCTGTTATGCAGAATTCATCAGTCCAAGGATGTCAAAGGGGTGGATTGCAGTTCCACTCAGCTGAAGGCTCTGGCATATGTTGATGATCTGATGGTGGCACTTTCCAACCCCGTCTCCTCACTCCCTAGTTTGCTGGACATGTTAGATGAGTTCAGCCATGTTTCTAGTCTTAAAGTCAATTGGAATAAAACTGAAATTCTCCCTCTGAACAAGAACATGAGGGAAGAGCCCCTTCGATGCCTTGGGTTAAAATGGAAACCATCCCACATCCAGTACTTGGGTATAAAGTTGCCAGTACAGCTAAGTTCCATAATGGAAGTTAACCTTAAAACTCTCTTTCCAACACTGGAGGCCAATTTCTGTAGATGGAAAAAGTTACAATTGGCCTTTGGGGAAAGATAGCAGCATAGAAGATGATGCTCTTTCCTAAATTCTGTTCTTCCTTAACTGTCTCCCATTCACTATCCGACTGGAGAAATTCCAGAGGCTGGAAAAACTTTTCCTTTCATTTTCTCATGGGATGGAACCAAGCCTATATTTGGCCTACAGAAGCTGAGGGCTCCAGGAAGGCAAGGAGGTTGAGCCCTACCATGGTTATGGGCATATCACCAAGTGGCAGGAATGTGACAACATTTATATTGGCTTTCACCTAGTCCAAGCAGTGCTCCAGTCTAGTTTCCCCTGGAGTGAGAACTGAATGCTGGTCCACCTTGGAAGTGACATTCTCTGGGCTCCAACATTAAGGGAGAGTAATCCATTTCACCTGTGTAGACATTTTCTAGGCAATCCTGGGCCACATTGTCCAGATATCTGTTCTTGAAATACTTCCTAGCGCTCCAGGATAAGCACTGCAATCTTGTAACCTGTCGGGTAAGAAACAAGCAAACCCGTTGGCTGAAATCTGACCTACTAGCTAAACTTAAGCTAAGGGATAAAAGCTGTCTCTGTTATAAGAACTCTGGGCTAACCTCTGACCTTATTACCTACAGGGCCCTGCAAAATGTCTGCAAAAAGGACATCAAAAAATCCAAGAGCTCCTACTGCAAGGACCTTCTAACCAACTCCTATGGTGACCCCCAAAAATGTTTGTCCCATATTAGATTCTTCCTTGGTTCTAATCTTGCATCCACCCCTAATGACACGTCACTTTATGGGGTACACTGTATTAATCCCAGAACCATTGCCAACTTCTACAACAACAAATTCTCTGACTTAACTAATTACACCTCCTCTTTCCCTGTACAACCAGACGTATCCACCTGGCAAAATGCAAATGGTCTTCTCTTCTTTTTCAAATCAGTCACTAAATGTGAAGTGCTTAGACTGCTAAACAGTATCTTGGAATGCACTGCAGTTGGCTCTGACAGTCTAGAACCAAAGCTCCTTAAGACTGCAGCCCCCTACAACACTGCTCCCTAGGCAAGATTTTCATGCTCTTCCTGTGCCAGAGCTAAATCCCTGAGATATGGGAAATAGCTAGGATTAACCCTGTTTTCAAAAAAGGAGATCATAAAGATCCCTCAACCTATAGGCCCATTGCCATACTGTCTGTCCTAAATAAAATTCTTGAGAAGCTTGTAGCTGCCCAGACAATTGATTTCCTACAGAAACATGATCTACTTTCCTCTGCCCAGCATGGTTTTTGCAAAGACCATAGCACCATTACTGCTCTATTCAAATTCATGTCAGATAAACTAGTGGCTATGGACTCCAGTCTACTCACTGAGGCAATTTTCATAGACATGACTAAGGCATTTGACCTAGTTGATCACTCCATCCTTCTAACCACCCTTGGATCGCTTGGCTTCTCGACCAACATTGTAAGGTGGTTTGGTAACTGCCTATCTGATAGGACTCAAATTGTGAAATACAACTTTACTCTCTCGGACAAGACCACTATAAATGCTGGGGTGCCACAAGACTCCATCCTTGGGCTGCTACTTTTATCTCTTTTCACAAATAACATCTCCACCGACCTCCACAGGACAACCCCCCTGCTATATGCAGATGCCATTGCTCTGTATGCTAGTACAAAAAGCATTGAAGACATAAACAATCTACTCTCTCTTGACTTCCAGCTAATACAGGAGTGGCTGTCTACTCACAAACTTGTATTAAATGAGTCCAAAACCCAAGCTGTGCTCTTTGGATCAAATGCAAAACTCAAACATGCACACCCTAAATTTAAAGTCACCTCCTTAAATGGCTCACTAGTTGGAGTGGTAAATTTGTTTAAAAATCTGGGTCTCACCCTTGATCTATCACTAAATTTTGACTTACACATCAATCAGACCTGCAAACTGGTTAGCTCCAAACTTGGAATAGCCTACCGAACCAGCTATGTGCTCACTCCCTCAGCAAGGCTTGCCATAGCCCGTGGCATACTCCTTCCATCACTTACCTATGGTGCCGCAACATATGCATCTGCATGCAAATCAATCCTTTGGAAATGGGATGTCATATATAACAATATCTGTTGCTATGCATCCTCCTCACACCGACTGAAACACTACTGTTTCCTCTATTCAGACCTGGGATGGCTTCCTCCTAATGAACTGAGGCTTCATGCTTATGGCTCTATCATTGACAATATGGTCCGCCTACAAATACCTGAATCCCTGGCAGGACTTTTCCAAAATCTGACACCTTGCTATGGGCTGAGGTCTGCTGACCAGGCCCCCATCTTCATTCCCAGACACAACACCACTAAAAACGCTAGTGCTTTCACCTGCCATGCCCCCAAATACTGGGACACCCTTTCACTAGCTTTGCGCCAATCACTATCTCATGCATCTTTTAAAAAAGGGCTGCAAAATTATCTTGATACTTCCCACAAGTGCTCCTGCTTCAAACCGTATAGCTCATTTCTTTCCCAGCCTCTTCTCTCCATGACATTTATTGATCTGCCCTTCTCTACGTTATGCACTTCTCCTTACCTATCTGTCCCTCCTCCCATCTTACTTCACTCTCATCCCTCTTTTCTTGGCTCTTACTTCTATCACTTACTAGTATCCCTTCCCTAGTTCTATATCCATTCCCTTATTAGCACTAAAATGTTCAATATGTTCATGTGTTTCTTCTTTAAAGCAAATTGTGGTATAGTTTTTGGTTTTTGTACTGCTCCTGTTTTATTTTTATTTACTTTTTTCTCTACACTGGTATTGCAGCCTCATTGTTCTATGGATACATTTACAAATTGCTCTGTATACTATTGTCAACTATTTTTGTACTTGTATTGAAATGTTTCTCTGTATTGTTGTACTGTACCCTCCCGGATCATGCCTGAAAATAGTCAGTGCTATGGCTAGTGCACCTATCCGGTAAATAAAAACTAAATAAATAAATATCACAATTGGAAAGAAATCCCTCTAGGTAAATGGGTTCCTCTGTGGCATAACCCTCATTATACAATGGCAAGAAAGAATCTTGGACTGTGATTGGTCAGTTTGGGGCTGGACCCATGGCGTTATCCCAGCACGTCGCCACAGGTCTAGTCTCACCCTCACTGTGCACCAATGCAGATAAGCATTTTATGGAGCCTTTGATTGATTTTTTTTATGGCTGAGCTTTTGATTGATTGTTTCATTTTCTCCTAAAAACAAAAAATATTTTTCCACACAAAAACATCTTTAAAATTATTTTTTTTTATTCTGTATAGCAACAAGCCATTGTATAATAGGAATAATACACTCCAGGGCGTGTGTCATGCATTATTTCTTTATTTCACCATCGAAAATAAACTTGTGCATTGGGAAACATGGGCAACAATGGGCATAAACAATTTGGGAGACCAGTTACAGCCCACATCCACAACCCTAGATAACTTTCACAATCTAATGGGGCAGTTTGGATTACCTTGAACAGACTTCTGGAAATATTGACAGTTGAGGTCTGCCCTTACCAAAAGAGGTTTGACTTTAGGGCAGCATGCCCTGCCTTCTCTTATTTATTTATTTAACCAGGTATAGCACACTAAGCTGAAAGCTTTTTTACAGGAGCAACCTGGGAGCACAAGGAGGTTAAGTGACTTGCTCAGGGTCACACAGTATGCAAGTAGAAGCTGTGGGATTCAAACCCAGGTCTGGTCTGCTGGATATCACCAGATTTGCAGCTCAGAGCCTTAGACCACTGCGCTATACTGCCTCCTGTCTTATTGCCAAGTGCATTGCTCCCCCTCTCAGGCTGAGGGGCAAACTTTATGCTTACATCCTCGAACCATATTGTCCGAAACTTCAAGCCCAGCAAAAAGCATAAAAAGCTGATTTGCAGCTCAACATTTCAGAATGTGGGTGATATGTGGGGAGCAATGCATGAAACAGCCCACTCAGGTTTTAGGGACATGCACTTCTAATTGATCGAGGAAAAAATTCTGCACAGATGGTATCACACCCCTGCAGTTTTACTAAAAATGGACCTGATGTCTACTAACACCTGTTGGAGATGCCATCAAGATGTGGGATCTTTAGCCCATATACTCTGGTCATGCTCCGTCCTTAAAGGGTACCTAATCAAGCAGTTTTTTTTTAAACTGCAAACTCCAAAATATGGCTTCATATCGAAGTAAAGGAAAGGCTGCTGTTTACATCTATGCTAAAACTGCATTTATGTAAATAACAAATGCAGTTTCATAGCATTTAAAAAATTTAAACATCAGCCTTCTAGTTTCAAAAATAAAAAAAATGCCTGATCCCTAAAATGACTGCCAAATGTGTTAAGTGATTAAATCATTGGAGCCAGAGACAGAGTGCCACATGGCTCTCTATAGTGCAAACTAGTTCTTTTTTCCCACCTTTGTTTAGAATTGTTTCACCAGAATGATCAACACCATGTGGTAACACGTGGATTATTTTGATCAGTACATATGTTAGGCAATGGTTTTGTTCATTTTTTTACTTTATAATTATTGAATATAACTGCATATTTGCTGACTGTCTTGCCTTAATAGATAGATATGTGTTGTATAATTTGTTTTTAGAGTATATTCTGATTTTATTCTAATTGTTTATTTACCCTGCAAGGTGACTGCTGTTTTCTATTGGATGTTTTTATGAACTATGCAGTGCTCTGAGCCTCCAGGAATGAGCGCTATATAAATAAAATATCCATCTGTCTGTCTGTCTATCTATCTATCTGTCTGTTTGTCTGTCTTTCTATCTCGCTATCTGTCTATCCATCTATCTATCTATCTATCTAGCTATCTACTTTAACTTGCTGAAATTGTGTTGTAATCTAGCAGCTTTCTCTTTGGCAAACTGCAGTACTGCACAATACTTACAATACCAGGTGGTCTTGTGGTTATGTGATATCCTGAAATTTGTAGTGAAGTACTGTTCTGGTCCAATGCCAAAGTTCATGCTTTCTTGGTAATCCAAAAATATGCTTCTCTTGTAGTCTTTTTCCACATGAACTCCCTGCACCTAGCCTTCCCTCTGTCAAACACCACACAATCCGCACTCTGTCCTTAGTACTGCCTGGGGCCTTATATGAGCTTGCAGTCCCATGAAGAGAATTATCACACCTCAGACTGTAATTCTGTAACTCGGAGAGCAGTGCACATCTATACTGATATGCTTCTTCAATTGGCACTGTTAAAAAATGCCCCCCAAATCACTCTCCTGTCCTCTTTCTCAATGTTTCACTTCTGCTCCCACAGTAAACATTGGGAAGATCACCACAATTTGCAAAATGAAGACAGTATACACAAGCCCCCGTTTTGTTTTTTCCCTCCTAATTAACTAACAACTAGATCTTCCTGGAGTGCGAAGCAATAAGCATCAGGACACACCAGGAAAACTGATGTTCATACCCTCATAAGGGCTGGACTTATTGTGGATAACAATATTATTAGCAGGAGAGACATACTAATGCCTTGAGTGAATCCACACGACCTCCAGTGTCAGTCTACTTCCTTACCTGTGATCTGTAGAACCCTGCAGGACAGTTCTCAGCAATCCTTCTCCAGTACGTTTCTGTGCCCTACTCTACAATGCGAGTTGATGGTCTATCACTCTTCCAAATCTTGAGTGAGCTATATATGGATCCCACAATACTGTCCCAACAAACCTCAACCCCACCCCTCTCCTCCAAGGGTGATCTCGCTACACTGAATCCAAGTAACAATTTAGGTGCAGCCCTGACACTCTGACTATTTGTAATCACTGGCTGCTCTCATCCATGGCCAGGTAGTGATCATGGTGCTGGCAGCCCCACATCTCTGATCTCACAATGATCTGCTCAACTTCCCCCATCCTGTCTTCCCCTTCCCTGAACATATCTGTACCCTGCTGTAATGGCCTCTTCAGTCCCTCTCTGCTCCCACACCAAAAACTGGTGAGCTCACCACCCTTCCACATCAAGAATGCAGTTAATACAGTCTCCCATGTTTTTTGACATATCAATAATAAACATGACCTTTCTGAGAATCAAGGCTGATAGCAGCAGGGCACAAGGGAGAAAATAGGCTTTTCTACCCTTATAAGGTCTAAGCTATCTATGATTAGGCACTATTAAATAACATGCTTAATGATGTGTATACCCATCATTTATAATTGCCTAATCAAAGGTAACCTAGATCTTTTAAGGTTAGGAAAGCAAATTGTTCTCCTTGTGCCCTGCTGCTATCAGCCTGACTTACGCAGTTATCTATAGGAAGTGCAGCCCTTATGAGGATATGAACAGAAGTTTTTCTGGTGTGTCCCGGTGCTTATGCTTGGACATAGAGGTGTGTGAAAAAAAACTTTCACTGGCGGAATTGAAGCGAAAATCAGACTTTCGCTTCAGCAAAAGTTTGGAAATCCATTTCTGAATTTTTGCTGAAATTCTGCAAGCCCTGCATCACCGCCCGATAATACAGAATTTACAAATGAATTCCCTGGTGGCTAGCGGTCCCTCCCCCCACCTGATCATCTGCTACACTAAGGTGTCTACTAGTGCCCCCTGTCCCTGCCAGTCACCAATTGCCACTGATGTATTATAAATTATTTCTCTAGTGGCTAGCAGTTCCTCTCCCCACCCAATCACCTGCCCCATATTTAGAAAAAAAAATCCTAGGAATCCATGGTGGCTAATGGTCCCTACCTCCACCCGATCACCCACCCAACCAGTCCAGGACATCATGCTCTGTTGTCCAGTGTAACACCCCCAATCCCAATCCCTCACCCTAGAGTAAAAATAAAATTCTCCCTGGTAGACTAGTAAACCCCCCTTCCTATCCCCAATCCCCAGTCCATGAATGACATTTTAGTCCCTGAGGGTCTAATACACATTCCACTCCTGCAGGCAATGTCCCACCACCCTGTTCCCCCACCCCAAACCCAAGCAGGAGACCGGCACAGCCATCCTCTCTCTCCTCCATGGCTGGCAGCCCACTGAGCTATCAATGAATGAGTGTGTGCTTGTACTTGGGTAGCTCTGTGGCCCCAGACAGGTGCAGGGTGCACAGTAAGCATGACCATGATCACCCGAAGGGCACCTGCCCATGGCTCCACCCCCTCAGTGTGCAGGTTAATGGGGTGGCCCATTGTGGAGGGGTGGATCCTGGCAGGTATCCAATCAGATGCCCGACCCGGGTCCCAGTGTGGATCTCTTGCACCCATAGGGCATTCATGAATTGCATGTGTGGCTCCTCAGAATGATGGACAATAGCAACATGAACGGGCACTCGCCTGAATGGCTGCCCCTGCCTTCTCCATCAGCCTAGTGGGCTGGGATAGCATGGAGGGTCATTTCACAGTCCCGCTGCAACCAGTGGGTGAAGTCCATGGGGGTGTGCACTGGGTCATGTCAGGGTCCTGACTGCCGTAACCTGCATTCCCCTGTGTCTGGCATGACACATCTTACTGAATGGCGCCTAGTGCAGGCATGCCTCTGACACTCCCCGTGACCACCCTTGACATGTTGCTGTCCAAGTGGCTGGGGGATCCACCATGCTACAGGCCTGTGCACCATGTGTGAATGCTGTGGGGGGGTCTGCTGGAGCCTCACTGCATGGCATTCCCACTTAGCATTGCCTACATGCCGCAGATATGTGGCATGTAGGCAATCCTTTTTTTTTTGCATTGGGCCCATTATTAGAATAATTGAAACTTGGTGGGACAATTCAAATAACTAGAATAGAAACTTAAGCAGATACCATCTATTTAACAAAGGCAAGAAAATAAAATGTGGAGGGGTGGGTTGCAATCTATATAGAGTGCTACATACTAAAAGACTCAAAACTAAACTATGTACTATAGATGTTGAAAGCATATGGGTGAGATTAGCTGACAGTGTGGGAAAAAATGTAAATTTTGGGCTATACAGACCACCAAGGTGCAAGGAAGAACTAAAGAATAAATTACTTGAACAGATTAAAAATAATATTAGTTTAGATGATGATCCAATTGCTGGAGACTGCAATCCACCAGGAATAAATTGGGAAACTCTAGACTCAAAGTTCAAGCTGGAGGACAGGAGCACCAGGAACAGGGCTACGATAGTTAATTCACAGAAATCAGTAAGAACAAAAAATTAAAACACCCATAGCAGCAGAGCACAGGCAGGACTCAAGTGTAAACTTTCTTCAGGTCCTCATTTTAAGATAAGTAGGGCAAATAACACACATGACAAAGGAGCAAGCGAAACTGTGGTAAACCACTACAAAAGGCTGCTAATATTTCATTTGGCTACTGCCAAGCATCATCAGAGCAATCTGATACACCTACAAAGTGCCTCACAGAAATAGTGTGGTCAGAAAAATCACATGGTTCAACTTTAACCAATGACATCAAAAACGTGTTAACACATAAATTGATATGACAATCCACCATACCTAGCAATTAAAAAGATCAGAGTGTTAGCTCAATTAAAAACACATTCATTATACTATGGCATGTATACTTAATTGCATAGTAGTCCTCAATGGTGAACATTTATTACCAATGCTGGAGTAATAAACTTGGACTGGCCACTCAGTAAATTATTTGAGCAGAGACCTACGGAAACAAATGTCTGTTTATAACATGAAGCCCTGCTCAATCATGCTGCAAGCTCAGAACCAGGCACAAACCTAAAGTTAAATCTTTCAGGTGTCAGCATCCAATAGGTACCGTGTCACTATTATAAACATAGAACAATTCAGCAGCTAGATTTTTTTAAAAAGCTGCTAAATTTATGCTTTCATTCATACCCTCTTTTCTTGCCCCTAGATCATAGATCCAATAACTCTCTTTCTGACCAATGAGCTTTTTAATATCACCACCCCTTGGCTCCACAGATATCACTTCTATGCTTATAAAGGAAATATTGTGGTTTACTCCTGGTGTATTTTTTACATGTCTCACAATTGCATAAGTGTCATCACCCTTTGCAAGGGCTTGCACATGTTCTTCCACTCTTTGTTTAAATGGGCATATAGCATGCCCAACATAGAAAGAGCCACAACTGCAATTAAGCAAATAAATTACTCCTTCTGTGTTACAATTTACAAACTGGCATATTTCTACATCCTTGCCTGTTCTTGGATGTTGGAAAGACTTGCATGTATGAATATATTTGCAAAACATGCAATGTCCACACTTGTGGGTGCCTACTGGGGGGGGGATTCTAGCTGGTTCAGGTACAGGCAGGGTGTTAGTGACAATCATATCTTTCAATGTTTTGCATCGCCTGAATATAACCTTGGGTTCCTCAGCAACTACTTCTTTCAATGTAGGTTCTAGTTGTAATATAAACCAATTACCAACGATGATGTCCCTGATCTTATCTGACCTATGCTAATAGGTGGTAACAAATGGACACATTAACCTATTTTCACTCCTAGCTTCATTATATTGCAAAGTTTGGGCTCTAATCAGATCATCCGTGTCTTCTATGGCATTACAGACACTTTTGTTGCTATATCCCCTGTCCTTGACATGGGCTACTTCAGCTGTGTGTTTCAACTCATATTCATGTGTCTCTGTACAGTTTCTAAGTGTACGCACCAACTGCCCTTTAGGAATGTTAGATTTGATATGTGGGGGATGACAACTTTCATATTGCAATAAACTATTGCGATCAGTGGGCTTTAGGTATAGGGTAGTACAAACCTCACCTTTACTGTTTCTGTAAATTTTGAGATCCAAAAAGGTGATATCATCAAGATGAATAGTAGCTTTATATGTCAGACAAGAGCTAATACCTTCCATCCATTGTATAAAAGAATATAATTGGTCTACTGTTCCCTTCCAGATAATTAATATGTCATCAATAAAGCACCACCACAAATCCACATAACAAAGGTATGGATTTGTGGTGGCATTGTAGAGATGATCATATTCCCATTTTCCAACAAATAAATTAGCATAACTAGGGGCCATGGTGGCCCCCATCACCATCCCATGTGTCTGTAAATAAAGAGAGTTTTGGAACAAAATATTATTTTTAGTTAATACATGTTTTGTCATTTCAACCAGAAATTCAGTGGGTACTTCTACCTACTGCTCCTCAGATCTAGTATTAAAAAAATAACTCATAGCCTGCAATCCCTCATCATGACGAGTAACCGTGTAAAGTGAGTTTACATCAACTGTAGCAAAAAAAACAATCACTTCCCATATCAAGATTTTCCATTACATTCACTATTTCAGTAGCGTCATGTACATATGATCGTAGTCCTCTAACTAAAGGTTGTAGAAACTGATCAATGAATAAGGACAGGGGTTCAGTAAGCCACCCTTGACCAGAGATTATTGGTCTCCCCTGGGGATTTTCTAACCCTTTATGAATTTTAGGTAATATGTAAATTACGGGCATAACTGTATGGGCCACACTCAAAGTTTTAAACATAGTTTTAGTTAGAAAGCCCTTTACAACCCCCCTACTCAAAAGGTCATCAACTTCACACTTAAAGTTCATGATACATGGCATGCTAACCCTAGTATAGTATGTCTTGTCTGCAAGCTGCCTAAGTATCTCACTTGCATAATCAACTGCATTCATAATAACTATAGCTCTGCTTTTATTGGCTGATTTCACTACAATACTTTTATTTTCTGGTATTTGTTTGATAGCTTGTTTTTCTGTGAAGCTAAAATTATGGAATGCAGGTTCTTCAGAACTATCACACAACTTTTCCAAGTCAATTTCACATTTTTTTACAAATGTAGAAACAATAGAGTTAAAGGCTGGACAATACTGGGACCTAGCCACAAATGAAGAAGTCTCGTGTTCTGACATTTCTGCAATGTTAACATTAGAATGTTGTTTATCTGAATACAAGCATTTAAATGTTAAATTCCTGGCAAACTTATGTAAGTCACACACACAGAAAAGAAGCTGATGTCCGAGGTGGGGGAAAAGGACAGCCCTTTACTGAGTACTTGCTGTTCACCTGGAGTGAGTTTATAGGTAGAAAGGTTCACCATTAGCATTACATGGTTAGAAGCAGTGTCTATCTCATTGGCAGGGGCTGCATTCAATAGCTCTTGGACTAAAAGCCATTCTTTCTTTATCTGCCATGCCAACCTGCCCCACCATGTCCTCTTCCTTGGCCCATGTGTGGTTCTTGAAAATGTGTAATGCATTGCTGTGACAAGTTTCTTGCACTGCCAATGGTTGAGGTCTCATGTATATCTCCCCTGAGTCCTCCTCCTCTCCTAGAGGGTCAGATTCAGAACCATTAGTGTCTGATGGACCAGTGGTATAATCAAGTACTGTTTGGCCATCTGAGTTAGTTATCTTATTCCCATGGGTCTTTTTTAGTATGGACTTAAGTTGCCCTGCATTTTGTTTCTTGCCATGACAATCAAATACTTAATTTAATTTATAGTCATTTTCTTCTCTAGTAAATTTCTTTAACTTCAGTTTTTTAACTGGATGTCACACCTAGAGACTTTATCAAAAAGCAATTTATTGTATTTTGCAAATTCTTCTGCAGAGCACTTCGATTTTAGTTGTGATTCTCATCTACAATGTCAGCTGTTAGTTTTTCCAGAAAAAAAAAATTATTTCTGAAAACAAACTATGTGTGACTATCATAAATTGGAAGTGGTAAGATCCTTTTGTTATTTAGGTATCATGTTTTTGTGATAAGACAAAATGGAATAAACACTTAGAAGGCCCGGGTAGGGACACACACACAAAAAAAAACAAACTCCCAGCTATGTCTAGTTTTGCAAATAAGTATGGAGGAAATTCGATTAAAGATTGCCTTAAAATAATTAATGCTAAAATTAAAAGTCAATCATTATATGAAACAGAGACTTGGGGATATCAGTGAATGCACAATATTGAAATATTACTAAGTACATGTTATAAAAAAAAATCAGGGCTGCCTGCTGGAGCCCCATCAGCACTGGCCAGAGTGGAACTAGACCAACTACTGGTGGATTGTTTAATTAAGAAAAGAGTATTGATATGTTGGTGTAAGGCATATGCTATGAAAGGTGATAGATTAGCAAGGAAATGTCTAGAGGAAGAAGAAGAATTAATACATCTCAGTCAAAAGATTTACCATCCAGGTATAACATTTATCATGAATTATGTAACTGCAAATGGACTACTTATATGCTTATCAGACATTTTTGTTAAGATTTTAAGGAAGTCAGCAGCTTTGTTAAGCTTAGTTTCAGGGATGTATATAGGCAAACAGAAATTAGCTTATGTGCCTAATTTAAAACCAGTAGATGGCTGGCATGCAATAAGAGGAGTATTGCTTTTGAGAGATATTTAGAATTGGTCAAAAATTCCCCAAAGAGGAAATTGATAACTACATTCAGATCTGAATATTATCAGAGCCAAAGACTTCAAGGGAATTTTAACAAAAAAAGTATCCTCAGGGTTATGTAACTGCCATAGGGGCATTGAGATTTAACACATATAATAATTTTGTGGCCACTGGATAGCTTCTATAGAGGAAAATATTTTGGCAGAATATTGACCGAAGAAGAATTAGAACCAAAGTATCAAGTTACATATTTATTGAAATCTCATTCAACACATATACTAAATGCTGTGACCTCCTTTCTTAAAGTAGTAACTCAAATGAAGTTGTATCTGAATAACACATGGCATATTCATTTACAGCACAAATAATGTGTTATTGTTAAGATTGTATTATATGATACACAAGTATGAATGTAAAAAACATTTTGGAATGTGATTGTATCTTTGTTGTTTATCATAAATGAATTTTACATTTGAATTGTAATGACTTTTATGGTCATTCAATAAAATAAACTGAACATAGTGACTAACAAATGCTACTGCTTTAAAAGATAAGGTAATGCACTTATTGTAAAATATTGTAAATCATATAATTGAAAAGGATGTGTTTTGAGTTACCTATTATTTTCTTTGAAAAATGTTGTAGTTCTCTTGACCAAATACCACTAGAATCTTTTGTATATATTTCACCCACTATTTAGGGAATTGCCATGTTCCAGTTGTCATTATTTATAATATATTGACACATTAAGACTGTATTGACAGAACACATCAATGTCAATTTGATTCAAGGTTTTCATTTAAAAGAACTTACATTTCTAGCCATAAGGGTTCCAAGACTGATCTTTTCTTAACATTTATTTGAAAAGGGTTAACTGTTGAACTGATAGAGCTAGAAAAGTAATTGTTGTCATTGAAAGCTTGGAGTCAGGCTTACATAGTTATTTATTTAAGTCTAGGATTAGCACAATACCTTTGAGCTGAGGCTCTTTTACAAAGGTTCCATGTCAGATGGTACAGTACACAATAAGAAACAGTAAATAATTGTTTAACAATTGCTAAACGTGCAAATACAGTTGGTATAAAGGATTTTGGAGAAAGAGGGAGCGAGGTAGGAAGGAGTAGGGGTGAGGGGGAAAATACATATATTGTATATGTATCAATATAGTTTTTATTTATCACTATATATTAAAATAATATTGATACAGTTCACCTGCCTATCCACAGTTTACAAATATATCAACATATTTTAATGTATATCAATATATATTTGGCCAACGTAAAAAAAAAAACAGTTAAAAACACTTTTCATCTTGTTCTAATTTCTGTCAAATTTGGACTCCAAAACATAATAATTCAGCAAATTTTTATGCTCCTGAGCCATTTGCAAAGTAAACAATTGTGCCACAAAAATTGCTAAAGTTTTCACTTACTGTTCAGTAATTGCACATCTTTCCTGTTTTTGCAGGGTTTGTCTGCACAAACTTCAGAAGATAATAAAGCAAACAAACAAATCAATAACTACATAAATACATTCAACTCTTTAGGGAACTTGATATGTGCAGATGAGCCATATATCAGTCAGCTTTGGTATTTGGTGTATCTGCAGACTCTGAGCAGAACTGTAAAAGCAATTCTGGACTAGTTACATGAGAGCTAATAATAATAACTTCATTTGCATTTTTACTTTACAGCAGTTTCTTTGTGACTTATGGATAAAATAAAATAATCTTGTTTGTGCGAACTGCTTTTATCTAAAACAATGCACTTCAGAGTTTACTTTAACAGTTACTTCCAAGGCCGGATGATTGAGGTAGATCTGAAAATGTACAGTAGAAAGGGCATTCTGAGCTCTCTTTGGTAATAACTGCAGGTTTTTGGCTCCTAAAATGTTTATGTTATGATAGGCACAACATCGGAAACAAAATCAAATGAGAGTCCTCAAACTGTTCTTCACATCATATGAAAACTTTGAAAAAAGTTAATTTTAGACTTATTTGATTTTACATTTTAATACATTTAGGATGATTTGTATGAACACAGGATATTTATCTTTTGAATTTGTCTTGTACCTTGTCTATCTAATGTTATCTTCTGTTTCCACCTTCATAATCTGTAGCTAAAGAATGGATTATGCTGTCACAATACAGACAAGCTGCAGGAGTATCTTAAGTCTTCAGGACAAAAAGATTCTGTTTCATGCAAATGATGAACTAAAAAGGTGTGAGAGTTATAGACAATATATGAAATATAAGCTTAATTGTCCATAAATATTACTTTTTAATGCATTTCATATAGGTTTTGATGTTCTGTTTGAGTCATATGTACATAATGGTAACAACATTCTTGGGCCCTTCCCTGATTGTAAAGCATGTTGGAATATAATCTGTATAAAAGGTTTTATATGAAATCAGATTCCCATTAATTCTCTTGCCTGTTCTGGAAATCATCTAACACCTAGGGCATATTTCTGTCTACAGCTGTATAGGCTGAGATCTGGTCTGGAAGGCACAAATGTTTTACAGAAGCTCCAGGGCTAGAATAAGAAATGTGTGTCTGTTACATGCATTTGTTAGAATGGTTTGAGACCTCTCTACTGCTATAAATGCTTCAAAATACTTTAGATTATTGATTAATGAAAATTGCTTTTACACTACAGTATTCATGCATATGAGATACTAGTGATCCACTATTCATGTGCTATATTAAATGTGTACTTCAGTTCTGTGTTCACAATACAAAGCAGTAGGCCATTTATAGACAGCAAAACTGGATTCCAGGGCACTGACAGTAGCTGATGTAGATAGGGTATGTAACTAGGGAAAGGGCTCTGAATGGTCCACAAGACCTCAGTATGACCAAGTCCCAAGACCAAATGGGCACATAAATAAATACATAAGTAATTAAAAAAACTGAAAGCATAGTGACCCCTCTGTGATCCCAAAGAGGTAATGGGGTAAAGGGCACCCAGCTGATGCTTAGCTGCTGAAATCCAGGAGCTGGCAGTCCACCAAAGGGTGGCATTGGTAAAGGCCTGTTGCAGCTTCCAGCCCATCCAGGCACCATCGCCCCTTCACCAGTGAACCAGCAAGGTGTGCATCCCCCTGGTCAGCATCCCCCAGCTATCAGATCGGACAGGCTCCACACCTCCACCAACAGAACTGCCAGAGACAGACCTCGAGGACGGTGGCCCTGCAGACCAGGTGATTAAAGGGACAGGGATGGAGGTAGTGCAGTAGGATCCGAGTCAGTCACTACAACCCAGGAGGGCCCTATAAGAGGTGGGCCAACCAAGAGTCAGCAGATAGGGGACATTCAGCACTCCACTCTGGATGGGATCCCAGAAGGCATTGGCAAAATCACAGAAGGCATATACACTAGATAAGTGGCACTGAGATGATCAGGGGCTATCAGACATGGATGTATGGCCCTGGTGCAGCCTCTTAAGTTAGTAGGAGTCACAGTAGTTGAGGTCACTCCCTCACAGCTGGGGCAATTGGGTAATGTTCCCCTCAGGATTCCAGGGAAAGTGCCACTAGAAGCAACTGGTGTATTGCTGGAAGCAATCCACTCATCAGGGACTAGAGTCACTGGCACACCAACAGTGGTGGGTTTGCAGGCCCCTGCTACTGGTTCCCCAGCCGAGCAGTGGTTCAACTGCCTGGTGACAGGCATGGAAGATATGTCTACACAGCTGGCAAGCCTCACAAAGCTTCCAACCCAGGTGGTGATGCCTCGCTGGCAGGCACTAAGGGGGGGGCAAGACTCCACAGAAGCACACATACACTAGCATGGTCATCCCATTGGATGCCCACCTGAGAGACAAAGAAGCCTCAAACAAGTGAGGTGAAATGTAAGAGTGCAGTGCAGAGGTGCTGCCTATCCTGTTTGTAATGCTTCATCTGCTGCACTGATGTGGTGAATAAAAGCGCTTAAGTTTAACACTTAGGCACCACTTTTGCCTGTTTATTTCTTTGCTGGGGTGAGTGTTCTCTTTTCTCAAGAAACACAAAGTGTAGAAACATATTCAAAGCAGGGAATTTGTGGATATGTTTGCCCTGTTCCACAGGGAGGAGGACAAGAAATGTGACAAGGGGGAAATGAAGAAGCAGCTCAAGTTTGAACACTCTTTTCTAAATTGGACTACAGTCTTCATGATCTTCACCTGCCTGGTTTTTGATCATGACCCCAAACAGTGTAGGGGCCTATTTCAGTACTGGAGAAGAGTACTGAAGGCTTATCTTGCTGCAGGTGGCAATGTGTGACTTAGGTATGATGAACTCTTCCATCAGCATTGACAGTCCAAGTCCAACAAGGAATGGGTGGAGTCTGACATGGCACTGTGGGTGGAGACCACCGTACAGAAGCCTGGAGTGCAGTACACCAACAGTGGAACACTGGTAATGATGGCAATGTTGGAGGCAAGCAGGGCCAGGACAGGAAGGAACAGAGCGGGTTGTGGTATAAGTACAGCAAGGGATCCTGCATGATGGTCAAATGCCAGTACAAGCATGAGTGCTTGTACGGCAAGGACCAGCCACTGATTCAATGCACCGGGGGGAGGGGGAGGCCTACTTACAAGAGGGACCAACAAGGGGCAAAGACAGGGAACTGTTCCAGAGCTGATAAAAACCACTGAAATGGCCTCTTGGGTGTGGTGATTCTAGGGACAGTCGCACAACAGGGGATAGGTAGGAGTGTTTTTTTCACACTGGGGTTTAGAATAACAGATTAGGGCCCAAACAGGTGGATAACCAGAGGCTAGCCACAGACACACCAGACAGGGTATTGATTATGATCCCAAACAGCATAGTAGCCTGTTTCAATACTGAAGCAGAGCACTGAAGGCCTACCATGGGGCAAGGGGAAAAGCATGGCTTAGGTATGAGGAAGCCTTCCATCAGAGACAGTCCAACTCCCACAGAGTATGGGGGGAGCTCGACATGCCACTGTGGGTGGAGACCCACATGCAGAAGCTTTGGATGCAGCACACCAAGAGTGGGATACCAGTAACAACAGCATTGTTGGAGGCAAGCAGGGACAGGACACAGAGAAACACAATGGACTGTGCTAACAAAAGGCTCCTGTATGATTGTCAAATGTCAGTACAAGCATAAGTGCTTGTGCAGCAAGAACCACCTACTGGTTCACTGCACCGGGGGGAGGGGCTACTAATAACAGGGACCAGACAGGGGAAAAGACAAGAAACAGTCCCAGAGCCAATAAGGGCATTGAAATGCCCTCTTGGGTGTGGTGATTCTATAGACAGTGGGGCAACAGGGGTTAGGTGGAAGCAATTTTTTACATTGGGGTTTAGAATAACTGATTAGGGCACAAACAGGTGGATAATCAATGGCTGGCCACAGCCACAGTGGACAGGGTGTGCCTTAAGCACCAAGAAGAGGTAGCCAATGGGACAGTAGCAGGCAGATTCCCAACCTGGCCCACATCCTCCTGGAATGTATTCTTGATTGGTGATGCCAAGGAGGTTGGGATAATGCAAGGAGTCATGGGAACTCTTTGTTGTGTTCTTCAGCCACTGCAGGACAACAGCTGCAAACATTATGGCCACCCTCATCTCATGTGACTCTCTGTTCATTTCATTCTCTCTCTCTCACCTGAGCAGGCTCTGCAGCTGGCATGGCATAGGGTCAGATCTGTGGACATCTGGACATCCTTGGGGCAGTTGTCAGGTATGGGGGTACAAGGGGCTGAGGGCTCAGCAATGGGATGCTAAAATCACACTTGCCTAAGTCTATCATGCTGCCATGCCAGTATTGGGAGGGCATCTGAAGAGAGATACTGCTGAAGAGCACCCATAGAAGGGTCAATGAGGGAAGGAGAATGTTTGGCTGGGCAACAGGGGCAACTTGAGGCTCAAGGGGGCATGATGCAGGATGCTGATGGGCTTTTATCCTCTCAGATAGGATACATCTAGCAAATCTTAGGGAGGCAGTATAGTGCAGTGGTTTAAGGCTCTGAGATGCAAATCTGGAGACCTGGGTTGGAATCTCACAGCCCCACTTGCATACTGTGTGACCCTGAGCAAGTCACTTAACTTCCCTGTGCTCCCAGGTCACACCTGTAAACAAGCTTTCAGCTTAGTGTGCCACTCCCGGTTAAACAATTGGAAAAAAAATCAGGAGGGTGGATCTTCTCCTAGAACAGCTGCTGAAGGCAGGGGGATGCCTAGTGTATTGTGCTGGGGAAGGATCAGGCCCAAAGAGAAAGGCCTCTCATGTGACAAATGGAGAGATGTGGTGTAGTGGTGTCATGTGTGGAGCAGGGCAGCCTGAGCTAGTGCTGAAAGGGAAGGGTATCACCTGGCTTGGCATGCCCTTGAACCATGGTGGAGGAGGGAAGGGATTTCACTATGCTGCACCCAGCATAGTGGGCTGTGACTCCTGCCTACTTCCAGAAGCCTCTGGGGTGGCTCTTGGCTTTGTCTTTCACATCAATGATAGGGGGAACAACTGAGGGTGACAACCCATTGAGTAGGATCCCCCACTGGAATGCCCTTCCTCTGGTAGGGATTCCTTTCCCAGAGCCCCCACTGTGAATGGAGCATGCATATGTACTGCTCTCAAGTCTTCAATAAACATGGCCCTTTAACTCATTTGACAGTGTCCCTGGGGGAACCTGAAATGGGTTCTTAACTAGCAAAGGAGATAAGTCGATCACTGGCAGCCGCCTTCATAGGCCTGTGGGGGAATTTAACAAATCTCTGAGTATGGGGGGGTGCCTGAGGACTCGAGGTTGGCAAATGCGGTACCTTTGTACAAGAGTGGAGACAGGGAAAATTCAGGCAACTATAGACCATTGAGTTTGACATTGCTAGTAGGCAAGTTGCTAGGATCAAAAATAAAGGAACAGATAGCAGACTTCCTTGAAGAAAAACAGTCTTACAGACAGTAATGCTTCCATGAGGTAAAGCTTATATCAAGATAACTTTTTTGATTTGTTCAGCTCAGTAAAACAGATGGTGGATAGGGGCCAGGCAGTTGGCATTCTGCACCTGGACATCAGTAAGACCTTTAATTTTGTTTCTCCACAGGAGCCTTATGTTGCAGATTAAGGGACTATGACTGAGGGGTGGTCTAAACAAGTGGATTTGAAACTTTTTGACAGACAAAGCCATGATGGATGTCCTGAATAGTAAATTGTCTGATGTCAATAAGGTTACAGAGGGTGTGCACCATGGGTTGGTCCCAGGACTGGAACTCTTTAATATGTATATCAGTGACATTGGGTGGGGTTACAGATTAATGTAAGTCTGTTTGTTGGAATCAGATGACACAAAACCCTGTGGGAGGTTAGATGATGATGATGGTGTTGATGATGATGATGATACTGACGAAGGGATCAACAGCATGAAAAGGGATAAAGAAAAGCTGGAGTAGTGTTCCAGAATATAGCAGTTAAAACTGGAAACCAAAAAATGTAAAGTGATGCACATATAAATGGAGTCACAGTAACATATGCAATAGAAGAATAGAACCTAATGGTTATAATAAACATGCAAAAGCTAATAGGATGCTGGGAAGTATCAGGCACAGTTTTATTGGTCAAAACCAAGAGGTGATAATACCACACTACAGGTCATTAGTTAGGCCACACCTGAAGTGCTTTGTGCAGCTTTGGATCCCTCATCTGAAAAGGACAATAAAAGGATAGAAACAATTCAGCAAAGGGCAACAAAAGTTGTTGAGGGGCAGCAAGGTAGGACCTATCAGGAAAGATTAGGCAGCCTGAACATATACTCACTAGAGGACAGGAGAGACGGGGGTAACATCATAGAAACCTATAAATACATATCGGGCTACAACAGGGTAGACTCCTCAGATTTATTTAAAGAGCAACATGATCAACAGAGGCCACCAGAGGCCACAGATTAGCAGTGGGAAACTTCAAAAAGTACTTAAGAAAAATGTATTTACAGATTGAGAGGTGGATAGATGGAAAAATCTACCCAGTAATGTGTTTACTGTTAAAACTACCCCTGAAAGTCAGGGTTAAAATTCCCAATGGGATATTCACAAGAAAGTAAGTAAAAACAAAAGGGGGGGTGAAGCCTCAGGGAGCTCTGACAAGGTTGAGGAATTCTAGGTAGGAGCAACAGGGCAGACTTGATGGACTCAGTCTTTTTCTGTCCAATATCATGTGGGTATCCCTGTAAGGTATCCCAACAGCTTTTTGTAAATCTTAGAAGCCACCACCCATTGGAAATCCATGAAATGTTATTTAGTATTCATTCAAAGTAGGTATAAGACAATTTTGACTGATTAATTTAGACTGAAATTCTTTGACATAGTTCAGAAAAATGTCTGACCTTTCATCTGTAGCTAGTATTATCAACCTTGTCCAGTGCTATTACAGAACATACGCCTGACTGCAGTACTTCATTTAATTATATTGTTGTCAGACATATCTGGGTACTCATAGTGATATGAAATTCCCAAATGCAAAACTTTGAAGTAAGACTGTTAGAACCTTCTGACTAAATGATGTTTAGTTTCATCCATCCCACTACTATAGATTTGTGCTGTACTTTAATGTATGTACTAATGTGTTGCTGTCGAAACATAAAAACACGTTATTTTTTTTAGCTTCTGCTACAAGACTTATCTGGAATGTAGATAACCTTGTAAAATTCTAATCCAAAACTGATCTTGTTCATAAGGACAACATCCTGCCAGAAGATTGTTCCTCATAATGCACTGAAAAATGGCATGCCATCTTTTCAGTGTTATCTGTATGAGATGTTCTTAAGACATCCAACTATCTTCAAATGCACTTTATGTCATACAAAAATATTATTTTATAAGAGTTATAATTCGCAGGCAGTGAAAAGGAGTAATGCATTATACTTTTAATAGTTTATCGCGTGTTTATTCCAGTTTCCTGCAAAACAGTGAGAAATGGTGTTGGCAGGACTACAATGTCAGAACGTTCCCAAAACAGGAATTTCTGTACATTCATTTCATTATTATCATAGACATTTACTGGCAGACTGGTTATTTGCCCCTTACTCTGCATCTGCCCCTGCTGCCTCCCCTACTGTAAAGTCAGAATTGTCTGCTGTTACATCACAATCATAGCTACCTGTGATAACAGCTTGCAATGTCATAAACCAGAGGATTGTGACCCAAGCAGGAATAAGCAGTGTGAACAGAAGAAACTTAAGGGTCATACATCCTGTTTAAACAAAAATATCTTGAGTGCTAAAAAATGGAAAGTTCTGAAATTCAAATTTTGGGGTGAGTTTGTTTGGGTTCTGCTATGCTAACTATGAACATTTTGTCAGACACTGGAAAATATATTCAAATCTCTAAGTTTAGTGCATATAAACTTTCTCATTTCTATGTAATGTGAATTTCTATGCTGTGTGTGTAGAAAGTGCGGTGGTTTCTTTCAGCCTAATTAAAGGGACATAAAGTATGTATGCCTAGATATACCCTGAACCACAACAAGGCAGCATTCTGGAAAATCTAATCTAACATAATCTGGTAATTAGCCTTAGCAACATTAATGATTGATGTACCTCCATAGAAAATAGTTCATTACTTGCAAAGTTTCTCAGCCACAAAACAAGTCCATAGAAACAAATTGCTATTGTAAAAGAGCGTGTACATTGAATGAATTATAATGCCTCAACTATTAGGCCTCTGAAGTGTAGAGCAGTAGTGATAAACACTGAAAAATCATTCCTGTAGAAACGTGTGGGTGTCCCCTCTATAAAGATGATAAATTGAAAGTTTGCAATTAGTGTACAGCTCTTCCCTTTAGAAATTCCCAAAAAGGTTGTGTGCATAGAACACTGACCACCTATGACTACATCTCCTTCTTCCCACCATCCTATGTTGCTGCTGCTCAAACTATTTCATGTCAACGGTCCTCAAAAATAGTTGTCTGTAGCATCCAGTTCAGAATGGGAAATGATAGGATGACTAGTGCAGTATATATTGATCAGGTAGAGGCCTTCAATACTGTTGACCATAATTTTATTAACAAAACTTAGCCAAACTGCTTGCAACACTGACAACCAGAGTTCAGAAGCGAGCTTGGGAGTCAAAGGGCCATTCCGGGGGGAGGGTGCAGATTCAGCATCCAAGAGACAGCTCTCCTCCTCTGGGGAGGGGTGGGACTGGTGCCTGGCATTAGCCTGGCCCCTAGCAGCAGCTGGGGGTCAGACCACTGGGACTGCACACATGGGGGGTGGAGGCAGGGCAGATGACTGGTGTGCTGTGTACGGGAGCATGTACAGCTTGCCCATTGGTGTCCTCCTCCACACCAGGGGATGGGAGAACAGGGAAAATGACACTGACTGGTAGGGTGACACCGGTCTCCCACAGGCCATACACCTGGCTATCAGGCAACATTTATGTGAACTGGATCCTGTTTCCAGTGGGGTTTGGGGGACCCTGCCAATCCCACTGAGGGGGCTAGCCCTTGGGGAAAAGCTGGACGAGGTAAGTCTTGAGGATGCTAGGGTGGCAGGGCTGGGAGGACTGGTGGATAAGGGGCCATCAGCACAGGATAAGAAAACAGAACAACAGCAACAAAAAAAAGAAAGCAGTTCAGTACTGGGTCATGGAGCTGAGGCTTGGTGCACACTGCAGGGGTACCAACCCCAAAGAACAACAAAAGATACCAAATGAAATTACAACTGAACCCCTAGGTGCTGAAGTAATTGTAGTAGAATGATCCAAAGTGCAAAGAAATGCATTTTTATTGAGTCATTCTATAGTGCAAAGTAGAATCTGCCATCAGCATATAAAAATAAAGAGCACTGGGACCTGATGAAGATTCTGAGTGAGTCAAAGTTCTGGGGTGTTTGAGTAAGGATGGGTGACTCTCTGCAAGATATTAAACTTCTGTAACAGGCAAGCATTTTTATGTAAGCACTGAGCAACAGTTCACTTTATTTTGTATACTGATAGCTGATTGCACATTGCACTATAGAATGGCTCAACAAAAAGGCATCTCTTTGGAGCCAACTCCTGAAACATTTTAGCACCTATGGTTGCACCTGCAATTTGTTTTGGTGCCAAACCAGTTTCAGCCTCCAATCCCTGAAGTGGTTTCATTTCTAACTCATTCACAAGTCCCAATACAGTATGTGGAGGTCAAAGGTCCTAGCTCAGATCATGCCTTCATAAATTGTGGTATCCTTCAATTATCTTTCCTAGGCCCCATTGTCTTTCTAATTTTCATTAATGGCCTAACTTCTTAATGCACCTCATCCTACATCCATCTCCATGCTGATAGCATAGTACTTTTTAAGTCTGGCAAACTTCTCACAAAGCTTAACGTTGCTCTCTAAGATGACCTTACTGGTACTGAAAACTACTCTAGCTAATTGGAAATAAACTCCTTTTCAACCAAAGACAGTGTCCATGCCTTCTGACACTTGACCTTAACTATGGAACCAGTACTCTCTCTAAAGTATTAGTACCACAGACATCTCTCTGCTTTTCTATGTGTCATCTTTCAAGTACCTTGGGTTCTTACACAAGTCATTCCTTAGGTTCTAAGCAAGCAATAATACTTAACAGGTGAGCTATACTGACTCACCCAGAGGCATAATGAGGCCCAATGCTGCAGGTAGAAGGGCCTTATAGCTGCTGGAAGGGTGGGTATAGCCCATACTGCCCACCCACCCTGGAAAATATTATTGTTCTTAGAAAACAAAGAGCTGGCAAAAAGGAACTCCTTGAAGTCAGCAAGCCTTTTTCTGGGGTTTCATTCCCCCATCATCTTGCAGAATGTTGTCAGGATGGGTAGAGTAGGGGAAGGAAGAAAGGGTAAGGTCAGAATAGTAAGTGACAGTCTAGTAGCAGAGTAGGTGGCACTGGGGATGGAGGAAGAAGGCTACTAAAGGATATGAAGTCCAGCCTCTTTGCTCCTTCCTCCAGTATGTCAGTATGTGGAAAGAATGGCTGTGACAACTTCCCCTTGATATTATATTGAGAATGAAGACACTGAGATGTAAAGTTATGAACGGGTAGCAATATTTCCCCATATTACAAAACAAAAAAATTATAATAATAAACAAAAAGGGTGCTTTTGAAAGGGGAGTCAGCAAGAGAGTGGAAGAGAGAGAGAGAGAGAGAGAGAGAGAGAGAGAGAGAAAGGAACAATGCATAACAAGGTTCAGTACTGACTGATGTTTTTGCACACAGTGTAGCCCAGTAAGAACATAGTACATGTGGGGCCAGGTTGTGTTTTGTCTTACAGCTGTTGAGCAGCACAGGATATCATGAAAAGGTCAGGCAGTGCAGAAAGGGGCAAGGAGGTATTCAAGAAGCAGTTGAAAGCACTTGTGCAGGTGAGAGGCAAGGATTGGTGGAAGTCCTGTTTCCTGGACTCAGAGGAGGAGTTCGATAATCACAACACCATAAAGACAACATAGAGCAAGAGGCAGCACAGGCTTTTGATAGTGCCAGTGGCACCAGAGCAAGGCAGGCCCCAATTTGGTGACTGGACCCCTGAACAGATGATGGAATTGCTAGAAAGCACATTTGGCAGGGGTAACCCGACAGATGTGCTGGCAGCTAAGAAGCCTAGAAAAACTGTCTCTCCAGAGTGGTTGACATGGGAGACAAAGGTCAGTGGGGTCAGGGCCCATCCTGTTGAGGTTGGCTGGGGTGCTGGATCAGTTACAAGAGACTTTCACCAACTTGCAGGGATTTGGGTTCCCTGGAGGCCGGGGTGACAGCTCAACTAGAGTTACTGATATGGGTGTTGTTCACTCAGCCAGGTGGTGGGGAGAACAAACTGGGACAGCAGTCACTGGCATTGGAGCACAGGTGCAGAGGTTTGACCAGCTCCTGGCTTACCTGGATGGTAATGTGCAAGGGAAGGGGACCCTGCTACAATGGACAGCAGCAGAGGTGGCATTGAATGGGGAGAGTATGCCTACATTATGCTGTTTCCTCTGTGGGGGTGCTGTTGCCAGTAGTGGTGATGCTGCCAATGGAGGGTGTTGTGGCTCCAGTGGTGATGCTGATACTGGTGGTGGTAACACTGCTTCCAGCTGGCCTGGCTCCATCTGTACTTCCAGTGTAAACGGGGTGTGGTTGTGCAGTGGCCATTTTGGAAGTGACAAAACCTTCCTCCCAAACACAATAAAAATGAACTGAACTAAACCTTGGCTTATCCAATACCCTGAACAGGTGCTGCTTGGTCTCTGATGAGAGGATTCACTGTCAGGGTTTGGATTCCATATCAGGGAGCCGGATGGTGCTGTGAGGCTGATAACTTGAAGTCTGCCAGGGACGACCAGATCTGGTCAGGGAAAAGATAGCAAAGAAAGTAGGGGCAGGGAAGATCAGTGGCCTGTTTTCATCTCCACCTTCATCATTGCAGCCAGTATCCTGAGATAAGCTGTTGCCTAAATAAGCGTTGGGGGTGTTCAGGATGATAAATCACCTATCATACCTGGAAGGGGACTTGGTCAATGATTACGTTAACCCGTGCTTCACACAACGACTTACGCAATGTTTGACAGAACATCAGAAGTGATGAGGGTGGCTGGAAAAGGTGCTTTGCTTACAAAGGCAAATACAGAGTCAGCCTTTCAATTACTACCAGTTCATGAGGAAGATTGGGATTTACGGCATATGAAATTTTAAGGGCAGTACTACATAACTAGATGCATATCTGTGGGGTGAGCAGTGGCATGAATAGGGTTTTAGTACATTTTTGCAGTGGTTGGCGATGCAGAGAGCAGAAAGGACAGAAGTCATTCATTATTTGAATGACTTTCTGTTTGTAGGAAAGGCTGGCATGGGGGAGTGTGAACACTTGCTGAATGTTTTCCAGAAAATGTGTATAGATTTTGGGGTGCCATTGGCAAAGGCTAATACTGAGGGCCCAAGCACAGTGCTTTCCTTTCTGGGTATCAAAATTGATACCCAGGCCATAGTCTTTTGGTTCCCAAAGGATAAGTTCTAGGCATTGTGGAACTTGTTAGCCAGACTGGTGGGGGCATGCAAAATTACCTTAAGGGAGCTGTAACAAATGTTGGGGCACCTTAACTCTGCATGTAAAATGATCGCAATGTGGAAGACCTTTTTGCACAGAATGGCTAAGGAAGGGACAGGCTGCCAAAACATGCATTGTAGACTCCAGGTAAAGTTGAGTATGAGAAAGGATTTTGCAGCCTAGATGGCCTTTGAATTGCTGCAATGGTGTTTCAATATGACCAAATGTCACCACCAACCAAAAAATAGAGCTTTATACAGATGCGTCTTGGGACTTCAACTTTGGGTCATACTTCCAGGGCACTTGGTTTTCAGAACAGTAGCCAAACAGTAGGTGAGAGGCAGGGTTGAAAAAGAACATCACCTTGTTAGAGTTTTTAGATTTCAGGATAAGAACGTCCTCTTTTGCTTGGACAACGTGGGAGTAGTACATACCATTAATGTCCAACTTGGGGCAAAGGGGACCATGGGAGATCTGATGAAGGTGTTTGTGTTAAAATGCCTGAGGTTAAATATGCACTTTAAAGCACAGCATGTGACTGGTATTGATAATGACATTGCTGCCGTTCTTTCTCATTTGCAGTTGCAGAGATTCTGGAAGCTGTCACACAAAGTGGAGGAGTACCCCAGGGTGGTCCCAACCTTCCTTTGGAAATTGATGAGCCAAAAGCAAGGGAGCTAATGGGGAACATTATAGCCTCCAGCACGAGGGTGGTCTAAAGCTTTTTGTATGCAAACATAACACAAGGGTGAGCTAACATGTGGGTGATCCTGATGGAACAGTTGTGCCATAATGTGCTGTGGAAGAAATGAGGGGGGTGCACAGCTGGAATGGTGGGGCAACACCTAGCAGGAATTATCTGGTTTTCAAAAGAGTTGAGGGTACAAGGCAACACATGAGCATTTGGGATTCACAAAATGGTAGAAGAATGTGCTCAAGGGACAACTAAGCAGATAGACTGCCAGCAGCCAATTTGTCCAGACTGCTGGAAGAGGTGTGGGGAGAAAGGGAGCAGATATGCCCAGCCATTTTTGGTAGTAAGTTTATTCATGATGGCATTTTTAGTGGCCTTCTGCAGGGCCTTTAGGGTGTCTGGGCTGGTACAGCCAAACACATTGGCCCAAGTAGAAATGGTCTTGGTGCTGGAGGATGTGGTGGTAACATCATAAGGCGTGTTCCCATGGCTTCCAAGGAGCAAAACTGACTGCCTGTTCTTGGGCTGCTGGTGCAGTCTGAAGGTGCCATTGGGGGCAACGTTAGATGTTCAGAATGAAATACAAGAGTACTTAGCCCAGCAAGTAAGGAGGGGCATTCTTTCATGAGGAAAATGGTATCCCCAACTCTGTTTCAGTTCTGTTATATTTTAGGCAGGGCAATGAAGGGATAGGGTTTGAACTCGGTGGTTTTCAACACCCATCCTTTTTACATTGGGGCAGCAATCAATTTGAGGGCATTAGGGCTAACAGACACCCAGATAAAGACATTAGGGTGATGGAATTTGCAGGACTTTGAGGGATACATGCATCTACATTTGTTATAACTTTATTTCCTCAGCTGGGGTGAAGCCCAGAGTCATCAGATACAGATTTGGGGGCATTCAGTTATACACTGGGCAGCCAGAGTGCCAGGTAGACAAAAAGAGGTGAGAACGTCTTCTTGGACCTATGTCAGCAGCGAGTGCAGTGGATGGAGCTTAGAAGAAGCAGGTGAAGGAATTTTTGCCATGGGTCATGGCAGAGGCCAGGCATTAAGGCCCTCCCAGAGTGCTGCTTGTTCTTTGGGTGGAAATGACTTCAGGCTGGTAACATCACTGGATTTTATTTGCCAAATGAAAGATGACCTCCACTTCTTATGGCATTGTTGGTCTGGGACTGTACCAATCTGGTCACACATTGTGCAGCAGCAGACATGGAGGCATGCTAGGGATCTGGAGGCAACTGGGGAAGCCAGAAGGGTGGTCAGCATGTCAATGAAGAGATTTATGGGCTTGATAGGGGGCATGTTACTGCGGCATGATAAAACATTGTGATGAAAAGGGCCTTAGCTGTATGCAAGACATGATGTGCATTTATCTACGGACGAGGTTGGATATGTCCCTAACAGCAATACAGGGTGTTTTGGAGAACTGTTAGCATGTCTAGCTTTTGGGATAATGTTTAAAATCTTCCTGTGGTCACATGGTAGTCACACAGACAGAATACAAAGGGAGTAATGAGGGTAGATTGCCACTGTCAGAAATGGATTCCTCTCAAGGCTGGCAGGAAGTGGGACCCCTATGAGGAGGGACACTATGGGCCAGTCAAAGGACAACTGCCTTGGGCTTTGGCCTGCATTTGTAGGGCCCTCTGATGGGGGAGGGTAGCACAGCACACAGCTCAGTTGCCACCCCTTATGCCTTGGAGGCCAGAGTCCCTCTGGAGGCAATGCTTCTTTTTAAGAAATAGAAGTTCTGCCCAGAAGGTGGATGGACTGCTGAAATGTGCAGATTGCTTGCTGACACTACTAAGCTGTGCAATTCATGCCATTACTTGTAATTTATAATAAACACAAGGCTGTGGCCATTTTCTACAAAACATGGTGTATGTCTTTTCTGTTCAGGCAAAGGGATACAGGGATTATGTAGACAATAGACAGCTGGCAAAGGGAGAACCAGTGAGCCTTTGTCTTGGGTGCTATTCCCTGATGGATGTCAAAATATGGTCAGGATGGGTAGAGTAGAGGAAGAGAGAAAGGGGAGGGACAGAGTAGTAAGTGACAGTCTAGGAACAAAGTAGGCAGTGCTGAGGGGAGGAGCAAGAAAGCTGCCTAAGGGGCAGGACATGAAGCCCAGCCTCTTTGCTCCTCTCTCCAGTGTGATTCCCACCCACCCTGGAAGCAGAAAAAGGCTGAGAGCAGATAGGGACGTGCTGTTATGCCATTATGGGGGATCGCTTTAGGGGTTGAGGAGGAATTTTCCTGCTTGCCCCATTAGTTTTTCTGTTGTTGTTTTTTTTGCCTCCTCTGACAGGATAGTGATGGGGTAGTTAGGTTGTCACAGTAATTTAAGCGTGTCAGCACAGTAGTCTTTCAGGTAGAGTACAACTGAGGTAATGGGGAGAACCTGCTACTGTCACTGAAGGGTTCCTGTCAGGATTGGCAGGAGGTGAATCCCTGAAGAGGAGGAGGCCTACTGGCCACTTAGGGGATAGCTGTCTTTGGTTTTGGCCTGCATGTGTGGTGCCCTCTGAAGGGAAGGGGCACCTGGCATATGGCTCTGTAGTCACTCCTTATGCCTCAGAGGCCAGAGTCCCTCTGCAGGTCATGCCCTTTTTAAGAAACAGCAGTTCTACCCTGAAGGTGCCCCGGGGGCAGGTGGATGGACAGGTAGAAACTGCAAACTGCACAATAAAAGGGTTGTTGACATTACTGAGCCACGCACATCATGCTATTACTTGTTGTAATTCATAATAAACACATGGCTGTGGTCATTTTCTCCAAAGCACAGTGTATGTCTTTTCTGCTCAGGTGAAGGTACTGTAATAACAAGAGTTGTCTTAATAAAAGACAGACACCTTTGTTCTAGACCCTGACACAATGAAGGTGGTCTCAGTGAGAGAGAGAAAGGGGGGGAGAGGGAAAGGAAGGGGTGGGGCTATGACATCAGAAGGAGGGGCAGAGAATGGGAAAGGTGGAAGAATATGATTGGCTATGAAAGAGAGAGAAAAAGAGAGCTAAGAGGAGGGGCTTAGGGGCTTGAAAGGGCTGCACAGCAGCAGATTCCCCTCAATTTTGCTAGCCAAAAATTTTGTTTGGTCAGCACATCAGTCGGTGATCAGGTGATTTAGTTTCTTGTTGGATTCAGATAAGTTGGAATTTTCCTGTTAAGAAGGGTCAATTTGCACTAGTAACTGCGGGTATAAGGTAACATTTAAAGAAAAAAGATGTGCTTTATTAGCACACTGTGGCAACATGCTCATAGTATGTAACAGAAAGTAGTGAATGGAATCCTGTAGAAAGTTTTTTAAAAAACAGGAAATTTACATCACAAATATAGTTTTATTTTTCTTGTTGCCATATGTTAACAGATGGCATAGATAAGCTAGTATGAGCTTTCATTTCAGTAGCTGTCTAGATTAAAATGGCTTTATGCTTCATATTGGTATAGACAAGTAGTGCTTTGGGTACAGTTCGTGGGTTGGTAGATGGATGCGAGTTTAAACCTTGAGCTAGGCCAGGTGATTTATGGGATAGATCAGGAGCCAAAAGCAAAGGCCTTAAAACGCATTGGGAATGGGTAGCGTGAATGGCAACCGATTCAGGCTATGCAGGGCTGCTTCTGCAGTTAGACAGCTGAATAGTAGAATTCCAAAATTTTTCGTGTTTAATCATTTGGTCGAGCACCTGAGAAGGTGGCATTTTGTGTAGTGAGGTGTCCGACTTGAATGGCTTGTAGCCGCTGTGGTCAGGCGGCCATATGGAAATGAGGCATGCTGTGAAGGCCTACATATGGGCAAATGCAACTGGACAATTTGGGAATGCAGCAGGAGGTCCGCCACATTCACAGGGATTGAAAAGTGTTCTTTAAAAAAATATATATATATATATGCATATATGTATATGTGTATATATATATATATATATATATATATATATAAAACAATAAAGTATGAAAGAGCCTGCTCAAGGGAGCTGGAGGTATTCTAGGAACCCTGCAGCTAGAAATGGGTGGGGACACAAAGGAAGCAGGTGGGCCGGCCAGTGGCCGATTTTGTTTAAGCCAGCCGGCGCTGGGGGAAGAGGGGATGAGACGCAACTGCAGGGGGGTATTGGGGTGAATTGTGAGGCCATTTATGGCTGGTTATAAGAGATATGACAGGCCTTGTTCAGGAAGATTGCAAGGGCGGCTGCCATTTTGATCAAGCTGCTGGGGAGAAAAAGGCATAGGAACAGGCTGTCCACTGAGTGGCCAACATTTTGGTGGGATTGAAACCATAGGGGCAGGCGGACCACATGGCTGCCACTGATTTTTGAGTGGCTTGCCCCATGGGGGTGCAGGGTGGACTGCGAGGTGGCCTCCATTTTGTGTGGTCGGAAGCAGATTTGTGTTGGGCAGATGCTGTGGTGGCCACCATTTTATGGGTCAGATATCATAGTGTGCAGGGCGGTCCAGTCGCCATTTTGTGTAGCAGGCAGCCATGGTTTTGTGTAGGGCGGGCCATGCGATGACTGCCATTTTGTGTGGCTGGTGTCCTGGATGTATGGGATGGACCACGTGGTGGCCGTCATCTGGGGAGGTCTAGAGCCTTGTTTTTGGTAGGTACACCGTGTGGCAACAGCCATCTTGTTTTGAGCAGAGGCCCAGTTGGATGGATCATGGATATAGCCTTCACTTTGTGGCCAAATGGGGCCTCCTAAGAATAAGAAATGTTCTTATACATTTCAGAAGATAAGTATACATTGTATATTGTTTATATTATGAAAGGAGCGAATAATATTTAGAGCATAGCTAAGATACATTTGCATGCTAGGTAATTATAGGATGGTGGGGAGTCGGAAGGTGATCCTGATGAAAGAGGTAAATTATAAGAGGATATTCCTTCTGCGGAAGAATTTAATCCACAAAGGGGAAGACACAAATAAAAAAAAAGTTAATATATGTAGCATAAAGGGAGAGTATGCGCATATGAATGCAAGGAGTTCGCATATGTTTATTTCTGTTTCAGAAAAGCTTGCAGGCACCATGAATACAAGATGAAAAAGAACAATGATAGAGGATGCCATGAACCTTATTATTGACCTGGTGGGTAGGGCGCATCAGGTGCAGGACACAGTGGAGGATATGGAGCCAGATAACAGGGATCCAGATGGGAGAGAAAGGAAGAGGAAGGATGGGGCTGGTACCAGTAAGAAGGGCAAGAAGCAGCTGAGGGGTGGAGCTCCAAGGACACCAACTCCAAAGGCTTCTAGGTGCCATTTCCCCATGCTGGAGCCCACGCTGGAGCCAGTACCGGTCCCAGTGCTGGTTCCATTACTGTTAACCCTTCCTTCTCCAAGCCCAATCTCAGGACCACTACCCCAGCCACTACCTGGTCCTATTCTGGTCCCAATCCCTGGGCCAGTGCCTGTACCAGTGCCACAGCCTCTGCCAGTGCCTCTACCTGAGCCACAGTCCATTCTGGCTCCTCAGCCTTACCTGCTGCTGGCACCGACCCAGCAACCAATTCTGGCTCCACTTCAGGTGCCGATCCCATTGCCCACACCACAGCCAGGGCCACAGGGGCCCATGGTGCCATTTCGAGGACTGGTGCCCAATCCAAGACCACAGCTGGAGCCTTCAAACGTACCCAACCCAATACAAGTATGGGTGAGATTTCTATTGAAAGTAGTATAAAAGAGTATATAGAGCAGTTGTTGGGGGTATGGGGGGTGATGGAATTGGAAAAATGGAAAAAGTATTGACTGAATTGAAGAAAGGAATGGAGGGGGAGAAGTCAAAAGAGGCAGTCGGGGCTGACAAGACAGAGAAGACAGAGTGAGAAATAGGTACCCCAGGGGTGAGAACTGATGATCATGTGCCATTAGCTATGAAAAAGAAGATTGGGAAGGGTGAATATGTTGACAGTTTCACTTTAGTAGACAAAAAGATGGCAGAGAAATATGATGAGAAGGAGACTTTTGGTAAAAAAGATATGGGGACGGTTGTAGTTTTATTGGGGAAGGGTGAAGAACTGAAAAGCACAGGTTTAAAGGGGAAAACATGAGATGCGTGGTCAGTGGGATTTACATATTACACTGCCATTGTTCAGGAAAAGAAGCCGGAGTTAGCCATCCCATTGTTAGTCTGTTCCTTAATTGTTAGGACAGTGTATTAGATGACGGGAGGGACCAACTAGATTCAGTACAATGAGATATTTAGACAATGGATGGCAATTTTCAGTGGCAATGTACACTGAGACACCAGGCATTTGGACATTTGGTTTGAGACAAAGATAGTGCCGGGGAGGTACAGAGTCCAAGTGGGCAAAGGGCTCTGGCATGTACCAAAAATGCTGTTGGGGATATAATGGGGACTATTGCTCAGTCCCCAGTTGCCGCTTTAAGCATACCTGCTCTAAATGCGGTGGTATACACCCTGCAACAAAATGCAGGACTTACATGGAGCACACCTCAGGTGGGTAGTTACAGAGGGCAGTCCTTTTGGGCAGGTCACATGGGCATGGGGGGGATATTGGGATAATGGGGGAGGGGAAGGGTTTATTCAGGGGGACTGGGTTATGCACAAGGAGGAAGACAAGAGTAAATCAGAAGGAGGTTTCTGCCTAGCAAGAACCCCTATCAAGGCGGATGTGGTAAAGGAATGGGTAAAGGAGTATCCAGATGCTCAGGTGGGACAGATGCTTAGTGAGGGTTTTAGAGAAGGTTTTAGTTTACATTTTCAAGGCAGGAGGGAAAAGAAAAGGGCCAAGAATTTAGGTTCAGTGAAAGGGAAGGAAGGGATATTGGCAGACAAGATCAGCAAAGAGAAGGCAGTGGGGAGGATAGAAGGGCCATTCATGGAGCCCCCTACGGAGAACCTGTGGGTATTATCTTTAGGATAGGTCCCCAAGAAATAGCTGGGTGAGTACAGAGTGCTTCATCACCTGTCCTACCCTGAGAGGGATTTGGTTAATGACTATATCAGTGAGGAGGACAGCAGAGTTTCCTATGGCACGTTGGAGGATGCGGTACAGATTATCAGAGCCTCTAAGGATGCGTGGCCGACAAAAACTGACATAGCATCTGCCTTCCAATTATTGCCAGTCAGAAGAGAAGACTTGGGACTATTGACGTTTCAGATAGTGGGACTATATTACTTTGACAAGGCCATGCCTATGGGGTGTTCTGTAGCTTGTGTGACATTTGAGGCCTTTAGCACATGGCATCAATGGGGTTTTAAGGTTAGATATGGACATGGGACGGTGATAACATTATTTAGATAATTTCTTACTGGTAGATGAGGGGAAGGAAGAAGAACGTAGGATGAGCAAGGATCTCCAAGCAATATGCAAAGAAGTGAGAATTACATTAGCAGAAGACAATACAGAAGGTCCCAGTCGATGTCTAGAGTTTTTGGGGATAGAGATTTACACAAGGGAGGGTGTATTCAGGCTGCCCTCTGACTAAAGTCCATAAATTAAATAGCATGCTGAGGGAGGTCAAAGGGAAAATAAGGGTGACATTGCAGGTGGTTCAGCAGATTCTCAGCCACCTGAACATTGCTTGTGGGGCTATTGGGCCTGGGCATGTGTTTATATATCACCTAACTGGTGCTACATGAGGAGCCAGACAGCCTCACCATTGAGTGAACATTACATTTTTTACGATATTACAATGGGGTGACTTTCTTGCAGGATGAGTGGCTTTTTAATACAGGCATTGACTTATCTACAGAAGCGGCAGAGGGACTGGGGCGAGGTGCCTATTTTAAGGGCCAGTGGGTATCGGAGCCATGGCAGTCGACATGGAAGGAACGAGGGCCAACTAGGGATATCACATGATTAGAGATATTCCCAATATGGGTAGTGGCAATGGTATGGGAGACGGACTGCATAACCGAAGGGTGACCTTTTGGTGTGACAATAAGGCAGTGGTCGATGTGTTGAATAAGAGGGGGGCGGCATCAGTAATGGTGATGCGGGTCCTCAGGCAGTTAGTACTGCAGGGTCTGCATCTGAACATGGGCTTTAGGGCAAGACACATAGAGGGAGTAAAAAAACATCATGACTGATAGCCTCTGCTGTCTGCAGATGGACAAATTTTGGGCCATGGCACCAATGGCAGCCAGGACAGGGATACGAATCCCAGTGTTAATGTTGGAGATTGGTTGGAAGGAGATGAGTTTCTCTTTTGGAACTCTTGGTCTGACAGGACACTCAGGGCATATGAAGGGTCTTGGAGAACATTCCAGGCTTTTTGAGAAAGCCAAAACATGGAGTAAGTGGGAGAATCACGGAGGAACAAGTGGAATGATTTGTGGCTTACTGTTGGCAGATGGGGATAGCGCATGCAACTAGGGGGATACACATGGCAGCTATAGGGTGGGTTAGTACCCTGTCGGGATGGGGTGACCCCGGGTGGGGGCAGATCATAAAGTGCATGATGCAAGAGTGGCAGAGAGTGAAGGGTAGGGAGCAGGACAAACGGTGACCCATATCAGATAGCCTGTTAGAAAGATTGCTGGGGGTGCTGGTGCCGATCTGTTATTCTAAATATGAGGTTACACTATTTGGGAGCCATATTCACAACCATGTTCCATGGGGCTTTTAGGGTGGATGATCTGCTAGGTCAGGCGACAGGGGAGGACAAGACTGTGAGTACAATGGGACGAAGTGCAATGGGACAGCAAGACGATTACCATTCACTTACAAAGGTCAAAGACTGATCAAGTGAGCAGGGGTACCAGCATTACATTTAGAAGGAGGGGGAATGAGGTCATATGCCCTGTACAGGTGCTATCGGCCTATGCTGCTATCTGACCACAAAAGAAGGGTGTGATGTTCTTACATGAGGATGGGGCAGTTGCAACTGGGGCCCATTTGTCTGCGCTATTAAAGAAAGGAATAGCGGCCATAGGGGAAGATCCGGGGAGGTACTCATCACACTCCTTCAGGATAGGAGCAGCTTCTGAAGCTGCTGCAAGAGGGGTCCTTGAGTAAGGATTAAAAAGCATAGGAAGGTGGACATCAAATTGTTATAAAAAGTATGTATGGAGTACTAAGTAACTAATGGATGGTTGTTTTCTTTTCCAGGAAGCAGCATAAATTAAGAACAAGTTGGCTGTCAGATGTGGGGGAGGGTGGGGAGCATAGTGAGGGGGTAATTAAGAAACTCATCTCATCTGCTTTTAATTGCATTTTCTAGGTAGCCCACAACTCTTGGAGGTATGGATTGTGGGCCAGTTGAACATATATTTGGCTGAATGACAAGCAGCAATAAAAGTAGGGGGAAAACAGTTGTACTATGACCACCATGAGCTGCGCATCCTCTGGAAGGGCCTGAGGGGGATGAGATGGGCGCAATTACTACCCCTGTTGGAGGAAATGTGGTTGACCAACCTGGAACTGCATTTGATTGTGATACATCTGGGTGACAATAACCTGGACACCAGGCCCTGGCTTGATATTTATTTTCAAATTACAGAAGACATTAAATCAATTAAAGAATGGTAGCTGAATGTTGCCCTAATTCAGTCTGAGATGGTGCCACGGAGAGTCTGGCATTATGCCCGAGGTTACAGGGCAATGGAAGGGGCCAGGAGATGCATGAATAAAAGGATGGAAGTTTACTTTAGGAGCATTTGGGGAAGGGTGGTCAGGCATGAAAATGTAGAGGCAAAATTGTCTTCCTATACAGATCAGATGGGTTGCATTTATCGGAGCTCGGTAATCATAGTCTGATCACAGAGTTTGGGGTAGGAATAGATTCCTGGAATGCAGAGTGGGGTATATATATATATATATATATCTATATATCTATATCTACATATATAATATATATATGTATATATATATATATATATATATATATATATATATGGGGAGTGCGGTGTTTAAAGAATGTTGGTGAACCAGAGTTAAGGGGGAAGCTCATCTTCCAATGCAAACTGGAGGTTGTCTAGTGGAAGAAAAATGGAGAACAGGAAAGAAAAGCCATAAAAGTGGGGGGGGACAACTTTGGTATACACCAAGGAAGGGGAAGGAAAACTACTCTGGGGGGTACACCCAGGGTAGCTGTGAAGGAGGGCCACGGATGTACATCCTGGCCCAGGCTAAGGAGAAAAGTGCCCACAGATGTACATCGGGGGGGGAAATAATAAAGATTTTTGATGACAAAAGTGTAAATAAAATGTGATTAAAATGTGTGGAGTTGAATAGAAAGAAAACGTTGTAAATGATTATGGATTAAAAAGGAAAGTTTGTGGAATTGTAACATATGAAGAATGCAAAATTGTAAGTAAATAAATATTTGCTGACTGAGCAACTAACCAAATCAGGTGTGGTGTCACTTTCATTGGGAAGGGTTTCTAGAACAAGGGGAGTACCTCAGCAATGGGAATATAAGGAATCTAACACAATGTTTAAGTGTAATAAAACAGAATCAAATTTATTTAACTTTTAAATGTTTGAGAGGCAAAATAGTCCCTCTTTTAATTAAAAAAAAGAAGTAAACACAAATGTTGCATGTTTAGATGAAGGGGTGGGCAAAATAAACAGAGCCTACAATTTGTTGTATGTAATGAAGCTAATAGGATCAAAGAAGCTGCAGTTTGCAGGCTGAAATTTGTTCCCCAAACTGGAACTTGGTGCAATGCTGGCACCTGTAGATGGTTGTGGAGAGCTGCGGACATGGGATTCCTCTTGCTGTTTTGGTTCTGGCTTTGTCTTCTTCTGTTTCTGCTGCCCACCTAGGATTGCACTCCATGCTTTCCTGTCTTCATTGCAAGCAGTCCAGTAGTTGAAGAGTCTGGTCTTGTTTCTGTGGTTTGTGACACTGGGGATTTCTGTGTTTGCAAATCCTGCATTCAAGAGGAGCTGGACCGCAGTCATTCTGATGCTGTGTTTTGTATTGCATTTACTGAGGTTTGCTTCACTGATTAATTTGCCATTAATGACCTCAGGAAGTTATTGCCCATGGCTTCTTTTGAGTCCCAGCATTGTTGTTTATCCAGGTATTCTTGTGGGTGACACGGTGGGTATCCTACCGGGTCATAATGTCACATACTTAATAGCGTAGAACATTATGGCTAACCGATACAGCGTGGTATGTAAGTGCTAATGGTGCAATACCGTGTATACTGCTGTATGCGGTATTGCACCATTAGCACTTTCCCAGGCAGAAGAAAAGACCTCTGCTGGGAGTGGGTTGTGTCGAGCAGCTGCCATGGCTTACAGGACTGAGCCACAGCAGCAAGAATCCAGGCGCTGCGTCTGAGATCAGGTTTGATTCCTGGTCCCAGAATCTTTTATTTTTATTTACTTATGCACTCCCCAAGTTGACCCCCGCCCCCAGAGCTGAGAATCTTTAGTGGGGGGTCAGGGGTGCTTGAAACAGGGTGTGTGGGCTGAGCCCCACAGAAAAGATTTCAGGCTCATGGCAGAACGCGCTGTATTGGCAGTGCGATTTTTGTTATGCACAATGTTTCAGGACATTATGACCCTGTGCCAGTGGATATAGACAGAAGGTCGGGCCTCAGCTTGCAGATTGGAGATGTATTTTACAAAATGACTTTACAGCAGAGAAGATTTACTATGTCTGCATACATGAAGCTTCAGTAATTTTCTATGTTAGCTTCAAAGGGATTTTTGTGATTTTTGGTGGCTTCATTATGAGATAGTGTGACATTTTGGTGGCCATTCTTGAATGATTTAACAATTTGCTCTCTCAGTGCCTCCCAGCCAAGCCTGGCCACATGGCTTTGAATATTAAGCCACAGTTTGCACACAAGACCAGGACTGGGAGAAATAGAGGGTGGCTTGCACAGCTTTTCCAGCTCACTAGTGAGTGCTGGGTGGTGTGAGGCAGAGTCCTTATGTTGTTTTCTTAGGTGTTTCAGAACACATGCAGACACCTTGTTGGATGATCAGAGCATTGCATCTCTAATCAGGTTGATGTTGTAGCTACTGCTGCTGAGTTTAAGTAGAAGTTTATGTCCACGTGGAGGGCACAGTACCCTAACATGGAATAATGTTGTCTCCGGCCATGTGGACCTCAGCACTAACCTGCCTCAGAAAACTGTTCATTAAAAAGAATAGTTTTCCAATTCATTGTTATACTTTTGCAAGAGGCCCAGTCCGTTATAAGTCTTAGTACCCCCAATTTTATTTTTGTATACTTAGCTTGGTGTAGTCCAATTCTAACATACTAGCATACTAAAATGCCAGCAGAATAGGCCTAACGGTCTTTCGTGTCTGCTCGTTTGGTCAGCTTCCACCCTGGGTGCTGCCCTTGCTGCCCCCCTCGCCTCCTCTGGCTTCTTCCTTCCCAGTTCCGGATATTCTTGCTGCATTGGATTTTGCATCCAGAACCCTTCCCCTGTACCTGTCCCACCCCCTCTTGAACCCCTCCACTGTCTCTGCCTCCACCAGCCCCTAGGCAGCGCATTCCATGGCTCCACCACCCTCTCAGTGAAGTAGCACCCTCCTTTCTCCCCTGAATCTTGCCCCTCCAGCTTCCACCCATGCCCTCTAGTGGCCCCCTCCTCCTTCCTTCGAAGCACCCTGACTGTTCCTCCCCTATTTACCCTCTTCATGTACCTGAAGACCTCTATCATGTCCCCCGTCCCTTCTCTCTTCCAATGTGTACATATTTAGCTCTTTGAGCCTCACCTCATAGGTCCTGTCCCCCAAGCCCCAAATCATTTTGGTTGCCCTCCTCTGGACCCTCTCCAGGAGGTAATGTCCCTCTTTAAATGTGGCCTCCAAAACTGCCTTGGTACTCAAGGTGTGACCTCACCAAGCAGTTATACAAAGGGAGTATCACTTCCCTCCTTCTGGAGGTGATCCCCCTAGCGATGCATCCTAGCATCCTGTTGGCCTTGGCTGCTGCCCTCCTACAAGTCTCCGAGTTGTTCATCTTGACATCCACCACCACCCCCAGGTCCTTCTCAGCCATAGAGACAGGTAGCATTCCCCCCCCCCAGGGTGTACACTTGGCCTGGGTTTCTGGCCCCTAGGTGGAGTACCTTGCATTTCCCTTCATTGAACCTCAGCTTCCACTTTCTAGACCATCTTTCCAGAGCCTCCAGGTCCCCCTGTAGGGCCACCCTTCCCTCCTCCCCATCCACCACCGCCCCCAGTTTTGAGTCATCCACAAAGAGACTCATCTCACTCCTGATTCCTGTCCTTATGTCAGAGATGTAGGCGTTGAAGAGGAGGGGCCCAAGGACTGATCCCTGTGGGACCCCACTAATGACCCTCCTTGGGGATGAGACTATCCCACCAACTACGACCCTCTGGGTCCGGTCCTGGAGCCAATTGCCTATCCATCTGATTATCTGGTTCCCCACCCCCATTTCTCCCAGCTTATCCAACAGGCCCACGTGAGGAACAGAGTCGAATGCCTTGCTGAAGTCTAGAAAGAGGACGTCCACTGGTCTACCCAGGTCCAAGGTACTCGTCACCCAGTCATAGAACTCCACAAGGTTTGTCTGACACGATTTCCCCGGGACGAATCCATGCTGTCTATCGTCCAGGCACCCTGACTTTTCCAGGTCCCCCCCAGCCTCTCCTTGACAATGCCCTCCATCACCTTCTACGTAACTAAGCATGGTATTGATGAGGGAAACATACCTGTCAGCAATATTTCATTTTCTTTCTTTCATCAAGTACCTCAGGTCGGTCATTACTGCTATCAGAAAACATACTGTTGATGTTTTGGGGGTCAAGGAGGCTGAAGGCAAGTGTCAGGTAATCAGTTATAATGGGCCTGATTCCAGAAAGCATGTTGCAGGCTCAAGTGAGATGCGCCATGCATGCCAGACGCAAGTAATGAGATGCGGCAACAAATGCACCCTGAGGTATTACAGAAGGGCACCTGTGCCAAAGCACCCCGCAACTGCACCAAAGAGCCTTGCGGCACTAGTTGTGCCATGACACAGCTGTGGCAAGATGCAAACCCCCACTTGCGACAGGCAAAGTGGCCCATCCCCCATAAATGGTATTCCAGAAGGCTGAGTGAGCAGACATGCGTCACACATTGGACACACCTGCTAGACCAATGAAAAGGTGGTCTAAATCCACACTATAAAAGACCCAGGCAGGGCAACACACAGATGTCTGTGAAGACTGTCATGAGGCAGAAGCAGCACATTGCTGAAGATATGCCTGGACTACCACTATTCATTGTCCTCAGGCTGGCACTACAGAGAGGATGCTGGCAAGCACAACAACAAGCGCTGCATGCAGCCTAACCCCAAAGGGGAGGAGGCCAGGTACATGGGAGACAGCACCATGGAAGGGTGTGCAGGCGACAGACATCATTCCTGGACCTCTCGGAGGAGCAGTGCCTAGCACGATACCACTTGCCATGCAATTCCATACAGGAGCTCTGCAATGAGCTCAGGCCAGAACTGCAGGCCAGAACCCATAGGGGGCAGCCAGTACCAGTGAAAGTGAAGGTGACAGCAGCACTATGCTTCCTGGCAATGGGAACTTTCCAGAACCTTACTGGGGACACTGTTGGCATCTCCCAGCCTGCAGTGTCAAAGTGCCTGAAGCGGTTCCTAGATGCCCTGCACCATAAGACATACCAGTACATCCAGTTCCCAATGGATGCACGGGGAAGAATGCAGTGCAGCAGGAATTCTATGGCATGGCACAGTTCCCCCATGTCCTGGGGGCCATGGACTGCACGAATGTAGCAATACATGCACCAACGCCGATGCTGAAGTGTATGTGAACAGGAGGGATTATCATTCCCTGAATGTCCAGGTCATCTGTGACAGCCAGAATCTTGGACAGAGTGGCAAGATATCCTGGGTCATCACATGACTCCTTCATATTCTAGCAGAGTGGGATCCATGAGGCTTTTGCCAGCGGATATCTGCAGGGCGGCTGACTGATAGGTAGGTAAACATGAATGCAAGGCTGACGTGGCAAAACAGCATGTCTGCATTGCCCCGCCCCCCCGGAAACATGTACACCACAGAGGATCACGTGAGTACATGCCAACATGCACATGTCTGAGATGTTACAGGCACAGTGGCACCTGTGCAGTGGCACATGTGGGACATGGGCAGGCATGCCATGGCAGAGCCAGCAACCGGAGGGGTGTGGGGCAACATAGCAAACATGCACATGTATCAGCTGATGGCAAGGGCAATGGACTAACCATGTAATCTCCCCCCAAGGTGATTGTGGGTACCCCAACTGCCATGGCTAATGACACCACTGCATAACCCATGCACGGCCACAGAGCACAGATATAATGAGGCGCATGCCACAACCCAGTCCACAATAGAGAGAACGTTCGGATTCCCGAAGGGCAGATTCAGATGCCTGGACAGATCGTGGGGTCCCTGCAGTATAGCCCAGAAATGGCATTCAAGATCATCTTAGCATGCTGCATACTGCATAACATGGCACAAACACATGGCAACCAGGATTCCCAACCACCAGACGATGCACCAGGGGAGGGACCAGATAAGGGGCCTCAGGAGGAGGAGGAGGAAGAAAGGTTTTGTCCAGTAAATGTAAAATCCCCATCTATTAAAATCATAAAACAATGGTTTATTGATTCAGTAAAACACCAAACAAAGAGTTGTTGTATTTCATTTGGTTAGTGTTGTTCAATATGAACAGGATTGATTGTAATTTACTGTATGTGAATGGAATTTTTTTGTACTATTGTATTGTTGTATGGAATGTATGTATTGTTGTAAATTAAGCATTTTGTCCGGGGTCACCATTTTAAATGAGTATTTTCTCAATGGTTTAACCCTTCAATAAAAATGAAATGAAATGAAAGATGGGGAGCAGGCCATGTTGCCACCAGGCCCTGCAGCGACTGGACAATGCGTAAGGCAGCAACTCATTGCAGAACACTTCAGCTGAAGAGACACACCTGACACTGAGTGGAAGACATGACATCAATAGGTGTGTGCCCAGGTGGCAATGAGAACATCGACCTGCCACCTGAGGTGGGCATGCGGGTGGTACCACGTGTCAGACTCAGAGGTGTGGACAACCATGTGGCCACCCCAGACCAGGGCAAACTATGCAGAACAATAGGTGGATGCCACAGCAGCGTACTGGACATGGTGGTATGGTGCATGGCATAGTGAGGAAAAGGAGGAATACTGGAGACATGGAGAGTGGTGCCAGAGGTCACAGACATAGGGGAGGGGGAATACAGTATGTCACATGTGCATGGACAATGGTGGTGATTGTATCAACATGTGCAGCCATGCTGATGGAGGTATAGGGCAAGTGGAGCCTTGCCATGTGTGGAGACAGAACTGTGTGGTGCACTGCAATGCACTGCAATGTGGGCACTGTGGCATGATGCAGAGGGGACATGGAGAGAAGTGGCAATATCCCCAGAACCACAGGCATACTGTAGCAAGGACTAAGCCCTATGGGGACAATGCACATCACAGATGTTGCACACACAACGGTGGCCCAGTCAGTTACTACATGTCTCAGAGGCATGTCCTGCACCCACAAAAGTGGCTAACTCTGCACAGGGCCTTGCTGTGTGCACACCATGTGTGTTGCACTGGTAAGGGTGACATGCACAGCCACCAGCAAGATGCACCATGGTACAGGACACATTGGGCATGGCCTACAGTGTACACCGTGCAATTCCCCCAAAACAGTCACATGTCATAACTGTTGCAGAGTGCAATGGTGCTACAATGTGGTATACCCGTGCCACAGAGTGGCCCACCACCACCCTTGAGACTGTCCCAGTCCTCACAGGAGTTGCAAGGTCATGAACTATCAAGGAACATGACAGGAACAACCAGCAACAACAACCATATGTGCCCACTGTATGTACATGTTGTGGGGGGTACGAACATACAGTGACACACAGGTATGCCCCATATCCCCCACCCATCCGCAACATCCAGGGAGTGGCACCCCCGAGATTGGCACACATGTATCCCCCTGTCACTCATAATAGGTAGGTTGTGCAGTGGCAGGACAGCATAGCATTCTGGCACAATACACTGCACACTGCATAGGAACAGACCTGTACCTGACCAGACCTATGCAGCAGAAAGACACGCAAGGTGTCACACCTGCTGCCCGAATGTGTACCACTAGATGTGTCTCTGTGTGTGGGCAGTGTCCCTCAGTCCTGTAGGGCATGTCCCTGTCCCACACGACAGGATGTGAGAGGTATGCCACACAGGAACAGGGGAGTAGGCCATGCCAGGACAGCGGCAGTGGCACATAATAGCACAGGCATGCACATGGCGCATTTGCAGCACATTGGAAACTGTCATACATGCAAGTGCATGATACCAGTGATATCTGATGCAAGTAGCATCACACGCCAGGAGCGTATTGCATCAGACAAAGTACTTGCGGACACCGCACGTGCAGTCTGCCTAAGTGCAAGGCAGCGTTATCCAGCCCAGCAGGTTGGTGGGAAACAATTGGACTACAGACAGAGGGAACATTATGTCCACACAGGCCATTATGACAAACTGCTACATACCAGCATGCCTGTCAGACAGCCTAGGGGGTAAGGAGCGTGCCCCAAACTTCTCGGCTGAGGAAACAGCTGTCTTAATCAGCTGTACTAGCCAGTGGGGCTGCATCATCATGCCCTCTGGGTGCAAGAGACACACACAGGAGGAGAGAAACAAGATCTGGAAGACAATAGCCGAGAAATTGCGCCAGGTGTTAGGGGTGCAGAGGACGCCACGCTAGATCAAACACAGGCTGAATGACCTGGCACTGAGGGAACCTGACACTAGAGCTCCTACAGAACATGGCCAATGAGGCAGACATTGAGATGTGGGGTGGTCATCGGTGTGCATGAGGTAGGTGTCAGAACACTGGGGCACACATCGGCATCACAGTGTCCCTGCCACACATGCATGCTGGTACCAATGTGCATTCTGTGTCATACCCCTGTTTAGATGCACCACAGAACCAGACTGTGGACTGGACAGGACTAGACATATTGGAGGGAGGACGAGTGTCAGCTGGTGGTGATACCTGTGCTGGACATCAAGGAGGTAGGTGTGAACCACTGTACAGACACACAGGACATGCATGTGGAAGTGTGGGTATGTTACACATGTGTCACGTGGGAGCAATCATGCAGGACAGGGAACAGTGACATGTGTCTGAAGAGGGCATATGGGCATCCAAGAAGCACATTCAGGGGACACATGTTGGCACAGACACACACACATATACAGTTGGGGCCATGGCCAGCACATGGAGACATGCCCATGAGCCTGCCATGGCATGTAAGGTGTGGGAAACCCACACAATGGTACACGGTGTCACACAGTCCATCAGACAGTGTGTGACATGCCATTGCGGTCATATGTGTGTCATTGTATGCAAAGTGATAAGCAGTGAACATGGGCACATAGCACATGACTACATGTGCAGCCATACCATGAACATGTGCAGAACATGTGCAATGGCATATCACTGTGCATACCAGGTGGGTGGCCCCAATGCTGGGTCATAAGGTAGTGGCACCTGTGTGTCAGCAATGCAACAACAGGTCCTGTGGCACAGCGTTGTACACAGTGGCTGTGTTATCCATGCCAGTGGGTGACAGGCACACATATACACACAGGTGACACATGTATAGCATGCACAGTAGGTGTCACAGACTGCATTGAGCCATGTGATGTTCTGAGGGCTGCAACAGTGAGGCAAGGTGTAAATCACACACAGATGCAACATGACAGAAGACAGTGGCCTGTGTATGGTGGAGCAACACTATGGGGTAGTGGAACACACACTGCGTAGGTTGGTCCTGCAAGCAGGTCCAGTCACACATGGTCCTGTGGGGGGGACAACACTTGTGCGACACGGGATGGGTTGCAGGGTGTGTGCATGATTGGGCCATGCTGTAGACATGCTGTGGTGAAATATGGCATCCGTACAAACATCAACACATGTACAGGCATGGGGGTGGTCTATGTAGCGCACAAGGTATAATATCAGAGTGGCACCAGGACATGCCCAAGAGTGCCCATGCACCCATATAGGTACATGGCCTTACACAAGTGGGATGTGTCAATATGGACACCCTGAAATGTACTCACTACACACAGGATGCAGCCCTTGGTCCAGCACAATGGTCATCTACAACAGGGGCAGGGAGGGACAGTGTCCAGTGTTCTGTGGGGAGCCACATGTCCAATGTCACATGAGTGCTGGGACATAGTGCTGTTTGGGATGGTATGTTAACTGTACACTGTGTACACCACATGATGTCTGGCCACAGGGATGTGTGCACATGGGTTGCCATAGGCTGGCTAACATGTGGCGACATGATGTGTATCTGAGGCAAACACATAACACACACAGCATGCACGGGTCACATACACAGAAAATGGCAGTGTACCTGCATGATACATAGATATGGTGTGTCAGGTGATGTGTTGGTGGCTGAGGTTGTGTGAGGCACAAAGACCCATCCAACATCTGTGCCAGGCCTGTGTCAGTATGCAACGCTGCACCCTGGGTACTGTGCATATGCTGTGTAGGCCACTGGATGACATATCGCAACACCATGTATGGTACATACACACACAGTCAGCATTGTTGCACAGCCACACCTGCACACAATGTGCGTTTCCCCTGGCCCACTGCCACTATGTGTGAGTGACACTGTGCCACAGCCTGCTGGGACATGCATGACATGCCCAGTACACACATACACAGTCTGGCCAGCCAGCATCTGAAATGTGCCAGTGTGTGGCAACTACACGGCCAGACATGGACATGTGCCATGAGGAGTGTCTGTCAGCATGGCTGTAATGGTCCATGTGTGTAGACTCATGCACCATGCAGATACAGTGATGATGGCAGGGTTGTCCGATGCATCTGTTACCTGAAGTGCCTTTTTCCACAGATTGTGAAGGACCCAGCAGAGACCCACACCGGTATACACACCAAAACAACATGCACTGTCACTTGCACTGTGCCACATGAAGCAGAGGGAGGCCTGTCATTACTGGGAAATGACACACCAAAGACATGCACAGGCAGCAGCAAGGGGACAGGGTGAGCAGCTATCCATGGGCCAGACAAGTGCAGAGCCAGTAGCGCATGACAATGGACATGGACAGAACACCTGCATTGGCAGCAATGGTGACACAACCTGCTGTTGAACTGCAGGAGGGGGAACATAGCTCTGGCAGGGTGGGAGAGAATAACAATGGGGGGATCACTGAGGAACACGACTGTACCATGCAGATGGAGGAGGCCATGGACCATGGCCAGGTCAATGGTGGGGGAGGGTATGGTGTGGGTACGATTGCGGCCATGTTCACCAGACAAGGTGATGGCCATGTGGAGGCACTCACTGACATCATTCATTCTGGCCTCAGTAGCCTCAGCCATGACTTGCAGAGAGTGCAGGCCACCATCACAATGATGATGGATGCAATTGTGGCATGGCATCGCTAATGTGTGTCCCTGATGTAGGTATGTCATAGACCTACTGTCCACAGGTGTGCATACCACCAACATGCATAGTACAGGTGGCCAAACATGGTTCCCTGACATGTATCAATCAGGCAACAGTGATCCCCTCCTTATCACACACAGGTGGTGTGCAGCTATGTGCACAACCATTCGGCCCAGCAATGCCTCTGCAGTGAGGCAGGTTTCCAGTGTTGAGTGCTTGCGAGCCATGGCTTAGTGTTGTAATCCAATGTTGTTGCTGCAGGTGTGTACCCTGACATGATGCTTGTTTTCTGGTACCGATGAATGTTTTGTGTTACCATTTGTTGTGTTAGTAAATATTCCATTTCGTGTTACATAACCTGTCTCCTGTTACATGCATGCGTCCCCTGTGTGTGCCCGGTAGGGATTGTGTGGCCCTCTACACATATGCCCCTGGTCCACATGGCATGATGCCAGTGTCACTTGTCACCCCTGAAAACCCACCTACATGGTGTGTCCATGGCCTGGCATATGACACGCCACCATGAACACATTAATGGGGGGGTGGGATTATACATGCATGCATTTTGGGCCATTGCCCATGACATGTGGGCCGGATAATGGTGTCTCCAGGGGTTGTGGGCCATATGCCGTGTGTACATGTCACTGCTCATGATGCCAACAGGGTGTATTGGGGGCGGGCCATCTGTGACACGGGACTGTACACATGCTCAGTGGATCAGTGAACAGGTTACCTACACTATGGTCATATGCTATGTGGCACTGTAGATGATACCATTGTGGGTGGTGGTGTACAGGTACACCCAGCATGTAATGCAGGTGGCCATGTCAGTTCATGGGCCAGTCGTGTGTGCCATATGCTGTGCTGTCCATGCTGCATGTACACCCCAGCAGGTTGGGCATGTTGACAACCCTGTCTCATATTCGTTCTGGATAGTCCTGCCGCAGTTGTGTTACCGCCATGATGGGCCAGGTGTGTGGCTGTTGCATCCCTGTGGCCACCCAGCATGCACATGTGCCGTGGGACATACATGCATGTGTCAGCACATCACAACAGCATCTGTGGACACACAACACTGGTGCAGCATGGCAGACAACATGTACCTTGCTCAGCACAGCTGGGCCTACCACATGTGTGGGTGTCAGGCAATACTTCTGGTCAGGGGACAGTCCTCAATGGTTGGCAGGACAGTCATGCAGTGTATGTGCCCATGTGCGTACACCATTCTGTGTCATGGCTGCATAGTCATACATTCATTGTTCTTGTGGACCATGTGCTATGATGGGTTCTGTTATAGGCTAAATGCCAGCAGGACACTAGCATGATGACTGTGCTGCCACACCCCAGTCAGACAGTGCCACAGGGACTGCCCTGCACACATGTGCACAGTACCACACTACCAGCATGTGTACCTTAGGACCTCTGTTGCATGTACAGACACATTGCACAGTGGTGTCCGTTGTCCGTGAGTCCAACAATGTTGGACTCTGGGCTGTGTGACGGTTGACTGTACTGTGTGTCTGTCAGCTGACAATGTGGGGTACAGGCCAGGTCACAATGCACAATGCCATGGATACAACTGTCGGCGTTTTCAAGCCACATCTGCCATTGCATATCACATTGTCCAAAGGGTATACAGTGCATGCACAGTGGCCAGCTGTCAATAGGACAGAGGTCATACATGTGTGCTACTAGGACTGTATTAGGACAGGTGTGTCCAACATGTGTTGTGTGGTTCATGTCCTGTTATGATTGGCATGGCATTTCGCACACACATGTAGCCATGTGTTCCCCATAGATTCCTCATGTCCAGCATCTCTTACAACTGCATGGGCCTGCTGTGTGGCCACCCAACATGTGTGTTTCCGCACACATTGCCAGCTTGGTACCCACTACTGCCATGGTAGACAGTACAGACCACCCCCTGCTGCATACCAAGTACCACTGCTTCATGGGTGCACAACACTACACACTATGGGCCAGCAGTCGGTGGGCTGAGTCCCCTGTGGTGTGCTCTGGCCATGCACCCTCATGTGTCCCGGTAATGTCACCAACCCATGTGTCCATCTGCCTGCACCCTTTGCTGTATTGTGTGTGGGGGCCTGTGGCAACATGCATATTTGTATATCGCTGTTTAAACATACACCTATTCAGACACATGCATGTACAGGCCATGTTGCTATGCATTATGTATGCTGTCGTAGCCCTATGTGTATTCCCATCAGGCTATGGTCACAGACACGACACACCTGCATTGCTTCTGCATGGTTTATTTGGATGTGTGCACCTTCCACATGTGTACCACACACAGTCGCACCACACACACACACTTCATACCCATGTGCATTGCCTCCCAACGATGGCCATGCATCCCCCACACATGCACAAATGCGTGCTCCATTGTTCTGACATCCACTGTTGTACATGGCTGCCACAGCACTGCTGTGTAGCATATTGCCCTGTGATGCTGCCCTTAGTCTGTGTGTCCCAGTGTGCACCCTCTATATGTTCCCTCCCAACCCATCCCATGACTGTTCATGTGTTAGCATGTGTGACCTGTTCCATATCACCGCTGTCCTGGCCCTCTGTCCCACTGTCACCATTCCCAGTCCGCTGGTCCTGGTCCAACCCTGCTTGCCATGTAGCCTGCCATTGGGACCTGTGTGATTCCATCCCCCCAGTGGCTCCCCCTCTGGAACCAACATTGTGTGGACTATGTGCACACCTGTGACCTCTGAGTCGTCCAGCTCCACATGATCCAGTGGGCATCACTGTTGCCATGGCACTATCACCATTGACTGACACAGGCATTCCTCCTGTTGCATTCTGGGTGCCTGTGTTGGCATGCACAGCCATTGTGGACACGCTGGCCTCTGTCCTCCTGACCTCCACTGGCTGCCTGTCTGTGGATGGTGCTGTGTGCTCCCCCATGGCAGCTGCATTTGTGTGGGCTCTGTCGCTGCCATGCTCCAGCCTACAGTGCTGCTGCATGTCCCCTGCGTGTTGTCCTGTGTTGCTGCACCCGGCACTGTCTGGTACAGTGCCCTGCTTGACGTTGCAGGTGCAGTGGGGAAGGTGCTGACTGCTACCTCCATGTTCATGGTGTGACCACCCTGTCTGCCCTGAGTTATATCCCAGCCCACCATGGCACATGTTTGTGCATTGGCCATGGAAATGCCCACAGGGACACTGGCATCCACAACCATATGGTGTACAACACTGTGCAGGTCAGTGTGTTGTGCAGCACTAGTGTTAGTGGTGTGTGGCATGTTGTGCACTGACCTCCCACCTGTGACTGGCATGTTGTCCCTGGCCATTGTGTGCAGCATGTTCTGCAGGCCTGTGCCTGTTGTGTCCCAGGTGTGTCTCTGTGGTCATGTTGCATGGCTTTTTCTGGCTGTTTGCTGGCCAAGATCATGTTCCACAGCATGGTACATGTCCAGTTCATGTGTGGTGCCCTGTGTCTGGTGTGACACCTGCACCATTTGTGTCATGTCCACATCGCTGTGCTGGACTATGATCCTCCATGCACCAGCCCTTTGCGCATCACCCATGTGTGTGGCTACACTATTTACCATTGGCCCTGCACATTGATGGCCATGAGACATGTTGCCTGCCTCCTGCTGACCCTCCATGTTGCTACCACATGGGATTCCAGTGTTGTGTCCCCAATGTGCCCCTAAAACCAATCATGCCCACCTGCACCCCGATGTCCTGCCCCCCAATGTTATGGTGCAGCAGTGTTGTCAGTGCAGCTAATATTGCTGCCTGCTGCAGTGATGCGGCTGTGAGGGCCTCTATGGCCGCTGTGTGCTGGGCATCATGGGTGCACATGAGCTGAAGGGCCGTATTGATGGCCTCAGACAACTGTGACACTTACCCCTCCATACGGGTCTGGTGATGGACTGTTGCCCTATGTATGCCCTGTAATGCTGTTCACATGGCTGTCAGTTCCCTGCCCATCTCAACCTCTGCAAGCATACTGTGGGATAGGTAGTCAACATCGTTCATCTGCACTGGAGTTTCAGTGTTGGCCTGGTGCTCCCTGCCTGGCCCTTCCTCCACAACTGGTTCTGTCTCAGGGGACAATTCATCAGCGACATTGTTCTGAACACTGTCAACATCAGTTGTACCATTGGCATCCTCATGTGTTTCCCAGCCACCATGCAACATGTTAACAGTGTTGCTTGGTACCATGGTTGCTGGATCTGTACCAGTATCCCCTGCTTCTTCTGACACTTCCTCCTCCTCTACCACCACCTCCTCCCTTGGGCTGTCATCATCTGTTGTGTGGGCATCGGACTGTGGTCTGTCATTGTCTTCAGAGCTGCTGGTGGTGCCATCTGACCCGGTGTCACTCTCTTGATCCATGTCATGTCACCTATACTGTTCTCCTGATGGGCCTGGCTCCTGGCTGTGGCCTGTACCTGGAAGACAGAGGCTGTGTGTTCAGTTGTATGCATCACCTTTGGCAGCATATCTGCATTGTTAAAGTACTAACTGTCTACAGCGACACATGGCATGTCCATTGCCTTGCCGCTGCATATCACTGCATCTGTGGCCATTGCACATGTGTCATGTCTGCACCATGCCGCATTGGACCTTATGCCCTGCTGCTGGTGTTGTCAGGCATTGTACAGCTGTTGTGTCTGGGGGTGTATATGTGGTGCACACATGCAGTCCCAGTGCATGTATCCGGCATAGCAGTTGTGTTGTGTAGCAGCAGTCCGTCTGCAGTCACCCTGCAGGTGACATGTGCAGCCCCACTGGGTTATGTGTTGTTACAGTGCACATGTGCCATGCATGGGGGACAGTTGTGTCATTTGGGCAGTGTGCATCAGGGTTGGTTTGTGCCTGGCACCATCTTGGGAGTCATGGCACGACATGCCTCCCCTCCAGTCACTGGTCCCTGCCTCTGTTGGGTGTCCCTCATGCCCCTTGCACACCACTATCATGTTGTCCCATTGCCAATCTCCATGTCCACACTCAATGCTGGTATGGTTGCCTCCAGGCTGTGTGGTAGTGGTCACTGGTCCACACCACCGAACCATCACATGGCACTCGTGGACTGTCAGGGTTATTGGACACGCGTTGGCCTGGTGTTTCGCAACTGATCACCCCATACCCTGTGCCACAGCCATGTGCCTCACATGCGTCATACCTGTCCATAGTACCACGGTCCACATGCCTATGAACATCACATGTGTTCTGTGTGTCACTGTATCATGGTACTGCACATCCAGGCCACGCTATTCAGCTGGCATACCATGCTGATTTGCGTGCCACAAGCTGATGGTCTCTGGCAGCCACCTACCCATCCTGTGTTGTTCCCTTTTCAGTTCAGCTGTCTTGTCCACCCACACAGTGTCTATCAGCCTGCCCTGCAGTGGCATGCGAGTGCTGTATCTCTGTGCTACCTACTGCACCATGGGGATTTGTGGCCAGGTTGTAGTACTCTGCATGATGCATTCTGCACAGCGGCACAGTGACACTGTAGTGCGGCAGTCTTACTGTGCCACTGTGGCAGTAACACGGCACACATGTGCCATTGCTGCATCCCATTCACAGCCAACATGGGTGTACACACCCTGGACTGCATGGGTACATAGGACCTGCACCCACTTTGCTTCCTTTACAGCAGCTGGCACTTTCATGTGTCCCACCCCACACATGCCCTTTCCTATCCCAAGTACAACAGGCACTGTGGGCCAACATTACCCTGCGTTGCCCATGTCTTGCCCACACCATTGTGTCATTGTGCACCTGCCTGTTCCAGCTATGCATGCATTGCCAGGATTGGCATGGGCGGTTTGGACCATCCATGGCCCACTGTGCATGCTGGTGTGGACAGTGGCCCATGGCCTCTGTAGTGTACTGGGGTTGTTCTATGGGTGTCATCTGACCATTGTCTGTTGGGCCATTGTGTGGGGGCACTTTGAGCAGTGGTGGCTGAGCTATGTGCATGTTCCAGTGTCTATGGCCCACATCACCTGACTTAGCTGTGGTGCCATCTGTGTCATGTACCCTTCACAGTTGTCCCTGTCTGCTCCCATGCCAGTCATGCCAGCATGTGCACATGGAGGGGTTTCATTCATTGTTCCCTTGGGTGCTGCTGCTGGCTTCAGGGCAACACTGTTCTATGGGTGTGGCACTATGGTGGGGGGTGGCAGAGGGCGGCTGTTCATGGGGGAATTACACTGTGCCCTTCCTACTGTCCACCTGCAGTCTGTGTTTGCTACCCACAGTGTGTTACCACCTATCCCTTGCGTGTGGCCCACCCACACAATCTACATACACATCGTGCACATTTGCTGCCATCATGGCATGCCTACCTCCTTTGTGTCTCAGACAGAATACATCGAGGTTGCTGTTGCCTTCCACAGTCCTGCCACTTAGGCCACTGACTACCCTTTCCTCATGGCTGGTGAGTGGCTGTGTGTCCTCTGGGTCATCTCCTGTTGCCAGGCTGCTCCTTCTATTGTGGGCCAGCTTGTCCTTTCCATGGCATTTGAGATCATTCCAATGCTTTTGGATCTCTCAGACTGTCCTCTTGCTGTGGTTCACAGCGTTCACATGCCTGGCCACCTTCTCCCAGGTGGCTTTTCTCTTCTCCCTCTGTGCCTTATTCCCTCCCCTGCTAAACAGAAGGGCATGCCTGGCACTGATCTCCTCCACCAGGATATCTGTCTCATTGCTGGTGAAGTTCTTCTTTCTGGGTGTTCTTCTTTTCTTGTTTTTTTCTTATGTTTTGAATGGCCTTTCGGATCTGTAGCCTGCGGCATGGTTCCTGTTTGCGTCACAGCTCTGCATCACCTCACACAATTGCATCATGCCACAGGATGCACCCACTATTTCTGCGGCTATTCCTGGATGCCTGACGCATGTTGTGGGCCTTTTGGAATGGTGCACATCACATCTGATGCAGTTGCATCTGCCACAGGTGGATGCCATACCACAGCATGCACCAGACGCACTCCTGTTCTGGAATCAGGCCCAATATATTTTTCTTTAGTGGGTCAGAGAAAAAATGGTTTCTGGTTAGCATTTCATCATTCTAAGGTTGGCACAGTAATATGGTCATGTTAAGGGGCAGTTAACAGAAGAACTTGTTTTTTCCCAGTCTCTGTTGGCAGACACATGCATGGCTAAACAAGGGTCTCAGACAATCACAGACTGGGAAATATCTAATCCATTTTATAAGCCAACATTGACAACATTAATGGCACACCGAGCTGAAAAACTGATGCACTCTAAAACCACTTTATAAGTGGAAGAATCACTCCAGAGTTTGTGGATGTGAAAGAGCAAGAAGCTGCTAAAATAAAAAGCTCACTATATTTACAACAATTATGTTTAAAGTTAGTATTTTCTCATTTTTGTTAACTTTCTCCCATTACTGGTGTACTGTGCCAGTGGTGTATGTCTGATTGTGACTTTCAAAAAAACTTTGTACTAAACTGACCTCACAGTTGCCTTTTGTGACATCATAGTCTATTGCCATGGTAAGCACTATGATGTCATAAACAAAGACACTATGAGGTCACTCTTTTCATTCTATTTGCGGCTTAGCTCTATAGAATGGTTTATAGTTATCTGGTGTTGACAGACAGGGAGGCACTAGTTAATGTCTTTATGCCCAGAGGAGCCAGTTCTAACACTCAAGAAAAACAAGTTGGCGTCTTCTAACCTTGCATGCACATTTATTTGGAGTTTTTTTTGTTTTTTACATTAACATGGCCCTGGAACTGTCTCTCTTTCTAATTCAGATATTGTCTCCAACAAATAAATAAACCACAACCATTCTGGCCCCTTTGACATTACGGTTCTCCCTTAGGTGTAATATATTTATTTTATTTAAAATTTGGTTACAGGGATAGGCACACTGAGCAGAGGCTTGTTTCCAAGTGCAACCTGGGGACAAGGGTATAACAGTAATTACATACATGGTAAGGATCAAAATGTACACAGAATAGTTAGTGCAAGTAAGACATTTTGCTAGAAAAAAAAAAATAATTGACAGCAATGCAACAATACATATAACAATGGAGTACAGTTTTCTCATAATTAAAGGGAATGGGTCACAATTGCATAACGGCTGTGTAGAGAGCCGTAGAAGGCATTTTAATGATAGGAGGGAAGGGGAAAGCCAGAGGGAGTTTGGAAGCTGGTTCTAGAGAGCTGGGAGCCAATGTGAGAAAGCTGGTTGCCCAGCACTGGAGTATGAAAGAGGGATGGAGAGGGTACGAGAGTCTCTGGAACATAGGTCATAGGCTGGGTCAGCTATAGGGGAGAAAAGTAGGACAGATGGGGAGTAGTGAGCCAAACCAGTATTTGGCAATTTAATTACTGAGATCCATATCTGCCAGTACCAGCTCTGGTTCTGGTTCTGACTCATTGGAACCTCGTCTCCTTAAGCTGGCTGCTCCACTCATTGCCTCTCCGATTGCCAGAATCTACAGTTTATCCCTTATCCATAGCACCATGCTGGACCTACGGAAATCTGCAAGAGTGACGCCTGTCTTTAAAAAAGGTGACCCAAAGGACATGGCCAATTACAGACTCATAGCAATTCTCTCTGTTCTTAGCAAGATCCTAGAGAAAATAGTTGCATCACAGACCATTGACTGCCTTACATGCTACAATCTCCTCTCGGACACCCAACATGGTTTCAGAAAAGGACATAGCACCACCACGGCCCTTCTTCAACTAACTACTGATATTCTGTCCAACATGGATTCTGGAAAACTCACAGGTGCCATCTTCATTGACCTCACTAAGGCCTTCTACCTTGTAGACCATCCCCAGCTTCTCTCCACTCTCCATCAGTGGCATAACCATGCATACCTATTGTACGCCATTGCATACAGAAAAAAAGTCCTGTTTTTAAAATTCCTGTTTTTTTCTTTTTTTTTAAGCTGTATGATGCTGGTGGTGACAGTTCTTGAACCTTGGTCCCTCATTGTCTTGGGGGGGATGACTTGCAGACACAGTCCCAACTCCTGACTCCCTGCTCCCAACTCGTGGCATACACTTTGTATTGCAGTTTTTTGGCATCCAGCGAGTGGAGCAATTAGACAGTTTTTGTCAATGTGTTTCTTTGCTCCACCAACCAGTTATTGCAATTTTTCCCACTGGCTGCTAGCTCACTCACGGTGGGACTAGGGATAGTTAAGTTACCATTTTGTTGTCTTGAGTCAGGTGAGAGAGAGTGTGGATTTGGAGAGGACAGAGAGCCACACTGGTTTGAGTCTCACACAGTTTGTGTCTCTTCTGGCTCCACAACAGTCGCTGAAACCAGACCATCTTTTCTTCAGCTCCAGTGGTCCAACGGTCCGACCCCAGTCTCCTGAGTGCCGCATGGTCATGGTGCCAGTTTCCCTTGCCCTGCAGCAGTCTCTGCCTCCCCCCCAGCTCAGGCAGCTGTCCGCCACAGTAGCTGTTGTCCCTAACTTGTCCGTGCCCAGTCCAGAGAGGAGTCGGGATCGGCATTAGAAGACACTTGGACTGGAGAAGAGGACTCGGAGGAGGGTAAGCCTATGCCAGGGCTGACCAACCAGTCGCACTGATCCTGTCAGCATTGCGGGTTGCAGACATTGTTGCCTGCCTGAGACACTGCTCCTTGCCCTTTTCTCAGCCGCTCCAAGTCTGTTCATTCCAGTCCACTTGTGACTTGCACCAGCCCACCAGCCAGTGAGACTAAGCAGCGGAGCATCACCGGCGCTACCCCACTAAGAGTCATTGATTGGGGACAGAGTACAGTACTAGAGGCCCAGGACTTCTTGGAGGAGGAGGAGGAGGGCCAGCCCTGAGCCTAGCAGCCAACCAGCCAGCTGAGGTAGGTGCCTCCAGTCCAGCCCTTAGTTACTGTCTCTTTTTTTTTTTACCTACCAGTAAGGAAGCGGCAAGTTGAACTTTACTGCAGGGAGCTGTGACTGCATTAAAATCTGAAGATTTAAATTATAGAAGAAAAGCCATAGGCCTCTGCCAACCCCTTCCTGTCCCAGTCCCACTCCCAGACCAGCAGCCAAACTGATGATTAGAAGCAAGAGACTCTCACAGACTGCTTGTCTTGAATCGAGTAAGACAAGCAGACATTTCTTAAATGTATAGCCCTGAGTGTGCCTACCTTTTAATGTAGTTGTATCAAAATGGCACTAAAATTGCACAACATCTCTCACACAGGCTGTGCACACACAATAAAGAAGCTTACTGTGTGCAGGAAACATTTAGGTGTGGCTTGGACACTAATTTGCTATCTTATTCCAAATATTATTTGCCAGTTATTGTTATGGCAGTGTCAGTGGCTCAGTAGGTGGCAGCACAGTTACCTCTAGGGCCAGAAAATTGGAAGGTGGTGGTTGTGGGTTCTAGCCCTACACTGGGTACTTGGAGTAATACCAATAATTAACACATTTGTGCAATACAATGGGGGTGCTGCACCAGTATGGTGCTGTCCTTCAGATGCAATATTAAGCCAAGGTCCTTTCTGACCATTATTGCCACTGCCCAGGTTGAAGTAAAATATCCCATGACACATATCAAAGAAGAGTAGGGGAGTTTGTTTTTGAAAGAAAACAAGTCAATCAAGAAACTGAAAAATACAAAACAAAAGGCGGAGATAAAATAATCAAGCAAAAATGCAAAGCTTACTGTATGGATTCTGTGGCAATATTTGTAAGGAGTAAAATGGAGCAGCCTGTGAGAGTCTCTGAGGTGTCAAGTGTGAGACGCTGGAAATTAATCTCCTGGCCTGGCCTTGATCCCCTTGCCTGCCACTTTGCAGATTGTGCCCTGCCCTAGCTAAATGTTTATTATCATTATTTAAATACTAAATGTTCCACAGCATAGGAGGAATCACAGTAAGTCACTTGTTGTGTAATTAAATGCATTAATAAACCGGTCTCCAGTGAATTTGCAATAAGCAGGATTAGATGGTTGATGTGCATTATAATAATAGATTGGAGAATGTAGTAAATATACAAAGCCAGGATTCCTAAATCCTAATTGTATATTTACTTCATTCCCCATCAGATAATAATGGAAGAAAAAACAGTGAATGGTTTATTTACCACAGTGTATATTGGTGTTGCATGAGTCGAGTGAGATGGATGGTGATCTAAGGCTGCTTTGCTGTGAAGAAGTGCGATAGATGGTATTGTAACATTACATTTCTGATGGTTCTTTTTCCTTAATATGGTGTTGCTGGTTCAGGTTGTTGCCAGTGTGAAAACTGTTGTATTTTCCATCTTGGCTGCAAGGTGTTTACTGATCTGCAATGATTATGGATCACGAATGGACACAAGACCTAGTCATGTAAAGCATGTGTGTGTTTGCTGTGTAGTAGAGGGTAGTATCACATGTGTATGGGCCCTCCTGTAACTCAGGAGCAGCCCTAACAGAAGTGCCCTATGTATATGTATTGTGTGTCCCCAGTCCCAGTAATTATGTCTGCTGCTCCACTGAGGGGACTGAGAGCTTGGGTTGCAACTTGCAACCATCAGTCAATGTTGAATGTGCTTGACTCGACTTCCCCCTAGTGAAGGACAATTACTGTCATTTGTGCAGGTGAAAATAATATTTGTAGTTACAGTTGCAGCAATGTTCAGGTATCCCTAACTAGTCCCAGTCCCTGGACACATATAGATTGTTGGCTGGCTACCTGCATTATGTAGGCAGGACAAACAGCAAATGGCCAGGAACATTTACAAGCAACTGTAAAACATGCCCAAGTTTTCTGCCCCTTTCCATTATTCTGAACATGTGAAACGTTCATTAATGTTGATTGTGGCCATTGGATTGCACTCAGATCCCTCCCTACTACTGATACCCCCTGCTTTACACCCCAGCATGCCACTGGCCTTCCATGCAGCCTTTATGCTGTGCTTTGACACCTTTAGGTCATCAGAAATGACAATTCCTAGGTCTATTTCCTCTTTGCTGATTGTTTACTACCCTCCACACACACATGGCATTCTATAGCTCTCCCCATGGTTCCCTCTTCCCAGGAGCATTACTTTGCACTTGTTTTCATTTGCATTGAACCACAGTTGCCACACCTCTGACCATTTTTCAAGCTTCATCACTCAGATCCCTTCTCATTTTGTCCAGCCTTTCTGGAGTATACACCCTGTTGCAGATCTTGGTGTCATCTGCAAATAAGCAAACTTTTCCTTCCAGCCCTTCTGCAATGTCACTAATGAATATATTGAACAGGACTGCTCCCAGCTGCATCTGCTGCCCAGCTGTTGTCCCTGACCCTCACACTCCTTAGTGAATACTGAACAGAAGCTAAGGCCTTTGACTCTGTGCCTCACAACAGGTTAATCAGGAAGTTGATGGATCTTTAGGTTGGGAAAAAGATGGCCAGATGGGTGAAAAACAGACTGAGAGACAGAACCCAGAGGCTGGTTTTGGGGGTAGACTTATCTGGCACCAGAGAGGTAACAAGTGGGGTCCCACAGGGCTTGGTGCTGGGGCAGTGTTGTTCAATGTCTTCATCAGTGACACTGAGGATGGCATTAAGGGCAAAATGTGCCTATTCACAGATAACACCAAGCTCTGTGGGAGAACTGGACACAGCTGAAGGGATACAAGACATACAGGAAGATCTGGAAAAGCTGGGGAGGTGGTACAGCATCTTGCAGCTTGGCTTCAACACCAAGAAATGCAAAGTTATGCATATTGGAGCCAAGAATTCCAGGACAGAGTACTACCTGGGTGGAGTCCGAGTATCTGCATCGGAGGAGGAGAAGGACCTGGGAGTGATGATCACTAGTGACCTGAAGCACTCCACACAGTGCAAGAAAGCAGCAGCAAAGGCAAACAAGATGATGGGATGCATATCTAGGGGGTTCAGTAGGAGAGATGAGGTTATACTGCCCTTGTACAGGTCACTGGAAAGGCCACATCTAGATTATGGAGTTCAGTATTGGTCACATAAGTACTGTATATGTATGCACTGCAAGGGTGGCATAATCAGTAGTAGGTGCCAAATCAAACTATGCAGCCACCAGTGGCCAGAACAGTGGGACTGGCATGTAAAAAGCCTATGGTACAAGGGTATTGTATACTCCCACAATTGGCCCCAAAATGCACCAGAAAGCGTAAAAAGTGCCAACATTTTCTGGGGGCCTAGGCATCCCCCAGACACCCAGCCATTTGGGTGGAGTTGTTGACTTGTGTGTACACTTTTTAAAAGACTGGTTACTCCACTGCTCTCCATAAATTCCATTTCTCTACCCCTGTTGTGAACTGGTTCTGTAGCTACCTGCCAAACAGGTTGCAAGCTGTCAAATTTAACTCCTCCCTGTTCAACACATCCACTATCAACCTTGGGGTCTCCCAGGGCTCTGTCCTTGGGCCCCTTCTGTTCTCAATTTTTATCAACAATGCAGCTGAGGCCCTGGAATCCTACTTGACTATTCTCTACGTTGATGACCTGATCATCTATACTAGTTCTGCTAGTATTGCCTACATATACACATCACTTAAGTCAGACTTCAATAAGGTCTTAGACTGGCTACTAGACTGTAAGCTTGTACTAAATGAAAAGAAAATGAAAGCCATGCTCCTAGGTTCTGCACCGAAGATAAAGGCCTGTTCTAGTTTGCTGGAGGTTCTTCACCAAGGAGGAATTCCACTTGAAAATGTTACTTCCTTCAAGTACCTTGGGATCCTGCTGGACCAATCCCTGGATTTTAATCTTCACATTTAGTCCTCGTGCAAAGCTGTAAACTCAAAAATGGGAATAGCTTACAAAACGAGCTACATGCTTACACCCTTGGCGAAATTAGCAATTGCCCGAGGTATTTTGCTCCCAGTCCTTACTTGTGGTGCCTCTATTCTCACCTCTGCCCATAAAACCTCCCTACTAAAATGGGATGTAACTTATAATAATATATGCTGATTTGCCTCCTCTTCACCTCGACTCAAACATCACTGCCTTCTTTATAAGGATCTGAATTGGCTCTCACCCTCTGCCAGTAGACAGTACTACTTTAGATCACTAATGGACTCGATCATCTGGGAAAAAAAAACCCATACCAGCTGGTGGCGATGCTGGTCCCTCAACCATCCTCCCATGGCCTGCAATCAGCTGACAAATCCTTGCTCTATGTTCCAAGATGTCGGATGACTAAAGGCACGTAGGCCTTCCAATACTCTGTTCCCAGGCTATGGAATGCTCTTCCACTCAACCTCCACCTGTCTCAGTCTCACTTTAGATTTAAAAGTGAATATCATTGTTATCTGTCCTTAGCTGATGCTTGTACATGATTTGACCCAACCTGAAGCTCCTGAGACTTACCAATAATATCACCCCCTGCTCTAATCCAGCTCCAAGACTGGCTCCTCTTCCCCTCCCATATTTTTCCTTCTCTTTGTAAATAGCTTCTTGACTACTAGCTCTCTTCCTTCTTGAACCTTGTTGCTGACCATCCACTGTTGTTTTGTCAAATACCACCCCTGACCTTCCTTCTGTCAATCTTTCTTGTTATGTTTGAACATTCCTCACTTTTCTCTCTATATAACCTTACTCCCTTATTAATCCTTTCACTTCACTAGGTCAGGTCCATGGTTTTTTCATTTATTATACATCTTACTGCTATTATTTGTATAATGCTTGCCATTATTATTTGTTGTTTCTACTCAATGTAATTTTGTAGCACTGCTGTACTGTTCCTCTTATTTGTATTACTGTACCCACGTTGCTGTTGTTCCACTGTTCTCTTTTTGTTGTACTCTCCTGGGTCGTGCCTGAAAATAGTCATTTTATGGCTAGTGCACCTACCTGGTTAACAAAAACTAACTAATTAAATAAATAAATAAATAAATAGAGCAGTGTAATAGGTTAATTAAATGGATGAAAGCTCCTTGCATGCGTATGCAGTGAGCAATGTGCTTACATACTTAATATACCATTTATAAAGCAACTAATTTCATCCAACTAACAATCAACACTTGTGGTAAGTGAGCATAAATCCATAACAAAGCTTGTTTGCCTTAATTAATAATCCAAACACACCCAAATCCATAGCAAAACTAGTTCCCTATACTAAGAACTCGTCTTATTTAATAGCAGCTGAAAAACATCAACACTGATCATAAAGATAACATACATTTAAAGTCACAGAAAAAAACTGATGCAGGAACCCTTTCTCTTTTAAAGCAAAGCTATGCATTTTAGTTTAGCAAAACTAATACTATATTAGAAGTGAAATGGGACACTACAGAGTATAGCATCTGGGTTAAGTTATGTTACCATTAGTTTGTAAAGGATTGCTGCCAACCCACCAAAGGGGTCATGGATGCTAATGTGCCTTAACTCACTTTAGGCCATGTCCTACTTTTTATAGTACATGTTATATAGATATGGATACCTCATACATAAATATTTTCTGAATGCTCTAACTGTTGCTTTACATGTGTAAACTGTAACTTCCACTTATTGTCTGAGGGTTCACATTATTGTAATTAAATTTATTAGCTAATTATAAAATAGTACCCCAACACTTAAGCATTGTTTCTGAAAACTGGTGCACATGTTGAATATAGTATCTAAATGTTAACTTCAAACTAACTTAGATAAGCATCTATTTAATCCCTTAAATTCTTGCAATAAAGATTTAATACAATCACTATCATGTAATGGATTTGTTTGCTTCTAAGTACTTGAGATAAATCTCATATTCACAAACAAACAGCATGTTTATGCGAAGCAAGCCCCTGAAATAAAATACATATATTTTGAGCATGTTCTGGTTGATTTCTGTTTAAAAAATTGTTGTAAAAGGTCATCCTACATTGCAATATGCAAATGATTTCAATTATTCAATAGTACAGGACAGAATATTCATGAATATTTAAAAAAAAACTCTTGGCAAAGCAATTGTTTATAGATATTGATGCATATTTGTATAGCAACTTTTACTATAAATGGCCATGAAAAAATAAGGAAGACAATTCACGAATAAACAGAAAACATTCATGGCACACACCAATGCTTTACATAATTATTAGAAAAGAGTTTTGCTTATGTATGCAAATTAAAGGGATAAATGTTTATTATATTACAAATTTCTAATTCACAAATGATAGTTATTTAGGTAGATGTTGAACATTCCCTTGCACTTTTCAAAAAAAGATTGGTAATTTCCCTGGTGTCCTGGTCAAATTTTTCCCATTCACTAACATATCACCAACAATGAACTCTGGTTAAATTACAGTTGGACTGCATCTGTATCCTTTCACTGGGAAGGGACTGAAAATAGGCAGTGTTGCCTAACTCTCTTTTCTGGTCAACAAAAAGGAAATAAATAAATAAAAGGTGCATCCTATGGGGTGGGTTACATGGATCTGTTGTATTAATGGGAATGTTGCCCATGGCATTGAGAAAACTTCCGTACTTTTGCTGCAGAGGGTGCTTGTGAACCCTGTGGTAAGATGGAGGATCTTGAGAAGGAGAGGTGTGCTGCAGGTCAGGTGAAGGAGTTCGCTTCCCTCCCCACCCCAAGTAGAGAGGGGGCATCATCTCAAGTTTTGCCTGCAGGTGAACCATGTCCAATTACCAGTTTTGACCATGACATTTCAGAAAAAAAGTTTGAGGGGATGGTGCAAATGGCCATGACAGCAACAGAAATGCAGAAGCAAACAGATCTCAGATTCTGTGTTAGAGGTACCTTCTACTTTTTACATTTTACAATAAAATGATGTCGCTCTTACTCAAGCATAACAAGTATCTACCCCAGCACATTTTTTACCCCTGGTTAGTGCTGTGCAGAATTTAAGAATTTCAGCAGAATGTCATTTTGTAAAATTTTCAAAATTCCACTGAAATTCTGCCAAATTTCACCAGAAACATAATGGTGGAATTACAAAGCAGAAAAGTGCAGAATGAGGTTCTCCACAACATTTCCGCAGAATTTTATTCTGTGAATCTCAATATTTTTCAGTGAAATGATTGTGAATGATTTGACAATGAAAAAAAATGCTGTTCTGTGGAATATTCTTCTGCAGATCTCAATGTTTTCCACAGAAATTGCTGCAGAATGATTTTCTGCAGAAACAATGCTGTTCCATAAAATAATCAGCCCAGAGCAGGAGGAATTCCACAGAAGAACAAGTGAAATACTAGCAGAAATTCCTCTGCTGGAATGGTCAGTTCATGATAATTTCACCAGCAGAATTCTACATTCTGCACAACACTGCCCTTGATTCATACAGCCTCTGAAACTGATAGTGTACAATAGCAAACTGAAAGCCAGAAAAAGAATGTTACAGAGGAAGAAGTTTCTGGACAGGATGGTCAAAATGAGACTGGTACACTGTACCTAGCAGTAATTTTAGCATTACTGTGGATAAACTGGAGGAGGGTAATATTCCAGAAAGTTCTTCTGTTCAAAATCAATCACCACAACAACTTCCAACCCACCCAAAATATCCTTCCACTTCCAGACTAACTCTTCCAGGAAAGAGAGAACATCCTGTGAAATCTGTAGAACTATCATCAGCCCACTGAGCCAGCCAAAATGCAAAAATGTGAGGTATAAGGAAAGCCTTGGAAAAAACACTCCTGAGTTTGAATTGTGAGAACTGGCTTAAGGAATCTATAAAATCCTGTGTATCTCAAATGTATGCATTGATACACACATCTGGAGAAACAACTTATGATATTAATTTTGAAATTGCACAAGCTCTGGAGAGATTCTGATAAAAATTCCATTAATTAATTATTTTTGTTTATTTATTTATTAATTATTTTACTTAAATATTTTGGTAACCGTGAAAAGCACACTGAGCCAGAGCTCATTTCCAGGCATGACCCGGGGGGGGGGTAGTGGAGAAAATGCAACAAGAATACGGAGGTGACTGCACAGTAATAGGTACAATAAAATACAGGATGTTTTTCAAAATATATACAGTAAAGCACAAGAATATTGCAAATTTATACCACGGGTAGGATATTCAGAGCAGTTGCGCCATGCACAATAGGGATGCACCCGCAAAGAGCAGAAATGTGCCATAGTGTGATATTCAGCTGGGGCGGCAGCGCAGCACAACATGCAATGCACCACAGCACAACAGAAATGAATGCATGCGCAACTACAGGGGGCAGAACCAGGAATAATGTGTGCAGTGCAATACTCATCAGTAGGCAACGTGCGCAGTAGAGGAGCAAGGCGCAATGTTAAGAAATGAGCCAAAATAAAAGGGAGCAAGAGGGGAGGATGAATGCACCACAGAGGAGCCATAGGTGGGAGCATGGAGACAGAGTGGCAGGGAGGCAAGACATGAAGCAGGGGGCAGGTGAGGCCTAGAGATGGACAGGACCCACCGGAGGTGTGCGTGAGTAAGAGAAGAAATGTGTGTGTGTGTGTGCGCCTGTGTGTGAGAGTGTGTGTGCGAGAGGGCCTGAGAGGGCCACAGAGGATGGAGGGCAGTGGAAAGAAGCAGGGCACACAGAGGTGAACAGCCAGAGGTGAACCCGGTTCAGGGGCAGCACCAGCAACACACAGCGGGGGGGGATCAGGTAGACAGCCATCCGGGGGGGGAACACCAGCCAGGGACATGGCCAGTGCCACCTTCCAGATGGAGGTAGTAATGAGGGGTGTGAGAAGGCAGGCAGCAGGGAGGCATGGCAGTGGAAGGGCCCATCAGTGGTACGCCCAACACAGGCTGTACCGAGCCAGCACCACCTTTGAACAGTACAATGACACTGAGAGCGTGGGCTGGTACTGCCTGAACTGAGTGATTCTGAGGCAACTCTGTGAGCTGTGCAGTGATGAGATGCAGGCACCCACACGACGGGACCATGTGCTGTCTGTGGAGAAGAAGGTCACAGCCGTCATGTGTCTGCTCGCCATGGGCACCTTCCAGAGACCAACATGGGACATGACAGGCATAACCCAGTCAGCCGCGTCATGTCTACTCACATAATTCCTCAGCGCACTTCTGCCACATGCTGCAGAGTACATCTATTTCCCCAGCACACAGGCGGAGCATACAGCACACATACAGGAGTTCCACTGGGCAGCACAGTTTCCTGGTGTGCTCAGGGCCATAGACTGCACCCATGTAGGCATCTGCATTCCACCTGGCCCAGAGGGGGAGGCATACATCAACAGCAAGGGCTACCCGAGTGTCAACTGCCAGGCGGTGTACAATGCCAGGGGGTGCATAATCAATGTTTGTGCCACACACCCTGGAGAAGCACACAATGCCTTCATCCTTCACCAGTCTGCACTGTGCCATAGGTTCGAGAGTGGGGACATCTCCACTGGCCATCTGGTAGGTGAGTATGCATCGCACGCTGGACGATGGGTGCAGATGTGGGGGGGTGTGCGGCATTGGCAGAGGTGCAACGGAAAATGGCCATGATGGCCCATAGCAAAATGATGCAGACCACCATGCTAACGACTCCCCTATACACACAGGAGACAGTGGTTACCCGCTATTGCCCTGGCTGCTCACACCATACTGGTACCCCATGACCCCAGTGCAGCAACAGTACATTGAGGCACATGCCACAACATGGAATGTCATCGAGTGGGTGTTTGGGCTGTGGAAGGCATGGTTCCATGGCCTGTACACATCAGATGGTGCCCTACAGTACAGCCTCTCAAAGGCCTGTGGGCTATTCCTGGCCTGCTGTATCCAGCACAACATGGCCACCGACTGTGGGCTAGCCATTGAGGTTGAGGAGGGGGGACAGCGGTGGGGATGAAGAGGATGGCAGTCCAGCTGGTGTTGGGCAGCCACCCCCTGGGCGAAGGGACCCCCGGCTGGCCCAGATGGCACAGCAGCACCGGGACACCATCACAGAGGAGCACTTTGGACAACACCGGTAGGCAACGTGGCCATGTGCAACCACCAAAGGCAAGGGAACAGCCCACAGACAGGCAGGGGTGGACGGCATCAGGGGCATGGGAATGGGCAGGGGACCACACACAAAGGCAGGGATGGGCAGGGCTGCACACAGCATGCACACACATGCACACACACCACAACACATACCCAAAGGGCAACAGGCACCCCCACACCCACATAGGACCACACTCAACCATACCCAGTGGCTGGCACTGTACGTGCCTCAGATGCTGAGCACCATTGCACAGTGGCAGACAGTGATATGCAGGCATCATCTTGCACATGCCACAGTGGCCAGTAGCAGAGAGGGGAGTGCACAGGGACCATGTGTGTGCAGGGCTGGGCACCTCACCCATGCATCACATAAAGAACACCACAGTGCACACAGGGCAGTGGCAGACAGTGGCCATGGAGGGGGATGGGTCAGTCATGTGGCACAGTACCACAGCCACCGTGGATGCATGGGTGGCCCCACTGAGACCTGCCAGCCATGTCAGGCTGACCAGAGGCCTCATGGGGTGGCACCGAAGGGCCCCCAGGGGTGACACTACATGAACACGACCGTGTCCATGCAGGGGTCTGCAGGCCACCAAACATGCCTGCACCAGGCGTGCTAGGTATGCACACTGCTGAATCCGGCATCTACATAGCAGGGGTCACATGACGCTGGGAACGAGGGGGTGGACATAGCAGTCTGCAGGGTGTGCGGTGGCTGGTCACCCAAGCAGTTGGGCAGTGTAGCCACGACAGTCACCAATGCAGTGGTCTGCCTGTCAATGGCAGCAGTCACATCTGCCCGCTGCTGAGCCAATTCTGCCAGGAGCAAAGCATGGTCCCTGCTGCACCGCTCCTCTGCCTGGTGCAGCACCACACTGAGCACATCCACCGCTGCCATGAACCACATCTGCTGATCCACTGAGGCCTGGAGAAGATGGCTGTGGTCATCCAAGGGGTTGTCTGCATGTCCAGCATGCTGTCCTCCATGTTGTTCCTGGCCCTGCTGCACAGCACCCCTCGATGGTGGGCGCCACACAGTGCTGCCACTCTGGGGTATCTCCACATGTGGTGCACTGCCACCACCCCTGCCCCTGTCCCCATGTTGACAATGGCCATCTGCTGCCACTGCCCCTCCAGCTGCTGATCACCAGGCAACACTGGCATGGCTGCAGCGACAACAACAGCCCCACCACCTTGGCCACACATCAGTGCTGCCCTACTGGAGCATGCAGACACAGGCTGGGAATGGACTGTTGTGCAGGCAGCCATGCCAGCACTACCCGCAGAACTACCTGGGCAGATGCCATCAGTGGGACCATCCTGTGTCCCACATACATCACTGTCCGGGATGTGCGTCATGTCATCATCAGTGCTGGAACTGGCCCCAATCTGTGTCTAAGCACACTGGACACTGAGGGTGGTGTCATGCTGGGACACTGGTAGAGCCATGTCCGCACCTGCACCATTGGCATCAGTCCAGACAGACATGGGGAGCTGCAGACGGTCAGTACCTCGGACACCTGTGGAGGGGGATGGGTGCTTCACCGTGTCCAGGGCCTCCCCCTCAGTGGACACACCCACCACCGCTGCCCCATACAGACACTCAGGAGCTGTAAAGGAACACAGTACTGTTAGTGGCTCTGCCTAGCCCTGGGGCCTGCCTCCCCCACCACCCACACACTGCCAGCACTGGACCTACCATGTAGTGATGGGCTGCCACCCACCTGGACGCCACCACCAGGAACACCCTTGACGGCACTACACCGCTTGCTGCTGGCTACCTTCTCCTCCCATGGAGTCAGGTGGGGTATGTCCTGCTGGCCCCCACTGGTGGAAGAACATGCCACCCTGATGGCAGCCACCTTATCTTTTATCCACCACCTGTCCATGCCAACCTTTTTCTTGCACTCCTGCACGGACTGCTGGTGGCAACCCTGCTGGTTGATGGCATGTGCCACCTCACCCTATGCCACAGCATGGGCCTATGGTGTTCCCCTCTGTCCACTAAGCAGCGACTCCCTGTTGAGGTATGCCTCAAACAGGGTATCTGATTTTGCTCTGGTAATGCTGGGCCTCCTCCTTCGCACCCTTCCCTGCACCTCTTCATCCTCACGCTCGGTCATGCTCGTGCCTGAGGGATGGACAGGTGTTACCATGGACTGTGCAGTCCCATACAGCCCTCACAGACCACTGTCCCCACATCCCAAAATCATGCCACCTACCTCAAAGGACTGCAATACCGATCCATGCCCATGCAGCCTCAGGTCACATTTTTATAGCGCAACGCATGCAAATGAGGGCAGGCACAACTGTAATGGGATGCAAATGCAGTGGATGCAACGTGGAATGGCTCATAAGCTGATTTGCATATCCTGGCTGAATATCACACTGTAGTGCCTTGCGCAATGGTGTTGAGTGTGCTCAGGTTATGGCACACCACTGTGACATGTGCAATCGGCACCGCACCATGCATGCCCACAGTGCTGATACTGATGCTAGTGTGCTGCTGATGTGCTGTGCATGGGAAACAGTACAGGGTGCAGCCACTACTGTGCCTGTGGTGCAAGTGCTCAGAGGGGCACTCATGCCATGATGCGCTGTGGGACCAGTGTGGACAGTGATTGAACTGGCCAACCTGGTGGCATTAGTGGAGCCCCATGCAGGTGCTCTTATTGTCCAGGTACCCCTCCTGAGGCCATGGATAGTGGTATGGCAGGAGGTGGCAGAGGGTCTTGAGGAGGCCATGGGGAGCAGCAGGACCACCAAGCAGTGTCACCATCTCTATGGGGACCTTCCAGTGATGGGACCCCAACCATCTAGGGTGACTGCAGGCACGTGCCTGGTGGGGCATCGTGCCATGGCCAGGGAGGTGCTCCTTCTCAACACTGGTAGTATCTGTCTATCCTGGTATCATGGTGGTCATCAGGCCATGCTGCAGGGGGGCCCATACCTGTGTTGCTGGTGTTGGGGGTGCTTCATGTACACCCTGCACCACCACATCATGGCTGGGCTGTGCAGACATGCACACAGCAAGGGGGGGCTATGTTACTGACCTGTACTGATGTTACCCTCTCCATGTTTGCACTCTAGGCCCGGAGGATCGCCATAGGACCCGGTTGCCCTGTGAGCAAGGACAGCAGGCTGGCACTGGAGGAGTGTCCTTGCAGGCAGGGCACAGTGGTGGTGCTGGGGGTCAGCAGTGCCCTGCTGACCAGAATGCAGGTGAGTGCCATGTTTCCCCTTACATCTGTGCATGGTGGATTGCAGGGGTGGTGATGGGGCATGGCCTCCTGCACATGGCCCCTACTGCTGTGCACGTCCCACAGTGCCCTCTGCACCATCCTGTGGGTCTGCATGTGTGGGTGGGTGTCTCTGGTGGGCTGTGCATGCACTGGGCACCTGGCAGTACCACTGCCATTACACTGCATAGCCATGTCACTGTACGGCCACAGTGGTGCTGTGCAGTGCATGGGCGGTGGGGTTGTGCAGTGGTTTGCATGGCTTTGGGTGCCTGGGTAGGTGGGTCATGTGGGCACACCCACTGTGGGTTATCACATGCCATCACAGTGGTGCAGGCCACAGCTGTATGCCATGCACATTGGGTGGGCTGCGGTGGTCTGGCCTGTCACACGTACCGACTCTGCTCCCTTGTCCTAGGTGGATGATGCTGGATGACCCTGGAGTGTCACATTCAGGAGATCCTGCAGGTCACCTGAGCCACACTGGAGCTGCTGCAGGGTATGGAGTGGAGTGAATGGTGGTGGCACAGAAGGTGCCACAGGGAGCACAGAGATGAGAGGGGCCAACAGTAGGGACTGCGACACCCGCACTGTTCCTTTCCCTCCCTGGACTGTCCCTCACACCCCTTTGTCCCCCTCCTTGCTATTCCCCTTTGCCCCTGCCCACCCCCCAAGTTGTAGCCTTGTACTTCCCCTCCCCCACTTTGTATATTGCAATGTATATAGTTCATGTTGATTCTGTTACATGTTGCAATATAGATGCTTTTCATACTACAACTGTGGGGGTTTCTGATTTGCAGTGAGTGTCTGATGCCTTGCTGCAGTGGTGTGCATGGCATCTAAGGGGTGGTGCTGGCCTGGCTATGGGTGTGTCTGCCAGGGCTCCTCCATTGGTGTGGGGTGGGGGCCATGGTCCCTGTCTGTGGTATGTGTGTTGTGCCCTGTGCACTGTATGCCTGTGTGCAGTGGTCTGTGGTGTATGTGCTATGTCCCAGTCTCCCCTGGCAGTGTGTGCCTGGACCATGCAGCTGTGCCCCTCGCATGTCTGTGGGATGCATGGTCATGCTGACCCCACCACTGCATGCATGTCTGCTGACATGACATTGGTGGCAGTTCATGCCAGCCACCCTCTGGGCATGGCACCCTGGCAGCTGGCATCCTGACTCCCAGTCTATGGCATGTCTACCTCTGGTGACACTGTGGGCGGTGCTGTTGTACCCCTCCATGCTGTCTATGGTGTCTGGAGTAGTGTCGGTGGTCTGCTGTCTGTCACATGTGCTCCAGCTGCATGATGGTGGTGGACAGGTTTGTGGTGCGCACACTACATGGCTGGCTCACCAACGCCATAGTGGTGTGCAGGCCATGGGTACATGGCACCGCTGAACCAGTGACAGCGGCATCTATTGCCCTGCTATGTGTGGCTATGTGATGGGGTACCCTTGGGACTGGGTGGGGGGATTTGTTCGTGCCCTGTGTTGCTTCCTGTGTGGCGCATGCCTCCATGCATCACAGTGGGCTGCTGTGCTGTCTGGTGGGGCCAGTGCTGGGACAGGATGTGTGCATGGGTTGGTGTGCGGGGTGCCATCCTGCTGGTGGTGGCATCCAGGGTGGCCCTTGTCACATGCGGGGTCCCTCGGGTATTGACGCAAGGTCGACCTCTTTGCTGTGCAACCGTGGGGGCCATGCAGGGGGGCCTTGTGTATGCTGTGGTGGCATCAGTGGCTGGTGTCACCTGCTGTGGGGGGGGGTCACAGTGGGTCTGTCATGGATGGCACCATGGGGCACTAGGTCGCATTGTCACGGTGGTGGTGGTGGCATACCTTTGGTGCCATGCACTGTTTGGTTGTGCTTCTGGGCTGGGTATCTTGGAATCGCTGTACAGGGGGTGGTCAGCATTGGTGTGGTGCTGTGGCATGGGGTGATCCTGGCCCTCCTTGTGTTGTGGTCACTGTTTGCCGGGGGAGAGTGCTGGGGCACCTTGCCCTGTGGGTGTGGACTGCTGGCCCAAGTCTGCTGTTGGATCAGTGCTGGGGTACATGGACTGGTGGTCCGTTCAGCTCACCTCAGGTTGTGCAGCTCATGGGGGGCCTTGCAGGGGGCTTGGTCTATCTGGTCTGCTGCATGCTCCTCCACTCATGGTGCATCCATGGCTAGTGCACTCCTGCTTCCTGTCCTTGTCCCTGAGCATCCCTGGATGTACTACTGCACATCGGCCCTCCTCCACTGTGCATCCCTGGTTGTGCCATGGTGCATCAGGTGTGATAGTCAATGGTGCTGCGCAGGCGCACCTTGGTCTGCACTTGGTTTGAATATTGCGCCCGTTGCACAATGCTCTTGTGCTTGATCCTGCTATTGCGCATCTTTTTGGTGCAGTCTGAATATCCCACCCCATATATACAATAAATACAAATGAAAATGTACAATGTTTACAATTAGGCAATAGTATTAGGAGTGAAGTGTAAGGAGCGGCAAATGAATGGCTAGACAGTGTTAAAGGGAGGGGTAAGAAATCAGGGGTGAAGAGGGGGAGGTGCTGAGGGTGCCAATGGGGAGAGTGTCAATGGGGGATGAGAAGAGAAGCAGGACCAGGGAGTGGGCATGGGTTTTAGGTGCTTTTTGAGGGATGCAGCAGTCGGCAAGAGGCACGACCAAGTGGAGAGACAGTTCCAGATGGTCTGGAGCCTGAAGGTGAAAGACAACTTGCCTGACTGAAAATGTGGTAGAGGGAGGGCAAAGGAGTGAGTGACTCTGGTATGAAGTGAGTAAACTGGGTTGGTGGAGGGGACAGGAGATTGGTGAGGTAGGAGGGTTGAGCACCAAATCAATACTTTGCGATAACGGTAGCACATTGGGCAAGGTGATGACTAGCTAGTGAGGTGAGGGAGAGAGCAGAGTACAGGGAGCCGTGGTGTTTTTGATAGAGAAGGTTTGTAGTGAAGTGACAGAAGGCATTGTACAGTGGGTCAAGTTTGGAGAGAGATGATTGGGGCACGGAGCTATACAAAACGTTAGTGTACTCTATGGAGGGCAGAATTAGTTTGATAACAAGCTCTTTCTGGGTAGGAACTCCCCATGGATGACAACCATTGCTATCCCCCTTAACAAAAGCAGCCTTTAAGAATGTAATAGTCATTTTTAAAAAAAATGAAAAAGGTTAATATGACTAATATTGAATTCTGGTAAAATCTGAGAAGTGAGGTGCTGGGGGCTCCAGAGTCCATCATAGACTCTGAGGGCATTTGGACTGGGGTGGAAATTCAGGATTAAATTAACTGCTGAAACAGAGCTACAACAGTTACCGAGTTGTTTTCATCTGGGACAAGATCGTGGACTGAATTTTGTCAAAGTCCACCAAAATGCTGCTATCATTGTGGATCTTATCAACATGTAATTTGTATACAACGCCTGTGATCAGATTCGTTGTATTCTTTGTGCTGAAGTTTGACACATGAGTATCCATTGCAGCAGTCCTTTATGGTGCAGTTTATGTGAAGAAACTGGCCATTCATTTATAGTGGTAGTTATCTAAAGGTTCTGTAGATTAACCGTGTAGCTAAAACCTCCGCAGTCAAAAACAGTGCTGTGTGGACCCCCCAAAAAAGCGTGGTTGAAAACTGCACTAGATTAAATAAACCAACTCTGAACCATGCACGATGTTCTGGCTATGCAGTTTTTTACTGTGTTTGTATTCCCTCACCATCCTGACATTGTACCTCATCTAAATATCAGCTATTTTGAGGTAAATGCTGAGGCACTGAAGCCACAGTTTGCATTGGTTGTAATGTGATGCTGAATCAGCATACCTCAGCATTACCTCAAAACTGATCAACTCATTTCTAGAAAATCTTGACAGTGAATAGCATAGATTTGGGATAGGCTGAAGCTGTACAATGAACCTCCTTTATTTTTATGAAAAGATCAGCCATGCATTAGATAATAACATATCCTTTGCTATAGTGTTCTTGGATTTCACAAAGCCATTTGACCTTTCTCCCCACTGGGCTATTATTAGTAAGCTTGAGCAAGCTAGGATTAATCCTGCCATTGTCATATGGATAATGCAATGGCTGAGTTAGGCACAACAGAGAGTGCTTATAAATGGGCGTCATTCTGAGGTGGGGGAGGTGTCTAGCGGGGTTCCCTGGGATTTGGTACTGGGACCTGTGTTGTTCCAGATATTTACTGCAAACCTTACCACAAATCCAAACTGTTGGGTAATAAAATACACAGATGACACAAAGATAGGTGGGCCATGTAATACCTTGGTAGACTCTGCCTTATCATAACACAATCTAGATACAATTGCAAACTGGACAGTAACATGGCAGATGCAACTCAATATCAGTCCATGTAAGGTACTGCATATAGGTAGAGGTGACATGATAAATGAAACACCCTTAGAAGTGTCTTGCAATGAAAAAGACTTGGGAATCCTCATAATGGGAGCTCTGGATTTCACTAAACAGAATTTTCAACCTCTCCCTCAGCCTTAGCCAGTTCCCGGACAGATGGAAATCTGCCACTGTCACCCCAATCCATAAAAGTGGTGAAAAAACTGCCCATGATAACTACAGACCTATCTCCCTACTACCCCCACTCTCCAAGGCACTAGAACGCATTGTCTTGGACCAGCTCACAGAATACCTGAATAAGTACAACATCCTGTGCAAGCAACAACACGGGTTCTGCAAAAGTCACAGCACCTCCACAGCCCTACTTGAATTCACCGTGAAATCCACAATGCACTTGACTCTGGTGAACTACTAGGCTCAATCTACATTAACTTAACTAAAGCCTTCGACACCATCAACCACCACCTCCTGCTTGTCCAGCTTCAGAACACTGGGCTGTCAACTGACTCCACTGGCTGTTTTAAAAGCTACCTTGAAGAATGGTCCCAAACAGTAAGAATCGCTGATACACTCTTGGACCCTAGACCGGTCTGCTCGGGAGTCCCCCAGGGCTCCATTCTGGGACCCCTCCTCTTCAGCCTATTCTTAAACTCACTACTGGACAGCTGCCCAGAACAAGTAATTATCTATGCCGACGATGCTGCGATTCTCACCTCGGACCCTGATCCAATCCAATTACAAAATAAACTTCAGCAGGCCTTCTTCTCCATCGAATTCTGGTTCCTAAATCATAAACTGCTTCTCAATCAGAAAAAAAAACAAATCTATGGTCTTCTGCAGCCCCCACAACAGTACCAAACAACTCCACCTCTCCATTGCAACCAAACAAGGAGCCATCCTAGAGCAAACACAATCGTTCAAGTACCTCGGCATCACCCTTGATCCCCACCTCTCATACACTGTCCATATCAGCAATGTTGCAAAGTCTGCCAATGCGAGGTTAGGAATACCATTCCAGCACAGGAAACACCTAACCCCAGAAGCACTATCAGTGGTCGTCCAAAACTCCATTGTCAGGATCATAGACTATGGTCTTATATATGGGTCTGCAACTACCACTGCTCTCAAACGTATCACAACCTCCCTGAATAAGGCCTGTCATCTCATCACTAGCTCACATCGCTGTACCCACACATGTGACCTTTATTCCCAATCTGGATGGCTTCAACTGGACAAATGCATAAAATACCAAACCTGCTTCACGGCCAAGAAAATTATAATGGAGTTTGCTCTACCTGGTGTCTGTGCCCTCCTTAAGCCTAGACATAGGAATGTCACTACAAGGAGATCCAATTCCCATCTACTACATATGCCACGATGTCACACGAACCAAGGACAAAGATCATTCACCTATCGGGCATCCAACTGGCTCAACTCTCTTGGCAGCGACATAGCAACTGCTCCAACACTCGGCCTCTTCAAGTCCAAGTTGCACCTCTCACTGCTTGTATCCTGCGATTGCCCATCTTAACATTTCCACCATTCCAGCTGCAAATGCCCCAGCACCCTGCACTTACAATCAGTCTTTGCACCCCTAGCACCTTACCTGTCATATTCCCTCGACAAGGCCCCCTGGCTGCACTGTCTCCTGCCCTCACCCACCTCCCCCCTGTATCTCCACTCCTGCCCCCATCCCAACCACCTCTCATATTCTCCCTTACCTCCGCACCTCCTTCTCCCCCTTAATCTCCTACCTCACTTCCCCACCACCCACCACCCCTTCCCTTGTCTTGCTCAGAGCTCAAATCTTTGTACTGGTTATTACATGTCTGTAAGTCAATGACTATATGTTTGTAACTAAAAATGATGACTGTTGCACACGCTGATGTGGAACCTTTGTAAAAGAGCCTCGGCTCAAATATATTGTAATCCTAGATTGAAGTAAATAAACAGAGTCTAAAAAAAGGCTGGATAACTATATCTGGTCAAGAGGAACTTTAAATTATTTTCTATGAAGCTACTATAGGAGCAAATATGGGCTAATGCCTTTAGGCTCCTTGAACTTCCTAGTATGACTCCTAGTATAATGTTTGTACAACTACTACTGTAGGTCATGTCTGAGGCTGTCCCATAACAGGATTGATTATCAGGAGCAAGATGTCATGCTTAAGCAAGCACAGAAAAACACACACACACACACACACACAAGCAGAAAGAAAATCACCATGGCCAGGATAGTCAAACTATGCCTGGAAACAGCGCAAGTGGTTGCTCCATGCAACCCAGTTGCACTGGAGCATAAAAGTGCTATATTCAAATGAGATGCACAATCGTGTCTCCCATCTGAATATATCAAAAAATGTGTGCAGTGCAAATGGGGCTGCTGAAGATCCACCAGTGCATCCCCCAGCCAGGTCTGAGTACCTGGAATGGGGGTGTGCACCGCATCTTAGAGATACGCCAAGTGCAAATTCCAGATATTCAGACCCAAACATGCAAATGGGGCTATTATGCATGCCAGGCACAAATGGGGCCAATTGCATTTAATTATGGCCCCATGTACATATCTTGGGCAGGGATGTGCCGGTAGAAAGTGTCTGGCACCCTGCAATCTCTGGGTTAACAACCAACAATCCACATCTTCTGAGTAGTCTAGTGGCCCCCCATCCCCAACTCACTGAGAACTTACACCCCACCCCACTTCACTAGTTCCAGTGAAAGCTATAGCATTACCTACATACCTTCTCTCTCCACAGTCTGCCCGCTAATCTGTTGTCACTGAATGTAGTTATAGTATGCATTATAAACCTCATTGGTTGACAGTGTCAACCAATGGTATTGTAGTGCATACTGTAAGTTATCATTCTGTGATAGTTCAGTTGGCAGGCAGTCATGGAGGTATCTGGGTTGGTTGTGCTGCCCACCGGCTGCATGGCCATACTGGGATGGGGGAGCAGGGTGGAGTGTGGGTTCCTCAGTGGGTGGAGGATACTCTAGACTACCAGGGATGTTCTGGTTTTAATATTTCATATGGACAGGCTTTGGGGATGGGAGGGGGTACCACTGGACTACTAGGGAAGTGTTTACTGCATCTTGTGTTTTACAATCAGACTTCAGAGTGGGACGGGGGCCACTAGACTACCAGGGAGGTGTTTTGTGAACTATTACATTTACGATCAGACTTTGGGGTGAGGGGAGCCACTAGACTACCAGGAATAAGGGTATTGTTATATTTAATTTTATGCTCAGGGATTGGGGGGACTAGCTACCCAGGGGCTGGCAGCTACTGTGTTGGCCTGTGCAATACAGCAGCCTGCCAGTGGGTGGCTATGACTTAGGTGTGGTTCTTCCATGCCTAACTTTGTGTGGCACATCTCTGAGATATGTGGGCAGCTGCACCACACATCTCAACTAAATATTGAGATGTGCTGCATATGCTTAGGAACGCCCCCTCCAGATGTGCTGCATACATTATCTTTGTACTGTGGCACATCTGGAATTGTGCGGTGCATCCATGCCTTTTGAATATTGCCCAGGGACACATTTCAGAGATGCACTGGTGCAACTCAGTTGTACCAGGTGTATCTCCTTTGAATATCTGGGCATAGTCCCCCCCTTTCATGAAAGCCACTCAAGTGATCTGACCTCATCACAGACTGTAACCGAGAAGAATACTACTACTCCATGTCCATTGCCCCCAGACCTGCTGCTATTCTAACAGAGACAACTAAGTCCCAGGTGATAGTCTCAAATATCAATACGGTACACCTGTGGAGGACCAAACTTCAGCAAAGGCATTTGATCCAATCCCTTCAGTCCTGGTATCTGAGCCCATGGAAAAAGAGGAACAGTATCCAGAAGGTACTATTATAGGCATGCTTTATCCTCCGCTTCTCTCAGAAGATGCATTACAAATTGTTACAAGGAAAAGAAGGTCTCAGAGACAACCAAATCTGAAAGTTCCCAAAAGAGACTCTATTTCATTGAAAAATAAATTGGACCGTTTACAATAAACTAAATGATGAGGTGACATGGAGAAGAAGAAGGATGACTCGGATTTCTCATCTATAGCATAATCCCAGAAATAGTCATCTTCAGACACTAAAAAAGGGTTACCAGAATCTCAAGGCACTAAGAAATGGAAGGACAGGATCGCATTTTGACAGTGTGAAGGGCAAAAATGATATTGATTTAAAACTGTGAATGTCCTCTTCCTTACTTATGACTGAGCCAGCCTTAAACCTTAATTGTGTTACTTTAATTGTTAATAGTATTAAGGCACCCAAAAAGAAAACTAGCTACATTTTCTTTACTACAGCAGTTGCCTTATTATATTTTTCTCCAGGACTTCTGACTGCATACAAAGATGGATATTAAATTGACACAAAACTCATTGGCCTGGGGACAGTCCAATTCATCAATTGGTGACAAAAATTGTATGGGAGTAGGTATCTGTTTTAAAAATTTGAAACGTAATGTACATAGATTAATCTGCATTAGTCTGGGTATTAGACATAAATTATCAACAACACAGGATTAAGGCTAATCAGTATATGCACCTATCAAACAAAAAATGCTACCACTTTACATCATGTAGTCTGCTGTTGGAAGGGATTTTACTTATTGCATTGCTGAGTCAGGTGGAGGAATGAGAACAGCAAAAAATGTTTTGTGATTCCAATTTTGTGGTCACACTAACTGGTTGTTAAGATGTTTGTTGTAAAGCAAATGGAAGAAGGGGTCACACATATTTCAGAGACTCATTGTCAAAATGGATAGACTTTTTTCTACAAATCTACTCTTGGGAAACACAGACATAAGGACAAAAGAAACTTCTGACCATAAAAATACATGGGATTTTGTTACTGATTTTAATGTTCCAACTGTTGGTCAAGGTTTGTGGGGAATAAATAACTCAGTATTGTATGATGATAATTTCAAAATTAACTTGAAGACATTGGCTGATGAAAAATATAGAAAGAAAAGTGGGAAGATACAAAATCAGGCATCAAAACCCATTCCAGGAGCATTCTAAGAGACAGAAATAGAAAAAATATTTCAGTATCTTGGTCTTAGAGTCCTAACTCTGGAGAGTTATCACTTTAACCAGTACAGGGAAAATCTAAACAAAACAAATTGCAAAATAAAAACATGAAATGCAAAGATACCAGTACAGCAGGATGATCTCTCTTTTGGAGGAACAAACATTTTGTACTCAAGGCAAGAAATATCAGATAGATATTTTTGATAGTTACCAGGAATTAAAATACAAAGAGATAATTCAGGGACTTCAGGAGAAAGAAGGCAATGTAGCTACAGTATTAGTAAGACAGAGATTATGGCAGAGGTGGACTCATATATTCAATTTTTAGTACACCTGCAATACCAGCTCACTTTTTAAGGGATTGTCACCTACCCTCTTTGCCAGGGAACATTTGCGAGCCACTTTTGCACAGTATCACAAAGGAAGCAGTAATGTCTGCCATTTACTCCTTAGCATCCTATACATCTCCAGTCAGTGACGGGCCATCAGCAAATTTGTTTTAATGGGTTGTGGACTACTTAGCAGGAAAATTAAGTATTCTTTACAATCATTGTTTGGAACATGCACAATTATCCAAGTTCAAGTTCAGTATCAAGACATATTTTTTATTTATTTAAAAAAGGTAATCAACATTCTATTCACACCTGAAGATCCATTACACTGCTAAATACAGATTTTAAAATTCTGACCAGAATTTTAAGTAAAATATTGGTAACTGTTGCTAACCACCTTGTAAGCCAGGTTCAAACTTGTTCAATACCATGGCGAACAGAACAAGGCAATCTATTTTTAATACATGAAGTGCTAGAAAGGGGTAGTTAAGGTAAGACAACAGTTTCTCTCCTAAGTGTTGATCTGGAGAGGGCTGGAAAATCTTACCACTGAACTTAGGAGATCACAATCCTATACAATGTAATTTAACTCTGCAAACGTTTTTGGGAAATAATGAAAAGGACTACTGGGTTAGAGACTTACAAATTTCAGTGGTGAATCCTTTAGGAATAGTCTTCGTAATTTTAATTGGGATAGAGTATATCTAATTCCAGATCTTAATTTAGCTATCCAAGAGTTTACAGATTAATTTATGGCAATAATACACAACTACATGCTCCAAAGATGCAAAAGAAAAATAGGAAAAAAGAAGTGCCATGGTTAAAGGACAGTTTAAAAATGTTGTTAAGAATAAGAAACAGAGTATGGAAAAAAGCTAAAAAAAAACAACAACAGTAGAGGACTGGAATATGTTTAAAACTTGGAGAAATAAATTCAAAAGAGAAATAAACATAGTAAAAAAAAAGGTACCATCACTGTAATCTAAACATAATACAGGATCCTAATAGTTTACGGAAATGTATTACAGAATTGAGAAATCCAGTCAAAACTAGAAATACAGTTAACTTATTAAAAGGAGATGTATTAACTGAAGACTCAGAAGACGTGGCTAATTTATTTAATTCCTTCTTTCAGGAACTACCTGACCTAAAAATTCCTAGACCTACTTTAAAAACACCAGATGTTTCAATATCAAAAATAATGAAATAGAAAAATAAAGTAAAACCTACAGCTCCATCACATCAGAAGTCTGTAGGTTTTAGGTTTAGGAAGATAGAAATAAAAGCAGTAGAAAAAGAATTAAAAAGGTTGAAGGTGTTTAAAAGTGGAGGAATTGATGGAATAGAAGTAAGTTTTTTTAAGGATTGGAGCAGATATACTTGCCCCAATGATAACTTATTTCTACAACTGGAGCCCACGTAGTTCAATGGTACCAGAAATTTGGAAGATGGGAAAAATTATTCCCATCTTTAAAGGAGGGGATAGTATTGTTCCTTCAAATTATAGACCAATAACCCTACTTCCCATCCTGTCACAGGTGTTGGAGAAGCAGCTATATTACCAGTTTGGCCAGTACCTTGAACGGGAGGGGATCTTAACAGAGTATCAACATGTGTTTTGGAAGGGAAGATCCATGAGCACCACTCTGATACACTTTAACAACCTGATCTCAAAATCTCTAAACCAAGGTAAAAGCACTGGAGTGGTGTTCACGGACCTTAGTAAGGCCTTCGATCTGGTACAGCACAGGGGCTTGTTGGAGAGATTGACTGATATTGGGGTACAACAGGAACCCCATACTATGGTTTAAATCCTATCTAGCTGAACGCAGACAGTGTGTCTCATGTGGTGCTGCTGTCTCAGGTCTGGTGGAAATAAATAGAGGTGTCCCACAGGGCTCAATATTGGGCCCAGTGTTACTTAACATCTATGTCAACAAATTGGCAACACAGATAAGAGGTAGTAAAATCAGACTTTATGCAGATGATACAGTATTGGTTACATCTACCAAGAATTCTGAGGACCTGGGACAGCAGCTCCAGATAGATTTGACCACTCTAGAAATATGGGTGAGAGACTCAGGCCTGTTTTTAAATGTAAAAAAAAAACAGTGTATGATGTTTTTGGTAGGTCAAACAAAGAAAAATATGCCAGAAATGAAGTTTAAACTCACGGATGGCACTTTGAGCAGAGTGTATCAACCTATAGATGTTTAGGGGTCCTTGTGGATTCAAGGTTAACTTACATAGAGCATATTTATTGCAAATAAAAAAAGTGAACCATAGGAGCACTGAGAAGGATATCTGGGTGTCTTTCTAGAGAAATTAGAAAAAGGTTAGTGAAGCAACTACTGATACAAGTGGTAGAATATGGTTTCCCATTGAATATGAACTCTAACTAGAGTTCTTTAAACAAATTGAATCAATTGTACTACAGAATGGGGAATTTCATAATTAAAAAAAGCTAATAGGACACATCACTGTGAAGTTTATTATGATCTAAATTGGCTTCAACCCGAAGCTCGGAGGTTTTATTTGTGGTAATTTATTTGTCATAAGATAATTTATGAGCAAGAAAAACATCCATTAACTTACTTGGTAAAACTTGAATCTAGTTATACTCAATCAAATAGACTACGGAAATCTTCTCTGAAAATACCAATGATCAGAACACTAAATAGGATGGAGGACATTACATTGCAGAACAGTTTGGCTAGAAATGGGAATAAACTGCCATTTGAGATAAAATAGATTTTTGAATTGCACAAATTTAAAACTAAACTGCATTAACGCTTGAAAACAAAATGTCAATGTTTTAGATAATATGATGTAAGAAAATTATGTCTTGTAAACTGTATTGTTAGGAGATTGAATTAGATATTATGAACAGTTGTTTTTATGTTTGTAACTTTTTATGACCAAATGACACTGCTGCAAATGAGGATTATACCCCAACAATTGATTCCTGTATAAAAATACATTTCTATCAAATCAAATCAGATCAATGTCCTAGGTTTTTAGGGAATTTGGCCTTCCTGGGGCTTTTATTACATGGACAGAATTGCTATATAAAGGTGTCATGATTCAATCAATAGCTAATTGGTGATTAGGTAAGAATCATCCTGGTCTGAGAGGGGTCATCAAGGTTGTCCCTTTAGTCCTTTATCAGTTAAGTTTAGAACCTCTGTTATGGTATATTAATCAAAGTAACAATTTGACATGTGTTGCTGGAAACAGTGCAGACCCCCAAGTTAAAGCTCTGCCTAATGCAGATTAGATTAGTCTTTCTTGTAAGAGACATTGTATCGGATCTGGAAGCAGTTAGATGACTAAATGTTTTTTTCCAAAATTACTGGATCAAAAATTAACTATGCAAAAAAAAACAAGAATTCCAATAGGGAATGTATTAGATGGCATTATCTCAGAGATAGCTGGTATTAGAGTATTACAGGTCCAATTAACATTCAGGGATATATTTTGGACAATATATGATATATTATAATTTTGAAAAGCATCTGGAATTGGGGACAGCTAAGGCAAATCTTGGAAAAAAGGGGCTTATGGAAAAAGGGGAAAAATGTGTCATTAATATGTATTTGTTCTCCTTATTTTATATGTCAGCCATATTGTTTTCTATATACAGTTGTATGATGCTTCTGCTTTATGGACTGTGACAATTCGCTCCTGTCAATTCACTCCTTGTAAATATACTCCTGACAATTATCTCTCATGTCAATTCACTACTGACACTCTAGCTCCCTGTCATTTGGCTCCAGCTACCGATATTGTTTATTTGCCCAACATATAACAGTAAACAGTACCTGCCTTGCAATTTCATTAACCACTATTCACCTGTGCAATGTACCCACCAATCAGCAGACAGCAGAATTTATAAAAAAAGGAAGCCTCACCATCACAAACACTGTCACATCAAAAAATGGCAGGAAAGTTTGTGTTGTCTGAGCGAAATTGGAAGAAGCTGGTAGGTGCGGATAATTATATTTACACACATCATAAATGCAGGTTCAATGGTAAATCAATCTGGCAATGTGAGCTTGCAGTCAAAAGAGAAAAAACATGTAATGTGTGAGTGCATACTAAAAGTTATGATGACCCTGTAACAATCTCAACTTTTAGTCAGCAATCTCATGCACCAGACCCAGCTGTAGTTGAGTGGGCAGAGGCATTAAACACTGCCAAAGAACATTCAGCATGTACACAGGACACAACCTCACAAGTCCTGCTTCATTCTCAGGAGTAAGTATCCTTGGCGGCACAAGGAACATTGGTGGACAAAAACATTAAGCGGACAATTCAGCATGTACCTGTGCATGGTGCCCCACCTAACCCCCATACTTTAAGTGTGCTGTCATTGCCTAAATACTATACAACTTTTAAAAGTAGCCAAGGCTGTAAAATCAATTTTTTGTTATATGACAGTGGTCCTTGCAATGACTGAATCCTTGGTTTTGGAACTGAATCAAATCTGCAGTACCTTGAACAATGCAAACAATGGTTTGCAGATGGCACCTTCAGCATCACCCCCCCATTTTATCAAATGTTTGTGATTATAGGTGAAAGGTTTCAGTGTTTGCAACCAGCAATATATGCACTGCTTCCAGGGAACAGACAGGAGCATTATGAAAAAGTACTCAGTGCACTTAAACAAATAAACCTTTGTCTCGACCCTGATGTCATAATGACAGATTTTGAGAAGGCTACAATTCAGGCATTTAGTAACATTTTCCCCAATGCTAGGCAAGCTGGTTGTTTTTTTTTCTCTTTTCCCAGTGCGTATATAGAAAAATTCAAGCCGAAGACTGGGGCAAAAATACGTACAGGATAGCGAATTTAGTCTGAGGTACTTCTACCTACCAGCTCTTGCTTTTTATCTGCCCGACCAGGTTGTCTCGAGATTCAAGGAAATTACAGATGAAGAATTAAATGTATTCCTACCAGAATTAGAAAATGTAATTGACTAGTTTGAGGATACCTGGATCAGGTGGAGGAATAGACATGGCACTGGGCCCAGACAACCACACTACCCAATATCTCTCTGGAACCATAATGACACAGTTGCTTCGAAAAGGGCTAAAACAAATAATTCTGTTGAGGCTTTTCATAGAGGGATGCAATCTATTCTGTGCATGAATCACCCAACTATATTAAAGTTTATTGAAGGCCTAAACAGGATTCAAAGGAAAAGAGATGCTGAGATCAAGCAGATCTTAGCAGGCAATGCACAAAGTGACTAAAAGAGGATTTATAAGGATAATGCAACAAGGCTGGAGTTGGTCCCTGGGAAGTGCTCAGAATGCTTGACTGAGGAGTTCCTTAGGGGTGTGGCTCACTGTTTCCAGTACTAAACCTCCCTACTCTTAACAGACCCTAAACACACATTTATTTACTCATACTGACTGAGTTTCTAAGACTTACCTGAATTAATAAAGATAATTTTTTAAATGATCCCAAACTGAATCCCAGACTGAACTGGACTTGGTTACTGGAGCTGCGAGAGAGAGACCGAACTCAGCTTGGTTACCGTGGTAGCACACCTGTGACATATTATTATGCTGAAAAAGGAAGCGAACCAAAATACCAGGTAATTTAAACTTAAGTTCTATCAGATTGTGCAATGCTACAACTTGGTTTACTTTGTATGGCTTTGTATGGGTTTATACAGGCAGGCAGGAGCTAACTGACATGGAGCGAGTTGCACCGGGATTGAATTTAACAGAGGCGAACGGTCAGGATCGAGTTTATGCAGAGTGAATTGACGTACTCCCAAGGCGGATAATGTTTGTGTTTGTCTGCATTTGTAGTTTAGTTTTTGTGGAATTTTTTATGCTTTTCACTTGGAACACCTACCCGTTTTTGCACACTTCATCTGCAAAAGTCTCCTGGACTTAAGTCCTGCAAAACTTCACCTAAAGGTATCAGCATTTTCATTTTAAATCCATGTTTGGGAGTGTTTCTAAGCTAAACTAAGAAAATATATTATTCTGAACACTGGATTAAGGAAAACTTCTGCTGTACCAACACCAAGAGCCATTACCTCGGAATACTCAAAATTGTGCAGTACTGAGAATTTCAAGATCTGCTGCATTCTATGGACAAATAACCTGGATAATCTTACTCTAGGTTAGTAAATTAGCACCTCTTTGCTTAAATGGTCTAACACAGTCAGCAAGTAGTACAGATCTAGTAGCCAGTCCAGTTATTTGGTTTCTAGGAGCAACAGCATTTCAAACCCAACTGGGGCCAGTACCAGATTCCAGTGGTGGGATAATCAGGTCATGAAGGTCTGGGGCATCCCCCCAACAACAACTAATTTCAGGACAGCTTGTGGCTCTGAGCATTGGTGCCACTCTCCACATACTCATTTTAGTTACTGTAGGATGCATTCATGAAATCCTATACCTCTTTCTCTACTTATGATCAGCTAGAAACACCAATCTAGCAGCCTGTCAGGTGCATAGGTTCATAGAAGTGGAAACAGTTCAGGTCCAACTAGAGCAAGGACCAGATTTCTGAAGCTGGACGATCAGGTCATAATGGTCTGGGATGGTTCCCCCTTCAACAACCACCAATACAAGGAGAAATCTGGAATCTGCAGGTAATACCTGCACTGGACTGCAATAAGAGTCTCCTCAACTGGTAGAAGGTGTGGCAGTGAATCCGCAGCTCTGTGATATCAGTCAGGGAGGCTGGCCTGCACTTGGTTATAACACATCTTCAGTTACCACCTTACAGGGACTGCCTGTGTCTTCAAGTTGCACCCTGGAATCTGTAGATAACACCTGCATTAGACTGCAGTAAGTGTCTTTTCAGCTGTGGAGGGTTCAGCAATGAAACAACAGCTCTCTGATGTTGTTTGGGGTGGGACTAGCACCTTCAAAAGCACCTGCCACCACACAATACTTGAGTGAGGGGCTCCTGCAGGAGTTGTGGGAATCACTACATGAGTCGCTGCAGGAGGCTGAGGGGAGGCTGCATATAAATACTTTTTTCTGAATTTTAATTTGCATCTAAGTTAATTGTTTTTAATTGGTATTTTATCAATATACAACATGGATATTAGGCTTGTTAATCCTTTTGTTGGAGATAGGACTTGCTGGGGTGGAGAACAGGACTGGGGGCAAGGTGAATAGGGTTACAAAGTGCTTGTAGTTTAGTTTTTATTGATTCAACCATGTATATAAAATATTTTGTTACACACATACATTAAAAACACTGTTATACATTTTATCTCATTCATTTTCATATAGCAGATACACATAATTATAAAAATACTTATTTAAATTATCATTATATCTCAGACCTATAGCATATAATCATTTACACAAAGTACCATCCATGACCAACATCATTTCCTTTTTAATTTTACCAAAACTTTATGTGCAAAGTTTGCCAGAGCAAATACACCCACTCTAGAGTTTGTTGTTAAGAATGTTTTCATTTAAAGATCACTTTCTAATTTGGTGCGGTCCCTAAAGACTGGAAATAAAAATTTATCTCTATCTTCTTTAAACTGAGAACACTCCAGTAATAAATGTTTTGTACTCATTTTAATAGTCTCATAACAAATACAAGATTGTCCTTAACTGCTATGATTTCTCATAGACCACTTATTAGTTAATAAAGCCATACTTAACTTAATTAAAGCCCTCCTATGTTTAAGATTTTCACATAACAGGAGATATTTTTCCACCTTACAATTTTGTTTAATTTTTTTAGAGTGGTGTATTCCCTGGCCTCTTTTGCACAAGTGATATATTTCTGCATTGAAACATCATTTATTCTTTGGGTTGCCAATTTCACAAATCTACCTATTTCTATATATTCATTATACATAATATTATATGGTAAACCATTTTTATTTAACTCTTGGTTAAGTTTACCAAATCAATCTTTGTTATATTGAGGTGAACCCTGTTGGGCATCCAGTCAGCACTGAAAAAGCAATCCACTTGGTGGGGAAGTTATTGCTTTTTTACAGAAAGTAATACATCTTTTTATGATTTTAATATTTAATTGTAAAGTTCCTGTTTCCACATGCACAGCAGCATTAAGAGTGGACTTTAGAACTCCCAGCAATTTTTTTAGGTACTGGTTTTGAATTACTTCTATTTCTTTAGTATTACAGATGGGACCCCACACTTCAGAAGCATACAACAACTGTGCATTTACCTTTGCCTCATAACATCTAGACTGTGCCATGTAAGAATTTTTTGCAAATGTGTTTGCAAATCTATTGATACCCAACATAGTTTTTGTAGAATTATTTTTAATTTTTGTCATATGTGATTTCCACCCCGCATTCCTGCTAAATAACACTCCTAAATATTGAAATTCCTTAACTGGGCTGGCCTGGTGGTGCAGAGGGTTGAGGCATGGATGCCTTACCTCACATCAGGCTGGTGACCTGAGTTTGGGCTGGACATGGGTGCCAGGGGTCAGCAGGGGAAAGGGAGGATTGAGCATCTGTAAGGACTGCTCTCCTCCCTGGAGTAGGTTGCAGGTATATGATCACTCTGCAGTGGCCCCCGGTGGAGACCGGGAGCACTGCAGAGCGATTGCAATGAGGGAACACCACAGAAAAAAAGCAGAAAGCACTCTGGAGACTGGCCAGATGATGACTGCTGGACTAGGACACCTCTAAAGACTCACAGGAAGCCATGGAAAGCCTCAACAGCTCCCAGGACTGAAAAAAAGAAATATTGTGTCGGTCTTCTCCTGCTGGTGCCTTCCCCTTGGAGAAGAGAGACCCACCTAGTGAAGGGCTACACCGGGGTACCCCGAGGAAGGCTGCAGATCCAAGCTAAAGTGGCTATGGAGGGATAGTAGGAGGAATGTCTGCGGGTCATGGCAGCCCAAAGGAGAGGCAGCTCCGGAGCATGGAGGGGGCATAAATAGATAATACAAAAAAAAAAAAGAAATTCCTTAACATCTTGTATGTTAGCATCATCAATCTTACATGGTGTTAAGATTCTTTCTGCATCTCCAAATACTATTATTTATCCGTATTTAGGTTCAGATCCAATTTTCTAAGTGAATCCTTTATTGAAAGCATTGCCCTTTTTAGGCCTAGAGGTATCTGTGATATTAACATGGCATCTTCAGCACATAGTAGTATTTGAAAGTCTGTTGAGTTTATGTTTGGAGGAAAGGTTTCTATCTTATTTATAAAGAATGAATCATGTAGTTGCCTAGTAAGAACAGATCTAGAAGCAAATGGTTTGATACCTTTTATTGGATCAACATAGATGTTACAACAAAAAAAAAGTGCTCTAGCTTTCGGACCAACTAAGCCCTTCTTCAGAAGCTTTATGACAGTTATTTAGAAAATCCCATACTATTAATACCCAGATAATGCATAAAAAACAGAAATAATTCTCATTGGTTTAACATACTCATTCAAAACATAACAGAAGGTTACGTCAGAGAAGCTTATTAACACCAGTATGCTTTTAGCTGAAAATCCCCTGAAGGTCAAGGATTATCAGAAGATAGCAGCAAGCAGAGAGATCTCCTCACATAAATTTTAAAATGTCTCAGTATGTTTCAATAAAACAGTCTAGTGAAAATGAAACCTTAGGATACTATTCTCCCTAATTGCTTGTAAGATGAGGAGCTTACAACTTTAATTGCAAGTATCCTTGTATGTTAAAGAATGCAGTCAATAAAAGGCAAACCTGTGGATAATAATACATGCTAAAATGAGACAAAATTGCAAGTTAACAACAAGCCCCAAAATAAAAAACAGAAATTTTATATATATATATATATATATAGAGAGAGAGAGAGAGAGAGAGAGAGTGAGAGAGAGGGTTTAAAGTAAAGTTTACTCAAAGTGAGCAAATGTTTCACACATCATGTAATCTAGAACTTAGCTTGAGATATTTTCCCAACTATACTCTCAACCAGTTAATATATTCCATAGCCTTAGAGATGCAGTGCTATCCATGACATTACCAACCTGGGAGAGGAAAATACTACGTACATTTCAGAGAGATGCACTGGTTTCCATGAAGAAGTACATGTACGAGACAAGGAGCTGCGGAACTCTGGTGTTACGAGAGAGCCCCTGAGGATGAGAAAGGAGCTGATTTATGCTATTTTTTAATAATAAAAGGTATGCTAGCATTGCCTGGATAAGCAATATACTCGCTGGTCTTATTTTTGGTGTTTGGTCTCCTTCTCTGCCGCTCTCCCTTTCTTTTGCAACTGTAGAGTTTGATTGTTGGAGAAGTTGTAGAGTGGTGACAAGGGTGATGAGAGCCCCATCGGGGGAGAAAGATGGGACGACTGTCTGAAAACGATACTGAGCTATTGCTGTCAGCAGGGGAATAAAGGGAATGAAAACATCTATATTCCCAGCTCAGCTTCCCTAATTTGCTCAAGTCTGTTTGGATTCTTGTAGCGACCCGGAATTATTTTGGATCCATTACGAGTTATCCATGAGTAATCCTTGATTTTAGAGGGAAGTATTTTGTGTTGTTTTTATTTGTTTTTTTAATATATGTTCTTTTTTTTAGTAAGGATTATACTTTTTATAGAAAAGGAAAGGTTTTATTCAGTTTTTGTTTTTTTTGCTGGGATTTTTGGTCACATGGTTGTAAGATCTGGTAAAAAGGCACATGCATTAGCATTTTTTTAGATCTCCAACTGGTAGTGGCGTCTCGAGCAGACGTTGAGAGCACTGTCAGCTCAGAATAGTGGCATTTTTTTCATATATTAGCATCTGCGGCGGCAAGTCATCTCATTTTACTGATTATTTTTTATGTTCTTGTTTTGCTTCCTTGAGTAAAGCAAGCTAAAAGTTTTAAGTTTCGGAGCCTATGATCTACTACCCATTAGTTGCGGTACCACGTGGTATTACGCGTCTTTTCGTTTTTTTTGTTTTCGCCTTCACATACAACATAAGGAGTAAATAGAGTTGTCTTTTTTTAACCTAGTACTGCAAGAGTAAGCTATATGGGAATTTTGTTTGTGGTTTTGATTTTTTTTTAGCTTGCAGTGGGTATGTTTAATATAGATGATAAAATCAATTAACTTAAGTTCTCGACTAGGTATTTTGATTGTTGATACTTTTTTGTATTATATTTTAAACAGTTTTTTCTCTTTTTTGTAGTAATTAACCAAGCTTCCTATTGCTTTTTGGATCTGGAGGTTTTAAAAATCCAAAGAAAGGAAAGTTATAACCATCTATATAACCATTGCAGCTATACAGATTGGATTTGTGCAGTGTCTATTCAACCTCTAGAACTTCAAGGGGACATTTTTATGAGAGGAATTTTATTTCTATTGATCCACTCTGGAATTAATTGGTCTCAGCTAATTTTTAGCTAACTTTTGAAATTTAGAACTCGTGTAGTGGAATGATTGCAAGCAGCAACTACCTGGCACTCAGTGAATAGCTACTTGATTTGAACATAGAAACATATACTTTGATGGCAGATAAGGACCGCTAGGCCCATCTAGTCTGCCCATTTCCCTACCTACAGGATAGGCCGCAGATCCTAGTTAACCAACAGCCTATATCTTCCTGCCCCCCACAAGAATTGCCTTATGTCTGTCCCATGCATTCTTGAATTCTCCCACAGTTTTAGACCCCACAACTTCCTCAGGAAGGCTGTTCCATGCATCCACTACCCTCTCTGTGAAATAATACTTCCTCACATTGCCCCTGAACTGCCCTCCTTCTATCTTTAAATTGTGTCCCCTTGTTCTTGCAAGTCTCTTTTCTGAAAGATGCTACCCTCTTGGACTTTGTTGATTCCCTTGAGGTACTTGAAAGTTTCTATCATGTCCCCTCTCCTTCTTTCCTCAAGGGTATACATTAAGCTCCTTTAGTCTCTCCTCATACAGCTTCTCTGCAGACTCTGCACCATTTTAGTTGCCCTCCTCTGGACTGCCTCTATCCTGTCTATGTCCTTGTGGAGATGGGGTCTCCAGAACTGGACACAGTATTCCAGATGGGGTCTCACCAACTGTCTGTACAGAGGATAACAACTTCCTGTTTTCTGCTGCTGATGCCTCTCCTATACATCCCAGTATACCCCCAGCCCTCCTACTGCCTTTTCACATTGCTTGCTAACCTTAAGGTCATCTGATATGATTACCCCAGGTCTCTTTCCTGTTTTGTTGTTGTTACTACCTCCCACCCATTGTGTATTCTTCCCTGGGTTCTTGTTTCCCAGGTGCATTATTTTGCACTTTTTGCATTGAATCTTAGCTGCCATATGTCTGACCATTCCTCCATCCTTGCCAACCTTTTCATCCTTTCCACGCCTCCTGTGTATCAACCCTGTTGCAGATCTTTGTGTCTTCTGCAAAAAGGCATACTTTTCCTTCCAGTCCCTCTGCAATGTCACTGATGAAAACATTAAAAAGGACTGGACCCAATACTGAACCCTGTGGTACCCCACTGGTAACCGCCCTTTCTTCAGAGTGGACTCCATTTACAATTACCTTCTGTGTCCTGTTGTCCAGCAAATATTTTACCCAGGCTACCACCCTGGGACCCACTCCCAGGCTGGTTAATTTGACTAATAATCTTTTGTGTGGGACTGTGTCAAATGCCTTGCTAAAGTCTAGGTAGGCCATGTCCACAGCCCCTCCCTGGTCTACTACTTTGGTCACCCAGTCAAAGAAATCTATTAGATTCATCTGACTTGACTTTCTCGCTCTGAACCCATGCTGCCTTGGATCCTGTGCTCCACTGACCTCTAGGTACTCGACTATTCTTTCCTTCAGAAGTGACTCCATCACTTTTCCTACCACAGAGGTCAAACTGACAGGTCTGTAGTTTCCTGCCTCTGTCTTGGTCTCACTTTTGTGAAGGGGAATCACATCTGCCTTCCTCCAGTCCTCGGGTACCACACCATCCTCCCATGATTTATTAAAAAGAGTAGCCAGTGGTTTCACTAGTTCCTTCCTTAATTCTTTTAAATCATCATACTCAAAGAAGCAAGAAGCCTTAAGTGCAGGGAACTGTTGGAAGTGAACTGAAATCTTGGACATTTTTGTGCTTCAAGCAGCTGGCTGTATTTGTTTTGTTGGTTACTGCTTCCAAGGAGCGATATTTTGGAGTTTTTTACTTTTTTGGATTTGACTAATTTGACTAAGAAAGAGAGGCAAGAAATAATTATTGAAGACTTTTGAGAAATGTGTACGAACTGAGTCATCTAATTATCATCTGCTTGTGTTTAGTTTTATAATTGTATTAAGACCTGGAGCTTGTCCATTGTTAAGATCACATGGGATTCGCTGTGCAATATTAATTTGAATTAATCAAGTTTAATAAGTATTTTTTTTTTCTTCTTTTTTTGGATATTTTTTACTTGAGGAAACTCAGGTGTGTATTAAAAATGCCAGTGGAAACTAGAAGTAGGAAATCACCTACTTCTGAAGCCAATATGAAAATTAAAAGGGTAAATTAACATGCAAAGAAAGACCATTTAAGGGTAATGAGAACTTTAAAGTTCTGAAGGAGAGGTTTTGTAAAAACAAGAAAAAAATCATCTCTGAGGGGTATGAGGAGGGGAAGGTAAATACAGAGGAGATGAAAGAAAAAGATAAGACAGAAGATAGGGATAATGATGTTAAATTAATCATTGAAACAGGGAGAACCAAGTTTCAACCTTTAATTACTGATGTATGGAAATTTAAGCAAAAACAGAGCGAGGAACAGGAAGGGGGACAAAAAAACAGCTGTCTCAACCTGAATTCAGATTTAATTGAGCTGGTAAACAGTGAAGTAACTAAAACAGTGGAAGACATTAGGGAAACTATAAGAACTAATCGAAGGATTGAAAAGAAAATCAGTGACATAAAAAAGAACTTCAGGCTGGATTTAGATGGGTCGTATAATTCAGCTATAAAAAGTGATAGGGGGTCTCTTTTGGATCATAATAGGAAGGAGGAGTCTATGTATACTCTAAAGGATATTAATAGTGATAGTTGTTTACAGCAGAGTATAGAGTATGGGGAAATGAATGAAACCTTGTATATGAGTCCAGAAGAAGAGAAAATTCCTGAAATGGAGATATTGACTAGGGGATTGTATCATGGCATTACAAAACCCTTTGTTAGCAAATGCAATGATCTATGAACAATTGATTATGTCAAAACAAGAACTCTCATTTATTAAGGGAATTTGGATGGAAAATAAAAAGGATAGATTGTATTTATGAAAGTGTTAATAGGGATGTTAAATTCTATACAGAAGACTCTGAAAAACAGGGTAGTAATGTTGAAACAAGTCAATTGGTTTGTGATTTATCCCTTCTCTCTGAGCTTTCTAAAACAAGTGTGAGTGATAAGCCACACTTAGATCTCAGAATAAATAAAGATTCTTTAGAACAGGACTTGGAATTAATTATGCTACCAGAGGGATATGAAAATCTGAACAGCATAATGGAAGAAATAAAGGCAGGAAATTCAGAATTATGGGAAAAAGGGACAGCTCAAGAAAAGAAGGAGACTGAAAAATCAAAAAGGGGCGATCAGAATTTGAATTCTGGAAGAAGGTTGATTATAGAAGAAAGTATTAGAAAGGTAGAGATAGTGGATGAAAATTTAAAGAAGGAGAATAAGGGGAAACAAATTAAGGTGTGGAAAAATGTTAATAGACAAAAAAATAAAAAGTTTATACAGAATCTTGGGGTTAAAAATATGGGTAAGATACGAAATATAAAAATAAAAAAAGAAAGAGAGAATCGACAAACAAAAATAAAAAAGAAAAGGTGGATAAGGCTTTAAGTACTAACAAGGAGCTAAATGGAAATATCACAATGGATTTGACAGATAACCTAGAAATTAGGAGTTTGATAGAAGAGGTTGTAAATGATAGAAAGGAAAACATTGAAGTAGAACAACATTTAAAAGAATTTTTGAAAAGGACATTGGGAAACAGACTACATGTTACCTATCTATAAAGTTTCAATCATGCCAGATGAAACGGAATGTAAATTAGACACCCATGTGAAAAAATTTATAGAGGTAATTCTACAGGGGAATGGAAAATATGAGGGTGTAACAAATGAGGTTAGTGTTATCAGACCTCTACCTGATACAGAAATGCTTTTTATTGTTTCAGATCAATATTTTGTACTTAAAGTTATAGAAAATCAAAAGAAAAGAATGAAAGATCTAGGATTTGAATTAGATAGAGTGGTAACTATGAGGTCTATGTTTCCGGAGTTCTTTTTAGAGAATAAAGAATTGTTGAAAAAGGAATTTCCTATCTCAATCTATGGGATTGATAACTTCTTAAATTAATCTCCTCGTAATTTACAATTTAAGGTTATAGACTATTTACAAAATCTGTTAAAAGATAACAAATTGTATGGATAAATTGATAAAGTTAAATGATGGGAGAACCAAGGGCAAATAACCATTTGGTTTAAGACCGAACAAGACTATCAATCTTTCCTCTCTAACTCAGGAAGGTTGGACAAGATAGATATAATATGAAAGGTGAAAATGAGAATACGTGGGACAATAAAGAGAGAAGAGATCATTTAAAATGGGTAAATCTAATCAAAATGACTAATAGGTTCCAGATTCTACAGGAAATAGGCGAGGATTGACAGATGAAAAGGGATGAATTAGAAAACAATAGAAACACAGATTCTAATATTTTATCTTGGAATGTCACTGGATTAGAGGAAGACTTGCAGATCCATTATTTATAAATTATTTAAAGCAGTTTGATATTATCTGTTTGTAAGAAACTTGGATGAATAAGGAAATACATATTGATGGATATAAGATGTTCAACAAAGGGGCAACCAAAATAAGTAAATGTGGTAGATTATCGGGTGGTCTTTTAACTTGGGGAAAGATTGCAAAACAAATAAAGTATGAAGAACATGTAGTAGATTCAAATCATATATTAGCAATTATCTTGATTGTAAGAAATAAAAGAACCCTTATCCTTAATGTGTACTTCCCTCCAGTGGGATCTAAATATGAAGATAATAATGTTGTTGAAAAACTGGGTTTTGTAATAGAAAAATGGAAATTAAGTGAGATTGATGCAAGAATAATTATTCTGGGGGATTTTAATGCCAGGGTGGGACACAGCCTGGAGCCCACTGGTGAAATTCAAGAGGCTTGTGCAGCCCTGGGTTCACAGAAACTAAAAATGAGCAGGGTGACAAAGGACAAGAAGAGTTGTAAAAGAGAAAAACAAGTTGTACAAGGCCTGGAAGATAAGAATATGCTTTTGATCAATGGACGGTCTAATGGAGACTCTTTTTGGGAATTTACTTATTTGGGGGTGAGAGGTGTTTCTATAATTGATCTTTGTTGGATAACTTTATCCTTAGTGAAATATTTTGTGGATCTTTCCTTAGGGAAACAGACAGCGTGCATTTCCCATTAGAGATTAAAATCAAAATGAATCAAGGGGAATTAGATAGAAATATTCAAAAACAAAATATTCGTAGAGTTAAAAAAGGGGTAAGATGGGATTTGATACAAAATTATAAATCAACAGTATTATTAAAAAATAATGGGATAAGGGATGATATTATAGTAAATTTACAGTATGTACCGGGTGATCAATTTTAGGTTTATATATAATGACTATGACAAAGATTTCTAAGATCATAACTAAAGCCATGACATTTAAAGAAAAAAATGGTAGCAAATGGTATGATGGGGAGTGTAAGGCTCAAAAAAGGAAGGTAAATCAATGTGTAAGGTATACTGTTAAAAACCAGACCAAAATTAATAAATTTACCCTAAATAGATTAAGAAGAGAATATAAAAAACTTACAGAAGAAAAGAAACAATCTTTTAGAAAAAGATTATGAGAACAATTTGAGAAGGCTACGTAGGCAAAATATAATAGAAAATATTGGCAAACAGTAACTTATGGCTGGGACAATATACCTTACACAATAGAGAATCATTTAGAGCCTTCTTTGTGGTATAATCATTATAAATACCTTTTTTATAATATGGATGTCCAGAATGACTTAACACATAAGGGAAACTGGAGACCACTGGAAGTTAGTATATCTGAAGAAGAAATTCTTTTGGCTATTGATACAGCTAAAAGACATAAAGCTCCAGGACCGGATGGAATTCCCATTGATATTATAAAAGATGACCCAGAACTTTGGATTCCAATTCTTAAAAGATTGTTCAATCTCATAATTGAAATAGGAAGAGTCCCATTAACATGGAGAGAAAATATTATTATACCATTTTATAAAAAAAGGTGATAAATCTAATCCAAATAATTATAGACCCATAAGTCTTTTAGATATAACACAAAAGTTATTTATAAGGATAATTAATACCAGAATAATGACATGGCTGATTAAGAAAGAAATCCTGAATGAAGGACAAGCAGGTTTTCAACCAGATCACTCTACATTAGATCAATGTTTTGTATTATCACATCTGATTTACAAATATATTTATATTAAGAAACAAAATTTTTTTTTGTGTATTCATTGACCTTAAATCAGCGTTTGATAGAGTCAATAGAGAAAAATTATGGGAAACACTGAGGAAATATGAGTCAGATGAGTCAATTATCTGTTTGCTTAAATTGCTATATAGCAATAATTATACTAGGGTCAGATATAATAAGATGGGTGATACTACTTCCAAATTTCCATCTAATACTGGCCTGAGACAAGGATATGTTTTGTCACCTGTGCTCTTTAATATATTCTTAAATGAAGTATTAGAGGTTTTGGATGACCCAGGGCTACACATGCCTAGGTTGGGCTCCAGGCGGTGCCCCCTACCTGGCATATGCCGATGATGTCATTTTAATGGCAACTAGCTTTTTGGGTATTAAAAGAAGTTTGAAGAAATGTTATGAAAAATCTGTTGAAGCTGACTTAACAATTAACTATGATAAAACAAAATTTATGATATTTAATAGAAATCATTTGAAACCGAACAATATACCAGATTTGTACTGTATAAATAATAAGATTGAATATGTAGAAACATTTTGTTATTTGGGTTTAACATTTAAATATAATCTTGGGTGGCAAGAACATATATTCACTTTGACTCCGAAAATAAAATGTTTAACCCCAACAATAGAGTCTTTCTCTTATAAATATGGAGGTCAGTCTATTAAGGGCTTGTTAAGGGTCTTTAGTGCAAAAATAAAGACACAGATTTTCTATGGGTCTGAAATATGGGTACAATGTGATAGTGAAAGACTTGAATCCTGTATGAATAAATTTTATAAAACTCTATTAGGGTTGCCAAATAGTGCAGCATCTGTACTAGTTAGACTTGAAATTGGGCAGTTCACAATAAGAAAAGAAATAGAACAAAGATCATGTATATATTGGCTAAAAATACATAAAATGCTAAGTCAGAGATTATCTAGGGCATGCATGGAGAAGCTATTCTATTATAATCAATTAGGATATAACTGTCCTGGGTTGTATGCACTGCAGAAATTACTCAAACCATGTGGACTTCTTCAGAGCATACCTGATAGTTTGGTAAAACCAGATATAGAAATTAAGCATATAGTTAAAACCAAAATTATGGATATTTATGCTCAGAGAGAAATGGCTTTAAGCAAGAATTATAAAGTAAGTGCTTGACTCTCAAATAATAATATGAGAGTATATGGGATAAAGAGATATCTATATATAATAGAAAATCCTGTTTTAAGAAAGAAATTTACTAGACTTAGATTTGGATATATAGATAGTCAGACCCTAAGAAGATTATATGGAAAATCAGACTCAGATATGTGTGCTTGTCATAAAAGTAAAGATGATATAGCTCATCTACTTTTATTCTGCCCATTATATAATATGGAAAGGTCAAAAATGTTGGGGGATGTTCTTGCCACCCTGGAAATGGATTCATTTTACAAAATTAATTATTTATTGAACTCAGAAGAAAGGGTTATTGTGGAAAAAGTGGCAAGGTTTGCTAAACTGTGTAAAACAGAAAAAGACATATTCACAAGAATGAAAAACTATACCTGAGTGTAATTTAGGCTGAAGTATGTTCATGTATGATATTTAAGTGTATTTATTGATAATATTTAAATAGTTGTGTGTCTTTTTTTGCTGTTTTTAATTGTGATGACAATTGTGTTTGTCAACAATAAATTTGTACTTGAACTTGAATATATTCCATAAACGTTAAGGTCTTCAGTGTTGTAACAGGATTTCATACCTGATAATATCAATTGTAAGTATAAGTGCCAAATAAAAAAAAATACTTGTCAAGGACCACCAAAAAAACTGAGACCACGAGTCTGATATGTACATATTTCAATAAAGTGCCTGTGTATAACAAAACATGTACAGAAACAGTCTAAGGAATCTGAATAAAGACTAATAGCAGTTAAATTACCCCCCCCTTTTCCCAGGGAAAGATAGCTAGTTAGAAGGAAATGTATGTACAAAAGTCTTAATACACCATCATTCACACCAATCAATGCAATATTTACCCAAAGGAATTAAACCTTTCATGAACCTCCAAGTAAATGAGATATGCATCTGTCCTCGCACAGGTTATGTGGGGGAGACAAAGCAACAACTCTGCACTAGAATGAATTCACACAGGCATTCTATTAATATGAAGATGACTGACAAACCAGTGGCACAACACTTCTCCCAGGATGGCAACTCAATCTCGGATATGTCTGTGATGGCCATAAAAAGACATCTCAATGGTACACAACAGAGATGGGCTTCTGAAATCAGATTTATTTTACTTCTCAATAAGGTGGAAGATAGCATGAACACTGATGTCGGGTTTATGACACATTATTCCACTTAAACTTACATAGACCTTTACTTCAAAGGATGGACATAATTACTTTAGTTCTTCAGCGAGCCTTTGAATTTTTTATTCTTATATTTATAGAATCCCCTTTATCTGGTTATCTACAGTACATGTTGGCTTCTCACCTTAGTACTGTGTGAGTGTGTGTGTGTGTGTGTTTGTGTGTATGTGTTAGTGTGTGGGGTGTTAGTGTGGCATGGAGTAATTTTTATGTGGGTGTTGGGATTTTTTTGTGGGTTTAGTGGTTGTGGATTTTGTGGTGATGTTGAGGTAGGCTTTTATTCAGACACATGACATAATGGTGTTACAGTAGCTAGGACTCTTAGTTCACATATATAGTGACTATTATTTCCTTCTACTAGTTGTCTGTGGTTGGATTACATACAGTACTGTCACATTTTAAAATTATGTACATATCAAGATACATCTCTCATTTATTAGGGGGTTCATGAAAGGTTTAATTCCTTTGTGTAAATATTGCAATGATTTGTGTGAACAATGGTGTATTAGGACCCTTTTTCATATATCTCCTTCTAACTAGATATCTTTCCCTTGGAAAAAGGGGGAGGGGAGGTGAAGGGATTTAATTCCTATGTGTTTTTGTTCAGATTCCATAGACTGTTTCTGTACATGTTTTGTTATACACTGACACTGTACTGAAATCTGTACATATCAGGCTCATCGTCTCAATTTCTTGGTGATCCTTGACAAGTATTTTTTTTATTTGGCACTTATACTTACAATTGAAATTATCATGTATAAAATCTGGTTAAAACACTGAAGACATTAAAGTTTATGGAATATATTAACTGGTTAAACGTATAGCTGGGAAAATGTCTCAAGCTAAGTTCTAGATTACATTATGTGTAAACCCTCTATATGCCATATATATATATATATATATATATATATATATATACATATATATATATATATATATATATACACACACACACACACATATATTTATATACACACACATATATATAGGGGATATGACATGGCCTGAGTGAAGATATCATATTTATCTTCACGAGAGGCCAATGATATATTGATATCTCATGAGTGGCGAAGCCACGAGTGAGATATCTTGATGTCATTGGCCTTGAGTGAAGATAAATATGATATCTTCACGCAGGCCATGTCATAATCTGTTTATACAAACATATGTTTGGGCTGAATTGTAATGGAACCCCTCCCTGAACACAAACCAAAACACACCCACAACCCAGAACACAAGGGATAACATGTTCTCAAAAATAAAAAAATATATATGGTAGACTCTGCCAGTTTCAAAATATAAATAATGTTATCTGGTTGATTCTGCCATTATTTTTAGCTAAAAATGTAATTTAAGCACTTATCTGGTTGATTCTGCCACTGTGATAGTCAGCCGAGCATATTACTTTCACTTTCCCCCTTAAAAGTAACGTGACCGAGTGGCATGAAGATCGACCCGTTAGGAGATTACAGCAGTTAGTAGTAAAGAGGTCTACACCCATTTAGTTGCAATTCTGTATTACTTTTTGAAAAATTGACGACTATATTCAGAAGACAGAGAGAGTGTGAGTCGGCAGCATCATAGAAGCAGGAGGAAGCGCGAGTGTGTGTTGCTATAGCAACGAATGCTCGCCGGTCCTCCTGCTGTTGTGAAGCTGCTGACTTTCTGTCTCTCTCTCTCTGACTTCTGAATATAATCAGCAGCTTCCCAAAAAGAAATACAGAAGTACAGAGGATTATTTTTAACTAAATGGGTACAGACCTCTTTACTATGAACTGCTGTAATTTCCTAATGGCTCGATCTTCGTACCGATCAGTCACGCTACTTTCAAGGGGGAAAGTGAAAGTAATATTCTCAGTTGAATGTCACAGTGGCAAGATCAACCAGATAAGTGCTTAAATTAAATTTTTAGATAAAAATAATTGGCAAGATCAACCAAATAGAGGTGTGCGTGTGTGTGTGTGTGTGTGTGTGTGTGTGTGGTTTGGGGGGGACAGGTTTTAAACAGAAGAGACAGGGCAATGTAAAGTGACAGACTTTCACTTTCAATTGAATGATGTATAGGAATGTGGAGATATCACTATGATGTATAGGAACATGGGGATATCAATTATATCTTCATAGCCATAGTGATATCTCCATGACCTGTCTCAGATATTACTTTTTATCCATGAATTTATTCCTAACATATGTTGTATAAATACAAATACATATATATATATATATATATATATATATATATATATATATATATAACATTTCTGTTTATTTTATTTATTTTGGGGGACTTGTTTAAATTGCAATTTTGTCTCATTTTAGCATGTATTATTATCTACAGGTTTGCCTTTCATTGACTGTGTTCTTTAACATACAACGGCACTTGCAATTAAAGTTGCAAGCTTCTTATCTTACATGTAATTAGTGAGAATAGTATCCTAAGGTTTTGTTTTCATTAGACTGTTTTTTTGAAACATACCGAGACATTTTAAAATTTATGTGAGGAGAACTCTGTGCTTGTTGCTATCTTCTGATAATCTTTGATCTCCCTGACTTTTCAGCTAAAAGCATACTGGTATTAATTAGCTTCTCTGGCATAATCTTCTGTTATGTTTCGAATGAGTATGTTATACCAGCGAGAATTATTTCTGTCTTTTATGCATTATCTGAGTTATAATAGTATGGGATTTTCTAAATAACTGTCATAAAGCTTCTGAAGAAGGATGTGGTTTGTCCAAAAACACTAGAGCCCTTTGTTATTTTGTTGTAACATCTATGTTGGTCCAGTAAAAGGTATCTTATTTATGTCATTCACCAAGGTGGTGGTGGATAGTACTTATAGTAAGTAGTGATATCTTAAAGACAAATAAAGTTACCATGCCTCATTTTGAGAAAATATGGTGGTTATGGCTAGCACCAGAGACCCTTTGAAGTTTAAACTGGGGTGCTGGTAATAATACTAACTTCCCAGTAAGGTGGAAGATTAAGGCTAAGGGCAAGGTATCCGCTTATTTAGTAAGTAAGAAACAGCAAATGGACCCTGTAAATTATTAGAAGGGAACTCGGTTCCATGTTAGGATTCTCCTAGCTCTTAACCAGAAACTTTGTGGAGTTATAAACCCTAATCTTGGGCCAAATTGTTTCTGTCATGTGGATAATACTAAAGGTAAGGTGGATATTTTATTTGTAAATGGAATGCAAGAAGCATTTGTAACAAAACAGAAAAAAAATAGGGAATTCATAACTCTAAATGAACTTGATTTTCTCATTCTGTTAGAAATCTGGTTATCCAACAGAGTGAATGATAGGGAGGTACAGATTGTGGAGTATAATTCCTACTGAGCAGACAGGAATAAAAGAGGCAGAGGATTGTTTTTCAGCTCATTTAAATGTATCTATTCTGGATAACTGCTGTGAGTACCTGACAGTTGAATTCAAGCCCAAGTCTGGGAAACTGATGCTAATTTGGGGGTGTTTCTGACTACCAAAGTATTATATGATAGGCATTCTCAGCTTATCTGAAATATTGATGTCCTATGCAACATCTCACAAACTACTTCTATTGAGGGACTTCAATGTGAGTTGGTTGGTAGAGGAAGAATATCGAAGTATCTAAAAATGTTTCTGTTAGCCTAGGGATAGAACAACTGGTAATGCAACAGACCGATATAACTTGAAGAAACCTACCGATGTATCTCTTCTAGACCAGATTTTAATAAATTGCCAAGAAGGGGGTGTTATGGTGAACATATTTAAGGATTATAACACTATTTATTGTATAACTGGCAGAGCTAGAATCCATGGCAGTCCAAAACTGCTCCGATTTGGATCTTTCAGAGTTTTTTTTTTGTCTCTTCTAGCTGATTTGGAAGGAATTGATTGGGGCAGAGTCAAACTGATTCCAGAGCTTGATTTAGTCTCAGATTATTTGGTCTCTAAATTGAGACATGTCTATGACAGACATATGCCAATAAAACTGAGAAAATAGAACAATTATTCAGCAGATTGATATTCTCCCCTCCTAATGAAATGAAGGCATGAAAATGATAAGTTGTGGAGAAAGGCTCAGAAGAATAAGACATTGGGAAATTGGGGACTATACAGGATGGCAAGGGACAAATATGGAAATTAATACAATGGAAGTGAGGAATACTAAAAAATCATTTTTAGAAAGAAAACAGCAGAAGAGGCATGTGATTTTAAAAATGACAGACCACTATTAAATAAATAAATAAATGGGAACTGAGCTAGTGATGTAAACGTACAAATTGTGAAAGATAAGGGACAACAAATGCCAAATGATATCTTGGCAGATTAATACTTTCTTTGTCAACCCAGGAATTGCTTTTCCTGAGCAGGGCAATGCAGCTCAGTTTTCAGTTGATCTTAATAACCCTTTTGTGTTTGATGATATTCCATAACATGAGCTTCTTGAAGCACTGCTTATGTTGAAGGTTAACATGACTAGTGACAGTAGCAGAACCATTAGTTTGTCTGTTTAACTGGTCATTGGCCTCAGTAGTTATCCCATAGGGTTTGAAGCTGGCCAGGGGCATCCCCAATTTTAAAGGGTGTAGCCCTGGTAAGATGACCAGCTTTCACCCTATTTCCCTTCTCCCAGTTATATCCAAAATTGTTGAACAGTTAGTTGCTAGACAATTTCAAACTTATTTTGAAAAGAGTAGGCATTATAATGTTCTTCAGTCCATGTTCAGAAAAGCATACAGTACCATCTCTGATAATGTCAACAATGATAATGACAACAGGAAGCATACTGGGGTAATCTTTGTTTATATCTCCAAAGCTTTCGACATGGTGGACTACATGGTCCCACTGTGCAAATTAGAGAGGGTGGGGAAACAAGCCAACACATTAAGGTGTCTATGTCTTATTTTGAGAATAGCAAACAGTGTACTATGGTAAAATGGAGACTATCTCAGAAGTAGTTAAGAATTTCCACGAGGCTTACCACAGGACTCAGTTCTGGACAACTTTTGTTTTTAATTATCATACGAGATTGGGAGATTGCACTGGAGACATATCTTGCCATTCATATACAGATGATACAGTGATCTTTGCCTCAAATACATCCTCCATGCTGGTGCAGGAAAAGCTGCAAAGCAGCTTTAACAGGCTTCAACATTTCTTTACATGCTACAAATTAAAGTTAAATAAAGGGAAAATCAAACTCATTATATTTGGATCTCCTGCCAAGCTGAGATGTTACCCTATCCAATGTTAAAAATTACTGCAGACAATGGAACCTCCTTAGAGCAGGTTAACACCTACAAATATCTGAGTTTTTTTGGGGGGGGTAGAACCTAGCAGCTCTGTTAATATTCATGTCACTGAATTGGAAAAGAAAATTGGTATTTGTGCTGGATTACTATATAAATATTTAAACTTTTTTGAGCCTAAACTTGATATGAAGAGCATTATGGCACAAGTGTTCCCATTATTTGATTGTGGGGATGTGCGATATGGTTACTCTTCTAAAGACATGATACACCATCAGGATGTTGTCTGCAATCACTTAGCTAGGTTAGTATTAGAATGTTCCAAAATATACATCACTGGGAACTTTATAAGAGATTTGGTGGATCCCACCAACCAAAGAAAACTCTGTAAAACAGTCTGGTCTGTAAAAAGCATATATGGCTTAGTGCCAAAGTACTTAGGATGTCACCTTGAAAAATGAACCCCAAAACCTTTCCAAAATAACACTGCACCTTTGGAGCTAGCTGTACCCAGGAACAGAACAACCAGATCAATGTATTCTTAGAGTCACATGAGCCCACAATTTTGGAATCAACTGCCATCAGCGTTAAGGGTCATCTCAAGTAAAAAGCCCCAATTAAATAGGATGAAGTTGTGGTTTTTAAAGTCAGTTCTAGAGTTAAATGTTTTTTTGTCCATGGCTCTTGGAAGTTAAATGATGTTAAGTATTGCTGTGCAATAACTGTATTATGTCTATTGTGCCTAATATATGTAAATTTTTTACTACTGTACTTGTTATATCATTTTATTTATTTTTGTAATTATATGTAATTTGCTATTGCAACTGATGTGTGACTACTGGATGCCACTGCAATGAGCTGTGCTCAACGGTTTTATCCCATCATAAACACTGAAACTGAAAAACTGAAATTGTTCCTCCCTACTTCAGATGGAGATAATGATCTTTAGCCTTTTGTTTTAGCTGCTGTGGGGAAGCCAGAGGATTACTATTAAATGGAATGATCACTTATCAGTTTATAATAATGGATGGTCTGGGTATGATTACTCTTGTTTGTTTGTTTTTTGTTAATAATTGTATCTTCCTATTTAGTATTGCAAGGCAGCTGCTTCTGGCTTCTAATACAGTTTCCGCATCTTTGTATGTAATTTGGGTAAAGAAGCATATGGCAAAGTAAACAGAAAGGCATTTAAATTTTTCTGGGAAAGTACTCTCCCACATATCTTTCTTATCTGGGTTTAGCTTTAAAAAGATAAATGAGCAGGATATAACAACAAACTAGTTGTAAACAAGTTCCAGGACATCTTTGTTTCATTTTATTCAAGATAATAAATTTATGCCTACACCAAAATTTAATGTGTGCCCTGCACCCATAGTTCCATTGGTTTTAAAGTAACTTATTGAGAAAAGAGTACAGCCAAACTTTGGGATTTTGTGTGGTCATGTTTCCACGGATGCCTAATTATATTAAATAAACATAAATATAGAAGTATTTCTGAGCATTATTGTCCTAGATCTCTTTGCACTAACTAGTTAGAGACAATGGAGCACTTGTCTTTCGAGTGCCCTTTTAGTAATCAGTTTTGGTCTGTACTTGCAAGTCATTGAATACACCTTTGTTTTTATCATTTACATATGAAGCATTAATACTGGGCACAATTAAACTGACTGGAGTACATTCACTTTAACCACTCTTCTGCAAAACTGTCAGTACATACTTCAACAAACGGAGGCCACTCACCAGGATCTCATTTATGAAATGTCTTTTTAATTACATAAGACATATGCTTTTGAATTCTCTCTAGTCAGGTATTTGTTATACTTGGTGGAAGAACCTCTTTTGGGTTTCCTAGTGTCATACCAGGACTGAACAGTTGGATAAATCACTGTATTTTTTTTTTGTTTTTATACTTCTGTAGTACAAAGGTTAACTTTGTGTGATTGTTCTATGGTTAGTGGGCAGTATTCGTTTTTCTGTCTTTTCACAGGATCTGGGCAGAGGACTGAGTTTTCTTGTTTTTTTATAACGTATGATGTACATTGTTTTGTTTAGTGCAGAATTTTCAAATTCCAACAGATCAAACTTTCACCAAATTTTTGAAATTCAACTGAAATTCCGCTGAATTTCATTGGAAATGGAAGGGTGGAATTCTACAGCTGAAAAACGCAGAATGAGTTTTTCCACAACATTTCCGCAGAATTTTATTCCACATATCTCAATGCATTCTGTGTAAATTATTGTGGAATGATTTTCCCCATAAAAGATGCTGTTTCACACAATATTATTCCACAGATCTCAATATTTTCCACAGAAATGGTTGAAAAATTATTTTTCATGGAAAAATGCTATTCCATGGAATATTATTCCACAGATCACAGCAGGAGGAACTCTGCAGAAGAAGAACCAGTGAAATTTCAGCAGAAATTCTGCCTGTAGAATGGTCATTCAATGCAAGTTCTGCCCATGGAATTCCATATTCTGCACAGCGCTAGTTCTGTTTTTTTCAATAAAAAATTCCCCTACACTTCATTGATAAATGCCCAGAAATCTTTTAATCCTACCTGGACAATGTCCAGAGATAGGCAAAAGGGACCTCAGTTTAGTGTCTCAATAGAATGATAGCACCTCAGCAATGCAGTATGACCCTAGTGTAGTCAGTTATGGGTATTACCCCAAGCACTGCTGTGAGGCTAGAACACATGACTTTCTGATCCTTCAACTCTATAGACAAGCGTACTATCTAGTGAGCAACTAAAACTGATAACATGATATCTTGTGGGACACTAGGTGGTGACACAGAAACGTCTGATGCAGTTATGGTCCAGCTTCCATTGCTAACCACTCAGTTATGGAAACAACCAATTAAAAACCACTAAAATGTACTTACCACCAGGAGGGTTTATTTGAGTCTGTAAAAAGATGTCCTGGTTGCTCATTGCAACACCAGAAAGGAATGTATGTGTGATTCACATGGGAAAACTCAGGAACTTTAATTGGCTGAACTCTCATAGCTCAGTTGGTTAAGAGCTAAAGCACAGATTGCTGAGGTCCTAGGTTCAAATCCCAGTGAGAGTCACATTTTTCCTTTCATTTCTAAAATTGGATTTCTACATTTTCCTTGCAGTGGCTTATACTGCACTTGGGAGAGACTGTGGAGGAGTTATTTGAGTCTGTAAAAAGACTTCCTGGTTGCTCATTACAACACCAGAAAGGAATGTATGTGTGACTCACATGGGAACACTCAGGGGACTTAATTGACTGAACTCTCATAGCTCAGTTGGTTAAGAACTAAAGCACAGATTGTTGAGGTCCTAGGTTCACATACCAGTGAGAGTCATGCTTTTCCTTTCATTTCTACAATTAGATTTCTAAATTTGCCTCACAGTGGTATATAATGCACTAGGGAGAGATGGAGAAGGAATTATTTGAGTCTGTAAAAATAATTCCTGGTTGCTCATTTCAACACCAGAAAGGAATGTGTGTGTGATTCACATGGGAACACTCAGGGGTCTTAATTGGCTGAACTCTCATAGCTCAGTTGATTAAGAGCTAAAGCACAGATTGCTGAGGTCCTGGGCTCAAATCCAAGTTAGAGTCACACTTTTCCTTTCATTTCTACAAATGGATTTCTAAAATGTACTTAAAAATGCTTTCAAGTATGTGAAAGTTTATATTAGTGGAATGTCCCTCCATACTGTGGGATTATTGAAGAAATAAGGTCTTGTGAGTGTAAATACCCTGGATTTCACGTCAAACCATTTACTATCCTAACAGGTACCTATTGAGACAATAACTAACCTCAGTGTTGGACATAAGTGAAAATAGTATGGCTTTTCAACTAAAAAGGAAAATGTTTTGGTAGAATTCTTATTCCATCTGAATTTCACATTGGAAAAATGCTGATCTTAAATTGTGCTAGTGGAATGCCGCATTCTACCATAAGAAATCTACATTAAATCTACAGCAGGTTCTGCCTACAGGTGGCCAGTGGAATTATTTGATCTGTGCAAAATTATGAATTCCACCTATAGAATTGCCATTCTACTTCAAACATTTTCAATGGATTTTCTTTAAAGAGTACAGGAACTTAGTTATAACTGGCAGCTGTTTATAATGTTTTCACTTACAGAAATGTTATCAACAAGAGTTTTAACTCTCATGGTTTGTGTACAGAAATGTGAGCATAGTTCTGATAGGGCAGTAGTTCATGCTTAACATTCTGTACACAAACTGTGACATAGTGAAAACTCCAAATTACTGGTTCCATGAAGAGAACTATGCAGAATGTTGTCCATAAAAAGAAATAGTTAAAATACAGTTTTTCACATCACTGTCTATTTAGGTACAGTTAAACAGAGCTCTGTTGGAGGTAAGTCTTCCATTTCTGTAACCAGGAACGTTACTAGCTGCTGCCAGTTAGCACAGATTTCACATCCCTTTTATAGTACATGAAATTCTGCCGGTACATAATGCATGGGATTTATAATATAATCTATGGATTTTTTTTTATAATGTTAAAGGTAAACTACAGATTTATTTCCCATCATTTCTTTTGCATATAGAATAGAAGAGACACCAATGAAAGCTCTAGAATGTTTACTCAAGGTTACATAAACTGGAGATAATGTTACTGCAGTTTTTCTTTTATGTACAGTAATGTACAACAGACATGTATTTAAACTGTATCCCTTTTTCTTCTCCTAGATAAAATGCTAAATATCTGCAGATGCTACCAGGGTAGAATTATCTGCAAACAGTGCAAGTTAGCAAAGTTCCACCGCAAGCAGAATTGTGCAGTTCTGCCCAGCATTATTAATTACCCAGGTGAAATCCATGGATTCTGTGAAAATTGTTCTGCATGTATAAGGCAGAATGTTGAGTGACTCCAGCCTTTGAAAATGCTTGCCCAAATCCAATTAAACTATTTGAGAAAAGTATAATGTAAACTTAAAATATGTTACATATATTTCAACCGGTGTGTTACACATTTTATATACTGGGCTTGTAAAAATAAGAAATATATTGGGCCTGCTTCCCAAAACTTTGTGCAAGCCCAGGACCCTGCACCTGATTCTCTATGAGGTAGGGTCCTGGTGGCAAAGACCCATAACTTGTGGCAACTGTGCCCATGCACCAAACAGAGGCCGCATCTAGATGGGTTGCCGCAAGCTATGGGACAGATGTGCACCATCCTAGGGAATCCCTAGTGGTCTAGCAAACCCCCCAACCTCAATCCACATTGTAATAAAATAAATCACGTGTCTGGTGACATAGTGGTCCCCCCCAGCCCCGATCCCCCTTTCATTAAAAACGTCAAGTCCCTGGTGGCTGCAGGTCCCCTTCAGCCCCACTCCTCCTGTCTATACAAAATTCACTGCCCTACTGGCTAGCAATTACCCCCCAAGCCCTGATCCCATTTTCATTAAAAACATCATTCCCTGGTGGCTAGTGGTCTCCCCCAGCCCCAACCCCCATTGTAATAAAATTAATCATGCCCCTGGTGCCTAGAGGTCCCTCCAATCCCAGTTCCCTTTTCATTAAAAGGATTCATGTCCCTGGTGGCTAATGGTCACCCTCATCCCCGATGTCCCCCATAAAATATTCATAAATCTGTCCCTGGCAGTCTAGCGGGCCCCCTTCCCTATCTTCAATTGGCCAGTATAATACAATAGATAACTTTTTCTGGTGGTCTCTTGGACCCCCCATGCAGCCCGGCAGGCAATGCCCCACTACCCCACTCTCCTCATCCTATCCCCAAGCTGGAGACTGGCAGAGCCCTCCACTCTCCACCATGGCCGGCTGCCGACAGAGCTGTCAATGAGAACATACTGTATACAGGATGCACTCATAGAGTGACAGCTCTATCAATCAATGAGCCCAGTAGGCAATGCCCACCACCCCACTCCCCACTGTCCCACCCCCGACACAGAACTCTGCTGTTCACCACAGCCAGCTATCCACTGAGCTGTCAATGAGCATATACTGTAGACAGTGAATGCTCATTGACTGACACAGCTGCAGCATTTCAGGTAGTTGTGGCTAGCACCAGAAACCCTCAGAGACATAAATTCAAAGGAGTATCTCAGTAGACACAGTTGAGATGAGGAATTGTCGAAAGAAATTTGCTTTTTTTATTCATACTTTTTCCTCCTTCACCCTTTGGTTGGCCCTCCTTCCCACCAACCCTCCTAGCCCCATCACCCAGCTTCTCTTAAGTCTTACCTCTCCCAAGTACCCTATGGCTTGCCCTCCATTGCAGGGTGGTGGGGAGTACCTTGACCCACCAGACAATGGATCCAGATCTGGAAGGTACCTGGGTCACTGGTGCAGGGCCTACAAATTTTGACAACCATTCTGCCAGCCAGGGTGTTTTCCATATTACATTTGTTTCCCTCTTGTGCCTTAGCTGGTCCTCTCCATACAGATGCTAGCTTTTGGATGTAGTCTACAACATGAGCATTGTCAGCACACTTACACAGTATGCAACTCAGCACATCTCTCCCACCCAGTGTCTGCGTGTCCTACCAACCCCACATCTGCAGTTGGTAGTGCTGCAGTGAAACATGGCACCCTTTCCACAAGGAGGAGGAGGAGAGTGACCTCTGGGATGCCTGATCCTTCTCCCTCCATCCAGCTCCTGAAGACCAAGGCTTATTCCCAAACTGGTTTGCTGACATGAGCAATACCACTACCGCTGTACCAATGGGCTGGCATTCCATGAATCTTTTCAGCTGTCTGTACTGATGATAGAATACCTGGATGTTGAAGGAGGCTATGGTAGCCATCTCTCACCTCTACATTAAACAGATCCTCTTGGCAAGACCAAACTGGTGATGTCAATAGTGTGAGATGTCTCTAGAATTCACAAAGAATCATGAACACATGTAATGTGCCTCCTATATGAGGATAGCATTAGTCAAAGTAAGAAGGGTACATGGCTGGAAACCTCTACTATAAAAAGGGATTTGTTCCGGGAGGGGATTTCCTGCAGGAGATTGCGGAATTCGTCATTGATGTGGTATTGGAAGCCCCCAGGTGTTTAATTCTGTGGGACTTCAATGGCTGGGTCAATGAATCCTTGCAACTTGGTCAAAATCTCCTCCAGCTGATGTCATCACTGGGCCTGACACAAGTAGTTACTTCTGTGACCCATCACCACGGCCAGAGACTTGACCTGGTGTTCTCCCTGGGGCTTGATGTTACCAACCTCATGAGTGATCAAGTTGTTTGGTCTGATCACTGCACTGTAAAGTTCCTGCTTGGGGTCCCCCTGATAACCCTTCCCCTGCTGAGATAGTCAAATATTGCCCTTTGAGGGGATTGTCCCCAGAGTGCTTACTGGCAATGGCTGATTTATCTAGTGTAGATGCTGCTTGTGTGGTTGGCACAAGTGAGGTGGTGGCATCCTACAATAAGGCTATCTCCAAAGCACTCTATGCCATCACTCTGGCCTGTATATGACCTAGATCTTCTCCCTTAAGATTCCCCTGGTTTGATGGGGCTCTCAAGGCTATAAAGATCATGGGTCAGAGGTTAGAGCATTGCTGGTGGAAGACCCAATCGGAGGAGGATAAACTGGCCTTGTGTGCTCACTATGGTGAGTACCAAGGGGTAATCAACCATAAAAAGGCAGAATTCCTGTCTCGGGAGACTGCTGCAGGGAAAAACAGACCAACTCAGCTTTTTGGGACTGTAGACAGACTTTTACATCCTATCTGTCTGCAGCAGCTGAAAAAAGCTGCTTCAGTCACATTGTGTGAGGAGTTTGCTCTGTTTTTCTCTGAAGGGGTGTCCTTTATCTGGACAGGGATTCCATCAGTGAGACAGGTTTTGCCTCACAGTAACCAACCTGTGAGGAGCAGCAGATGCCCTCTGTCCATCTAGGATGAGTTTAAACCAGTGGAGGTGGCCAAGGTCGTTGAGGTGATTGTAAAGCTGAAGCACACCTACTGTGAAATGGACCCAGCCTCAACTTGTTTCTTGATGAAATGCACCAAGACCATTGGCCTGGTGTTTGCTGGGATTGCCCGGTGTTTGATGTTGGAGGGAGGCTTTCTGCATGTCTTGAAGGAGGCTCTAGTAAGACCTCTCTTGAAGAAACCATCTCTCGACCCTGACATTCTGAAGAATTAATGTCCAATCTCCAACTTGCCAGTTTTGAGTAAAGTTGTTGGGAAATCAGTGGTACAGCTGCTTGAGGGTCACCTCATGTCCTTTGAGATCTATGAGCCATTCCAGTTGGGTTTCTGGGTGAGGCATAGCAGGGAAATGGCTTTAGTTAGGGTGCAAAATGACCTCCTTAGGGCTAGAGATAGAGGGGACAAGTCAGTTCTTCTCCTGCGCAATCTCTCTTCAGCATTTGATACCGTGAATTGCAGCATTCTTCTGGATCACCTTTGAGAGTTATGTGGACTTACTGGCATGGTCATCTGCTGGTTTGAGTCCTACCTCTCTGGTGTGATGCAACAGGTGACGATGGGGAATTTCTCCTTGTCCCCGAAGCACCTGTCTTGTGAGGTTCCTCAAGGCTCAATCCTGTCACCAGTGTTATTCATGGTATACATGCTGCTCCTGGAGAGCTTATTCGACAATATGGCATGGGGTATCACAGCTATGCAGATGATACCCAGCTGTATTTGTTCTTTGCCCCAGGAACACACAATGCCATGGATGTTCTTAACAGCTGCCTTGCTGAGATCAAAGACTGGATGACCTCCAGCTGGTTGTGACTGAATCTGGATAAGATGGAGGTACTGGTGATTGAGCCAGGTCGAGTGTGTGATGGAGGCATCACTGGCGCAGATCCAGGTTTGTTCCTGGGATTAGCTCCATTGCTGGCTTCCACTAGAGTGTGAACTCTTGGTGTGATCCTTGACAGCAGATTGACCCTGAAAGCCCAGTGTCTTCTTTTGTTAAGGGTGGCTTTCACCAGCTGAGGAATATTGCCAGGATTAAGCACCTATTTCCACCCGAAGATCTATTGGCACTAGTACAGGCATTTGTCACTTCCAGGCTTGATTACTGCAACTCTCTATACCTCAGGATCACTGAAGGGACTGTATGCCAGCTGCAGCTGGTGCAGAACACAGTGGTGAGGTTACTGACTGGCCTGGCTAGGTTCAGTCATGTGACCCCTATCCTGCAAGCTCTGCTCTGGTTGCTGGTCTGGTGGAGGGTCATCTTCAAGGTGGGCTTGCTTACCTATAAGGCCCTATATGGACTGGGTTGTAGCTATCTAACTGAGCTCCTTTTGTCTGCAACTTCAACCCACTCCCTCTGGTCCTCAGCGCGAGGGCTCCATGACATACAGTACCTAGGGTTAGGCTTAAAACCTGTGGTGACTGCACTTTTAGTGTCACTGGTCCTACTCTATGTAACGTGTTCCCATCTAGTGTCAGAGGAGCCCAGACAGCTGAGGCCTACTTGAAGAAGTGAAGACCTTCAAGTTCTTGCAGGCTTCCATGAAGCAGCTATGTAACTACTGTACACCAGTCTGTTGCTTTTGTTGATTTTAAGTTAACATATCCTAGTGACCTTTGTCACCACTGAAATATTATTTTAATATTTTAATAATTGTATTTGTTGCATGGCATGCTTTTAATCTGTAATAATTATCCTGTTTTACTGTTTGTATAACCTTTTCTGTAAGGTGCCAAGAGCCTCCGGGATTGGGTGCCATAAAAATAAAGTTTGCCTTGCCTTGTTTAAGTTGCATTGCTTTCAGTATGAAAAGGGATACCAATGCATGGCATCATCACTAGACTGTGATGATGATGATGTTAACAGGCAGGGGAAAGAGAATGTTGAGGGTAGAGAGGAGAAGAAAGGAAGGAAGTAATCATAGTTTAAATGACAGCACAATCCCATCATCCATTGTTTATTGGTTCTTTGGCCAATTACCTCCAATACACCACCAAGAGCACCAACGAAAGCAAGGCACTCAGCCCCCTCCAAACCAGAAATAATGTCTTGAAGTTGACTCCCAGTTCATGTGCAGAATGTTTTATTAATATCAACAACCAAGCAGACCATAACTGTTTTATTAATATCAACAGCCACGCAGATCAAGGGCAAATACTCCAGGTATTTGTTCTTGGCCTGCTTGACTGTCGGTATTAATAATATGTTTTGCATGTGAACTGGGAGTCAGCTTCAATACATTATTGCTTGTTTGGAGGTGGATGAGTGCCTTGCTTTTGTTGTTGAGTTTGCTTTAGAGAACTGCCGTTATCTTAGAGTGACCCCTTTCTGCTTCCCACACCACCAAGAGGTTACAAATCCCCATAAACCTCCAACCTCAGAAGTGTCAAAAGTAGGAGCCAGCAATCTTGTGGATCCCAAAAAACAAGCCAACTGTCTCTGGTTCAGGATCTGAAAATGAGCCAATAATATAAAACCATCAAGTCCAAGGTCGAAACAGTAACAAAAGCCATTGGCCCAGATATTCAAAAGGGTTGCTCCATGCGCAGCAGGGTTGCGCATGCGCAAGTCCTACATTGCGCCATTCTGCGATATTCAGCAGGAGGCAGTTGCTCCACTGGCAACAGGTTGCGCAAAAGAGCAATGCAAATGAATGCATGCTCAACAGGAGGGGGAGGAACCATGCATAACCTGCGCAACCCGATATTCAGTTGGGTTGTGGAGAGTTGTGCATGCGCAAGCCCCAGCCTGTGCCTGCACAACCTTGAGCCAAAAAGGATCAATTGAGGGCCACCCACAGGTGAGCTGCTGTATTGCAGGGCGCAACACAGCAGCTGCCACCCCTGGCTGGCCCCCAACTCGGTCCCTGTGCCCCCCCACCAGCCCGATCGCGGGCATAGAGTAACACATACCTCTCAACTGTCCCTGATTTTCAGGGATGTCCCTGATTTTGCGACAGAATTGTCCTCTGTCTCTCGTAAAATTCGTGTTTCTGTGACAGAACAGTGGGGACTGTAAGCATAAAATAATATCAAACATTAAAAATACAGACTAGTTCTTCTTCAGAAATGCATCTTATACAAATCCCCTTATTCTATCAGATTTCTGAGTGAATATTACCAATTGTTAAGATGTGTCCCTGATTTGGCATCTTTGTCCGTGATTTTTTTAAGCCTTGTCCCTTATTCATGACACAAGAGGTTGAGAGGTATGGAGTAACATGAACCCCCCCAGCCCACACATCTCCCACAGCCCGATCGCGGGCATCACAGTTACATGAAACCCCCACATATCCCACAGCCTGATCGCGGGCAGTACAGTTACATGAAACCCCCACACACATCTCCCACAGCCCGATCGCGGGCAGAGCGTGTATGAACCCCTTCCAGTGCCCGATCGTGGGCAGAAAGTAACCCTCCCCAACCGAATATCTCCCTGGTGGTCCAGTGGACCGTAAAAGCCCGATCGTGGGCAGAATGTCACATCACAACCCCCAAACATCTCCCTGGTGTCTGAGTGTCCCCCCACCCACCCGAGAAGCCCCTCACCCGCTCCCCGCGGCAGGTGGCGACAGCATCCACCCGCCTGCCCGCCCGCCCAGCCGACTGACTGTCTGGGTAGGGCTGCCGCCCATTGTGCAGAGCCTACAGCCAATGAGGCGTGCAGCCCATACTGTTACATGACAGTCAGATTTGTGAATGATGTTCATTCACAATCTGACTGTCATGTATGGCTGCACGCCCATTGGCTGTAGCTCTGCTAATTACTGGCGCGCCCGGACAGTCACCGTCGAGTCGGCGGGCGGGCGGCAGGCGGTGGATGCTGTCGCCCGCGGGCTGTGTGGGGGGGAGCGGTGTGAGGGGCTTCATGGGTGGGTGGGGGGAGTACTAGACACCAGGGAGATGTTTGGGGGCTGTGATGTGACATTCTGCCCACGATCGGACTTTCACGGTCCACTGGACCACCAGGGAGATATTCGGGTTGGGGGAGGGTTACATTCTGCCGTCGATCGGGCACTGGGGAGTTCATGCGTTCTGCCCGACCGGGCTGTGGGAGATGTGTGTGTGGGGGGGGTTTCATGCCTGTACTGCCCGCGATCGGGCTGTGGGATATGTGGGGGTTTCATGTACCTGTACAGCCCGCGATCGGGCTGTGGGATATGTGTGGGGGTTTCATGTACCTGTACTGCCGCGATCAGGCTGTGGGATATGTGGGGGTTCATGTAACTGTGATGCCCGCGATCGGGCTGCATTGTCGTCAGTCCCGTCGGCTGCTGCCTGGCAGGGTGGCCAGGCAAGTCTCGGGATCGGCGCACCTACATGAGGCATGCAAATGGAGCCATAAATAGATGCAAATGGCCCCCTGCGCCTTGCATAAATTATGGCCCCATTTGCATGTCACCTTTTGAATATCGGAAATTTGAGCATGGCGCAATGGTACTTGCGCCACCGCAGGTTAATGCTCAACTCTGGCAGCTTTGCGGTGGTGCAAGTTCCCCTGCGCCATGCAAAAGTGCTGTGGCTGGGGGGTGATATTCAAAGGAGTTGCTCAACAGCACAACTCCTTTGAATATCACCCCAGCCACACCCCTGCGCAACTATTTTGAGCAGTGCAGGGGCTTGCGCCTCAGAATGGCGCAGTTTGAAAATCTGGGCTATTGTGTAAATGCTAGCCACTTTCTAGCTTCCATTTTTATTGGAGATGAATTAAGGTTTTTACTGGTAATGTAAACTGTAGTGCTAAGGCACCAAGTGCCAAGCCATACATACTTCTCCATAGTGGCACTTCCAGATTTGTATCAGAGTGTATGCAAGACTGCCCCACATGTCCTAAGAACATCCATTGTGCAACAGCAGCAAATCATCTGGATCCTCTAATCTCAGCAAGCAGACAGCTTTGTCTGTCTGTGGATATAACAATGACAATCATTGGGAAAACATCATAGAAACATAGAAACATAGACTTTGATGGCAGATAAGGACAGCTTGGCCTACCCAGTCTGCCCATTTCTCTACCTAGAGGATAAGCTGAAGATCCTATTTAACCAACAGCCTATTTCTTCCTACCCCCCACAAAAAATTGCCTTATGTCTGTCCCATGCATTCTTGAATTCTCCCACAGTTTTAGACCGCACAGCCTCCTCAGGAAGGCTGTTCCATGCATCCATCACCCTCTCTGTGAAAAATACTTCCTCACATTGCCCGAGCCGTCCCCCCTCTATCTTCAAATTGTGTTCCCTTGTACTTGCACATCTCTTTTTCTGAAAGATGCTACTCTCTTGGACTTTGTTGATTCCACTGAGGTACTTAATGTTTCTATCATGTCCCCCCTTCCTCCTTTCCTCAAGGGTATACATATTAAGCTCCTTTAGTCTCTCATCGTATGGCTTCTCTTGCAGACCCTGCACCATTTTAGTTGCCCTCCTCAGAACTTCCTCCATCTTGCGGAGATGGGATCTCCAGAACTGGATGCAGTACTCCAGATGGGGTCTCACCAACTGTCTGTACAGGGGGATAACAACTTACTGTTTTCTGCTGGTGATGCCTCTCCCTATATATCCCAGTATCCCCCAACCCACCCTACTGCCTTCTCGCATTGCTTGCTTACCTTAAGGTCATCTGTTATGATTAACCCTAGGTCTCTTTCCATTTTTGTTACTGTTACTACCTCCCCCTCATTGTGTAATCTTCCCCTGGGTTTTTGTTTCCCAGGTGCATTACTTTGCACTTCTTTGCATTGAATCCAAGCTGCCATACTTCTGACCATTCCTCCAACCTTGCCAGGTCCCTTCTCATCCTTTCCACGCCTCCTTGTGTATCAACCCTGTTGCAGATCTTTGTGTCATCTGCAAAGAGGCATACTTTTCCTTCTAGTCACTCTGCAATGTCACTTATAAAGACATTAAAAAGTACTGGACCCAATACTGAACCCTGTGGTACCCCACTAGTAACCCTTCTTACTTCAGAGTGGACTCCATTTACAATTACCTTCTGTGTCCTGTTGTTCAGCCAATGTTTTACCCAGGCTACCACCTTGGGACCCACTCCAAAGCTGGTTAATTTGACTACTAATCTTTTGTGTGGGACTGTGTCAAATGCCTTGCTAAAGCCTAGGTAGGCCATGTCCACAGCCCCTCTCTGGTCTACTACTTTGGTCACCCAGTCAAAGAAATCAATTAGATTCATCTGACATGACCTTCCCACTGTGAATCCATGCTGCCTTGGGTCCTGTGCCCCACTGGCCTCTAGGTACTCAACAATTCTTTCCTTCAGAAGTGATTCCATCACTTTCCCTACCACAGAGGTCAAACTGACAGGTCTGTAGTTTCCTGCCTCCGTCTTGGTCCCACTTTTGTGAAGGGGAATCACATCCACCTTCTTCCAGTCCTCAGGTACCACACCATCCTCCCATGATTTGTTAAAAAGTGTAGTCAGTGGTGTCACTAGTTCTCTGCTTAATTCTTTTAGAAATTTGGGGTGAATTCCATCTGGCCCCATTGCTTTGTCCACCTTCAGTTTTAGGAGTTCTTTCAGAATCCCATAACATCTTGAAGTTTATGAGCATCTGACAACACTCTCAATCATGACAGCTTTTGTAGTAACAGGTAATCCAATGAACATTGCAATGGCAGTCAGGGTGGGTGATTGTACCCATGTTCCATGTTTTTCTCACAGTATATCTAATAATTTATGGAAATCTGGATGAGTAATTTTAGCCATTATTTTAAGGCATGGGAGCTGTTATGCAAAATTCTGCAGCAAATGCACCTGCCTTCCACCACATAAAAAAAGATGTGTCAGAAAGCTGGAATTATAAACATTATATGATGCAATGGATACTAAAACAACAGAAGGCCTGCCAATAGTGTATAGACAATCAGAGCATTGAGAAGAAAGAGATAATCATCCACAGGTACTAGTGGTGCCTGGTGGAGACCCTCTGCTGTGTGCTGAAGCCCTTTGAGGATGCCACATGCATTGTATTTCTAATGCAGCCTGAGTAAACTAGGTACTGCCCCTCATTGTGCTGATCAACCTGCAATTTGTTGCAGGGGTGCTAGAACATGGGGAAAAATGGGCAGGGGTCTGCAGTAATAACTCAAGAGACCATGCTTGCTTCCCTGCTGACCTTACATGCATTAAAGGGGCACTTTGAATGCTCTTGAATGGAAGTGGGGGGGCTGCCACCACCCCTCACACATAGGTTCTGACACCTGTGACTTGTTTGCATTATGTCCTAAAATGAGGAGAAGGAGGATACTAATACAGTTAAAGTGGTAGAAAAACTAAGAACGTGCTTCTTGGGTGATGCACACATAAAGGAAATGCATATAGCTGACTTCTTTATCATGCCCACCCTACTAGATCCTGTCTCAGGGACACATTTGGAACTGCCTTTCATGTGGGAGAAAGAAGTAAGGATGAGGAATCCTAAAAAGACTGGCTTAATCATCTGATGTATCCTGTCAAGTTGCCAGCTGATTTTCGGTGACGCAATTAGGGCACCGCATCAAGGGTGACAGTCACAGGGGTGATCTTGATTTTAGATCGCCCCTCAGTCAGGTCACACATAGTGCCCATACAATTTCTGCCCCCTCCACTGACTGTTTCGAGGAGGGTGCTTTGGCACTGTAACTCTTGGGAGACAAAATGCCTGGCACTGTAATGTGAGGTGGCATGTTGCCTGTGCTGTAATTGGCATCGGAAACGTGTGTCTCTGCTGTATGGGTGAACCTTCATCTGTTCTCTGAATGTATGGCCCCCAAAAAAGGCTAGAACTACAAGCACAGTAAACAAGAACTGTGTTGCAATGATTTTGCTCTTTGTTAGCAATTTTCAGTCTTTCTGATCTTCCTCAGTGCTGGGATTTGTGGCAGAGTGCTGTCCCTGTCCTGATATGTTTTGTTTCTCTAATAGAAGGTTTTTGCTGTGGAACCCTAGATTAGTGTTTTGAATATAAATTGTGAGTGCAGACTTTTCTTTTTTTGTTATAAATCTGAAGCACACAAATGAAGCAAATACAATAGGACTGGAAGAGTGGGAGTGGGCAGACGTCATTTGGGCTGAGCTAGAGTAGGTAGTGGGGTGCAGCACAGATCAGTATACTCTTTGTATAGAAGAGATCCAAAGTAGGAAAAAGGAGTTGTACTGTACTGTATGTCAACATTTTGTGGCTAATAATAATAATAATAATAATACCAAGACAGACTGAACTGAGAGAAATGATGAAAAGAGGATGGCACTCTCAGCACAGATCTGAACTGATTTGATCTTTGAATCAGACAAAGGAAGACAAGTTTCAGTAACAGTAAGTAGATGGTGATACTGCTTTGGCACACTAGCAGGGTACCATGCATCCTAAATGGCACACTGTTGTCAGCAATCAAGACAGAAAGAGGGTTAAGTGTGATAGTCAACAATGCCTTTAACAGTGCCAGACATTGTTTTGAGGAGATAGAAAGGGCTAACAGGATCTTTGCTTGTCAGGCATTACAGATTGTTATCCTCCTGTATAAAACATGAATGAATATACCTGGAATACTGTATCCATTTATGGGTGCTGCATTTTGTTAAGGATAGGGTGAAGGTAGGTGGACTGCAGAGGAGGGCTTCCAGGATCATCATAGGTTATGGAGGTAAAGAGATATAAGTAAATATTGAAATTAGCTGAGTCTGTATACACTAACACAAAGAATACAGAAGGTAATACAATCACTGTCTTTAAGATTCTACAGCAGATGGCACAGTCAACCAGTGGGAAATCTGAGAACCTGTATTCCATGTTTGCACCAATTAACATGGTAAACAATTAAGGATGAAGGATTATAGTCTGAATTCTGAATGTGTTTACTAAGTTGTAATATGTAAAACATTGAATAAGAAATGCCACTTAACCAGAAGAGCTTTTCAGATGTTTTTAAATGCATTTTACGAGTACAATTTTATTATTCCCTTTCAAAAAGAAAAAAATCCTGAGCCTAAAACAGTAAACATTATAATCTCTTTTCTGAATCTGATGTGTTGATTTTGAGATCTGATTAGCATTAATAGAATAGTTTGACTTGTATTCTTTTTGCAGACAAGATTTTATTGATAGCATCAATTCTACTCTATGGGACATGATAGTTCTCCACCAAAATGTCAAAGAAGCAAAAGAATATTTAAATAGCAACATTTTAAAACACAAACTCAGTATAAACAGGATATTTAAAGGAGCAGAAAATATTATTATATTGTATCTCTCAATATGTTTAATTCTTTGTAAAAAAAAACCTCTGTTAATGCACCAATTTAGGTAACTTAATGCCACAAAAGTAGGGAAATGTGGAGTTAGGGTTTGCAAACCTGATCCCTCACCCCACTCACCACCCCCACACCCCAGCAGCAGAAGAAAAGATAATTATGGTTTTGGCTGTCCTGAGTCTTGTCGAGTCAGGGGTTGGGTCCTCCTTGGGGTTTTCACCCTAACGTTCACTCCATTCTGTTTAAACATACAGAAGTGTGTCTCCTCACATGTTGTCAACAATCTGTCAGCCCTGCCTGAAGAAAACAGATCACATCTGACATTAGTTGCTCACAGAATGAGATGAGAGCTAAGACTGAAAAACTCAAGGAAGACCCCACCCCTGATTCCCTAAGACTCAGGACAGTCAAAAGCATAGTGAATTTTTCCATTTTGTTGCTTGTGGTGGGGGTTGGGAGTTAAGGTTGGAAACCCAAACACCACATTCCACTACTTTTGTGGCATTAAGTTACCCTAAGTGGTACATTAACAAAGTTTTTTGCAAATAATTTCCTTTCATATTGAGATAATGGAATTGTATCCTTATTCACACAGGTTCCTTTGGGACTTATGTGAACAGGTGCAGAGGTGTTTTGTCCCTGCAACAGGGGAAGAATTTGTCCACCTACAGAAGTGCAAAGCCTGGCACATTCAGTCTTTATACTTTCACTCTACACATTCACTTTTAATGTATTCACTCTTTATTTTTTTTTATTTTGACCCTAAATGATCAAGATAGTTATTTTATAACTGCCCTTAGAAACAGCATAGTATTTATAGTATATTGGCTGAAATTCCATTTCACAACTGAAGTGCAGAAAGATAACTCATCCAGGATTTAAAAAATAACACCTGTCAGTTTAATACTGTGGTGTGGAAAAATAGCTATGTTGAACTATTGGAGTCAAAATACTGAAAATTAGCAAAGTTAATGTTGAAATACTGTAATGTTCGCCAGGCCAGTGGCACTGAGAATTGAGGCGCTGGATGACTTACCTCGCACCACACTGGCGACCCTTGTTCTGGAACGAACACTGGCCGCCAAGGGGCAGCAGGGGAAGAGAGGGATTGGGCATCCATAGGACTGCTCTCCTTCTCTGGGAAGGGGGACACTAGCACTCAGTGCTTGACTGGCCCCTAGCAGAGGCTGGGGGCTGGTGCACCAAGGCTTCAGAAGGGGGAGAAGAGGCAGACGCTTTGAGGAGTGCAGACGGGAGTGTGCATGTGCACTCCTTGTGGCGTCTTTGCACACTTCGGCTCAAGGGGAGTAAACATGGAGGAGAAAAGCAGGCACTGGTGGGCAGAATGATTGAATCCCTGCAGGTGCCACCTCTGCATTGGGAAGTAACCCCCAGCACCAGATTTGTGTGTGATGGTGGGGTGAAAACACATTTTGGCCAAGATTTCGAAAATTATAGCTATCACATTCAAATGATAGTGTGAAAAATGGCTACTGTATGTTGAAAATTTGGGGTCAATATATTTTAATTTACTGAAGTTATGAGGGAGCATAGACAAATTTCAATATGCGCTCATAACTTTGCCATTTTTACACATTTTTACCCCAATTTGCAATGTAGCCTTCTTGTGACCCCACCTCATGGACAATGGCGCAGTGAAAATTTTCAAATCCTGCCCAAAAGGTGTTTTCAGCAAACAACTGCAAAATCACCTTCTAGACCTCATTGGCATAATTCCGCCACCAGTGATCATGAGGTGGGCTCCGAAACGGCATGTTGAAAATTTGGGGTGCAAATATGCAAAAATGACAAAGTTATGCATCAAAGTTCAAAATTCCATTGAAATACATTGAACAGCACTTACCTTAGTTACTCATATAGTGGTTGCCAGTTCCAGTAGTAAGTTGTGTCTCTGATCAGAAAGTGGATGTATGTTGTGGGACCTGTTGAGGTGAGTGAGGATGTGTGGCGGATGTAGTGGGGGTGTCAGGTGGTGAGTACTGAGTGACAGGTCAGGTGGTGGGGTCAGATCATTGGGGGACCATTTTCTTTTTTACAGCTCTAAAAAAATTGAAGGATAGCTTTCTTTATTACAGTTGTCATTTTCCACATTAAAGTGGAGATTGCAATCATAAGGTGGGGGCTGTTGCTGGACACCAGGGAAAGATAACATTTTTATTTATTTATTTAGTTTTTATTGACCGGGTAAGTGCACTAGACAAATTCTGCCTATTTTCAGGCATGACCCGGGGGAAGGGGATAGAGATGAATGCCAACTGACATTGAACCAGATTAAGCTGTTGGTGGTATTTCTAGTGAATGAGGGAAATTTGGCCAGGACACTGGGGAAATTCCCCTACTCTTTTCGATAAGTGCCATGGGATCTTTAACATCCACCTGAACTACCACCAGTCCAGGCAGATGGGACCTCGGTTTAACATCTCATCTGAAAGACGGCACCTCAGAAATGCAGCACCCCTCCCATGCTGCACTACAGTGTCAGTACTGGGATATTAACCCAAGTGCCAGATGTGGGAACTGAACCCACAGCCCTCTGATCTCCTGGCCTCAGAGGTGAGTGTGCTACCTACTGAGCCACTGACACTGCTCAACATACATAAGGGGTGGTGATTGGAGGGTGGGGGTTTCCACTACACACCAGGGAAACATAACATGCATAAGGAGAGGCAATCGGAGGGTGGGGAAACCACTTGATACCAAGGAAACATTATATACATAAGGGGATGGTGATCAGAGGGTGGGGGGCACTAGATACCAGGGAACCATGACATACATAAGTGGATGGGGAACAGAGAGTGGGGAGCATCATTAGACACCAGAGTCATGGTGGCTTACTGTTCTCAGAGCTCCTGCAGCACGAGTTCCAGCTGCAGCTGCAGAACTCAAGAAAGTCCTGCTGTTCTCATACAGAGAACACAGGTCAACAGCTTCCCTCATGAAGCTGACACCCAGGATTTTAGGGTACCCAGAAAAGGTATTTCTGGCCATTAATTTAAGTAACAAACATCAGAATCTAGCTAAACAGGTCATGTTTAGCTACATTCTGGTATGTGTTTTTTAAATGATGGCATTTTTATATATTTTATGTACAATCTCCTCACTAATGCATATCACAAATCACATCCACACTGTATCTGACCAAGGCCATCTAACAGCAGCTGTGTTTGTAGACCTTGCAAAGGCCTTTGACGCAGTCTCCCACCTCCTTCTTCTGGTGAAACTCGAGGCTGCTGGATTAGTCCCCATCACAGTTCAGTGGTTCCAATCCTACCTAAACAACAGACTCCAATCAGTCAGAGTAACTGACTCCACATCCCCTCCCACTCCCAGTTCTCATGGGAGTACCACAAGGAGCAGTTCTTGGCCCCATACCATTTTCATTATTTATTAATGGCCTTCCCTCTGCTTGCACTAATTCCCACATACATATGTATGCAGATGACACTATTCTTTTCACCTCATGTCCTGTCCTATTTGATGTTCAAGCCACCCTTCAAAATTATTATCACAACATTCAGTGCTGGTTAAAGAACAACCAACTGAAAATAAACACATCTAAAACAGTGTCCATGACAATCAGTATGGTACAAAAACTAAACAGAGCTCCTCCCCATCACCTCACTGGATGGGGCACCACTGGGCTCAGTCACAAAATACAAATATTGGTGTCTGGTTGGACCCCCATATGATTTTCTCGAATCACATAGAAGCTATTACCTTTAAACTACGCCCTAAACAAGGTGTGTTCTACTGGAACAGAGACTCTCTCTCACTGCCATTCAGATGTGAAATTCTATCCAAAATTATCACTCCAATTTTTGATTATACAGATGTGATCTACAGTACTGCCCCATCAAGAATCCTATCCAGACTGCATGCCCTCCTAAATGCATCCTGTCGCTTTCCCACAACCTCCCCCTTCAGGACACACCACTGCTCCCTTTACACCTCTCTGGGCATGGCACCTCTTTCCCATTGCGTTACATCCATTTTCTTAATCTTATATCCAAACACTGGTTCAACTTGTTACCCTTCTATCTATCATATTGCCTTTCCACAGCTTAACACCCCCCCCGGACTGCTATCCAGGGATTCCAGATCCTTCACACTGCCTTGATTATCCTCCTCAGCTTGTAAATCTGACTTCTCCTATAGGCTCCCCTGCCTGTGGAACAAACTCTCCCCTCCCATCAGAAACTCCTCCTCACACTTTTCTATAAAAAAACAGCTCCATCTACTGCCCCCCGTGTGGGCCTGTCAAGCAGATGCGACACCAACTCCTCATAGCTAAGGACTCTGTGTATCACCTAGCAATTGTTGTATATATAGATATAAAAGCAGATGTGCAAATGTTGTATATACCTATGTACATAATGTTGTGTAAGTTACTGCCGAGTTGTCTCTTGCTGTTGTAATACCCAACACTAATGTACTTATACTTTCTACCCTTGCACTACTACTTTATAAACTTATACTTTATCTGTATGTAATAGTCTTTACAAGTTGTCGCTACAAAAATGTTTGTATACCTGTGTCCCCTTTCCTGTGTCACACCTGGAAATGAGCCCCGGCTCAGTGTGCTTTTCTCGGTAACCAAATGTTTAAATAAATAAATAAAATTTGCCATGCTTAGTTTGAGGAGAAAAGAAACAAGACAGCAGCTCTAATGACAAAAAATGTTTTGTGCTGTGAGAAGCAAGCAGTGGGAAACCAAAAATAGTCTTGTAAAACAGAATTTTTGGTGTTGTATCAGAGCATTATCCCAAGACCCCTACGGAGCATGCTCAGAACAGAAAAACATGAAACTTTAAAGTGTTATAACTATGGAACCGTTTAATATTTTTTCATGAAACCTTTCAGAGGCACTGCCTTAGGACATCACACCTGTACCCTGAATGTTTGGGAAAAACTTCCATTCCATGTGTGCTGTAGGCAAGAGCAAAATAAATTCCATGTTAAATATATGAGAAAAAATTTGACATCTACAGAAAAATGACGTATTCAGATCTCAGAAACTGCACAAGCTGCCATCACAAAACTTTCCAGAGATTTAGATCTTGCCTCCTAGACAACACATGCCATATTTCAATTGATTTTGTCAAATGCTGCCAAAGCTATTAAGGTGCAAAGTCAGGGGTTTAACATTGAACACTCTACTGAACCATAAATATAGGGGCAATATTGCACCCCTATATTAAGTGTTTTCCAAATATTGATTATCAGCTGTGCTCTGCTACCATTATGCATATATGTAATGCAATATCATGAGTTAATTAAGCAATAATGCATGACAAGGTGTGTATCATACTGGGATAATGTCATGCCTTGGGTAGTTGGGAAGGGCCCACAGCTCAGCACCATGGACACGGGGGGAGGGAGGCGTGCATTAGTCCCTTCACAAAAGAAAGGGTCCTACAAGAGCTCGATAAGCTCAGAGTGGACAAGGCAAAGGGACCTGATGGCATACATCCCAGAGTACTAAAGGAGCTAAGGGCGGAACTAGCAGAGAAATTATCAGAACTGTTTAGTGAGTCTCTGAGCACAGGAGAAGTCCCAGAAGACTGGAGAAGGGCTCATGTGATCCCGCTCTACAAGAATGGTAGCAGGGAGGAGGCAAGGAACTACAGACCAGTCAGTCTTACCTCAGTAGTGGGCAAGATTACAGAGGCACTCCTTAAGGAAAGGATAGTGCAACACCTTGAATCCATAGGAGCACAGGATTCAAGACAGCATGGGTTTACAAAAAGGAAGGTCCTGTTAAATTAATCTCATAGATTTCTTTGACTGGGTAACCAGAGTGATGGACCAAGGGGGAGCAGTTGATGTTACCTACCTTGACTTCAGCAAAGCTTTAGATACTGTTCCACATAGAAGATTGATTAATAATCTGGGTAGACTTGGGGTGGGTCAGAAAATGGTCAACTGGGTGGCAAACTGGTTGACGGGCAGAAAACAGAGAGTGGTGGTAAATGGTATACAGTCAGAAGAGATGCAAGCCACAAGTGGGGTACCTCAGGGGATCAGTCCTGTGGCCAGTCCTCTTTAATATCTTCATCAGTGACATTGCAAATGGACTGGAGTGTAAGGTTTGTCTGTTTGCAGATGATATCAAGATCTGCAACAGAGAAGATGATCCAGATGGGATGGGCAGAATGAGAAGAGATCTGGATAAACTGGCAAAATGGTTGGAAGAGTGGCAACTGGGGTTTAATGCAAAGAAGTGCAAGATCATGCACATAGGGAAGAGAAACCCTGAAGCCACCTATAGGTTGGGAGGAGTTGCTGGCAGTCACAAGGGAAGAAAGAGACTTGGGCATCATCATCCCAGATGACCTGAAATCATCCAAGCAGACCACTAAAGCAGTAGGTAAGGCTAGTGGGATGTTGGGGTGTATTAGAAGGGGTATCACAAGTCATAAGAGGGAGGTAATAATCCCTCTTTACAAGACACTTGTTAGGCCCCATCTGGAGTACTGCATGCAGTACTGGAGGCCACACCTTCTCAAGAACATTAACTAAATTGAGGTAGTCCAGAGAAGGGCAACCAAAACGGTGCAGGGACTGCATCAGAAAACATATGAGAACAGGTTAACGGAGCTTATTATGTATACCCTAGGGCAAAGGAGGGAGAAAGGTGATATGATTGAAACATTCAAACACCTTAAGGGCATTAACAAGGTGAAAGAGTCTAACATGTTTCAATATAAGAAAAATAGCAAGACAAGAGGACACAGCATGAGATTAGAGGGAGGCAGATTAAGGGGTAATATGAGGAAGTTCTTTTTCAAAGAAAGGGTGGTGGATGCATGGAACGGCCTACCTCAGGAAGTGGTGGATATGAATACAGTGCAGGGCTTCCAACAGGCATGGAATAGGCATAAGGGAGCAATACAGATCAGTATGAATAGATAGGCCATTGACAGAGCAAAGGCCGATGGCACATTCATAAGGTAGAAAAAGAAATGAGCAGACTGGATGGGCCTTGCGATTCTTATCTTCAGTCAACTTCTGTGTTTCTATGTTGTGTAGTTTGATCTTTGACATCACTCATGGCTCTTCCACTTGTGATGTCATATGGCCAAACTACACTCGGAAGAAATATCACAGATATTTCTAATGGGGGTATGGCATATCCCTTATAAATAAATAGACTCTAGTTCCTTATTTTTTTAACTTTTTATTTATGAGATTTTATGATTTTACAGCAATAACTGTAACCCATAAACAAGAATATGGGATACGCAGGTCCCCATTGTGCTAGTACAGATGTGTTATAAACAACTTCAATATTGTTACTTAAGAAAATTTTGATCCAAGTACCATGTAGAACTACTAGAATTAAACATTCAGGAGTAACATTTGAACTAATTACCCTGAAGATCAGATACACTCTCACCACATATAATTCTCTCAGGTCTATGAAGCCAGGATATTAGTCCTCTTGCAGGAATGTTTGTGTGGTGGGCTGAGTGAGAAAAAACACTAATAGACAAAATGATTTTAAGATTGCCTGGGCTCAGTTAAACTGATGTAGTAAACTCATAGTAGTTAGCAGCACAACATCTTCCTGCCCTATAAGTACAGAATAAACTGAAAGGAGCTTGTTAACCTTCACAAACTAAGTGGTGAACTATATTACCATTCAACCAACAACTATAGTGTTAGTCTAACAGGCTATAACATACTAAGATCAGTTAAAATCAAGCAGAATAGCAGATGGCAGTACCTAATGATCTGTCTATAACAACATTAACACATATGCATTATTAAATTCATGCTAGTCAACTTGGAAGTCACTAAAGAAAAACCCAGCTCTGCTTAGTGAGCTTCCAGTGAAATACAGAGCATGCTGTTGAAAGGATTAGCAACAACCCTCAGTATCACAGGAATAGGTCCCATTTCTCAGTCAAATACAAAACTTGTTCCAGTGACCAAAGCTCATACATCACCCTTTATCCTCTGAGAGGACGGCCAGTGGATGAAGTTTATTTAGAAGTTTTTCAGCAAACTGGGCCACTGCAGTGGGGCCCAGAAATACGTGAGACCTTGAATCATGTCAAAATTGAAGTCTCACTGGATAGTTTAATCTAGCTTCAATTCTGTTCTTTTTTTTAATTTAATATGCTTTATTAAGTTTTCAAATTACCAACAAAGCATTAAACAATACAACAGTTGTGACGTTGGTACAAGTACATGTACATTTCATTAGTTAACTGACCCGTGATTCTCCTCTTTCACCCCCTCCCCCTACTACCCCTTTCCACCTCCCTATCCCTCCCCTAGTTCCCTTCCCCCTCCCAATCCACCCTTCCCAAAGCCAGTCCACTGATTATAGTCCTGCAGGCCAATTCTCTGACCCAACAAGGGGAAGCAAAAAGAAAGGGAATATTATTACCTAACCAAGTGAAAAAAGAAAAAAAGAAGAAAAAAGAGAAAAAAATTGCCAGGGAGATATTGTTTGAACTCCATCTGTGGTAAACTAATCCATTGCCCTACTTAAGGAAGAGGGGTGTATACAGGCCTGCCTCCCCTATTAATGTGACGAGGCAATTGTCCATAAATCATGAAACTTCTCCCATTTAGCATTAAATTTAGACAAAACATTCCTATAGCTAGCAATAGTTTTCTCTATCCTTAGATTATATAATAGTCCAGCAAGCCATTCCTGATAAGTAATAGAAGTCTGATCTTTCCAATGCCTTAGTACTAAGGCTTTTACTGTGAGTGAAATTAAGTTAATATAGTATCTCCTTTCTTTCACTGTGACCATTGTGTAATCTCCCAATAGACAAATCTGCTGGGTAAATAGATCTTGTAACCCCAGTAAAGAATCAGCTTTAGTCTTAATCTCGGACCATAAGTGAGCCACCAAAGGGCACTCCCAAAATATATGAAACAGGGAGCCTTGTGCCTGCCCACATCTGAAGCAGTCATCTTTTGGCAGTTTCCCCATTTTACATAACTTTACAGGGGTCAGGTGCATGGTATGGAGAATATAAAATTGTATCAACCTAAGTTTATCATTAGCACTATATAAGTAAATTCCTTTCCATGTGTGCTCCCAGATAAAACGGTTGTTAGGGAACATGTCATTCCAATATTGAGATATATAAATATGCAGCTTTGTTTTGATGCAATCTCTCCTGCAGAGTATCCACAAGACCTGAAACCACATGTGGTTGCCAAGCAAGAGATTGGAATACCAGAAAAATCTCCCCATCATTGGTGTCCCACTGATTGGGTCCAAACCAAGCGACAAGCAGATGTCTAATTTGGTAAATATAAAAAGCCCATTTGGATGAGAGGTGGAAACTCTCTAGTATTTCTTGGAGTGACTTTAAATTCCCTAGCTCAATTAAGTCACTAACCTTCATGTTTGGAGGCAATCGCCATCTGTATGGTGAAAGTAGTTCTACACCAACCTTAAAATTAGGGTTACTAAACAATGGTTGTGAGACATCTCTAGTATGTTTAATCCCCAAAGATCTACACATTTGGTTGTGAACCCTAATCAATGTGAAAATAACCATGGACCCAATCAGTTTAGGTAGTGCCTTGGGAAGTATAAACCATAGACTCTCAGGTGTCACTTTAGAGTTCTTAATCAAATTCCTCTCTATTTGCAACCATATGGGATTATATTCTGGGTGCCTAATGTTTAAGGGAGTAGTTGTCCACCTCATATATTTAGCCATATGGCTCTCCAGATAATAGTAATAAAAGTTCGGGAGCTTCAGACCTCCCAGTTCTTTCGGGGCACTCAGATATTTATAGGATCTCTGTGGGGGTTTATTTTGTCATAGAAATTTGGTAATCATGCTTTGAAGCTTCCGAAACCATGAAAAGGGAAGATATATATTCAGCATGTTCAGAGGATAAAAAACTATGGGTAACACATTCATTTTGATGACATTAACTCTCCCTTGAAGGGATATATATAGAGGAGAACATCTAATTAAGTCCTGCTGAATAGTTAGAAGAAGTTTATCCAAATTATACTTCTTCAGAAGAGAAACTGAAGTAGCCAAAGTAATGCCCAAGTATTTAAGCCTATTGGTCCAGGCCATCCGAAACCTACCTATATCACCTTTTTGAACATATACATTGAGTGGCATAATTTCAGTCTTGCTAATGTTCAACTTATAATTTGAGAATTTACTAAATTCTTCTACTATATCTAACATTTTGGGGATGACCTTAATTGGATCTGATACGTGGAGTAACAGATCGTCCGCATAGGCCGATAATTTCAACTCAAATGGACCAACTGGGATTCCAGTTATGGCTGGAGATAATTTCAGACTACAAATCAAGGGTTCTAGATACAGGTTAAACAACAAAGGTGAGAGTGGACACCCCTGTTGTGTTCCCGAAAGTAATGGAAAACTGTTAGAAAAAATCTCATTGCAATAAATTCTGGCTTTAGGATTAGAATAGAAATGTTTAATCCACCCAATAAATTGAAGTGGGAAACCAAATTGGTTCATGGTACTAAATAAAAAATTGTAACTAACCCTATCAAAGGCTTTCTCTGCATCCAGGGAGACAAGAGCCATTGGATACTGTGCCTCCCTGGATACAGAGAAAATGTGGGCCACTTTACGAAAATTATCTAAGGGATTTCCACCGTCGATAAATCCTATTTGTTCAGAACTAATTAAGCTATCCCAAACTTTAGTAATTCTAGATGCCAAGATCTTAGCTAAGATCTTAACATCATAATTCATCAAGGAAATCAGCCTATAGTTTGTTACTTTATCTTTGGGTTTCCCCAGTTTGGGTAAAACAATAATAGTAGCTTCTAATAGCATAGAATCAACAATGCCATGGGCACAAATATATCCATATAATTCCTGGAGGATAGGAGTAAGCTCCTTCTCAAATGTTTGATAAAAATTTGGTGGGTATCCATCTGGTCCTGGAGCTTTGTTAGGTGACAGGGATTGGATGGCCCTTGTTATTTCAGCTGCCGATATAGGGGAAATCAGCTGGATTTTTTGCTCCTGGTTAAGGGTAGGAAGGGGAAGTTTAGTCAGATAATGTTGAATCTCCATATGAGTAGGACTATTATCTGGGTGACCATATAGCTTTTTATAGAAGTTTTCAAATTCGTTCACTATAGCTTTAGGCGTGGTCACTATGTTCCCCACATCTACTGTGGTTAAACAGGTGACCAGTCTAGATACCTCCTGCTGTCTCAATTTAAGAGCCAAGAGGTGGCTTTGTATCCCTGATCCAAGTATCTAATGTGGGTTTTAAACAGGGCATATTCAGCCTTTTCCCTTAATGTGTCTGCATATTGATCTTTAAGCACCGTAAGCTGAAGTATATCCTCTTCAGTAGGAGAAGAGTTAATCCTAGTTTTCAGATTCTGAATAGAATCCAGCAACGATTTAGCAACCCTCTCCGTTATCCTTTTATGGATAGCTGCCAATCTGATAAATTCACCTCTTAAGTAACATTTCAGGGAGCACCAGAGTTGATCATATGCTACTATGGAGCCCCTGTTATGTTCTAAATATTGGTTAATTAGTGTACGTATCTTGTCTACTATATTCTCTTGAGCTACCAATTGAGTATTAAGCTTCCATTGAGTATGCTTAGGAATGGCTTGGGGCAGCTTCCCATCAAGCCAAATCAAGGAATGATCTGACAACACCCTAGGGGAAATTCCAGAAGCCATTGGACCCATCAGAATGGCTCGATTAACTAGGAACAAATCCAGATGAGAGTAGGATTTATGGCTAGCCGAGTAAAATGTGTACTCATTCTTATGTGAGTGAAGGAGGCACCATGGGTCTGAGAGGCCCAAGCCCTCCATCATTCTGTGAAAAGATTTCTGTGCAGGGGATAGAGTCTGACCACTCCGAGTGGTTCTATCTAACTTATCATCATAGGTAAGGTTCCAGTCCCCTGCTAGTATTATTGGGAGATGTTTAAAGGGGGCTAGTTTAAGGGCTATTTGGGGAAAGAATTCCAGAGAGGAATAATTAGGTCTGTAAATTGTCCCTAGAATAATTTCTCTGTGATTCAACAACCCTCTGATTACCAAAAATAACCCTTGCGGATCCCCAATTTCTTGTAAGGGTTGAAACTGTGTACCCTTAGTAACCAAAATTGCAACTCCTCTTTGAGAAGTGGGGCTGCCCACCGCAAAAACATGTCCAATATGTTCTCTACTGAACAAATTACCTTCCCCAGTTAGCAAATGTGTCTCTTGGAAGACAGCTATGTCTAAATGCATTAAAGCCAGGTGTTTAAGAATTTGATGACGTTTTAGTCTAGCTCTTGCCCCTTTAACATTCCATGATGCAGTTCTCATGCTGACTTATCAATTTAAAAAGGGGCTATTCAAAACAAAAATCCTGAGACTTGGCCTGCAGGACTAACCATGGGTAGAAATAATATCTGCAGAGACTGGCTATGAACCCTCCCCACCATACAGACCCCCAAAAACCCGACTACATAAGAAGATACAAAAATCTGACACTTATTCCCAAAAACTCCCCCCCCGGGCATAATCGTTAAGTTAGACAACATGCCCTTATAGGTAAATATGAAACCAACCACCCCCAGTCCCGGAGACCGCACCACCAACTGAATATTCGGTGCAATGTTCCTCATGCTACCCTGAATTACACATTCCCTCCCTTCCTCCCTCCTCCCAATTTTATCCTTATATCACAATGCATTGTAAATATGTGTTTGCAACACCCTTCCTATTATCTAGAATTCAAAAGTTCCCCTTCCAATGCAAGCAGAAATCCCCAACTACAAGAGATACCAGTATAAGAACAAGAAGAAGAATGGAAGGTGGGTCAAATGGTATAACTACATCTGTATACCTAACACACCCCACTCCCTTGAATAACAGGCTGTTCAAATAATTCTATTAAAGTCTAAATATAAATCATAAGTCCACTATCTTCTGTGGTAGTCAGTGACCATCTTCACTTCTTGGGCACAGAAGTAACTACCTATTACCTAATAGTATCAAACCCAAGTAACTAACCTTTTACTTAAAGTCTTTGGAACACTTATCCATTTCCAGCCTGTTTTGTAACATATCAGTTTGCTATCTAATCCCCACCTTATTATACCATTAGTACAAGGAAACAGAAAATCAATCTGCTGATAAATTACTATAATAGGGTCCAACGTCTTTTTGTCAAGATCAGAAGCTCAACCGATGAATTTTGGTTAAACAAAACTTGTACAAAGGAAAAAACAGGACACTCGCACTTTGACTGAGTGACCACAAGATGGCAGGCTTCCCACATCAATATTAAAGCACAGTCATTTAATTAAATCCGGATACCATTTCTTGCATAATTCAAAGATAGCGCACCCTGAAATGGATACCAGCTGATATTAATTTAGACACTAGAGGACGAAGGGCTGAGCGCTTCTAACGCACTGAATAGGGGAGATCCTGAACCACGTGAATACGTTTTCCTTCCCATTGTAGCTCAGTTGCCTCTTTTAATTTTGACAGAATAAACTGTTTGTCCAGAACATTTAGAAGCCTAAAAAGGAAGAGGTGAGGGGACGATCCCACTGGAGGCATTGGCCGTAATGATCTATGGGTTCTTTCAATTACAAATGTAGGTCCATTGGGAGAAGGCCCTGCCAGCTTTTTGCATAATTTTTGGGCAAATAAAACTGCCTGACACCCCTCTTCATCCTCCAGGAGGCCCAATACCACTAGATTAGTTCTTCTAGAGCGACCCTCGAGATCCTCTAGGCGATCCTCCGCTTTTTTGACTCTATGCCTTAGGGCAACCATATCTGGATCTATTCTTGCCCTCCAATTGTCTAGCGATGAAATCCTGGTCTCATTATCTCTCGTACGTGTGCCCAGTTGTTCTAATGAAAGTATCATACCCCTTAGATCGGAAGCTAGGGCGAGCAGTGTTTCCCTCATTGGGCCCATTCCCTCTAGAAACCACTCTTCTGTTAATATGCCCTGTTGTTTTGGGGATGTAGGAGCTTCTGGCCCACCCGCTTTGGGTTGTTTCAGGTTCTTATCCTTAGCTGGAGTCGGCGGGGGAGTGAGCCGGAGAGCCGACGCTTTCATTTCAGCTTCCATTTCCAAACTGCGCTCCAGTAAGAAGAAAGTCGATTTCTAAAGATACTCTGTGACACTTTCACACTAGTTAGCGCTCAATTCAGGTGCGTGTTTGCCAAAATACGCTCGATTTTAGGAGGAGGGCAGGAGAGCGATCTAAGAGAGCTCCTCACAGGGCAGCCATTACACTTGAAGTCCTTCAATTCTGTTCTTTAGCAGATCCTTTTTCACCACCTGTCGTTCTTTTTTCCTAGCCTGCATCTGGGCCAATAAGTCTGGGAAAAATCCCAAATGGCTTCCCTCCCATACGATTTCCCCTCTGGCCTGAGCTACCTGGAGGAGTGAGATCCTTGCTTCTGGCATTGATAAAGTGGCAATCGCTGTAAACAGTCTCTGCTGTACATCTCCACGCTGTTTGGATCTCTGGGGTATAGCGAAGGCTTTAAGGATTTTTATGCCAGCATCCTGGAGTAAGAGGTTTAAATCCTCGAATATGAGTTTGTTGACTGCAGGTAGAACATCATTAAGGCCAGTAAATTGGGATGGGAAACCCACTACTCGGATGCTTGCTTGACATTGCGTATTTTGTATATTATCCACTTTGGCCCTCAGAAATGAAAGGTCCCGAATCCGGGCTGCGTTCGTTGTATCCTGATGCCCCTGCAAGTCCTGGAGGTTTTTGATTTGTTTTGCACTGTCTGCTATACGACAGTCAGTGTTGGATAGCTTTGCCTCCACAGCTGCCAACCTGTTATTCAATTCTGTGCCTGTGTCTAGTATATTCTTTGGCATCACTAGGATCTATGAGGTTGGTAAATAAGGCATTGGTGTGCTGGAGATCGTTGTAGGCCCAGGGCCGACATTAGAGCTCGAAGGAGATACGTAGGGAACAAGACTATGTACCACTTTTTAGAGTCTTTTTTTGGTCCCATCTTGTAGCCTGTTTTCGATGTTCCTTGGACAACTTTTAGCACTTCTTTCAAAAGGTTATCTCTATGTTTTAGCACTTTTAAACAGTTAAGGTAGAGAGCTATTCTAAAACTGTACCACTATCTTGCTGATCCACAGCGCCCCCTAGTTCCTTATTAATGGAGAACTTCAGTCAAAAGTTGTGAAAACATATGCTGGGCAGAGTCTTTTAGTTTGTGTGTGTAGTCCTAGTGTATTCTTCACTTCATTTGCTGTTTGGAGTTTTTCTAAAATGTTCCTGCTAGTTTTATGGACCCTGGAATCTCCATGTTTGAATATTGTATTGCTTTCAATTTTCCTACATTACCTCCTGTCCCATGTGACAGTAATGTATTCGGGGCCACTGATTCATGGAGTGATAGCTGCTGCTGCAGGAATCTGCTGTTAGGAGCCTGATATTATGGCATCAACTGAATAACTCTTTTTAGTCCAAACTTTTTGTTTTTTAGGTATGTGTTTAAGTCTAGCCAGATTTGTTGTTTTTAAAACTTTTTGTTTAATCAAACAAAACACAACCATTAAAAGACACAAAAATCACCTCAGGTCATCAATGCTGTCATTAAAAAAAGACTCTAGCATGTTCCGCAAAAAAACAGCACACTCAATTATCTCTCAGGTGTTTGACATCTATAAATGTAAGTAGGCTATAACCACGACAGCCCATAGGTGTATGAGGGCATTAATGCATGCCCCAGGTGCATTGTAGGGCATGAGCCTAAAGGCCAAGTGACCTCCAACCACCCGTGAAGTGCATTAATGCCCCCATACACCCATGGTCTGTGGTGGGTAATCACACTTATGCAATGGGTTATATTTATTAAAAAAAAGTAAGATAAAGTGTTTTAACATCTTTAAAATGGGAGAAACATAGTGGCATCCTGCAGTATTGTAAAGTAGTCTCAAACAATACAGGGGCATTTTGACATTTCCACTGTAAAAATTAGTTTACAATTTATTTGGAAAAATGAAATGTTAATTTTTTGATTAAAATAAATATTTGGGTAACTTATTATGCTGATTTGGAAATGATGTGATATCCAGAGTTAATGAAATGTAAATGGAAACCTGACTACATTTTTTTTTTTTGAGAAATGTCATACTCACATTCTTACTCCACTGTTTAACTCTGTTTCCCTCTCTCTCCCCCATTTCCATATTTTTTTTGCCCCTGCCCCTCCTGGCCATCCACTCCTCTGGGCTTTGCCAAGGACCCCCACCACCAACCCCCCCTTCACCATCTCACCATCCTCCATCCAACTCCATAGCATGGTTGACCTGATGCATCCATTCGTCAGGGGGTTCCCCTCTCAGAGCACCATTGTGAGAGGAGACTGACCCAGTGGGCACTTTCATTCTATGCTGAGCAAGGTGGGGGGTCTGCATGGACACCTCTGGTCTTTGTGGTGAATGGGGGACCTGCAGACATTATCTGGCTGGCCAGGCAGCCCATTTTCCTGCTTATTTTCCACTCCCCTATCCCCCACCCACAATGCGGCTGAATGCTGCAGAGTCCATAGCTACATGCACAAGTGATACATGGTTACTCATGCCACAATGTGTGTTACACAAACAGGTTGCCAGGAGCCACTCCAGGTCAGTGCGGATTTGCGACCTCCCCCCAGGAGGAAAGCATCCTACTCTGAGCCGTCCCTGCTGGCATCCACTTCTGTCATCTCAGGCTCAGCATGAACCTGGCTAGCCAGGTTACCAAGTAATCCTCCATCTCCTGGCACCAAGGAACTGGTTCTGCCCCAGTTCTTGTAAATCATGCCATTCTTGCCCCACTGACTATGTCCCATTCCAGGAGTGTGCATGTGTGTCTTTCTGTCTCTCCCCCCTCTCTCTCATTCACTCTCCCCTCAGCTCCATGAATTATGCCATCCTAGCCACACTCATTACATCTCATTCCAGGTCTGTCTCTTGACTTCAGCAGCAGCTCAGCAAGCTGCGGTTGTCAGGCTGAGCAACTCAAGTTAGGACAATCGTGGTTCTGAGAGGGAGCCAGGATAGGAAACATATGCAAAGCTGCAGATGCAAACCTTCAATCAAAAGCAGCAAAGCTGTTTGGCAGCAGAGCTCAACAAGCTGACTTTTTAAAGGTGCTCATTTAGGTGGCTGAATGTAATTGGGAGTGATTTTACTTTTCAGCATATTTGGCTGTACATGACAGCATATGTAAGTTGGCAGTGAAACTGTGGGTGTACTAGGCATTAAGCAATGTCCACATGATAACTTTTAACCAATCAAGTTAATAGATTTTAAGCCTGTTTTTCAACCCATTTTATAATCTTCATTACTGGTCACTGGCTAAGAAAATTTACTTAAAATCATAGATCTACTGCTGTATACTTGACAGAAGACCAACTCTTTCAGAATTAGTGATCACAAATGCATCACTGTCACATGGGACAGGAAGCACAGGAGGAAAGAGAACAATACAGATGCAAACATGGAGATCCCCAGGGGCCATAAAACTAGCAGGCAAATTTAGAAAAACTCCTTACAGCAAATGAAGGGACGGACACACTAGCACTACACCTGCAGATCAAAGCACACTGCACAGCATATGTTTTAGAAATGTTGCTGTAGTTACCTTTTAAATATGTCCTTACTAGTGCTATTTATCAGTTCTGAAGCTAAGGAGTTCCAAATATTTGCTATACGTTATGTGTAATACATCTTTCTGTTGCTAGTTTTCAATGCATTGGCCTTAACTTGTTTACTGTGACTCCTTGTGTGAAATAAATATCAGATCTAAATTCCATATTTAACTCAGATATCAACAGTGCATCTTTATGTATACTGCTGAATAAAAGACAATCTCTCCTAATATACCTTCTATGTATGCTGAACAGTCTGAGGTTAGTCTGTACTCATAAGTTAGAACCTCCAGTCCACTCATCATTTTCCTTGCATTCCTCTTAGTTCTTTCCACGTTATGCCTTCCCCTCCATTTAAAGCACTCCAAAGCTGGGAACAGTAACCAGTGATATGCCTAATATATGATCGGTATCATGTGACATGAGCGAGTATTATTGAGCGGCTCAACATGGGCGACTCAATAATACCGCTCATACTGACAGTGAGTAACAAAAAACACCAAGAAGGTTACAGCAAGTGAAGCGGTGAGCTGTACTCACTGTAATATGATTTAAGCATTTGTTTGGCCAAGCCCTGCTGAGCTGGCCATTTGGCATACTGGCTAGAGCCAGGTTTGGGTCTGCCTACTGGATGGATTTTTTTTCCTTTTTTTTTTTGTCTTGCCTCTAAGTCTTCTCCCCGTAGAGTTGAGAATATATTGGGGGGGGGGTGCTGGAGGCGCAGCCCACTGCATAAAACATTTTATTTTTCTTGACCTGTATTAGGGAGTTAACGACCATCGCTCTCTGTGATGGTGGGTGGAATGTTGCTCGCTCTCTTTGTTTAGGGCAGATATCTATTTGCCTTTATTGTTTGGTGACATAACAGAGTTGCCTTCATCACATAAAACCTATATGATCCATGAGGTAAATGTACTTCTTTGCTTTATATGTGGAATATATTTTGATTGTATTTAAGAGAAAATTTGCGGTATTAAATACTTCATTCACAAGGTGTTTGTGTTTGAAATTTGCTAGTATTTTCATTCCTAAATTCCTTCTTGCAGTAGTAGTAACTAAAGCAGATCCATTCAAATGTTACCTGTATTTTTTTATTTTTCGATAAATGCATGACTGTGCATTTTCCTTATTAAATGACATTCCCTACTTATTTGCTCACTCTGCCAGGATGTCAAAATATTTCTGCAGATGGCTGTGGTGTACATCAGAATATACCTTACCACCTAATTCTCTCAAGCTAGCATGTTATCTGTGAATCTATGGATTTTTCTGTACTGTACATGCTGTGGTTCTAACTGCTAGAAACGACCTTGTGTGTTACCATCTATGTCCCTTTATTTATGAACTCATTGCTTTCTACTGTGTGTATTGAGCTGTGCTGATTTACCATTGTACATGGCTTTGTAATATATATTTTGTATTCCTTTTGTCTTTGCGCTATATATTTTGTATTCCTTTATCCGTTGTACCTTCCCCTGGGTCACCCCTGAAAAAGGGACTGCATGGTCTCAGTGGGCTTACCTGGTTACCAAAATTCAAATAAATAAATAAATAAATTTGGAGTCATCCAAAAACTCATGGTGCCATTTTTGTATTTAATCCCAAGTGTGTAATACAAACACCAAGTGAAATGGGCCTCAGACCCATGAGGAGCTCCACTTGTGTCACAACACTATTTGGAGAGGCATACAGTACATTTTATCTATCTCACTTGGTTTGGTCTGAGAACAAGAACTCAGTCCATCTAATTGTATATGGGTTTATGTTAATCATCCTTAATTTGTCAGCAAGGCATCCATGGGGCACAATGTTGAACACCTTACTAAAATCAAGAAAAATGACATTGCCAGATCTGCCTTTCTCTAATGCTTTCCTGTCAGGTTCATATAAATTAATCAAATTTATTGCACAAGTGCATTCTTTTTGTCAGGAAGTCCTTTATTGACACAGTCCACACTTAGCAGTTTCTTTATATTGGTTTCCATAATTTTCCCCACAGTGGAGGTAATACTTGTAGGGTGATAGTTTTTTGAGGGGTTCTGTCTATTTCCCTTTGTAAAGACTGGCACCACCTCCACAATCCAATCTTGTGGTACTCCCCCCGTGTTTATAAAATATAAGATATGTATGCCAGCTGGTTCAATATTTGATTTGCTACTTCTTTTAAAATCCTAGGTGCAATTCTATCTGGCTGTACTGTCTCGTTAGTATTTAAAGCCTATAACCCTCCTTGACCTTACCTTCTGTAATCTTAACCTCAGTATCAGTGGCTATACACCTTGTTTGAATGTACTTTAGTTTAAAAACTGTATAGAAGTAATTGTTTATTGCCTGTTTTACATGTGCTTCATTAAAGTATCATCTACCCTTAATGTTCTCACATCCATCATTGGTTTTCTTAGAGATGATGCAGCAGTAGAATGTATTTGTGTTATATTTATCAATTGCCAACTTTATTCTGTACTTCCTTTTTGTTTCCCTGATTGCCTTTTTGCACTCATTTAACCACTTTCTGTATTGGCCCTCATTTCTGGGAGATGGGTATTTTTCTTAAAATTGTAAATACATTTTTTTGTGCATGAAGTAATTAATTTCTTGGGAACCCATGGAAGTAGTTTCCCTCTTCTCTTATATAAGGGCTTATGGGAGACATAGTAACTTTGCAACTAAAGTCATTTTACTTTAAAAATATCTCAGTATTCCTTTATATTTAGCCAGTTCCATTCTGAAACCACCTCTCTCACTTTGTTATAGTTTCCTTGCATATAATTGTAAAACACAGTTTTGACTCTGGAATAGTTATAGCTTCTAGAAAAGTTTTGGACAATGGTCGCAGGACGATTAGAATTAAGTTGGTCCTCTAACTCATATGAGTACATGTCACTACAATTTTTGAGCACTAAATCTAGGATATTTTGTTCTCTTGTTGGTTCTTTTATCGGCTGGTTTAAACTTTGTTCTTGTACTCTGTTGAGGAATGCATTCCCTACTGTTCTATTAACTTTCTGTTTATCCCAGTCAATATCTGATAGATTGAAAATGCAAACTAAGCAGGCAACCTTCACCACTAAAATGTAATATTTCCTCCAAATGTTCAGAAAAAGTTTCCTTTCTAATCCCTGGTGGTAAGTAACATTTTCCCACAATTAGCTTCTTAGCGTTTATATTACTTATTAAAATCTAGACCGATTTGACAGTTGCTCATTTGTCATATATATGAGCAGCATATTTAATGCATTTTTTTAGGTATTTACCGCAGTGTCAGCCACAATATAATGCAGTAACTTACAATAAAAGACACGTCACTAAATACTGCATGACACAATGGCTTAATTGCCATTGAATTACACTGTGCCCTGCAGTAAACTGCAGTGTATTATGATATACTGCAACATTACTGCATTGCATCCTGGCTGACACCACTGTAGCAACACCGCCCCTCTTCTGTCTTCTCTGTCCTTCTGTACTGAGGAGAAACCCTCATGATTGTATCCCAGACATCATTTGGGTCCTGCCACTAGTGTTTTTAGACAGTCATATTTATTAATTAAACTTCTTATATTTAAGGATAATACTGATAACTCAGCTTTTATCCTATTTATTGAATGCATCTTTTCTGGATACATTCAACATGCTCCCTTCACCTACTCATACCAGTTTAAACATTTCTAGAGGATACCATCAAATCTACCTGACAATTAGCTGGAACTATATTTATTAAGGTGCAATCCATCCTTTGCATATATATATTTTTTACCACAGAAAAAGTCCCAGTTCTTTAAAAATTAAAAAATCATCCTTATAAGTCCAATCATCAAGCCAAGCATGTAATTTAATGATTGCTTTTTGTTTTCTAAAGGAGACCCTTGGCAGTAGAAAGATTTCAGAAAATATTATTTTACACCCCCTGATTTTTGAGTGCATTACCCAGTTTTATAAAATCTTGCTGGTTCTCACTTTCCTTCTTGTGCCCAATGTCATTTCTACCAACATGAAGATGAATTTTAACATATGATCCCACATTAGTCAGAATTCCATTTAAGTATCCATAATATCATTAGTTTTAGCTCCAGGGAGACATGTACAGTAACCATTCAAGTTTATTTATTGCTTTCACATATCCGTCTGTATACTCTATCAGTGAGTTGCTAATAAGCACAGTCTGATGGCTATCATTAATTTACCTTCTACTTTCTTTCTGGTTTACATCCTTGGTTCATAATAAAGGGGGCATACCTGTTAAGAGTACTGACTTTTTGGTTTTCCATACATAGCATCACATGTATCTACTCTCCTCCTTTTTACTCCCTTACTTGATTGAACAAGTCTCCATTTACTTTCTCACTCATTTACCTCATTAACCTCTTCCACTCTACTTCTTTTTTCCCCGTATGAAACATAGAAACATAGAATTTGACAGCAGATAAGGACTGCTTGGCCCACCCAGTCTGCTCGTTTCCCTACCTAATGGATAAGCTGCAGATCCTAGTTAACCAGCAGCCTACTTCTTTCTACCCCCACCCCCTAGAATTGCCTTATGGCTGTCCCATGCATGCTTGAATTCAACCACTGTTTTTGACTCCACAACCTCCTCTGTAGGGCCATTCCATGCATCCACAACCCTCTCTGTGAAAAAATACTTCCTTACATTACCTCTGAGCTGCCCCCCATCTTCAGATTGTGCCCCCTTGTTCTTGCACACCTCTTTTTTTGAAAGATGCTACTCTCTTGGACTTTGTTGATTCCCCTGAGGTACTTGAAAGTTTCTATCATGTCCCACTTCTCCCTCCTTTCCTCGAGGCTATACATATTAAGCTCCTCAGGTCTCTCTTCATATGTCTTCCGTGCAGACCCTGCACCATTTTAGTTGCCCTCTCTGGACAGCTTCCATCCTGTCTATGTCCTTGTGGAGATTGGGTCTCCAGAACTACACACAGTACTCCAGATGGGGTCTCACCAGCTGTCTGTACAGAGGGATAACAACTTCCTGTTTTCTACTGGTGATGCCTCTCCCTATGCATCCCAGTATCCCTCCAGCCCTCCTTACTGCCCTCTCACATTGCTTGCCCACATTTAAGTCTTCTGATATGACTACCCCAGGTTCCTTTCCATTTTTGTTGTTGTTAGTATCTCACCCCCCATTGTGTACTCTTCCCCTGGGTTTTTGTTTCCCAGGTGCATTACCTTGCACTTCTTAGCATTAAATCTAAGCTGCCATACATTTGACCATTCCTCTAACCTTGCCAAGTCCCTTCTCATTCTTTCCACCCCACCTTGTGGATCAGCTCTGTTGCAGATCTTTGTGTCATCTGCAAAGAGACATACTTTCCTTCCAGTCCTCTGCAATGTAAACTTACAAGACATTGAAGAGGACTGGTCCTATACTGAACCTCAGCAACCCACTAAGTAACCTCCCTTTCTTCAGAGTGGACTCCATTTACTATTACTCTCTGTGTCCTATTCTTCAGCCAATTCTTTACCCAGGCTATCATCTTGGGACCCACTCCCTGGCTGGCTAACTTGTATATTAATCTTTTGTGTGGGACTGAGTAAAATGCCTTGCTAAAGTCTAGGTAACATAGAAACATAGAAACATAGAAACATAGACTTTGACAGCAGATAAGGACCACTTGGCCCATCTAGTCTGCCCATTTCCCTACCTACAGGATAGGCCGCAGATCCTAGTTAACCAACAGCCTATTTTTTCCTACCACCCACAAGAATTGCCTTATGTCTGTCCCATGCATTCTTGAATTCTCCCACAGTTTTAGACCCCACAACCTCCTCAGGAAGGCTGTTCCATGCATCCACTACCCTCTCTGTGAAATAATACTTCCTCACAGGCCATGTCCACAGCCCCTCCCTGATCTACTACTTTGGTCACCCAGTCAAAGAAATCTATTAGATTCATCTGGCATGACCTTCCTGCTGTGAATCCATGCTGCCTTGGGTCCTGTGCCCCTCTGGCCTCTAGGTACTTGACAATTCTTTCCTTCAGAAGTGATTCCATCATTTTCCCTATCACTGAGGTTAAACTAACAGGTCTGTAGCTTCCTGCTTCTGATCTGCTCCCACTTTTGTGACGGGGAATCACATCTGCCCTCCTCCAGTCCTCAGGTGCCACCCCATCCTCCCATGATTTGTTAAAGAGGGTAGTCAGTGGTGTCACTAGTTCTACCCTTAGTTCTTTTAGAATTCTGGGATGAATCCCATCAGGCCCCATTGCTTTGTCCACCTTCAGTTTTAAGAGTTTTTTCAGAACCCTTTCTTCTTTAAATGGGCTGGTATCAACTTCTGTATCCAGAGTATTTCTATTGTTTGTTTTAGGTACCTCCCCCTCTTCATTTGTAAATACTGAGCAAAAATATTCAAATATAATATTCAATAATCTCACAATTTTTTACTACATCCTATCTTATATAATTAGGTGTACACAGCTGCATATCTTTAATCACATTATCCAAAATAGATGCTAAACTTCTGATCTCTTGCATGTTTAAACTCCCAGCTCTTCCTCCAGAGCCTTAATTATATTGCAGTTTATACAAATAAATTGTTCTGTCTCAGCAGCTTCTTGGGTATCTATAATTTTAATCAAGTTACATACCGAACACTGCAAACCACATTTACCATTCTCAAATCTATTATGTATAGTTTTGCTGTTTAAGGTCATTGTTTGCTTAGGTGATGGTGATATTTAATAATATGAGTGCTATCTGTTGTGCTGATCAAAGCCCTTAGGCCTTCTGGCCTCCACTGGCTGACACTGGCAGACATGCATCTCTGCCATATGCTTGCTAATGCTCACACTGTGGCTAGCTATATGTTGAAAGACCAGAAGTCAGTTAAGACTGCACTTCTGTTTTTGTCAGTGATAAGATATGAGAAAAAGTTAAAAGTCACATGAAAAGCTTAAGCAATTCAAATAAGTGCCAATCACACCAGCACTCCCATAAAATAATGCCTAGTCATACACAAGCTGGAGTTTAGATGGTATTCTCCAGCCAATCCACTTTTGCCCACAATGGTCTGGTTGACCACAGACTAGAGATATGTCCCTGATGTTTCTAAGTGTTTTCCCTGACTTGTTTGACTTTGGGTTGAGCAGTTGGATTGCAGATGCTTGACTTACCGGTCTTTTCCTGTTTCTCTTTGAAAAACTTTATCACAGTAGCTCATGCGGTCTTCTGTTGTTATATAGATCTTTGCACTTGGATAGATAGCAACTACTTTCTTCAGCATGTTGTACACAATTCCTTTGCCATCTTGGCGCATATTCCGGAATGGGCCCCAGATTACATAAATAGTGTTGTTTGCTTGCTTGAAGAAATACTCTTGGTTCTGCAGCAGAAGTGGAACACTGGTATGTGAAACCACTCTTACGCTGGTCCTCCTCCCAACATCTTTCTCAAAGCCCTTGGTGGGTGCATTGTTCATTCTCCATACACAAGAAGACTGGTCAATATCATCACCACCATTCTGGCCCTGCATCTGGCCAGAGTTAGAAACAATGCTGCAGCTCTGACAATATAGCTGCAGAGGCTGTAAAAGAAATCAAAAGAGCTAATTATTGTGTGCTTGGTTGTAAAATAAAGTAACCAAAATTCCAGTTTGATGGCCAAAGTACAGTATGGACATTGATATTCTGCAGTTCACCTGAATAAGTTTAGTTCACCTAAATACAAAATATTGATGCAGACAGCTAAAAGAGTACAGTAGTGAAAGTTATGTTTCACTTCTGGAAACAATGCATAATTTACCTATTCAGCATAGATGCGCATATAAATTCCTCTCTTGTCGACCTTACATACAGTACATGGCTGTCATTGTAACATATAAAAGTCAATTACAATTTGGATGAAGCAGAACAGGATATATCTATAAAATACAACAGTAAATGTTGAGAGGAATGCGTCAGCATGATGTCCAGACACTGCTGAGATCAATTACTGCTGCTTTGTCACATCTGTGAATCTCAGTACATCAGTGGAGAACAGAGATATCAGAGTGGGTAGCAAAAAAAAGATGTGTTTATTTTATTTTGGCAGCTCTGTCTACAACGGATTGACATCACTAGACTCTTTCTGCATGTAATTTAATGAGCTCTTGATGATTCAGAGAAAACTTTGAAAACATAATATTTTGCTATGATGAACCTTGTATTTGATGCATCTTTTATAGATTTCTCCTCACTCTTAGTTATTACTAAGGAAATTTGATCAACATTCATTATCTTTAAGACTTAGAGTTTCTACACAGTTTATTTCCTACTTGAAGTCATAATAATTTGTTGTGACATTAACGTCTGTTACCATTTAAAAAAAAGGTGTCATCAGAGAGTATTATGATGTCAAGTGAAGGATAAGCAACAGGAACTAATGAGCTTTCAAGGAACAGAGACCCAGTTTTCATGACTAAGCTCTCAGTAGTAAATAATAGAGAAAGAAATATGGTGCTAATGTAAAATATAAGCTGAACTGTGTCTCAGTATTAGGTTTTTCTATGTTCTTCTGGAGTTTTTGGCTGCTTTTCAAAATAGCACCCTTTCTATCTATACAGTAATTTAGTATAGCATCAAAGGTTAAATGAGTCCTGTGGAATATTCAGTGGGAAAGGGTCATCTGTGTGGATGTGGAAGGAGAGACTTAATAATGATATCTCAGGATATATTTTTTCACTCTATTTATTAGATTGTAGTACAGCTCACACTACAATTAAACCAACGGCAGTAGGAACAGCAGTTCAAATGCAGTACAGAAGCCATTTTTTTATTTACATTAAAATGTGGTTCTTGTGAAAGGCACACAGGGCCATGATTTGTTTCCAGATATATTCGGGGTGAGATGAAACCTGTAGAGTTACAAAAATAACAATTATCTAAAATAACAGCAAACATTATACAAGGTGCAAGTCTGCATAATGAGATAATGTGAATAATGAACACTGGATAACATAGAACAAATTGTAACACGCAACAGTTTCTGTAGAGTCACACAACATTTCACAAAGTGCATTATAAAATTCATAAGTAAAATACTGCATCCTGATTGGTGCAAACCATGCAATGAAATGCCACAGTCCATGAGTAAAAATGTGTAGGCAATTAAGGCATAGTACAATTAAACAATTGATATGCCAAGTTTATGAGTTTTCAAAAAATAAAACACACATCATTTTCCCCTCAAAAGGCACAGAATTTAACTTAAAACAATACAGTATTTTACATATCTACAGTACCAGTGTCACTTCCTCTTTCCCACACTTTAGTCTTGTTTATGTTTTTCATCTTTAGACATGTTTTATTTTACAGATAACCCCCCCACACACACACACTTGCTCATTTCCTCAGTCAATCCTTGCTCCAACTCCTGATTCCCTCACTTAAAAGACATAAATACAAATTCAAGAACTGTTGTCTTGTTTTGTAGCTCCACTAAATCACTGATTCCTTCTTCAGGAACCTAACCCTACTCCTAACCGGTCATTTAGTTGTATTCTACTCTTCCTCACTCTCACCTGTCTTCCTATAGATGCACCCATAAGAAACACAGAAGTGTCTGACATCTATCTGCAAGTACTACAAATCACTCATGACTGTACTGTACCCTTTTAAAAAACAAAACAGATGACATCAACAAAAATCACAGATGTAAAACACTGCTGCTAATCACTTTATCACAAACAAATACTTCTTTCTGTATGTGTCTGTATAGAGGGAGATGGAGATACATCATGGTAGGGCAAACCTGTGACACCTAAAAGAAACTATATATATATACATATATATACATATATATATATATATATATATATATATATATATATATATATATATATATATATATATATATATATATATATATATATATTACAGTTATACCAGTGCCTCCCATGGCACACTTTAGGTGGAGGGAATATTTAGCTTCATTTAAAAAAAGAAATAGTTTTGTATAGATTTACAAAACATGTTTAGAAGCCAATCATTCCATATTATAAGCACAAAAACTCTCCTGGGGTGTTGGCTATGCTGGCTTTACCAGAGCTCTGGGGGACCTTTGGGCATGTGGTCAGTGACACAGCCCTACACACCATGAGCGTCTTATTGCTTACATTGTGCATGAGATAGTGTGTAGTACATGTACAGTACAATGTGACTATTTTTGCTGTAGAAAATGATGACTGAGATTTCATTGTGATTCCAACAAAATATGGATGCAATTTACATATTTTTGTATTGACAAACATGATAGAGTAAGTTTTCTTGTTGTATAATATTGAAATAAAGGTTGGTACAATGGAAAAGCCCCCCAATTACTTGTCATTTTTATCTCATGCTCTCACAACCAGCATTGAAATCTGTGTTGACCTGGAGCAGGAGTGTTGGAGCTTTCTGAGAAGCACACATGTGTGAAACCAGTTGGCACACCTGTTGAGCACCCCCAGCATCACTGTGATTTTGCACCAAGTATGTAAGTTGCCCATTGCATTTTTTTTTTAGCAATTAAGGAGCTAGTGTACTGTCTGGTATTACTAATAATTTTCAGGTACCAGGTATTAACATCGCTGGCAAAATAAAGCCGGGCAGATCATCGCAGGCAACACATCGCAGTAGATAACACCACAATTAATCAACATCATGGGAAGCAATACCACAGACCATGACACAGTGGAGATAGACATTGCAGGACAGTACAATGCATACAGGGAGCAGCACAACTGGCCAGCTGTACAGGAGGTAGGTGTCCTCCTTTAGGCAGGGGCACCACAGGCACAGGTGGCACTGTCCATGGCCTGAGTAAGCAGGCTGTCAGTTGGATAGGTTCGGGGGCTGTGAGTAGGTCTGCAGTCCTGGGGCTTATAGGGCTGTGTGGAGTGGGTATCTGGAGGCACATCCCTCCATGGGGTGCAGGCACTGGGATTCATGGCCACAGTGTACCACCCTGTGGAGTCCCATCAGTGCCCGCCCCCTGTTTGGCTTCCATGTGTTGGTCTTTGGCGGCTGTTGGTGGGGTGGCAGGGTGGCATTGTGGCTGTTTTCCAACAGTTGGTGTGGCCCTGTACTCCCATGTCCTACATCCCGGTGCCATGCCAAATGGGTGCCACTCCATGTCCACTACCATTGCCCTACCTCCATCACCAAGCGAGCTCCGTGGGGGTTGGCAGCACACTGTGGGCTGGTAACATGTGGTATTGATGCCCGCATTGTCAATTACCTGTGGTGTTATCGACCACGATGTGCTGCCTGCGATGTTTTGCCCGGTTTTATTTTGCCAGCGATGTTAACACCCGGTACCTAATTTTCAGATGCAGTCAGTTATCATTTCTTATATCTGACGTACTGCACTACAGGATATGTTCACTCCATTTAGAGTTCATTCTTTCATCTATGGAAATGCATTCACACCTGTTAATGTTAGCACTCTGCTGATCAGCTGTAATTGAACACCATTGTAATCACAGTGTCTTTTTTCACTGTCCTTTTAATTTAGCACTTTTTCTAGATCAGTGAATATAGTGAAAATTAAAGGACAGTGAACATTACCTGTAGTACGGTAGTTCTTTTCTGTTTGCTAATTAGAAGATTTCCCACCTGGCAGTAATGGGCTGATGTGTGGAGTAGAACTCTGGAGGCTAAAACAGTCAGTTCTGTTCCTCCCACTACATCATCAGAAATGTGACCAAACACATTAAGGTACCACATCCTTTTGTAGCCTGCACAATAACTTTCACAAATTACCAATCAAAATGCAAGAAATTGTGGTATCACAGGTAACTAAGAAGAGCCAATCCCTGATGCTTCACTTGAAAGAGAATCTGGCCATGAGATATGGTTCTCCTTGGTTACTAGTGATGTCGCAGTCAGTGTGATCTTAGTGTTGATGATGTAGTGGGAGGAACAGAACTGACTTTTTTGCCTCCAGAGTACTGCTCCACACATCAACTCAATACTGCCAAGTGAAAAATCTTTGAACTAACAAACAGAAAAGAAAAAATACTTCAGATATAAGAAGTGATAACTGACTACATCTGAAAGTTACTATTCATTCCAGGCAGTACCTAGCTCTTTAAAGCATTTTAACAACATATCTAGTGGCAGCTGCTGTGTTTTTTTTTGTTTTGTTTAGAGATAGAGGCACCTGCCAGCAAGTGAAAGAAATGAAAGGTTTGGAATAAAGAGAACAGTGGTTTGTATGGGGGGCCGGGAGCCTTTGGCAAAATGGCAGAAAGAATGGCAGAGGGGTCAGCTAGGCCTGAGTGGATTTGGGGGCAGAACCATAGATTGCATCAGCATAGTCAAACATAACAAAGATCACACTGAGAACAATCTCACAATGAGCTGAAAGTGGGAACAGAATGTGTTTCTGTACAGTGCACCCAGTTTGGGAAAGAGTGTGGCGTGGATAGCATCAATGTGTCAAGTGAAGCAAAGGTGAGTATCTAACCAAATACTCTAGTACTGGAAGGAGGCAACTTACTCCAGTAGAGGGTCATTTAGAGTCTTTTCTATATGCCTGAATGTGACTGTTCTGTGTCATTGTCTGATTCTAAAGGTCACTGAGATACATTTGTAAGCATTCTAGGAGAGCTGCTAGGTCAGAACCATGTTGAACTTTGCTAAAGTCACACTGGAGATCAGCTATAAGCTCTGGGCAGAGGGGTCACTGAGGATGATCACTGTGTCATCTAGAATCTGTGAACATGCTGATAAACAGGCTTTTGGAATGTCATTTACAGAAATGGAAAAAAGCAGGTGTCATACAACAGAGCCCTATGGGATACCTGAGGCTACTGTGAGGGTTGGGGAGAAGGACATACTTATATTATCTAACATGGTTTTGTCAGATAGACAGGAGCAGAACCAGTTGACCACAAAGCCAGAGAGGCCTGCACTAGGCTACTTGCACAGACATAGGGGTGGGCCACAGTGTCAAAGGTTTTTGCCAGATCAACAAAGATTGTAGAGCTCAAAAGATGTAAAAAACCTTAAAGCTCCGCACAGGATAGCTGAATCAGATATATTCCATAATAACATATTTAGGTAACTAGGAGAGTAGTCCACCTCAGTATGGTTGTAGCATGGTGCACTCTTACCTCAGGTAACAATCCAAAATGCTCAGTGTACTAGTCCAACTTAATGCACACAGGCACTTGAGTGGGATAACACTACAGGGAGAAGATTAAGGAGTGTTTATGCAAGCAGATACAGGCTATAGAGTATGGTCATAGTTATGAGTTTAGCCCCGGCAGATCCAATATGGTTTTACTTTACAGAAAGCTAGAGAAACTACTGTGTGAGGAATGGACTATACCCACTGAACTTAGAACATTACAAAAGCGCAGGACATCCTCTTATGTATAGGTACCTGGAATGTTTAGAAATAAACAATTCTGACTGGGTAACAACAATGTTATGATTAAAATAAAAATTCCAGATAAATTCATAAAAGCCTTTCATAAATATTACAGTATGAAAAATGCAGAATAAAATTACTTGCAATGTCAGTATTCATAACACCATACTACCAAATGTACAATTGACAGAGCATTCAAAATTCTGAACAGGACATGCTCACAATTATCCATGCAACAGCTAATATAATTCAAGGATGATCAAAATTACTGGTTCAAATAAATACGGGATGTAGTCAAGTGGATATTATCACAGCATCTTACATAAAGAACCTAACAATAAGCAATTAAACATTCAGCCTGTATAAGATATCATTTTAATGACTATTGGTTCACTTGTCCAGAATCTCAATGTATGTGCCAAAATGTTTTACATCTGCATGTCAGCACTTCAGGATATACAGTAGATTTGTGAAATCATATATACTGCAGTGAGCACCATGGCGTGTTTATTGCCAATTCTGCAGCTCTAACACTGGAGAAGTCAAATTGGAGACAAACAACACGACTAAAAAAAGTAGATACTCATTCAGCCAAAATTACTGTCCTAGAAAGTTGGTAGAATTCAAATTGAAACCATAACCAAACTTTAAATGTGCCTCTGTGATGTTGGTGTGTGCCAGTGAGTGTTAGCATGGGGGGGGGGGGCTGTGAATGTTGATATTGGTCATGTAAACATTTAACTGCAGATGCAATTTTAAATTCATAAAGCATCATATGATTAGGAAACCTATTTTTGTATATAATAATACTAAGTATGGAAGTCTTCATAGATATTTAGTGTAAATAGAACAAAATGAATGCTTATATTTTTAATAGAAGTTTATTAATGAATGGTCATATTTTGAACACACATTACTGTTAGGTCTCTCAGATGACAAACATCTTGCTTTAACAGTATTTTACAGCATATAAACAACTGTATAACTAAACTAAATGTGAATGGCACCAATAAGTACACACTAAAATAACTAATTCTAAACAGTACACAGTATATGCTGCTCTCTGATGGATGGCAATCCCTTAATCTCTCTGTCTCCATCTGTCTGTCTGTCTGACTGTCTGTCTTCCTGCCTGCCTATCCACCTATCTATCTATCTATCTATCTATCTATCTATCTATCTATCTATCTATCTATCTGTCTGTCTGTCTGTCTGTCTGTCTGTCTGTCTGTCTGTCTGTCTATCTATCTATCTATCTATCTACAGTGGTAGTCACACAAAACTTGACCAATACTGCGCATCATTGCACAGTAATGGTATACATGTTATTCAATGGGTGCCACGCTTGTGCACCGCTCAGTATACTGTGCTACCGGTCAACTTTTGTGTGATTTCCACTGCATCTATCTACCTACCTATCCATCTATCTATGTATCTAAATAACTAGCGAACCGGGGTGTCTACCCCTCATAATGCTTCCTTCTGCCCCTCTCCTCCATGTCACCCACCTACCTTCCCATGATAATAAATTCTATGAGCAGACTGGAGTGCCCACCCCCAAGTACAGCTTCCATCACCCCTACCCCCACCCCTTCAGATCACCCATCCCCCTTCCCTTTGTATGCCTGGCATCAGTGGGGTGCCCACCCCTGGTGCTGTTGAACACTAGCCCAACATCTGATATTATTGTGAGTATATTGTCAGCATAGACACTAAACAACATTTTCCTATTATGAATTTTGACTCTGGTGATTTGATGATTCTTTCTTATTTTCATTAGTAGAGGCTGTAAGGAGACAATAAATAATATTGGGGAAAAGAAGCATCCTAGTCTAACCCCTTACACATTTGTATTGGTTCTGTTTTTAAGAAGGTAAGTAAAAAAAGCTTTTGGTAAGCTATTTTTGTTTAATGAGTTGCAAGAAATTTCCTGGAATACCTTACCTTCAGTAATTAAAGAAGATAACAAAAAGGGTAAGTGTATATAATCAAAAGCTTTGTAAAGCCATAAAATAGTTTGATCTTTGGTTTGTTTAGCAATTTCAGCTAGGAACTGGGCATGCTCCACTGTCTGATAGCCACAAAACCTTTTTGGTCTTTGTATATCATGCTTGTAATTTTAGTTTCTAAATATGATACTGTCTTTTAACAATTTGTTATCATTGTTGACTAATGCAAAGCAAAACAAATTTTATGAAATGCTATTAGAAAGATCATAGCGTTTTGCAACAATTACAGATAAAAACATTTCAATTTCAACAAATCACACATATAAAACATATATAAACAGCAGGACTAAATATCATTCAAATGTCAATTCAAATAAATATGTTTTCAGTGCAGACTTGAAGGCCTCAATAGATGGGCATTCACTCACCTGGTGAGGTAGAGAATTCCACAGGGTTGGAGCTGCAAAATCAAATGATCTCACACCTGAAGTTGTTAAATGGACCCTGGGAATCTCTAGCAATATCTCGTTGGTGGGGGGGAGAGAACGAAGGGGGTGGTAGGGGCAAAGAAAACCTTGCAGGTACTGTGGTCCCTGTCTGTGTAGGGCTTTATAAGTCAGTAACCCGACCTTGAAGGTGATCCTGCACCACACTGGTAGCCAGTGCAGTCCACGGAGCACCGGTGTAACATGACAAGATCTTGATACACCAGTCAACAAGCTAGCAGATGTATTCTGCACCAGTTGCAGGTGGTGAAGATCCACCCCCTGCAGTCCTAGATATACAGCATTGCAGTAATCAAGGCATATGGTCACAAAGGTGTGGAACAAGGTAGAAAGGTCATCAGGTGGGACCAGGTGCTTTACCCGGGCAATATTCCTCAGATGGTAAAATGAGGTCTTGACAATGGCTGACACCTGAAACATTAGCATCAGCTCACTATCAAGCATAATGCCCAGATTCCACACCCGGTCAGAGGTCACCAGCTGGTTGCCACCCAGCCACAATCCAGATGGCTGCACAGTCGGTAACCTCTCTACCCGATGACCTGGGTGCACAACCAACACCTCAGTCTTATCTGGATTCAGTCTCAACCAGTTAGCACTCATCCAGTCCTGAATCTCAGAGAGGCAGTTGTTAAAGACCAAGACAACGTCGCCTTGTTCAGGTACAAAGGACATGTACAGTTGAGTATCATCTGCATAGCAGTGAAAACTCAACCCATACCACTTAATGATTTCCCTTAATGGCAGCATATACAAAGCAAACAGCATGGGAGAAAATACAGAGCCCTACGGTACCCCACAAGGCAGGAAGATAGAAGCTGAGAAGAAAACTCCCAGATCAACTGTCTGCAACCTGCCAATAAGGAATGAGTGAAACCTTCTGAGAACTGTACCAGACAGTCCACAGAATAGCCACAGGCACTCAAGCAACACCTCATGGTCCACGGTATCAAATGCTGAAGAGAGATCTAGGAGGACCAAGATGGAATGGCTCCTCTGATCTCTCGCTGTCAGGAGATCGCTAAGTACCTGAACCAGTGCAGTCTCAGTACTATGCCTCTTTCTTAATCCAGACTGGAGAGGATTGTAGATGTCATGGGTGGTCAGATGATCCTCAAGCTGCAATGTGACTGCCTTCTCAATAACCTTACCCACGACGGGCAGGTTAGAGACAGGCCTGTAGTTTGTGAGACAGTCAGGGTCGAGAGAAGATTTTTTTAGGAGGGGGTGAACGACCACCTCCTTCAGGGTGTCTGGAAATACCCCAGTTTCTAATGAACACCTAACTGTCTCAGCAAGGACCGGTCCAATTTCCTCCACACACCTCACCAGGAGGCGTGTTGGACCAGTGTCCAAACTACAGTAGGTCAGTCGCAAGCCCCTGATAATCTTCACAACATCCTCGATCACCAGCTGGACAAAATCTGACCAGACAAACCAGATGCTAGCAACCTCTCACCGACCTCCACTTTGCCCATTTGAGTGAGCTAATTGGATCTCAGACCTGATGGTGTCAACCTCATCAGTGAAGAATTAGCAAACTCATCACACGTCTTCTGTGAAAAGGCTCCCCGCATCTGGAGACAGCTTGGATTGCACAACCTGTCCGCAGTATGGAAGAGCTGAACCAGTCGGTTCTTCACAGCAGCAATCTCCCTGGACAAGAACTCTGCCTTCTTATGGGAGACTACTGATTGATAATCCCTATAATGCGATATCAATTTAAACCTGTCATCATCCAGGCTCGGTTTCTGCCAGCATCACTCCAGCCTTCTTCCTACTGTCCTCAATGCCCTCAGAGATCCATCAAACCAGAGGGAATGAGGGCAATGGGAGAGGGGGAGAACATGGACAGGAGCAATAGAATTCAGAGTCATCCCCACTGCCTTATTACAGACTAGCAGAAGATCCTCTGGATCCATGCTCATACTCAAACTTGCCAATAGGTACAGTACCACCATAAGACCTTCAGGGGTCAAACCCCGCAAAGGGTGGTACCTGACCATCTCAGTAGGAGCTGGTCTGTTAAGGGGGTCAGCAAAGTTGAACTCTATAGTGTGATGATCGGACCATCCTACGGGCTCCACCACCACATCTGAGACCTTCTTCCCCAGAAGAAACACTAGGTCCAACGAATACCCTGTATGTGGGTCACAGAAGTAATCACATGTGTGAAGCCCAACAAAACCATCAGTTGGAGGCAGTCTTGTCCAAAACTCAAAAGTTTATCTTGAACAAGGCATTGAAGTCCCCCAGTACCAACCACCTGGGAGCCTCCAACACCATCTCGACAATGAAGTCCACCACTTCCTGTGGGAAATTCTTCCCATTACCAGGTGGATAATAAATGAGAAGTATACTATAGCCCACAACTGCACCCATGATACATTTGAATGATCTAGTGATCCCAACTGGCACATCTACAAGGCCTAGCTCCATCTTGAAACAGATGGCTACCCCCACCCTATGATCTAATCTCGGGCAGTGTATCACCGAGTACCCAGCCAGAACTGCTGACTCCAAAATGGGACCAGCATTCTCATCTAGCCAGGTCTCGGTGATGCAAGCCAGGTCAGATGACCTGACAAGATCAGCAATTACTGCTGTCTAGTTCCAAATCGACCTGGCATTGCATAACACTGCCTGAGTTGGATGAGCAGCTGAGGTTGATCTCATTGCCTGCCCACCAGAGGCGAAGAGCTTGGGTATGGGCACCAGGCAGGAAAAACCCTGTGCTGGGCCTATTTCACACCAAGGTGTTTCCTAAACCCTACAACCCCAATTCAACCCCCCCACTCCACTCCCCTGCCAGTCCCCCCTCCACCGCCTCCTTGATATCTCCAAGGTGCAACAGCACCCATAAACCTCAGCCAATGGGGGGGCAATTAAAGGGGTGGAGGGCCCAGAGCTCAGTGGAGAGTAATAGTCCCCAGTTGAGGCTCTAAGCCAGCACATCCTGCCAAAACTTCTCACTCAGCAGCTATCTAAAACTAACAATAACTCCACTAAAATAGTCAGCAATCACTCTTACCCTTTTTTAAGGTATCCTTAAATACCTCCAAACAACATAAATTACCCCACCTCAAATACTAAAACTTAAAATAGCTTAACCAAAACAGCAATAGTGAGTGAATTTATATTAATTAATGTCTTGCATAGACTCTCCAACTGTAATTTAAGAATTAAATAATGTCTTCAAGTTAATGATTTTTGCAGGGGGCCTCTCACCACCCCCTAGCAATAGATTTAAACCAAAACATGGCCCTCTCACTGCCACATTTAAAGCAGATTGTATGATATATTCACTGCCAAATAGGATCTCTCACTGCCTATCCAAGATATGAAATAAATAATCCTTGGTGACCAGCTAAAAAGTCAAAGGAGTCCACAGCAACACTGTTCCACTTTGATGAGACTCTGACAGTACCATTTTTTTCTAGCAAGGTCCTCTGGTAGATCACATTGCCAGGCCCCAAATCCACCATGAGGAAGGCCTAAGAGCACCACCGATTCCCCCCACTTAAGTAGTGGGAGCAGCCTGACCCCCGTCATACAGCCCTCTGCCACTCCAGGAGCTCAGGCAGTGCACACCCTCTGACTAGTACCCACAAGCTCCCCCAGAAAGAATGGCTGCTCTTTATACCCACCTCAGAATCAGTCAGTCTAGCTAATCCCCTGTTAGATCTCTTCAATTAAGGTTTCCTCCCAAATGCCTCAGAGAGGTCCCCAAATCAGGTGTGCAGCTCTCCTTCACAACTGTAACAGTCTCACCAAATTTGCACCATGCAGAAGCTGGGCTCCACAGAGACGCTATGGCTAGGACTTCCAGGCTCAATCAGTGTCCTCTCGAATCACTCCACATGGCAGTTGGTCACCTGTATGCACTAAACAGTGGTGGCTCACAAGACAATTTATCACCAGAAACTTATTCAGTGCTCCAAAATCTTGCACGCCATATCATCTGGCAGTCAGTCTGCTCCCCAGGCAGTTCAATGCCAAAACTTCTCACTGCAGGACTTCTTCGATGCTACGTTAGTCCCACTACAATGCAATGGGATGATAATTTGCAATTTGTGTGGGCTTTTTCTGGTCCTTAGGAATAAGTATAATTCATGCATCCATGAATGAAGAAGGAAATGAATAAATGTGCAATATTTCTAGAATTAATTTAAGTAACAAATGACCAATTTCATGTGCACTTGCAATATAATACTTAGCGGTGAGGCCACAGGGGCCTTAGCTTTTACTGCAATGTAACCCTTAGCCATGAGGCCACCAGTGCCTTAGCATTTCCTGCTTTTAGTAAGATTATTACATTAATTACTTCTTGTGAAGACTAAGTCATCTATAGGCACCTGGAGAAATGTAATTGTACTGCATCTAAGTATTTCTCTATTTTCTCCAACTGTGATGCTCCAGTCATAGAATAAATAGTTTTATAATACTTAGTCATGATGAAAGCTAAATCAGAGTCATCCATGATGATCTTTCCTTGCTTATCCACTAAATGGGTAATACTATTTTTGTTGGTTGCATAAAATAAAGGCAGATAATATCCCTGATCTGTCAGAATTATAAAGTATTTATTCCTAACTTTCAATGAATTTCATTTTATTTCTTTCACCGGTATTGCATTCTTATTAGAATTTAGTTCTTGCCTATGCATTTGTATTTATTTATTTTAACAGGAAAAAGCTCCATTGAGCAAAGCTTATTTACAAGGAGGTCCTGGGCAGGGCAAAATGCAATACAGTAAACAATTTGATAACATAGGAATAACAGCAAGTTAGCACAGTTCAAATAGCATAAAGGAAACAAAAAGGCAATGTATATATCTATAACAGATAGTGTGGTACTGAGCAATAAGACATAGCTTAGCATAACATAGAATGGTAGACAGTGAACAGTTGTTACATAAGTATTATCATATAAAAAGATAACAGAGTGACAAGGTTACCGTAACATTTATACATGGAGAATTGCAGTACAATAATGTAACAGTGCATCAGGAATTACCTTGTGGTATGGGTTGCAGGTATAGTGCTAGTAGCAGATGCATTTGTCTACACAATGTTGATTAAGCAGGAACTGAGGGCTGACAAATGAGATTCATTTGAGAGTTTATTTGAGGGCATTCCAGGCCTTGGGAGCAGCCCAGTTGAAGGCCCTTTTTCCATATTTTGAAAAATGCCTGGAGACATCAAGCAGACAATGTGCTTTCTAAGGTTGTATAGCCCTAGGGATCTGCAGAGGAGTGTGGAAATATATTGAGGAAGGGAGTTACTCAGTGCTATAAAGGACCAGGTGATTAAGTGCCTAAGCCATCTGGTATCACGAGAGGGCCATTCTACTTCCTTGAAAAGGAGACAATGGTGAGTGTTAAAAGGTAGGTTAGTAATAATGCACAGTGCTCTATTTGGTTCCCCTGAACTGCCACCTAATACTATTCTGTTTTGTATTTCCTTTAGTTATTGATCAATTAATTTCCTTTCTGTTTTTCTTGCCTCTTCATCCTAATTTGGTAGGAAATAATTATGCTGTCCATGTTTTCTTTAAAAGCATCCCACATTCAAGTACTTGGGTGTTCAGGGGAGAAATTATAAACTCCAAAAATGTCTATCTGACCTTTTACATGCCCTACAAATTTTTGATTACATAATAAGTCATTATTACATCTCCAGGACACAATTCATTTCTGCTAAGAGATGGAGTCATAGTAATAAAATCATTAACAGAAAAAAGTATTTTGTCTCAGCTCATCTCAGTACAAGAAAAATCTATTAAGAAGGAGGAAGCCAATCCAAATCACAGCACATACATAGACAGGACAGACTGGACTTAAAGTCTCATTCACCAGCTGATCATAGGAAATACTCTTTATTGTGATAGTTTTCTAATATTAAATCATCTAGAAATATTGTTTTACACAAAACACCAATGTTTCAGTGTGTCAGCACCCCTTCACCTGGGACTCTAGTTAATATCTAAAATAAAAGTATAAATATTAAATATCCATACAGTTACAAATGACTCTTTAAATTTAAAGCCATATAATGCATAGATGAACACCTACACTTACTGTAGCATTACTATCCAATATCCCTTATTGTAACTTGTTTTAATTTGTAATGCCTTTCTGATAAAGGAAATATAAAACTAACTCTGTTAGTAATACAAACCTATCAGGATCTTTCATGATAAAATAAAGAGTTAAGAAAAAATATATATTTAACAAATAATGAGATGTAATCATGTGAGGTGTCATCTTTCCTTAGGCTCTTTCAGTAAATAGATGTTTTCTGCAAATACATATGTACACCAATGTATTCTAAAACTGCTATATATTTTATCCCTTCACCATTCAGTACATCTCTTGTGCATGCTATATACATACGTCTATTAGTGGGAACACTTGCTATTTAAATCAATGGGTTATTAATATATTGAATTTCTTTGTTGTTTTGTTTTATCAAACCCGTGGTTTTATTTTATTGTCAGCAATGTGTATGAGGGAGGATTGAGCAGTAAAGTGAATGGTGGCTTGCAAGAGGTAGGAAGACTTTCTGAGGAACTGCCTAGAGTGACTGTAAGGTGAGGATGGGAACTAACATTTATAAAAGGCTGTGTTTGCAGTCAAAACCTTTTCCAAGTTGTGAAATGGAAGAGAACTGTGCAGGATTAATAGAGGTATAAGAAAGTGATCCTGTAGTTCCATGGGGGGGGGGTGCAATTGGAGTTTGGGAGAATGCTAGTAAAACTTCACAGAAGCAGTGCTGGCAGGAGGGATGATGATTGATGGCAGGGTGTTGAAGAAATGGTGGATGATTGATGTTAAGGTGTTGCATAAATCTTACAACCACCATTTATTCGACACCAATGCACATAAATGCATTTATTTAACTGTTTATCTGCTCACACCTAGAGCATAAATATGTCTATCACTGGGAACACTAGCTATTTAAATCAATGGGTTATTAATATATTGAATTTCTTAGAGTGGCTTGAGTTTTTCCAACTGCCTAGCATGCTTTTACATTATTCATCAAAGTCCATTTTGATCTGGTATTTCAGTTTTTATATGTGGACCTTTATAACACACCTCAAATCAAAAAATTCATAAACACCAGTGAAAACACTGAGTATAGAACAGTTTGATAGGGCTTACAACTTGGCCTTATGCCTTCCTTTTTACAAAACTTAGCAGCACCTAGTAACAAGACAGAGGACCACATTGTTTGAAATCACTTCTCAGACTTTTTGTTATTGTTCAGTTTCTGTCTATGTTTTATTTCATTTCCATTTCATTATCCATTTTGTAGGATATCTTAAATATGTCTTACTATTTCATAGTGGTCTCCTCACATGACTCCTGGTGTCCTGCTAAGTAGGAGCACCAGGTACAAGTGCAGGACCACTCTATATAGTGGTGGAAGACATAAAGTGCTGCACTCTTTTGACCAGGGTGGAGCGCAAGTGCAGGGCTACCACCCAGTACTGACAAGCAAAAACACAAAGCAACTCACACTCACGAGATAGGAGTTGTAACTCCAATGAAGGCCCAATGTTTTTTGATAATGTTTTTAGTAGAATGAAAGCAGTCATTACTGAATAGCACCTGTTTGTGTTGTTTATCTTTTGTATACGGTCCTGTCCTGAGTAAGCTATGTCTGTCTACTGCATCTGTTCTTTCTTTAGCCTTACCTACTGTTTCCCCTCTGTATCCACTATCTCAGAATCTGGTTTCCATTTCTGTCCTTGTCTCATTGTAGTCTGCTGAATTTGAGCATTTCCATTTAGCTTTGACAAATTCCATTAAGTTTCTTGGCTGATAGCTGCTTGCTAATAAACCAACATTGCTCTCTGTTGGCTTGCATGCAGTTTTGTGCATAATTGGCCATTTTCCTTAAATAACAGTGAGGTCCAAAAATAGGATCTCAGTTGTACTCTGGTTTCTTACAAAAATCAAATGGCCTGTTTGTGAGCTTAAATACTCTTGAAACAGTTCCACCTCATTTTCACAGCCATTCCAGACAAGAATATTGTTTATAAAGCATTGTCACAAAATATGTTGTCCTTACATGGATTATTTTCCTCATGAATATGCTTTCTTTCACATTTTTCCATCTACAAATTAATGAGGGATGGTGCCATGCTAGATCCCATGGCTGCCCCCTAATCTGTAAGAAAAATTCCTTTTCAAATCTGAGTAACTCTGTGATAAACCAATTGTGCCAAGTGTACAAGAACCTAATTTGGTGGAACATTTTCCTGTCTCTTTCTCCATCTAGTATTTATCTAATGTCCCTACACCCCAATTTATGTGATATCAATGTGTAAAGGTCTTTCAAGTCCCAAGTGATTGAAAGACAGTTTTCTAAATTTCTCTTTCTCTGTTGAGCTCTTCCAGAATATAAATTACATCTGAAATGTCCTTCAGACATGTAAGTGCATTCTCCACCAATGGTCTAATGTGGAGATCAACAAATATGGACAGGAGTTCTGAAATCAAGTTCATGCCTGATACTGCATTTGGAGATAAAGTAGTCCCCTTTTGATAAGTCAGCTAGCTCTTATCTTGGTAATGGTTACAGCAGCATAACAGCTAATATACTGATTTACATATAGCAACAAGGAATCTGGGTAGATTTTAAAGTTAACTTAAATGTTCCTTACTTAGAGGTGCAGACTCCTATTTTGGTAGTGGTGACTGCAGTATAGCACCTAATATGTAGATGCACATAGGAAGGCATTGTGGGTACAATAGGAAGTTGTTTTCCTTTTTTTTTTTTACTGTGAGGAGCTGTCTTCTATTTCTGTAGTGACTACAACAATATAAGATCTCATAAGCTTATTTTCAAAACAAGGCATTGTGCACACAGTATCTAGCTGACAGGATTTCTTTACTGAGAGACGTAGTCTCCTATTTCTGTAGTGAGTACAGAAGTATAATAGAATGTATACTAATTTACATAGTGAGACATTGTGGGTACAGTAAATAGCTGATTTTTCTATCTCCCTAATCAAAGTGCAGTCCCTATTTTGATAGTGTTTACAGCAGTACAGTCTGTAGAAAAGCTTCTGGAATAATGTTTTTGTGATGAAGGTAGTCCAAAAAGATCATTTGCCATTCTGTGTAGATGTTTCACTTTTATTGCCTAATGGTGAAGTGACAGGTCTAAAGTGACAGTTCCTGTCAGAATGTGGCAGTGTAATGATAATTTTCTATGTTTATGTTATAGGGTTTGAATGGCTGTAAGTAGTTCAGGAGTACAATTATAGGTCAATAATTACATGGCTCTGAGCTGTTTTCAGCCAATCAAATTGCTAGAATTTTCCTACATGTTATAATGCTACATACAGACACTTGCAAACAACATAAAGAGTTAAAAAAACGACAGTTTCCCTTTAATATAACTTTGTTTCCTTTGCATGATGTCAAGGCAGGGGGTTGCAGCACTGAGAAGCAAAGTGTCAGTGCTATGCAAATGAAAAAGAGCATAGAAACAAATGGATTTTTTCATGGAAAACAGTATTTTTTGGCAGTTTGACTGGAAGGAGATTGATTCACAACTCCTACAGGTTACAGTGCCCATTTGTTATGGCAACCTTCCATAAATCACCTTAAAAAACAGGTATTGTTGGACTGTTTCTACATGAAGCATCTCTTTTCCAGTCTGATAAACACTTACTACTCAGTTAACTACCCCCCAGTGGAGTTAGTTCTGTACCAACCTTTAGGAAATGTGAAGCCTTGTAGAATCCTATCAGTACTGGGCTACTCAAGCATGTTGTGGGTGTGTGCTGAGGGTTTCAGAAATGCAGTAGAAGCTTATAATACAGCTTTTACTGCAGTTCTTGACTCAGTCACACCATTTTGAGTATGCCTGAGAGTCTTCCAATAGAGCACTCTGTGGTTTAGTGAGAAACTCAGAGGTTGAAGGCCAAGGGGTGGAGACTGGAGCATTCTTGGTGGAGATTAGGCTCATTGGAGAACAGACTAACCCTTAGAACCTATTATAAGGAGTATTAAGGGCAGTCACTCTGAGAAAGGCAAAGTTCCTGTCATGGGTGATTGCTGCAGGGGTTAAAGGGCCAGAGCTGCTCTTCTGCACTGAAAATAGACTGTTGCATCCAGCCTGCCTACAGCTCAGAGGAATATTGGCACATGAATGATGTGAGGAGTTTGGCCACTTTTTCCTTGATAGGGTATCCTATATTCGTTCCTCAGTCTCCTCAAATAGGCTGGCATGGCTCAGCATGGCACAATGGAGGACTTCTGTCAGTCTGAGAGGAATTTCACCTTGTGCCAGTTGAGGAATTCTCTGGGTGATCATAAAGCTGCATCCCACCTTCTGTTCACTGGACCTTGGACCACCCAGCTTGTAGTCTAGTGGTCTAGTGATTGCTGAGATTGTCCAGTGGTTGCTTGGGAAGGGTGTCTTTCCAATAGACTTAAAAAGGGCTGTAGAGAGACCCCCCTTCTCATGAAGTCTTCTTTGGACCCAGATGTTTTAGAAAATTGCATATAGGATAAAGTATGGGGTGATGTGTGTAACGAGAAGTTTACACACACACAAGGGGTTAGATGCTACATAAACCTAGAGAACAAAGCTTAAGCAGTTTGTGAAAAGCATCTAACCCTGAGGGTGTGTGTAAACTCTGAGTTTACACACACCACCCCAAATTTTATTTTTTATAATTGCCAGTGTTCCATTTTTCACCTCAACAATTATATAAAATAAAGACATTCTGGTGTGGTCTGGCTTACTCCTTTATTTAACAATTTTTTTGTATTTTTTTTTTTTGTCTGTTTCACAGCTGGCAGCTGAAAGTTAAGGTTTTTTTTGAGAGGAGATTCTGCCTTTTTAAGTTACTTACCACCAATTCCGAGTGGCGGTTTAGTGTCTGGCAGAAGGTGGCCAATGCTCCTGGTCTAAAACAAAGACCTACGGTGGCCACATGCACAGAGTGAGGGAAACTGTGCACATGTTTGCCATAATAAACACTCCTTTATTACAGCAAATTATGGCACAGCTTCCCTATGTGAAAAAGGGGAAGCCAGTAATTATAGGCCCATCTCTAACCTTTCTTCATGGAGGGGAGCATTAGTTAGCAGCCTGGAGCCAACAGCGTTTCTTCATACAGCCATTTCAAACCAAAGAGCCGGGCTCACAGTTAGGATAACAGAAAAGAATCCCAAACTTTGGAATAGATTAAAACATTTATTGAATGTTAAAACACAGCACATGCAGCCCCAGCCACCACCAATGAACATTTTAGATAAGGTGCTTTTTCAAGGCGATATGCACTGACTAATCTATTAGGTAATGTTATTGAGAGGGTGGTGATGCAGCTGTAGATGCAACTGGAGGATTTCTATATCTATGAGCTGTTCCAGTCTGAATTCAGAGAACATTTTAGCATGAAGACTGTGCTTACTAGAGTATAGAATGATCTGCTTCTAGCTAGAGATACAGGGAAATGTTCCATCATGGTTCTCCTTGATCTCTCATCAACATTTGACCTGTAGATCATGGAACTTTGACAGCTCAACTGAGGGATGTGGTAGGGCTCAGCAGAGTTGTGTTGAGGTGGTTCCAGTCCTTCCTTTCAAGTAGAGTGCAGCAGGTAGCTTGGGGGGATTTTCTCTCTCTCAGCCAGCTGCTCTGACCTGTGGAGTCCCTCAGGGTTTGATCTCATATCCCATGCTTTTTGGGGCATATATGCTTCCATTGGGAGAAGTGATATGGAGGTACAGTTTGCTGTTTCACTGTTATAGATATGATACACGGCTGCATCCATCATTTGGTTTTGTGAGATAAATGCTGTGGGTGTGCTTAATGACTGCCTATCTGTGATCAATGACTGAATGGCCTCCAGCTGGTTCAGTATAAACCCAGACAAGAGTGAAGTGCTACTTGTGGATTTTGCCATCCAAAGGGTGGCTGAACTGAGCAGAGGGGTGGCTGGATTACAATTTGGGCCCACTCAGCTTACAGCCAGGGACAGAGTGAAGAATCTGGGCATCACTATGGACCACAAACTGACTAAGGAATTTCAGGTGTCTGCTGTGGTCTACAGTGATTTCTTTCATCTTAGGAGCATCACCCAGATCAAACTCTTTCTCAGCCCTCAGGATATGAAGTCCCTGGTGCATGCATTCATAACATCCAGACTGGACTATGGTAATGCTCTGTATCTCAGGTTATATGGAGGTGGAGGTTTGATGGGCTGCTTGAGCTGGTGCAGAATGCCATGGTTAGACTGATTGCCAGAGATTCTCAGTTCAAGCATTTATCTCTAGTTTTGTGGGCATTGCACTGGCTGCCTGTGAGGTGGTGCAGCTCCTTCAAGATAGGTTTGTTAACATACAAAGCCCTAAACAATCTGGATCTTGGCTACCTAAAAAAGCTTCTCTGTCCATATGCTCCTGACAACGTTCTCTGCTCTTCTGAGGTGTGCCTCTTGAAGGTCCCCAGATCTCATTTAAAACTGTCTGGGGATCATGCCTTTGTGGTGGTCACTTCAGTTTTCTGGAACCAGTTACTGCAAGAGCTTCAGGAGGCCCACTCAATTGAAAACTTTAAGTGGGGGCTAAAATACTTCTTATAAGAGCTTTCCTTACTGATTCCTAACATGTTTCTTATAATGTATTATTTATAGACAGTAATTTATCAGGCTGTTGTTATTGTTTTTCTCACTTACATCAAGTACCCAGAGTCTGCCAGACTGGGTACCTAAGAACTAAATATACTATTACTATTGTGAGCCCTTATAAGAATTTCAAATATTATATTTTTATGTTATCGGTAGGGTTTCTTTGAATTTTAAGATACTTACAAATAAATAGGTAATAAACATCACTGCATGATCTGTAAATGAAATAGAATCATAGTCTGAGTTTATTGCACGTGTTAATTTGCTACTGATGTAAAAAAAATATCCTCAAAAAACTGAAAAATTGTTTTGAATGATGAGAGTATTTATCTTCAGTCATTTCTTGCAGCCGACATATGTCTATTATATTTTATCTATTAAAATGATGTTAATGAGTGTGGCTATCCACTTATCTTCATTTGATGGCAAAGATGTTTTATCATTTTGTGAATCATGTAATGAATTAAAGTCACCCCATAGGTAAATCCTGTCTCCCTCCAGTTTTGTTTAGGTCAGTGTTATTTTAGCTAGAAACCATCCATATCCCACACATCGGGCATAGATGGGTCCTAATACACTGGCATTCCCATGCAGTTTCCCCTTAATTAAGACCATATCAACCCTCTTCATCTTTTATGTTTTTCTTATGAACAAAATTAACCTTCCTATTGATCAAAACAATCTGTGACATAAGTAAAATGGTACTCAACATCCTAAAACTAGCAGGAGTACAAATATTTTAAACAACTAATAGATCAGCAAAATGCTGAACTTATATCAGAGCTTTTACCTGTGTCGAAAGCAAGTTACAGATGGGCAAAACAATTGGAACATGTAAACATTCACCTGAGGTGATGGTACCTAGAAAATAATATTGCATGCATCAAAACATGGGAGATCTTCAATGGGAAATACAACCTTTTGCACATGACGGAGTACATTTAAGTAAAAAAGGAAGCAGATCACTAGAACAGATTTTTTTCAAAATGAAATGAACAGTATAAATTTAAACTAGCAAAGCAGGGGAGAAGGGAAAGTAAATTGCCAGGTATACCATCAAACAAAGGCACAAATAATGCTACTACAATAGAACAAACCAAGACATACCAGCAACATGATCTTACGGCAATACTTATTAATGCTAGAAGTCTCACAAATAAGATGGACAAACTTAGCTATCTGTTAAAATATGAGGATATACATCTTTGTGCCATAACGGAGACCTGGTGGCAAGAAGATGGTTGGGGGAAAATATAGTGGGATATAACACCTACTGCACTAACAGGATGAGAAAAAAAGGGGGAGGTGTCAGCCTATTTTATTTATTTATTTGGTAATTCAGATACAATCTTTATGTGTACACTCTTTTAAAAAGGTTCCATGTCAGGATGTAAAACAGCAGAGACAAAACAAAAACTTGACAGTTAACACAAAACATAAGATTGCTATATAATACAGAAAATAGATAAATAATACATTTGAGTAAATTAGACAACTGAAATTAAACAGCAGGAGGAGATTCCCAATTAGCAACGTACGGCATAGCTGCCCTGGGGGGCCTGTCAAGGTAGTGTATCTGAAAGGGTAGGAGAAAGAAAGGGGGGAAGTACAAATGAGGTTTCCCAATTAGCAAGATACAGCATAGCTGCCCCAGGGGGGCCTGTCAAGGTAGAGTATCAGAAAGGGTAGGAGAAAGAAAGAAAGAAAAGGAGAGAGAGAGTGCGAATGAGGGGTAGATTAGAGAGAGAAAGGGATTGGGAGAAGAAGAATATTTGGGGAGTGGGTGGAAAGGGGAGGTGTTGGGGGAATATGGAGGGGAGGGAGTTGGAGGGAGCTAGCGAGGGGGATGGCAAGGGATGGCAGGTGGGGGTCCAGGGTAGGTAAAACAGGAGGAAAGCTCAGACAGATGAGGGGGTAACTGGGTTGAGGATATGGACTCAGGTAAGGGAGTCAGAGGTGTTTAAGAAGGCATGTCCAGGTTGAATATATGGATTCAAGTAAGGCAGTCACAGGCCTTTGCGTTCAGCAGGTATTGCTTCAGTTCTCTTTTAAAGGACCGAACATTTGTTGTATTAAGAGTTGCAGGAGGGATCTCATTTAGCCATTGTGGAGCTCGGTACATGAAGGATCTTTGTCCTAGGGAAGTTCTAAGAAATGGGACATCAAGCTGTGCTGCCACTGTTCTTCGTGTGTTGTATTTGGAGCTTGCTTCTTTTACCAGGTCTGCAATGCAGGTAGAGGTTAGGGAGAGCGTGGTCTTTCTCCCTAGCAGGCAAGTTTGGTATCTGATTCTGGATTGAAGCAGTAGTATGTGGGCCAGACCATACAGGGTACAAGTGTACATGAAGCGGTCAGCATTTAACAATAATCTGCAAGCCTTGTTAAGGGCAGTGGCAACCCTTTTGAGGGCCGTATCAGTGGCAGCCCCGTAAACCACCAGCCCATAGTTGACCAGGGAGAGGACAGAACTGGAGACTGAGAGCCGGAGGGCTTCAGCAGTTAGGCTTTTCTTGTGCCTAAACAGGATTCCTAATTTAGTGTTCACAGCTTTCACCACCATGTCAATGTGCTGAACATATGAGAGGGTATCATCCACAGTGACACCCAGGTACTTGAAGGAGTGAACCTGTTCCAGTGGGGCAGTTAGATGATTTATGATTGTTAGTTCTGGGCTTCTCCTTTTTAGTTGGGGGCTAGAGAGGAGCATAGTCTTGTTTTTATTTTTTTTGCAGTTTAGTAGTAACCTTTGAGAGTAGAACCAGGTCTTCAGTTGCTGGAAGGATGATTGTAGCTCGGCCTGTAGGTGCTCATTGTGACAGTGACAGCTACACAGGACAGCATTATCGGCGTATAGAATGAATTTGCTATTGCACTGAATAGAAGCACATGAAATATAGCCAAAAGTACAGATTGGTGAACCAGTAGAACAAATATGGATAGATTTATTGCAACCCAATAACAAATAAGCCACAACTGGAGTATGCTCTAGGGTGTCTGGACTAACTACTGGGGGAAAATAACAACTTCCTAAATACCATAAAAAGTATTGATTTGAGTTGCAAAGTACTCCTGTTAGGTGATTTCAATTTTCCTGACATTAACTGGGGGGACTACACAGGGTCCACAGACTTTGAAAAACAATTGGTAGACATAATGGTATGAAACAACTTCGAACAATATGTACATGAATGCACCAGAGGAGACAATACACTCGATCTAGTGCTAAGTAATATGAATAATGTTATTAAAAATTGTAAAGTTAATAATAGTAATATCTTTATTTTTATGGTGCCTTTCAAATATCAAGGCGCCTAACAAAATTTAACATCACATATCAGATATCCCAGCAACATTAATTATATAAAACAACTAATACCATTACACATTCATTCGCCAAATGCTTAGTGCCATAAGTATGTCTTTAAAGCTAATTCTGTGGCCAAATTAACTTGCTACTTAAGGGTGCCTCCTCTGCACAGGATGGAGCTATGCTCATTGAAAACACCCTGACTAATGACCCCTCCACAGTAGCAGAGGCATTCAATGTCTCTTTTTCCAACCCAGGCAGATCCTGTCCCCTATCCCACCTGGCATTCCCCTCTCCAGTGACCTCTCATGGGAGAGTACACAGCCCCAGTTTCACCTTAAACTTATTAAGCCTCCTGAGGCACTGCTCCTCCTGCTAAGGATTGATCCTGATTCCTCTCCGGGACATGATCTGCTCAAACCAAGACTGCTGAGGGCCGCTGCTCCTGCCATTGCCCTCCCCATCACCTGGCTCATTAATAGGTCCTTTCTTGAGGTAACAGTCCCGAGTAAATGGAAAGTAGGTACCGTAGTCCCGGTACATAAAAAAGGGCCTAGGGACAAAGTGGGGAACTTCAGGCCCATTTCCATCCTCTGTCCCCTTGGGAAAGTACAGGAGAGACTGGTCCATAACCAGCTGCATGACTACCTAGAGCTTCACTCTTTCCTAGCTGACATACAACATGGCTTCATGAAAGGCCATGGCACAGACATGGCCCTCCTCTGGCTCACATCTGATGTCCTCGATGCCATGGACCAAGGCTCCCAAACTGGTGCACTATTTATTGACCTAGCCAAGGCTTTTGACTTCATCAACCATAGCCTTCTGCTCACCAAACTCCACCTCCTCGGACTGGATGGGTTCTCCCTCTACTTGTTTGAGAGCTATCTGTTAAACTGAAGATAAATAGTCCATTGGAAGGGAATGCAGTCCAGTGCCAGACCAGTTGTCTAGGGGGTACCCCAGGGCTTAATCCTGGGCCCCCTGCTCTTTACTCTCTTTGTCAATGGCATAGACAGGGCTTGTGGGCTGAGCAATCTCATCCTCTATGCAGATGACACCGCTGTCTACTGCAGTGACCTGTTACCCAGTGTCATCACTGCTAAACTGCAACACAGTCTCACAACACTAGAAGCCTGGTTCTCTGCCAACTCTCTAGTATTGAACAAACAGAAAACAAAGGCTGTCCTGTTTGGACCCAGGTGCCTTGAATCAGATAGAAGTGACCTTCTCCAGCTCAAACTGGACCAGGGGAAGTGGGTCGAGGTCCTGGACAGGATCAAATACCTTGGGATACTCCTTGACCAGGAACTGTCCTACAGACCCAACATTGACTCATTAACCAAGTCCATCCACCAAAGACTTGGACTCCTCTATCGGTTGGGAAACTCTCTTACTGATGAGGCACGGCGTGCTATCTCCAACTGCACCCTTCTCCCCCACCTCCTTTACGGGCCCCCCCGCTACAGTTCCTATGAGAAGGGGAACTCAAAAAACTCATGGTACTCTACCATAGAGTGGCATGCTTTGCCACTAACTCTCCCCCAGAAGACACCACTGTGAGGTCCTTGCAGACCTCCACTGGCCCACCATACACCATAAATTGGCCTACTCCACCTTCTGCCTGACTCATAAATTCACCACTGTTAGCCCTCCTCCTCCTCACCTGTGTGGACTGCTTAACCCCAGGTACAATGCAGAGGTATGAGGTCCTCGGCCAGCCAGCCCCTACTCATCCCCAATGTATGTACCAACCCGGGTAAGCGCTCCTTCTCATATGCTGCCCCGCACTTGTGGAATATGCTCCCAGCTACTCTGGTCAATAGGCCTTCTCTCCAAGGATTCAAGGCTGGCCTTAGAGCATACCTGCTGGAACTTAGCCTGTGTGGCTGCACTCGCTAGCCCTCTTTTTTCTCTACCAGACAAATTGTGACCTCTCATGCTCTGTTGATGAATGTGTTGAACTGTGACCCCTATAAACTCTGTAATGTTAAAACTGCATACACTGGATTGTCTACCTGTAATCACTGTCTCTCCAGTCAATACCCTAACCTTGTGCTAATGTTTACTGTATGTAAAATTGCTGTATACACCTACTGTATGTAACTTCTGTCTACTGTATGTAAAAGTGCTGTTATGTGCCTAACCCCATATTGCCCCTGAAAAAGGGATCTTTGGTCTCAGTGGGTTTACGCGGTCACCAAAATCTAAATAAAAATAAATAAATAAATCCCTCCATGGTCATGCACCCCCCATAACCGATGGGGTAGAGAATTCCAAATGGTTGGGGCCGCATGCATAAATGCTCAGGCCCTGGAAGATTTCAAACACACCCTTGGAATCTCTAGCAACCCCTTGTTGGCTGAGCAGAGTGATTGTCCAAGGCAGTATGGGACTAGAAGCTCTTTCAGGTAGTCCAGACCCAGTCTGTGTAGGTCTTTAAAAGTCAGAAGACCAACTTTGAAGGTGATCCACCACTGTACAGGCAGCCAGTGCAGTCCTCACAGCACCGGCAAAATATGACAGGACTGGGGAGTTCCCATCAAAAGCCGGGCCTCTGCATTCTGCACTAGCTGCAGGTGACTAATTTCCACCCATGGTAGCCCTAGGTAAAGGGAGTTGCAGTAATCTAAGTGTGAGGACACAAAGGCATGGACCAGCATAGGAAGATCACTGGATGTAACAAGGTGCTTAATCCTGGAGATATTCCTCAGATGGTAAAAAGAGGATTTGATGATGGCCAACAACTGCGAATGCAGGGTCAGTCCTTCATCAAAAATTAGCCCCAGGTTTTGCACCTATTCAGAGGTCGGGAGCAATAAGCCCCCAAGAAAAAGTCCTGAGGGCGAACCAACCCCTGACCCCCCGATCCTGCTTGTCGGATCCACAACCAACACCTCAGTCTTTTCTGAGTTCAACTTCAGCCAAGTGAAATCCATCCACTCCTGGATTTCTGTAAGGCCGCTATTAAAGACTGAGAGAGCTCCATCCTGGTCAGGTGCAAAAGAAAGGTAGAGCTGGGTATCATCAGCGTAGCAATGAAACCTCAGCCTATACCTTCTTACAATGCCTCTGAGGGTGGCATATACACTGCAAACAACATGGAGGACAACACTGAACTCTGAGGAACCCCACATGACAGAGAAACTGGATCTGAGGAATGAACCCTGGACACTACTCTCTGAGTTCTTCCCATAAGGAATGATGTAAACCACCTGTGGACTGTACCCAACAGTCTACAGATGAACCTCAGGCAATCAAGTAGTACCCCATGGTCCACAGCGTCAAACGCTGATGAGAGATCCAGAAGAACCAAGATGGAATGGCTCTTCCAGTCACTAGCCATCAGGAGATCATTGGGCACAAAATAAAACACACACACACAAAGTATTATTAAATAAAACAAAATTAAATTAAAATCTTACTTAGGAAAAAAAATAAATTACCCTCTAAAACCCATCCCCCAAATAAGTAAATAACCCTTACACAAACCTCCCTAATATAAAAACTCTTAAATAAATAAAAATTATGATGACTTAACAAAAATTCGAATACAAAATAGAAATAAAATAAATCAACAGAACAACAAACTCTTCATCTCCCCAGGGCCCTCTCAGAGCCTCAGGAAGTAAACAAAGCAATTTTACACTGAGAAATAAATAGAATAAAACATCAAAGTCATGAAGTCAGGTTAGTAGAGACAAGCAAAGTTGACTGATGATGCTGTATAAAAAGGAAGAAATATCAGGGGAAAACTATAGTTTTCCAGACCCCAGTGATCTTCTCACAACCAGCAGGGCTGAAAAATCCCCCTCAGGAGCTCACACCTCCTGAGCAGACAGATGAAAAATGTTTTAGTAGTTTCTCCCAAGAATAAAACCAAGTGTTTCCCAATCCTCAGGCACTCTCACTGGCTGAACTTTAGAAAGAAAATACGGCACTCTCACTGCCAGCAAAGCAATTGAATTAAAAGTCTGTCCATAGCAAAAAGCAAGGGCAGGAGTCTCTAAATCCTCTTCCAAAAAATAGTCACTCTGAAGTCAGGAGTGAGCCCTGAGAAACCTATGCAGGCAGCAGACCCAGGACTGCAGTAGTTGCCATGGGTCTCTGTCCAAACCCACCAGCCACTAGGTCCTGTGGGAATCCCTAGGGACCAAAAGCTCCAACTACTGACTCTCTGGTGGATAAGGACCCAGACCCCCATGCTACCACAGACTGATGCACAGCCCACCTGACAGATCGGGGCCAACACCACCCAGCTCCAAATCAAGCTGTTGTCTTTACCAAATCTGCTGTTATGAAACCAACTATAAATTCCACCACAAAACATCTAAAACTGAGGTTCCAGAGTCTGAAGTCTTTCCTAATGCTCAATTGGAACTTTCCTGAAACTTATCCTCCCTGGTTTACACAGCACATCTGGCCCAAAAATGAGCCAAACAAGAACATTCGGGGTGCAGTTAAAATATAACCAATTGAATCCTTATAGCAGGAGAAAGCAGGCCCAGTCACCGAGAAAACCAGGGCAGTAGTGGGACTGGCTGTGACAGCCCCAGTGTACACTTCGGGAACATCCAAGTGATGCCCCAATAATGCTCTCGAACTCAGCATGCTCAGATCAATCCCTCCAATGGATTCAGGAGATTCAGAATGCAGCACTTCCAACAGGTGGGAGAGCAGCAAATGGACCATTTCGATAATTCAAGTAGACCGCAGGTAACCCAAACAAAACCATAGATATAAAAATAAAATGAAAAAAAAAAACACAGCGAAAAAACAGTCATAATACCAAATACTAAAACAAAGCTACTACAGAACAGATGGAATACCCAGCCTGTCGGCCATATTTTTGTATCAGGTTAGAGAACCACTTGGGTTAAGTGACCATAATATGGCTAAATTTTCCATAATAAACATTATTGAGAAAGGAAAGGATGTAACTATACTGAAATGCTGGGAGAAAGCAGATTACATAGCAATGAAGACATATGAAAAACTAGAACTGGGAATCCGACTTTAGGGCCAAAAATGTTCAAGAAACATGGAACATAATCAAAAACATTATGGAATATTGTTCTAAAAATTATATCCCTGAGAAATGAAAGTATAATAAAAATTGAAACATTTCTTCTTGTTTCAATAGAAAGATTGAAAGACATAAAAAAGAAGAAGAAAGCATACAAAAAATACAAAAAGAATCCAACATTGGACAGGTTATAATGATTTAAAGAAACAGCTAAGAAATGTAAGTCGCTGATAAAAAATGCTAAGCAAAATGAGGAAACCGACTAGCTAACAAAACCATGGATAATAAGAAAACATTTTTCAGTTATATAAATAGTCAGAGACAGGACACAAAATAGGTCAGTTACATGGTAATGGTGAAATAATTATGGATGAACAAAATATGCCCAACTCATTTAGCAACTATTTCATTAGTGTCTTCCAGAACAAAACAAATTATCAGAGTACTGTGACAATCACAGGGGAGTTTCCTGAAAATCTTATCCACATAAACAGAATTACTATATTAAATAATCTTCAAAAACTAAACAGAAATAAATCACTGGGACCAGATGGGATTCACCAATGAATGCTACAAGAACTGATTGAAGAACTTTCAGGCCCGATGTCCCAGCTCCTTTTACTATCACTATAGACAGGAGAAGTGCCTAATGACTGGCTAATGGCTACTGTTAGGCCTATACATAAGAAGGGAGTAAAAACATGTGATGGAAATTATAGACCTATAAGCTTAACACATAATGAGCAAAATCACAAAGGAATGTATAAAAGAAAGCTTAGAAGACCACATACAGAAAATAGGATATCTCGACCACACACAACATGGATTCACACAAAAACAATCCTGCCAAACAAACCTGTTACATTTTTTTGAACACATTAGTTGTGTTCTAGACCAGCAAATCCCAGATATTTAGATTTCTCAAAAGCCTTCGATATGGTTCAACACAATGAATTAATTACATGTTTAGTAGAACTGAAGCTTGACCAGTACATTATTAGGTGGATCAAAAACTTGCTCAAAGATAGAAAACAAAGAGTACACATCAGGGAATATATGTCTGTAGCAGTGTCCCCTAGGGCTCCATTTTGTGGCCTACCCTGTTCAATATATATATTTCATTATTAAAAACATCACAACATTTCTGGATTGCTAAGTTTGCAGATGACAGCAAAATTGGATCTATAGTGAGCACCCATAGGGACATTGTTAATTCCCAAAAAGAATTAGACAAAGTAAATAACTGGGTGACAAAACATAAGATAGTATTTAACATTGAGAAATGCTGTGTTTTACATTTTGGAAAAAACAATTTACAAGCTAGTTATAATCTAAATGGAAAGGAACTAAGAAATTCTACCTCTGAAATGAACCTGGGTGTTCTGGTCACAAATGATCTGACATTTGCTAGACACACATCTGATGTTGTTAAAAAAGATTGTAAAATCACCAGCTGCATACTAAGGAACATCAAAAGTAGAGACAGAACTGTAATAATGCCCCTACATGTTTCACTGGTCAGACCCGTGATGGAGTATGGAGTGTAGTTCTGGAACCCATATCATGCGAGGGATGTTAAGCAATTAGAGGATATGCAAAGGAAAATACCAAAAAAAATCAAAGACCTTCACAGTCTAACACATAAGGAAAGAAGGAACAAGTTAGGATTATTTAGTCTATGGAATACAAGATTACGAGGAGACCTTTGTATCATATATACAGCATTCAGAAATAAAGTTCTCTGGGAATGTGAGGGATTGGTAAAAAAGAAGATGATTATAAATACTAGGGCACATATTTTTCAGTTAAAGGAGAATATTTTTGGACAAAAAAAGATCATGGATCAAACAAAGGGTTATAACAACCTGGAACACATTGCCAGTTGATATAGTAAACAGTGACAAAAGAGGTTTCCCTATTTAAGGGCAACCTAGGTTGTCATTGGCCCCCTCTGGGATTAGCAGTAGACTAGGTAGGGGGAAGGGAGAGGGAATGAAAGAAATCTGAAGAAGAAGAGGGGAAGGATGGGGCTTCAGTGGGGGAAGTGATGTGATTACAAAAGGGGAGGGGCTAGGAAGCATGATTAACAGGCTAGATGATTAGTAGGAAGAAAAGAGGGGAGGGACCAGGCAAGGGGCAGATAAGGGGCTGCAGGATGAGAAAACCCCTCTTTTTTTCCTGAAGCTGTTAATGATATTCCCACCCACTCACCCACCCATGAATAAGGGCATTGGAAAAGCTGGGCAGAATAAAAGAATAAAGAGATGGGAGATATCGGGTTGCCAGGGAGGGCAACAAGGACACAATTCCACAAGGAAGATGGGTTGCTAACAGCCGGCTCGGTGGCACTGAGGGTTGAAGCCCTGGACACCACACCTCGTGCCACACTGGTGACCCAGGTTCAGAAGCGAGCCCGGGCTGTCAGGGGTCAGCAGGGGGGATAGGATAGAGCATCCGGTGGACTGCTCTCCAATCCCCAGGGAGGGATCCAGGGAGCCATCGCTCTGCAGCAGCCCCCAGTGATGATCGGGGGCACTGCTAGAGCTAGGCGTAGAAGGATGAAATGTGGCAGACATTGGCACGTCAGAGCCCAGACGTCATTGCATGCTTGCACTCTCAGTGGTAGAAAAGAAGTGGAAAAATGGTGCAGTACAGACCGTGGCAGTTTGATGGCCGTGATCCACTAGCCGAATGATGCCCGATGCGCATGCCGGTAATGTTCCTCGTCTCGCACAGGGGCAATAGGGGATGCCCCTCTCGAAGGCAGAGCTGAATATGCCAGCTGGGCATGCCACGTTGTGGTCGGAGGTGGAGCTGAGTGGTGGCTGGATTCAGGCAGGTCAGTGGCGGCAAGGAGTAAAATATGGCATGATAAAAAAAGATGGGTTTCTAAGGAGAGCAACAGGTTGATGTGGGAAAGAAAGAATGGGGCCCCAGCTGGAAGGAGGTATGGCAGGGCAGGGCGGGGGAGGGCCCCTCATGGGGCAGTCACCCCGGGGAGGGGAAGGGCTGGGGGTCAGGTGGGACATCTGAGCCCAGGGATGAGTACCAGGAGGTGAAGAGACATTGGGCCATTACACTCAAGCCAGGAAGATTTAAAATGTTATTGAAAATTATGCAAATTGTGAAACTGTAAATAAAGGGGCAACCCCAAAGAGTGATGTAATAAATGTTTAAAGGATTATAAAATATGTGGTGATGGTATATGGAATCAAAATTAATGTATTAAGAAATCTACTCAATAAAGGTCAGTTTTTGAACCAAGTAAGTTTTGGAGTGGCTAATTTCGGGGGAGTCCAGATGACAACATCAGCTTATTCAGACTTAAACTGGGTGACTACATGGGAGATAAATGAACAGATTCAGACTCAAGTCTATTATTGGCTAAAGCTATGGACTTGTAAACCTACTTATGACAGTTATGAAAATACCCACACCTTGGCTCTTGTTGGTACCAGTTGAAAAGAATGATCTGACTGACCCATTTCTTTGTAATTTTAACAATTCATTATTATCTTGGGGGGGGGGTCTCCTGCAGTATGAAAATCCCCACATTCTTTTTTTAGCATGTCATTGTAGCTTGTTTATTTTAATATACAAATTTTTCCTGGTAATTTTGAAGGAGGCCAGCACCACTGTCAATGCATTCAGTTATTCAGATATGATTCCATATCAAAAATAAACACTAACATCTTTCCCCAATTATCCCCTTCCCAGCCCTTCTCTGGTATATGAAAGAAAATGTAAATATAGTGTTTCCAACCTTTTTAGCAATCATTCAAATATAAATAGTCCAGTGCATGCACAAAATAACAATAAATAAAAATAACATGAAGAAAACTCTAAGTAAAATCCTTGTTTTGTAATTATGAAACTTTAGGATGATGAAAGCACAAATGAAAATAATTGTGCCTAAGACCAAGTCACAATTAGTACAGCCATGCCTGGTGCTGCCCCTATGGTTTTATGTGATAAGGGTGTGCACTTTATCTCCTGACCAAAAAGACCTAAACAAAAACTGCCCAATGTCAAAAGGATGACTAACATTACATCGACCATCACAAATAACAGTAGTCACTTACTCTGTTACCAAAAATGGCCAAAATAAGTATTTTTATACAGGGGGCTACCACATCCCCTTAGAAGTGGGTGCCTCACACCCCAGACTACATATAATCAACTCCACGGGTGCATACTTAGGGAAAAAGAACAAAAAAGGAAGAAAAACAATTTTTTCCTAGCATCAGATCAGAACCCAGGTCTGCTGGCTTCAGGGGTGGTGGCTTACACCATTAGGCTAAACAGCCAGTTCGGCAGGGCTTGGCCAAACAACATCCTATATCCTGCTATCGCGAGTGTAGCCCCTGCTACACTCGCTCTACAGGATATAGTGATCTCTTTCAGCACTTGCTGTAACTACAAGCAGTATTATTGAGTCACGCAATAGTACTCGCTCATATCACTATACACCTCCCCTACTCCAGTAGACCATGATACATATCAGAAATTAACAGCAGATTTTAATATGAAAAGTATAGCTAAAATATCCTCCATGTTATAAACAAGTCACAGTCCTATTCTTAGTCAAAATTGCAAATATGTTCAAAGGACGAAGCAATGATCAAAGAGAAAAATAAAATCAAGCCATCAATGCACAGGAAAATACAGCAAAGCCTCCAAAAATAAGCAGTGCTCCTATTTCACATTCAGAAAAATATATGTGGTAATCTTACACAGTTGTCTTTTTCTCCTTCAGAAGTACTTTGATATACACTTGGTTGTTCTTTTAAGATTAATTTCATCTTTACTGGTATCATAAAAGTGACATAAATAGATTGGAGGGTGTCCAGAGGAGGGCTGCTAAGATGGTAATGAATATGTTTAATAAGGACTATCATATAAGACTTGATGAATTAAATCTCTATACATTACAGCAGATAAGGACTAGAGGAGACCTTCTGTTAATGTATAAATTATCAACTGGTAGTCAATTAGTGGCACAATTTGGAATGCCCCTCAATATATGAGAACGTGACCTCAGAATTCATAACCACCAATAATCGCTTACTTTTCCTAGAAATAACAAAAGGCGTTATTTCTACACACAAAGAATATTTCCAATATGGAACTCACTGCCAAACACCATAGTGCAATCACATAATCTTACAGATTTTAAACATAAACTCAATCAACATCTATTGAACAAGGGATGATGTACCAGCAAGTGCTGGAGATGCATAATTATGGTCTTCGGCCTTCTATGTAGCTTCTTTTCTTAGTATGAAACTTAATATCATCATATATACTTTATACCCCTTGTCCCATAGCAGCATTCTCAAGGGGTCAGATTTGCATTGGTCATCAAGGAACTCTGCAGGCAAATCCTGAAAAATAGATGTAGTAGGCCCCCTTAAAATAATATTTTTCTTCTTATATGCAGACTGATTATTATGCCCTTGTCTGCTGAATTTAGATATTTTTAAATAATATACCTGTAGGGTTGATTATCTGTTTGATTCATATGAGCAGTTTGATGGATTCTGTAAATCTCTGTGCATTTATGCAATTCAGTCATATCCAGGAAAGTCTTAAATATTTCAGTAGAAATTTCTCTTAAACTTGCTGGTTACTCCCACCTTTCAGATACAACAAGTAGCCAGGTATTTTTCCAGCATGATCACATTTCAGTGTATTTGATTTATCACTCAGTTTTTTTTCACTAACATCAAATCTTGCTACAGTGAAGTTGAAGAGTAAGTTCTCTTCTAGTCTAATAATTCTTGTTTCTGTTTCAGTCAGCCTACTAACAGTTTTGGCAATCTTCCCAGAAACCAGTTCTGTTTTATACTTAAGGTGTGACATAGTGTTAGTTGTACTGAGAGCATTGTTAAGTCCACAATATTGTAGTGAGCATTCCCCATTTGCTTTAAATTATTGACAGCTCCCCATCTGGTGAGACACATCAGCCTTGTTTCTATTTAAAGGAAAGCTGTCTTCAGATTGAGCTCCTGCCCCTGCAAAGCTTACCTGTCGGTTTAGCTTTTTATATGAAAAACAGTGTTTTTCTCATGCCACAAAGTACTTTATTTTAACAAGAAAAACTGTGCTACCAGAAAGTATGGCAGGCATGGGGGGGCATTTAGTGTAACGGTGTGGTGCCACACTGCTTGCTTCAGTACAAATGTATTGAAGTGAGCAGTGCAGTGTCACAACTATACAGTAAATTGAGCCCTCCCCCGCATGCGTCATACTTTTGGCTAGCGAACTTTTCCTTGCTAAAATAAAGTACTTTGTGATGTGAGAAAAATGCTGCTTTTCATATAAAAAGCTAAACCAGGAAGTAAGTCCTATGGAGGCAGGAGCCCGATTTGAAGACAGCTTTCCTTCAAATCGACTGTCTCGCTATCTGGATGAGGCCTATCACAACTGCTTTGTTTGAAATTGACTATTTTCCTATCTTAAACTGACTACCTCCCTATCTTTGTGATGCCGATGTCCCTTATTTTCTATTAAAAAGATATGAGGCATATAGTCCTTGATTTCTATTAAACTGTTTCCCTATCCTGGTGAAGCCTACCTTGATAGCGTCCATTTAAATTTATTACCTCTTGATTTGGGTGTAGTCTTTTTTAATTTGTTGCTTCCCAAACTGACAGCATTCTAAGGGGTGAGGACTACTCCTACCTACTCCTACATGTTCTTGCTTATAATAACAGCCTCACAACCTGGTGTAATCTGCTGCTACTTCCTGTCACCTAAACTATATGCCATCCCACTTGGATGACATTTACTTTGCCTATGCTATTTAGGTACCTTTCTTTCTGATGCTGTCTACTTACTACTTTTCTTTACCATTTCTTATTCACTTAATTTCACAAGCTTGGCCTCCTCCCTTTTTTATCTCCTTCTATTTACTGGTATGTTTTGTTTTCTCAAACTGTGTACCTTCCCTCCCTCCAATTTCTGAAAGTGTTACCTCTCATATAGTCTAATAGTCTAGTAACTCCCTAATAGTCATACTATTAATCTTCATTGGTTACTATTTCTGCAACTTCTGGAACTTCAGTACCTAGGCTATGGTTAATGTGCTGGCTCCTTCTGATCCTTTCAGTCTCATTATATTCTCCTACCTCCTCCTTCACCTTATTCCTTATTTTTTCTTTAATCCTCCTCCTCTTCTCTTACTTATCCCTTGTCAACTGGTTTTTCAGTTAGTAAGGGGTTCTATTTTAGTTCTTTTAGAACCTGTTTCTCTTGTACTGTGATGCTGACAAAATTTAATGGCCATCTATCTGAAGCCATCTTCTTCAAGCCCAAGAGACAAGCTTTTTCAAATTCTGATACTGCAAGTGAGTATGATGGCATAAAAGCTGATGGTGATTTTAATAGCATGCTCTGCAACTGAGATGCATTTCAGCTGTTCCTGATATGTTCTGTGTATCATCGTACTGTGTGAAAAGAGTGAATCCAGACTAGGGCAGTATAAACTGTGCTATCAGAATAGCGAAATTGAAAACAGCTTCAGGAATAGAATAGCGCAGTCAATGTTAGTGCTATCCCTGTAGCTATTGGCTGTAGGGGTGAACTGGGGAATGAAGAAAGAGTGTGCTATGGGGTGTGCTGCTGAGCAGCTCCCATGGCATGGAGGGTAAGGCACAGACAGTGGAGGTTGGTGGGACATTGGTGGACCAAGTATGACTCCCAGTGCAGGGACAAAATATTCCTTCAATATTATTTTTTCTGTGGTCATGAGATTTTGTTTTATTTTTGCTCCCCCCACCAGACTTTTATGGTGCCTATGTCCATCCCCACCCTGCACGTTTTGTCCCCCGCCCCTGAATTATCTGCTGGGTTCCTTATTCCTCCCTCAGCAACACCCCCCACATTTTCTCCCTGTCCCTGAATTGCTTCCCCTCCTGAGGTGATTATTTTAATTCAGGGGGCAAAGCCCACCGTAAACATACAGTAGGGCCATATAGCAATACTATACTACAATTTCTGCAACTTCTGGAACTTCAGTATCTATGGTTAATGTGCTGGCTCCTTCTGATCCTTTCAGTCTCATTACATTCTCCTACTTCCTCCTTCACCTTGCTCCTTACTTTTTTTTTTGGTTACTTGGTAAAAGGGACAAAAGAGAGCTCGAAGCCCATAAACATTGTCCTCCACATATGTGGATTTTTAATCCCCTTCCTCTTCTCTTTCTTATCCCTTAAAGGATTCCAAGAATAGGATTCTTAGAATGGAGTAGTGTACAGGCCACCATCTCAGATGGAGGAGTTAGACAGGGAACTAGTGGGACAGATCAGGAGGACCTGCGAGAAGGGTAGTGTAGTGATTGTGGGGGACTTCAACATGCCAGGAGTGGACTGGAGCACCCCAACAACCAGGAACAGAAGGGAGCAGGTACTGCTGGATGCCTTCCAGGACAGCTTCCTGCTGCAAATGGTCAGTGAACCAACCAGGTTAGGGAATACCCTTGACCTTATGCTGGCAAATGGGGACTTTGTGAGAGAACTTACAGTGGAGGAACCGCTGTCAGGGAGTGATCACCACTCAGTATGGCTCACATTGGATATGGGCAAGGAAGGAGTGGAATCTGGCACAAGAGTGCTGGACTTCAGGAGGGCCAACTTTGGGAGGATGGGGGAAGTGGTAAAAGGGTACCTGGCCAGAATTCAATCTAGTATGGATGTGAACCAGAGGTGGGAGCTCATAAAGCTAGGGATAGTGGAGGCAACCAAAACCTGCTGCAAAGCCCAGAGCAAGAAGGCTAGGGCTAAGAAACTGAGCTGGTTGAGCAAGGAGGTCATGGAAAAGGTAAGGAGGAAAAGAACTGCCTTTAGGAAGTACAAGAAAACAGGGAGGGGGGAGGACAGAGAGGAGTACTTGACAGAATCGAAGGAGGTGACAAGGGCAGTAAGGGAGCCAAAGCATTTATGGAACTCAGGCTGGCACAAGGCATTAAGAAGGGGAGAAGGACTTTTAAGTACATCAGGGAGAAAAGGAGCTGTAAGGACCACATAGTAAGGATTAGGAAGGAGGGGGTTGGGTAGTAGGAAGGATAAGGCAGAAGCACTAAATGAGTACTCTGCTCAGTATTTACTAAAGAGAAGAGGGGGTGACACCCAAGGTGGGAGAAATGACAGACGCAGGGGGGGAAGTGGTGACAGATGGGGAAATCATGGAGGGCAGAGTTTGAGAGGGTTTGAAGGCACTGAGGGTGGACAAGGCACCAGGCTCAGATGGCATCCACCCCAGGGTACTGAAGGAGCTGGCAGAGGTCCTTGCAGGACCTTTGGCAGACCTATTTAATGCCTCACTACATTCGGGGTGTGTACCTCAGGACTGGAGGATGGCTCATGTGGTGCGCCTCCACAAGAGTGGCCCTCAAGGATGAACTGGGAAACTACAGACCAGTGAGCCTCACATCCATCATGGGTAAGCTAATGGAGACTATTCCTGAAGGGAGGCTGGTGGCCCTTCTAGAGGCCAAAGGACTACAGGACAGCAGACAGCATGGTTTACACGCGTGGCAGATCCTGCCAAACCAACCTGGTCGAGTTCTATGACTGGGTAACCAGGCAACTGGACAAGGGCCATGCAGTGGATGTCCTGTATCTGGACTTCAGTAAGGCATTCGACTCGGTGCCACATGGAAGGCTGGGAAGGAAGTTAGTAGGCACAGGGCGGTGCAAAGCTGGTGAGATGGGTAGGAAACTGGCTGCAGGGAAGGCAACAGAGGATGGTGGTCGGTGGGGAGCTCACACCCAAGGGCAGTGACAGCGGTGTCCCACAGGGCTCAGTGTTGGGACCAGTGTTGTTTGGGATATTCATTGCAGACATATCATGGGACATCAAGAGCAAGATCAGTCTGTTTGCTGATGATACCAAGGTTGGCGAGTGGTGGATGACCTAGGGGATGGCAGGGGTTGCAGGATGATCTGGCAAAGCTTGAAACCTGGTCAGACACCTGGCAACTGGGCTTTAATGCCAAAAAGTGCAAGGTGCTGCATTTTGGGATGAAGAACCCAAGGAGGAGTTACCAGCTAGGGGGAGGGCAGCTAGCCCAGACAGAGGCAGAGGAGGAGAAGGATCTGGGTGTGCTCATTACAGGGTCAATGAACAACTCGGCACAGTGTAGGAAGACAGCTGCAAAGGCCAACAAAAATGCTGGTTTGTATTACAAGGGGTATATCCTCGAGGAGGGAGGAGATGATTCTGCCACTGTATAGGTCATTAGTTAGACCACACCTGGAGTACTGTGTGCAGTACTGGCATCCGTATCTGAAGAGGGACATTAGGTTACTGGAGGGGGTGCAGTGCAGGGTGACAAAGATGATCAAGGGGCTGGGGGACTTATCATACGAGAGGAGGCTGAAGGAGTTGAACATGTACTCACTGGAGGAGAGGAGAGACAGGGGTGACATGATTGAAACCTTTAAATACGTGAAAGGAATAAACAAGACAGGTACAGAGGGCAGTTCAAAGTAATGGAGGGAGGGCCACCAGGGCCATGTTATGAGATTGGAACGAGGAAGGTTCAGGAGAGAGATGAGGAGACACTTTTTACAGAGAGGGTGGTGGCTGGGTGGAATGCATTACCTGCAGAAGTGGTATGCAGTAGAATAGTGGACTGCTTCAAACAAGGATGGGACAGGACAAGGGGGAGGGTTAATGAAGGGGAAGGGTGGAAGGGAGGGGCAGCTGCAGAATAAGGGGTGCTAGCTGTACATTCGAGCAGATTTGATAGACCTCTAGGCCTTTATCTGCTGGCAAATTTTGTATGTATGCATGTATGTACTGTATGTTCCCCCTTTCTTGGTATGGTAGGGTGGGTACTACATGTTTGATATGTTCATCAACAAATTAATGCTCAGTTAGAGACCCAATCCCAGAGACTTTTGGGCATCCTGGGAGATTGTCCAACCTTTTATATAGTTTTGGCAAGACACATAGGGTAGATGTGACTATATGTTTAAAAGTTATGACCTCGAAAATGTACTGTGATATAATGCCTGAGTTTAAAGACTGTAGTAAAAACGCATTGATTTCCTTTTCAAATGTATAAGTAATGTTGGATTTAAGTCTCACATAAAATTTACTGTTCACTGCTTGCTTGAAGATATCCAGTTTATACATATCAGTGTCTATCATAACAATGGATCTATCCTTGTTGACTGGTTTCTAGGTTAGTAAGGGGGTTCTCCTATAGTTCTTTTATAACCTGTTTCTCTTGCGCTGTGATGTTGACAAAATGTAATGGCTGTCTATCTGAAGCCACTTTCACCAAGTCCAAGAGACAGGCTTTTTTGAAATATTGATACTGCAAGTGAGTATGATGGCATAAAAGCTGATGGTGGTTTTAATATAGTGCTCTGCAACTGAGATGCATTTCAGATGTTCCTGATATGTTCTGTGTATCAGCATACTGGGTGAAAAGAGTGAATCCAGAATAGGGTGGCGTAAACTGTGCTGTCAGAATAGCAAAACTGGAAACAGCTACAGGGATGGAATAGCACAGTCAATGTTAACACTATTCCTGTAGCTGTTGACTGTAGAGGTGAACAGGGGAAAGGGAAAAGAGTGTGCTGGGAATGCTGCCAAGCAGCTCCCATGGGGTGGAGGGCAGGGCACAGGCAGCAGAGGTTGGTGGCACATCGGTGGACCGGGGTTCGGCTTCCAGTCCATGGACAAGATATTCTTTCAATGTTTTTTTTCTTTGGTCATGAGATTTTGTTTTATTTTTGCTCCTCCGACCAGACTTGTATGGTGCCTGTGTCCACCCCCCCCCACTGTGCACTTTTTGTCCCTCACCCCTGAATTATCTGCAGGGTTCCTTATTTCCCCTCAGTGATTCCCCCCCATGTTTCCCCCTATCCCTGAGTTGTCTCACCCATTTACTGGATTTACTGCATTTGTGTGGGACAAAAGAAGGCCAAGGCCCATCGTGATTGTCCCCCTCAATAGTGGATCATTTCATTTTTATGTAAGTTTAGCCATATATTAAGTTTTAATTGAAACATATCAAAGTTTGTTAAATTAATTAATTCCTGTGGCAATGAATTCCATTTCTTGGATGCTCTTATACAGAAATACCTGTCTCTCTTATTGGTGTTAGCCCATTTGACTGATAGCTGCTTATTATGGAGTCTGCCTACTGTACGTTTATTGGATAGTATTAGTCCACATTGCTTTATTTGTGTAGATGACTTTAATATTGTAAACATAAGAAGAATGTCCCCCCAAGTCTTCTTAAGTGAAGTGGATAAAGTCCTGTTTCTTTAAGACAAGTATCATAGGGCTTATTTTTCAATCTTGGTATCAGACATCTCTGAGCTTGTTCCAGTGAGTTTATGTCCCCCCTAAGATACGGGCTCCAAAATGGAGATCCATAAGCCAAATATGGTCTAACGTATGGCCTGTATAGTGGAACTAAACACTGTTCGGATTTGTTAATAAAAGTTCTGTTGATTTGTTTTAGGATAATATTAGTTGTTCTGGCCACCTTATTACAGTGTGAAATGGATGATAATTTATTATTAACTAGAATGCTCAGGTCCCTTTCACAGTTTGATTGTTTAAGAAGGACATTATTTAAGTAATAAGTAGTTTGAGGATTTTTTTGTTCCAAAATGGAGGACTATACATTTTTCAGTGTTAAAGGACATATGGTTTGTTTGGGCCCATATTTCAATATTTTTAAGGTCCTGTTTTAATAGAGTGATATTTGATGTTGTATCAACTCTACCACCAAGTTTGTGTCATTGGCGAATTTTGAAATATGATTAGTAGAGGGGAGAATCAAGTCACTTATGAAACTGTTGAAAAGAGTGGGCCTCAGTACCAAGCCCTAAGGCATACCTCTAGTAACCTCACTGTTAGGAGATCTAACCCTCACTTTTAGGTTCTTGGCAATATTGGGAATGCAAATAATCACAGACATGTTGCATTAGAGTAATAAACTTGTTTATTACTACCAAAAAAGGATAAAATCACAGTTGCCCTAAGCAGTTCTTACCAATACGAACCAGGAGCGAGTGCTAAGCATTCCCTACACCTTGAGGTTTCTTTGTCTCTTGGGATCTCCGAGGTACAAGACTTAGTGTATCACATTATATACCTATGATAATTACTATGATTACCGTAAGATAGAAACATTTCTAGTTACAGAGATGTGCCCTATTGGCTAAATTAGAGGAGGCTCCATGGTCCAAGATAACATTATACAATTTTGTAGTAGTCATCAGTTTGTGAAACAAAAGAGTTCTTATATAGAGTCTTACATAACTCAGTGTAGTAGTACAAATCACCAAGAGGTGGCAATGTTGACTTATATATCATAATTATTCCAAGGACACAGGTGTCCTAACATCTTATAAGTAAGAAATACACAGAAAATACATAGAAGAATATATGTGTATTAGCAAGCAAAGTGTATTACAATAATATGCGTACATATCCTGACATCTACTCTTATACAGTAGATGCCCTTAGCCCTATATGTTAGTATAACATATGCCTAAGCACTAGCTGCCTACGGTGTACCTCTGAGTGTACCAATAAGGGTGCAGGGACCTCATGTAACACTCATCTAGGTCAGAGAGTGCCCCATTTATTCTTACCACTTGTGTTCTATTATATAGCCAGCATGATACCCAGTTAATTAAGTATTGAGAAAAAACAAGCTTATGCATTTTCTTTATAAGTAGGACATGAGCCACTTTGTCAAATGCCTTGCTGTAATCCAAAAGAATGACATCTGAAGGAATATGGCTATCCAAATATCTGCTAATGTTATTATAAAAGGAGACTAAGTTTGTTGTACAGGAAAATCCAGGTTTAAAACCATGTTGTATTTTGTCCTCAATACCTAACTGTTCAATTTCATTCTCAATTTGTGATTTGACTAGCCGCTCCATAACCTTCCTATAATGGATGTCAAACTAATCAGTCTAAAATTTTGGATATTAGATTTATTATTCTTTTTGTAAATTGGGATAACTATGGCCTTGCGCCAGTCATCTGGCACGTTGTTTTCAGCAAGCGATTTGTTAAAAAGTAAAGTAAGAGGTAAAACCAGAGATTCAGATGTTTCTATCAGAAACCTTGATTGAATATTATCTGGTCCAGAACTGGTAGATTTTTTAAGAAATGATAAGACCTTTCTAACTTTTGAACATGGAGGTAATTTTTTAAGTTTGGGAAGTTCAGGGGCAAAGCCCTATGTGAACACACAGTAGCGTTGTATAGTTTTTATGGCGCTGTAGTTGCAGTCAGTGTTTTTACCAGGCATGCTTGTTGTTTGCGGCATTTGGGTTGTGTGGTCCTTGATCATGCTCTTGTGGTGTATCAGGGCCTTATTGTGTGAACAGTGGCCTTTCCCTACTAAATAATGCCTTCAAATTTAGTTTTCATGAACATATGTTGATGTCCACAGGTATATCAAATTGATCTGTGGTGCAAGTCAGAACGAAGCTTGGTCCTTTCTCAAGATGGCTGTTTGAGTAGGTGTAATTTCAAAAGATGACAAATTTATAACATTTATTTCTTCTGTGTTTTGTATGTTTTGGTTGTCTTTGAGTTGGCGTTCATCCCACTGTTTCTGTCCTTGATGTCCCTTGTTGTTTCCCCCGCCTCTCGTCCATTTCTTTCCTGTTGAAACTGCACCATCCTGGTGCTGCACCCCAGAGTGGATATGGAGGGGTATTGCATCTCTGACTCAACAGTCCCCCCAAAAACATCATCAGAAAAATGTGTTCCTGATTCATTAGTGGAGGTACGATGGTCACAAGTAGTACTGTTTTTCAGAATTGATTTTAAAGACAGTTTGTCTTTTTTCTGGTGTTTCTGTGCTGTCCTGATTTTCTGTTTCCTCTCTTCAACATGAAAACCGTCTGCCAAGTAGTACTGCTGATCCTTGTCAAATTTTGAAGTTCTTGAGCTTTAATGCAAGAATCTTGCTCTGCAATGGTCTGTTTGAGTTGTATGTTATAGGTTGTTAAGTTAGAATGTTATTTAAATTCAGCTACTTTTACTTCTATTTCAATTCAGCTTCCAGGTTGTCCTGTTGGGAAATATAATCTCAAGTGAGGCAATTCACGAACAGAATGGACACCTGCTGCATAGTTTTCTTCCAATCTTGCATGGAGTTTTGACACTCCTGCCCTTATCCCAGCATCTTGATAACTTTCAAGCCTCGGGGAGCCCTTCCCACTTTCACATATGCTTCTATCATTGTGTAGTACCAGAAATTTTGTTGGGCTTTTAGTGTAATTCTTTCAAGTTTTTGGAATGCAACAACAGTGTCTGAAGCCCCTTCATCAGTGTCACCATTTGTTGCAGTTCACTCATGCCAGGGTCTGGTATACCATGAGAAGGGCGATCGCTACTGAGCACCTACAAAAAGAGTGACTCAATAGTGGTGCCTGTTCTCAGGGCTAGTGGATGGGGAGAAAATGCAGGTAAAGCAACAACCTGTCACTATGTGTATACGCTCGCACAGGGGAAGCAAGCATGCTATGTGATGGGCGGAAGGGGAGGGAGGGTTTGCGAGGTGTAGCGTGACAGCTGGTTGCTGAGCTGGCCATGTGGCGTTGTGGGTTCATGGCAAGCTATGGTTGGGAGGGTGCCGGGTTTGATGCTGGGTGCATTGGGATTTTTGAGTTGGTCCAAGAAACCCCTTTTTTTTATTTTTCACCCCCCCAACATGCACCCCCCTAGAGTTGAGAATCTTTAGTAGGGAGGTGCAGGGGGCACAGCGCCCACATAAACAAAAAAACTCAAGTTCCTGGCATCCTTTTGCTGTGCATGGGATTGTACATCGGCGAAATGGATTTTTGCCGATGTACATTCGCCCTACTGGTGATCACCTGTCTGTTATCGCCGTTATCACATAACCTCAGGGTCTGAGTCATTGCATTGACAGGGTTACAATCTCCTAAATTGCTAAAAATAGCCACCATAAATGTTCCTCCGGCATCCCCAAGCTCACATCCCTAATTTGTAGGGACATAACAGTTATCAGAGATAAAAATGTTATGAGAACTAGGGCTTAAATAGACTCTCTAAACTAAATTTAGAACTGCTGAAGGGGCAGGCTAGTAAATATCAAGGCACAAATTAAGCAAGGCAGCTCAGCTGCAGGGTGTGCAAAGATAAAAATAGAATACTTCAGAAAAGTAAAACCAGCAACACACAGAAACATAGAATTTGATGGCAGATAAGGACCACTTGGCCCACTGAGTCTGCCCATTTCCCTACCTATTGGATAAGCTGCAGATCCTAGTTAACCAACAGCCTACTTCTTCCCACCCTCACCAGAACTGCCTTATGTCTATCCCATGCATTCTTGAATTCCACCACTGTAATTTCCAAATAAGGAACTAGGACATGGTCATTTTGATCATTGCACAAAACATTTAATGCAAGTAAAAAGCTGTACATAGCAGAGTCAGACTGCCAGCCCCTTAGTGGAGACACCAGCTGGACCACACAAATCCTCTGACCAGTTTTGCCTAAAGCATCATCAGGGAGAGCCACATTGTTACCAGCTACTCTGTTAGATAGTAAGTAGCAGTGTCTAGAAAAGGCTTAGTGCATATAATACAGGAAACAGTGTAAATAGTGCAAAGCAGTGCAAATGGTTGTAACAAAATAAATAACTAAACATTACTTTCAGTATTTTTAATTCTCAGTTGGACATTGCAAATTTAATGTATTATAAATATGGGAAAGCTGTGCATCTAGCACTGTCAAAAAAGGGGGGAACTGTTTAGTGCACAAGCCTTATATGTAGTTCCATTGGGTGCCCCAAAAATTCAGTTTCATCACTGACAGTTGTGGGAGGGGTATTCGGTCTCTGCCAAACATGGAATTAGCAGAGCCATGGGAAGAGGGTGGAAGGAAAGGCAAAAAAAAAATCTTCATATCATGCTAATTATAAGTTTTGCACCATACAAAACCCTCCCATCACAAAGGCATATTTTTAGTGTACAAAAATACTTAAAACATACAGTTGGGCATAAAGACATAAACAGCCTCAGACAAAATGACTACATCTGATCTGAATAAGAAAATGGTCACTGACAGAAATGCAGACATATCACATATATGTGCAAAATCTTTGAATTCTTATTCAGAATGGACCATATATAAATACAGGTACAGATATAGAATTTTATTTCAGGAATGCTGTGAGTTTAATGTTACAATAAGTCATAGGGGCTTAAGGGCTCCTAATTCAAAAATCCGAAAACATTCTAATTTTGTAATAAGCTGGTCAAGAGCCCCTTCCCTCAGTCCTAGCTGCACTTTCTCAAATCTGCAAAATGGAGTTTACCCTTTAAGGGGCAGACCAAGTCGTCCTGGTGCACCCCTTCCCCTTACCTGAAGATGGTGTGATCAGAGGGGAAGGGGAAGGGAAGGGGAGGAGCAAGGGGACAGAACAATAGGCAGGCAACAGGAAGGGGAGGGGCTAAAGGTGGTATATAATGGACAGCACAGGAGTGGTTCAGCCACTTTTTGCTGAAGTTTTGATTTTTTGAACTATAGCACATCAGATTGGCATCGAGAGGAACAAAGGTTGGTGAATTTAGGCAGGTAAGAAACAAGCAGGCTAAGGTATATAAAAAAGAGGTTTTTAAGTATATAAATGACAAGAAATAATAATATCCTGGTTTATGCAGTGAATCAGTGGTAGGTCACTTGTAGCAGGTCTCAGAATTAGCCTCCTTGTTGTGAAACTCCCCCCAAAAAAATCAGACTTTATATTGTTTGTGTCAGCATTTGTAACAGTAAAAGCATTGTGGATCTAGACAGAAACATTGCTAGGAGGCAGGATGTGCAGAAGGTAGCTCTTGGGGCTGTGAAGCAGGCCGAAGAAGGCCGTCTGGAAGGGTGAGAGCACTACGCAGTTTATGGCTGGATCGGTCGGTAGGTCAGATGCCCAGTTTGTTTAAAGGCTTAGAGGCTGGCTGAATGGTGGCCACAAGCAGTATGTTTAATCCTATATGGGAGAGCAGGGATTTTTATTTATTGGTGTGAGCGGCTGGGCCTGACGCAGGGCTCCAGTGTGTTTCGGTTTGCAGGGCAGACGCCCTGACCATCTTAAAAGATTGGTAGCTGATTTAAAAAAACAAGAATTATTGCCATGAATAGTATGCTTTCACATTGAGAGGGTAGGGACAGTGCAGCTATGCACAGGGTTTTTTTGTTGGTTGGTTTGAATGGAGGGGTCTGGGTGCATGGTCATGTAAGGGCCTTTTTCGGCAGTTTAAAACAAGCAAACAACTACAAGGCATGATGGGGAAGGAACAGGGGACCTGGTGGGAAGGACAGAAATAAGGGCAGCACAAGCGCTGGCCTACAGGAAGGACAATGGGGCTGGGGGAAGTTTGGATGGAGAGCCAGCACAGCCAGGCCATGAAGCGTGACACACCATCAGGGAAGGTACAGAAGAGAACAGGGCACAAGGACAGGGAGGGGAGCCAAGGAGTAGCTTTCAACAGCCATCAGGCTGAATTGCAAGTGTGGGGAAGAGCAACAGACACAGGAACATGGCCCAGGAATGGGAATAGCACTGGGCCATTATGGCAGCCACAGGGAACAATGGTCATGCCAGGGGGCAAGGCCCACAAAACCAACAAGGTCAAAAAAGCAGGGATTAGCTGGAAAAAGTGGGGGGTGCCAGGTAATGACCCTCAGAGGTCAGCAGGACATTTTAAAGGAAACAACTAGTGCATTGGGTGAATCACAGCCAGGAAAAGGGGGACGGCTCAGAGCCAGTTCAGGCAGCCACATGACACTACATCACACGCCGCAGGATGAAGGTGAAAAATGGAGCAGAGCCAAAAAGATGCTCAAAGGGACCCAGAGGAGGCCTACAGATTAGGGAAGCCTTTTGGAAAGGGGCGGGAGAGAGTGTTGCCACACCTGGGGGCAGAGAAGCAAGAAAGCAGGGGACTGGGGAATAGGCACAGGGGCCTAAATGGGAAGGCCACGTGAAAAGGGGGTGGAGGCCCCAGCTGAGCAGTGCTCAGAAAGGGAGCGGGAGGGGAAGGCAGCAGAAGGGGTGTATCAAAGAAGGGCCTGGGGTGACACAAGTGCTACTGTGGCATGGAGGCATAGAAGGCCATGTAGGGAGGCCAGCGGACCCCCAGGATAACAGGGGGGATAGCAGGCCAGGACAGCCACATGGGATGGGGCCAGAAGCTTGGAATGGATAGGAGACACACAGAAAGGAAGAAACAGGACAGCAAGGCTCAGAAGAGGCTTACAGAGATTGGGTGGTGTTTCCGGGGTATGCGTGGGAGAACGGGAGGCCTAGAAGGCCACAAAAGGGACGTAAGGCCTAGGAGGCCACGTGGAGTGTCAACCCCAGACAGGGGTTCAAAAAAACCCAAAAAAAACAAAATGAAAATGATGATGATTAATTGACCTTTAATTTTATTGGTTTGAGGCAGTATCTTTACAGCTTCCATGGACCAACACAAAGAGATGACACAGAGGAAGAGCAAACCATCTAAGGAGGATGTCTACAAAGTCATAGTGGATCTCGCAGAGAAGGCCAACAGAGTGTGGCAGATGGTAGAAGGAGAGGAGCTGGGGAGATCCGGGGAGAAACAGAAAGCGGGAAATGGATAAGGGTGTGATGGGAAGAGGCCAGCAGGAAGGCCACACAGCCTTACCAGGGTTCGGCCTCAGCCAGGGGGTACCTTCCAGGGCAGCCAGACCAGTACCACCACAGCCCCAAGTACCTGTCCCATCAGTACCTCCCCAAGACCAGGTAGAGGTTCCCCCAGTGGAACCTAGACTGGATCCCCCATGCATACCAGCTCCCCCACAGCCAATACAGCAACCAGCTAACCCAAGGTATCCCGAGTCCAACAAGCCACAGGAAACTGATAAGACCACTGATAAAGTAGCCAGGGCAGTAGGAGAAAGCATAAAAGACTACATAGGGAAAATTATTGCAGCACTCGGGACAGGGTGGTTGGGTCAAATAGAATCTGCCCTGGCAGAGTTTAGGTCAGATTCCATGGCAACAGAAGGGGATGAGAAAGGGTTGGAAAGGTTGGAAAAGGAACAAGGGAGATAGGAAGCCTGGGGATGCGAATAGGGGAACACGTACCATTGGCCATGAAAGAGAAGATCTGGAAGGGTGAGTACGTGGATATGTTTGCTTTAGTGAGCCGGGAGGCGGCAGCAAAATATGAGGAAACTGAGAACATAGGGAAGAGTGAGATGGTGGCAGCAGTGGTTTTGCTGGGAAAAAAGAGGAGGATAAATTTACCAAAGGAAAGACGTGGGATGGATGGTTTGTAGGTTTTGCTACATACTCAGCTGTTGTGTTGGAAAAGAAACCTGAACTGGGCATACCATTGATCACGTATTCCCTGATAATAAGACGAGCGAAGACAAAAGGAGGGGTAGGCTGGATACATTATGATGAATTCTTCTGGCAAAGGATGGCAACTTACGGGGATGTAAGATGGGATACAAAACAGTTAGATATGTAGACTGATTATGTAACCAACCAGTCCACACTGGAAGGGGAGATGGGAAAAAGGGGACGGGCACCTCAGAGGTGTTGTTGGGCTTACATTAGGGCATTCTGCTCCTGGCCTCAATGCCATTTTTGGCATGCCTGCTCAAAATATGGGGGGATCGCAGCCGACGAACAGATGTAGAATGACATGGGCGCAAGGGGCACAAGGTTCAGGGGAGCAAGGCACAGGCCAACAGTCTTTTTAGGAGGGACAGGGATATATTTATTTATTTTATTTATTTATAAAGCAATCAGTTTACAACCTTTGAGCCAAGGGCTCATTTCCAAAGGTACCTTGTCAACAATGATAGAAAATACAGAATAATACAAATAAAAAAGATAATACAGGTAATACAGAAAGAGGGGTACATACAGAGCAGCGCATGAGTATAAACAGACACGCATTAATGGCACATGGTAGGGGGCAGTCTTGGAGTAAAGGGGGAGGGGTAGAGGGCACACAGGCAGAGGGAGCCGGAATTACTAGATACAGGGAACCAGAAAGGGACAAAAAGGGGGGTATACTAAATATGAGGGGGAAAGGACACGGGATCAGTTCCAAGTAGCAAGAACGCCCATCAAGACGGAAGTGTGGAAAAGGTGGTTAATGAAATATCCCGATAAGGAGGTGGCACTTGGGGCAGGTTTTGAGATGAGCTTTCCACTAAAATGCAAAGGCCCAAGGCAAGTGAGAGAGGCAAATAATCTGGGTTCAGTAAGGGGAAAAGAGGACATCTTAAGAAGAAAAATAGAAAAAGAAAAGGCAGCAGGTAGGGTAGAAGGACCGTACAAAAAACCGCCACTGCAGAATATGAGAATATCTCCGTTGGGATTAGATCCCAAAAAACAACAGGGGGAATACAAAGTGATTCACCACCTGTCATTTCCAGAAGGGGTACCAGTGAACAATTTCATAAGTGAGGAACATAGTAAAGTGAGCTACACCACATTAGAAGAGGCAGTGCAAATCATCCGGGCAACCAAGGATGCCTGGATGGCAAAAACAGACGTAGAATCCGCATTCAGATTGCTTCCAGTTAGGAGGGAAGATTAGGACCTACTGGGCTTTAAGATTGGGGAACAATACTATTTTGACAAGGCAATGCCCATGGGGTGCTCCATAGCATGTGCGAAATTTGAGGCATTTAGCACTTGTTTACAGTGGATATTTCAGGAGCAGAGTGGGTATAAAGCGGTAATACACTACTTGGATGATTTCCTGTTAATAGGTAGCTGGAAGAGTGAGACAGAAAAAATGTTAGCCAGCTTTCAAGAGTTGTGCAGAGACTTAGGGGTCCAGCTGGCTCTGGATAAAACAGAAGGACCCAGTAAGGTTTTAGAGTTCTTAGGCATAGAAGTAGATGCCCGGAATGAACTCTTTAGGTTGCCAGATAACAAAGTAGTGAAACTGAAAGAGTTGATTAGAGGGGTCACAGGTAGGAGGAGGGTGCAGTTAAAACAGGTGCAACAGGTCATGGGACATTTGAACTTTGCATGCAGAGCAATCGGGCTGGGTTGGGCCTTCACAAAATGACTAGCAAGGGCAACAGCAGGAGGAACAAGACCACACCTCTGGGTAGACATAACAAACGGAGTAAAAGAAGATTTCACGGTCTGGGAGACATTTCTCAATACTTACAATGGCTGTTCCTTTTGGCAAGATGAGTGGGTATATAACACGGATCTGGAGCTGTACATGGATGCAGCAAGGATGCTGGGTATTGGAGGCTATTTGAAAGGAAAATGGTTTGCAGAACCATGGCCACCAAACTGGGTTAAAGATGGGAAAGTAAGGGATATCACACTGCTGGAAATCATGCCCATATGGACTTGTACCCTAGTGTGGGGGAGAGGAACTGCATAACCAGAAGGTCGCATTTTGGTGTGACAACAAGGCAGTGGTGGACGTTTTAAATAACAGGGGAGCCAGATCAAACACGGTTATGGGGGTGTTGAGACAGCTAGTTTTAAGGGCCCTGCAATTGAACATGTCATTCAGGGCAAAACACATAGAAGGGGTACAAAACATCCTAGCTGACAGCCTTTCCAGTCTGCAGCTGAACCGCTTCTGGATGCTGGCACCAACAGCAGAAGATCAGAAAACACCAGTACCAGCGAACATCTGGGATGTTAGCAAGAGGGAGTAGAACTGCTGTTTCACAGCTCATGGGCACCACGGACTTTGAGGGCCTACGAAGGGGTGTGGCAGGTGTTCCAAATATTCAGGGCAATGCACCACATGGAGGTAAGTGGGCCAATCACAGAGGAACAGTTAGAGAAGTTTACAGTAGATCAGTGGGAGAGAGGCACAGCTCACAACACGATAGGGGTGTACCTAGTGGGAATTAGCTTAATCTGCAGCCTTAAGAAATGGGGGGACCCAACAAAGTCCATGTTGATCAGGAGAATGATGCAAGGATGGGGAAGACTGAAGCCACAGATAGTAGATGACTCATAGGAGAACATTAGCTGGCAAAATTAAAAGGGGCATTGCCGGTGCGCTGTAGATCAAAAAGACGAGGCACGGTTGTTTCACACAATTTAACTGGCAATGTTTGCAGGGGCCCTGAGAGTGAGCAAAGCAGTGGGGCATGGCAAAAAATAGGGAGAAGGGGGTCTGGAATGGGAAGATATAAGCTTAGGGACAAAGGAGATAGACATACTAATAAAGAAATCAAAGACAGATCAAAGGGGGACAGGCTGCACTGTGATCCTGAAGTCTCAAGAGGAAGACTCAGTGTGCCTGGTAAAAGCTTTGTGGGCTTACGCCGAAGAGCGGGGATGTAGAACAGGGAGTTTATTTATTCATGGGAACAGAAAAAGAGTCACCAGTTACCAGGTTACAGCCATGCTCAAGAAAGGCATGCAATTTCTGGGGGAGGACCCAGGCAAATATTCCTCCCACTCTTTTTGGACAGGAGCTGCATCACAGTGGGCAGCTGCAGGGGAGACAGTGACCAAGATGTTAGAAAAAGGGTGCTGGTGGTCTGCCAGTTACAAAAGGTATATTCAGGCATTGCAGTATGGAGACTAACATGTCATCTGTTTTGTTTCAGGTACAAGGCCAAGGGGGGGGGACCAAGAAAAAGGGGACTGTGGATGTGGACAAAAAAACATGCTTTAAGTATTATATTCTGCCTAATTTCCATAGACAAAGGGAGGATCAAGGAAGTATGGATCTGTGGTCACTCATACGTTTATTGGGCAGAAAAAAGAGCAGAGAAAATGACCGGGGGAAAACAGTTATACTAGGATGTGAGACAATGTAGGTTGGTTTGGCATGGCATCCGAGGGATGAGATGGGTGCAGCTACTTCCTACACTAAGAGAGAGATGAAAGAGCGGCGGCCAGTTCTGGACCTAATTATCTTACACCTAGGGGACAATGACATTGGGGAAAACTATGGGTGGACACATTTATGCAGGTAAAAAGGTATTTAGAGAAAATCCAACAATGGTGGCCAGAGGTATGCCTTCCCTGGTCGGACATAATCCTGAGAAGGGTCTGGAGACATGAGCACAGCCATAAAGCTTTAGACAGGGCTCGGAGAAAAATGAATAGGAGAGTAGGAACATTGATGAAGAAAATGGGAGTGGAGGTAATACGGTGGGGGGTGGAGGAGTGGGTAGAAGATTTCTGCAGGTCAGATGGAGTGCACCTGTGAGATCTAGCCATAGATTTAGTTAATATAGAAATGATGGGCTTTGTAGAGGCATGGAGGAGACATGCAGATGGTACAATATATATAAAAAAAAAGGGGGAGAAAAGGGAAGTTCCCTAGCCATTTTTTGGGGGGAAAGCCAGCTAGCCAATGCAAGCTAGAGGCTGGCTAATGGAAAACGGGGGGGGGGGGAGGAGGGGAGGGGGGAAGAAAAAGGAAGAGGATGGAAAGAAGGAGAAGCTGAATGAGAAAAAGTGGTCTCGGTTCTCACTGTTACCTAATAGGGAAAGAGGAGAAGAAGGCACCCAGGTTTTCACCTGGGGGAGCAAGGATCAGAAATGGATATAGGGATGCAATAAAATACAATGGTGAAAATATAATAATAAAGAAATTAGATGGAAATGGAATCATGGTATATATAATAAATTGATTGCCAACCTGAGCTCAACAACATACAGTGGTCTGTGTCTTTTGTGGGGGAAAGGGGGAAATCTGGGACAATAGAAATACATGCTGGACAGTTGTCAGTGCTTTCTCTAAGTGGCTATAAAAGGCACTGTGAGCATCCTTATTGTGAATGCAAACTCACATGTACCCCCACCCTTACCTTTAATGCCCTTTAAGTTTTCTCAACCTAAAAGGATGTACAGGAGGAAGTGGCTAACTAGATGACACCCGGGGTACTGCAACTGATGAATCTATTGCTTCTGCATTCTCTTTTGCTATTTATACTGCTAAAGTACTTTCACTTCTTGATATCTCTGCAATGTTTACACTAGACACAGTCATAACAACCCACTGATGCATCTGGAAGCCAGGTAGATCCTTGTAGTTTCTCAGCAGGGAGGAAACTATGGATGAGAATATCTCAAAGGTTGGAACCCCTCTTATAAGCAACACTTGGGGAATTTTTCACAACATCCTGTAATGCAGACTCAGTTGCAAGGATGTGCCAATTTTTGTTAAGCATCTCCCTGATCTTAGCAATGTTTGTAGTATACTGAGTGACAAAAATCACACCCTCACTATTACTTATTGTTCTCTGTCTTGAGTTGTGTTTCACTTCATCCCTCAGCTTATTAATGAGAACTGCACTACAGCACCTTTGTTGGAAGCAACTTTGCATTTCATCACATCTCTGTTCATATACTTGTTTGCTTGAACAATTTCTTTCAATATAAAGAAACTGTGACTTTGGTATGTTGTTGATGGTGTGGTGCAGGTGGCAACTGTTGGACTGCAAGAGACTGTTTCTGCCAGTCTTATGAAATAAATCTGTTGTAATTAGTGCAAGAGACTGTTTCTGTCAGTCTTCTTATAAAATAAATCTGTTGTAACAGTATTCTGCAAAGTTCTATGGATATCCATATCCAGAAACTGTACGTTCTCATAATGATAATTCACTGAAGATGTTCAGAGGAGGGCAACTAAAATGATGCAGGGGCTGCATCAGAAACCCTAAGAGGAAAGATTGAGGGACCTCAATGTGTACACCCTGGAAGAGAGGAGGGAGAGTGGGGACATGATAGAGACCTGTACATATCTTATGGGACTGAACAAGTTAGATGCATGAAAACAAGAGGATGTGCAATGAAGCTGGAAGGGGGAATTTAGGAGAGGTGTGAGTGTGACAGGGATATCCTGCCACTCTCGAGGACTGATTTTTTCTTAAATCTGTTTCAACAGTTTTATTTATTAGCATAATCTCTCTTTTACAATTTCTAGACCCTAAGGTTGGCCACCTATGAGTGCCCTCTCTCCTTTCTTGACTATGCTATAGTGTCCTCTCTAATTTTCCTTTCCCCTCTCAGATCCTTGCACAGGGAGGTTAATGTGGTGGCCTCTGAGCTGATGTAAAACAACAGGCGGTGTTCCTCATTGTTGGATTTAGTATGCAATAGCCCTATGTCATAAAATACCTTGATGTATATGTCTTACATGTATGAAACCTTTAAATGTTGAAAATACCATGACACTAGATGCTTTTGATAAAGGAACATCGTTACTTTGTGACTGTATTATAGAATTAAGCTACCAGGGTAGAGATATCATTAAACTCCCATTGTGTTGTTAAAATGCATGTAAATTGCAGATTGTTCGATAGGCCCTTTGGCATCTTGCATTCCTGCTTTAAGCTGAACCAGCCTAAAATTTCATGGTGATTTGCATATTCATCCCATGATTTTGCATTATGTGGGTATGTGTGATGTTGTATTTCTTTGAAACTTGGCTTTATTGCTAGTGCCTTTTGGGGTAACCCTTGCTTCAGAGTGTCTGCATTGAGGTTCTTTATCTTTAGCTTGTTTTTTTGTTTTTCTTTTCTGAGCTCCCCATCACCCAAACACACAAGACCAACATAGGAAAAAACATTAATGTCACTAAAGAGATAGATCAGTAGATCAGTGATTCAGTAGGTGATGACTAAGTGCAGAGGAAGGACATGAATAGTTTGTTGCTGCAAACTGATGTATTGAAGAAGGGATATGCCATTGTTGAAGGTTTTCCTCTGTGTTTTAAATAAACATCACACAGAGATTGTGTGTTGAACCTGAAGTTCTGTGTGTGTGGTCCATCTGTTATCCCACAACCTCTCCACAGTGAGGAAGAGCTTATTCCCTAAAAGAGTGTTGTATGTCTGAAATAATCTTCCAGTGGAGGTAGTGGGGTGAAAATAGTGGTGGGCTTCAAGCATAAATGCATGTGATAGCCACAAAGGAAGCTGAGCTGGGAAGTGTGTGTGTGTGTGTGTGTATTTATATATTTGGGGGGGGGGAGATTGAGCAGGGTTTGTGATGATGGTACAGGTAGGGTCAATTCTTATCTGCTGCAAAATTTTATGTATCTATGTTTATACATTGAAGTTATTTTGCAACATCTATACATTTTAAACTTCAGTTAAAGACAGATGCTGTGAAAGTAAAACTACACCAAGCTCAAATTCAAAATCCGCAGAAACCATGGGGATGCCCACCCATGGTTAGGTACTAATTGATTCATCTAAAGGTTCCATTAATAGTTCATTATTTTAGTCAAAGTTACCATCTGTACTAAATGTAAACCCTAATTCAGATCAAGGGGAGATGATTTTTTAAAAGATTTTGAAGCCTTTCTTACTCCATACTTAGTAAATACAGTAGTAAATCATCTACACAAGATATTAACACATGTATTCCCTTCTTATGGGAGACTAGTGTCTGGATCTTTGGTATCCATGGCAATGAGAAATCTTCTTCACCATCCACCAAAAGGACAAAACTAAATTCTTATTATCAAATCTACCATCCAATTGCAACTTTGATTCCAAGATTTATTTGGGGATATCAATCAGTAAAATCACAATTCCTGTATGTGAAGGAAATACAATTTTGGAAGAAATATGGGACATTCTGGCACTAATACTGAACAACTGTACACAGAATGCAGTAAATCTGAGAACCATACCCATTCCTCATGTGAAGCATCTGGAGGATGGAATACAGTATTAAAAAACTGGTAAACATTTTAGATACATACTGATAAATATATCTTACATTCTAATGAGGAGCATCCTCCACCTGATAGAGAAAGAATGTTTATGAAATACTGTTTGATATCAGTGAAATTGTAGATAAACAGACTAAACAATCATAAAGATCAAAATGGTATCAAAATTGCTGTTGAAAGAGCAAACAGACTATTAAAGAGACAAATAAGAAACTCATAAAGATAGAACATGCAGACATTGCAGGTTTAGTTTAAAATAAGAAAAACTGTAACACAAAGAAAACGAATGGGAAGTCTAACCAGCTTTAGGCACAAGTCAACAAAAAACTATGGTTAATGAAATCCAAATATAAGAAAGAAATGCCATACAAACTCAATGTAGATGTGAATAATGATCTTTGGACTAGGGGCTGAAAAATAAGAGGTAAACAAATTACTCATTCATTCAATCATTCATTCATTTATTTATTCATTTCAATTGTTCACCAAATAAGACACACAGAAGCAGGAATCTATTTTCAGGAGTGTCTTTGTACCATAGGCAGTAATGATGGTTAAAAAAGTTAAATATGCAATATGAAGGTACAATATGATGCATATAAAAATTATTTATCAAAATATGATGATATTAATAAAAAAAAAACTGCAGGCCTATCTTTCAATCAGATACTTTCAGAAGCAATTCTTAAACAATATACTATATGACAAGATGCTACCCATAAATTACGGGCAAGTTGTTCCATTGCTTCAATGCAGAAAATGGATATTTGCCCCAAGATGGTTGAAACATGTCCTTTTGCAATTAGATATAAATTCAAAGGTCTTAGGCATTATAATTTATTTACACGGGATTACTCAGGTCTATAGATAGAGGTAGGCTATATGACTCATAACTATCTTGAACTTACTAATCAGGCAGCTTTTCCTCTAGAATTAGTTCATCTAATTAATTTTTAAATATGGTCTTGATGCTACTATTAATTATATTTTCTGGTAGGTTATTTCAGAGTCTACTCACCCTTTGAAAAAAAAAATATATATATATATCTTGGTAGTTTTAAATGTATTTGTTTTGATTTGTGATGTGTGTCTTCTAGCTTAAAAACTGTTCGCTTTTACCACAAAACACACATTCTTCCTTAGTTCAGTATTATGCATGACATTGGACAGAAATAGAAGATCCTCTTTTTCTTCTGGTTTCCAAGTCCATTAGTCCCAGGGAATTTAACTTTTCATCATAAGATAGACCACCTTAATCTGTCATAGCCTTTATTGTCTTTCTGTAGATCCACTCAAGTTTATTAATGTCTTTGCCTTTATTGGAGCCCAAATTTGGAAAAAAATAATCTAAATGGGGTCTTATCAGTTTCTGTACAATGGGAGAATTACATTTTTGTTTCTAGAAATATAGTTTATTTTAATACAACAATCTTGCTTGTTTTATTGAACAGCTCATCACAGTACCTTGATGGACTTAGATCATCAGTCAACAATATACCAAGAACCGTTTCTGAATCTGCAACCTTCAATTTATGTTCAATTATAGAATAGCTGTATTTTGCATCAGGTTTATTATTTATTTATTTATTTATTTTTGTTTTGCTAGGATAACTGGAACAAAATTCCCATTATTATGGGTGGCACAGGGTATAGTTGTAGATTGCAGTATGTAACTGGTTGAAACATCAAAGAATATTGTACAAAAATGAGTTACATGGGTATGTACATAAATGGGTATAAACACTAAAGAACAGCTGACACCTTCATGAAAACTTTAACAAAACATAATGTTTAAACACAGTTTGGCTTGTAATTCACATTAATTCTGTATTTCTCCTCCCACTAATTTGTTACTGCTGTCATTTGTGTGAAAACAGGAACTTTGCTCCTGAAGAGTTCACCCATTCCTGTAGCTTTTCCCTACCTGAGTTCATAATGCACTGCTTGTCACATCACAGTTACTCCCACGGCAACAGACTGTGATATCACAACAAAGAATTATGATTTGAAGTAGGGAATAAGCTATAGAGGCAAATGAACTGCAAGGGATAAAGATCATATGTTAATGCAAATTTCCTCAGCAATATATAAACAGGAGGACAACTCTACAGACAATATCTGTAATGAAGGCTCAATTGAAACTAATTATTATATTTGTCACAGTTTTCTTTGAGGCACCAGAAGCTTTTCAAGGTATCTCGTGCAAAAACATGCTTTACAAAATAATTAGTGCAAAGTGGTACAACAAGAGAATTACAGTTTCCTCAAGCTGTACAAAAGCAGTTAGGGAAAATTGATACAACAATATAATTACAGTTTCAACAGATCTACGGTAATTAGTTTTGCACTAGATATATGTATATATTGGCAGGGAGCAAGACTGTATACAGTAGGTAAGCTACAGAGGGCCACTAACCAATTACATATGCAGGTTTTCTACAGTTTGCACTTGGCTGGTTCTTGGAGATTCTCGTTGAGGCCTGACTAGTACTGTAAGTGAAGGACCTCTGTCCTGTGTGTGTTTTCATTTGAGGGATTACTAGAGGTTTATTTATTTATTTAGCTTTTGTTAACCAGGTAAGTACACTAGACAAGACAATTTGCCTATTTTCAGGTACGACCCGGGAGAGTACAGGAAATTACATACTTAGACAAGTGGGACAACATGGTACATAATTAGGTGCACGTTACATATCATGAGACTACAAGGTAAGATTACAAATCACAATAATTAGGATCATTGGTTATGTACCTCAGGTTTTAGAGGAGGTCTATCTAGTTGAGGTTGGAGCCAGGCTTCACTTGGAGATGACTTTCAGGAGTTTGCAGACCAGACTAATAGTAAATTGCACCTGTCCTTGAAAGATGGCTTATTTTATCTCCATTATGGTTCTACACTGTGCTTACTTGCTGTGGGCATCTAGGGCTAAATGATCAACTCTTGATATAGGATTCTATGTTTGCGATCGATGTTAGGGTGACTGTACATCACTGAATATAAAAATGGCAATGTACACTCATGGCAAAAACAATGGCGCCAACATGAATTTCTATTTATGCGGGGGACTATGCCCCCTCACCCCTCCATTGGGGGCTTCACTCCCCGCACCCCCTATCTAAAGATTCTTAACTCCAGGTGGGTGGGTGTTAGGGGGGAACTTGTAAAAAACACATAAAAACCACTGTGATGACAAAAGACACTCATGCCTTTCCAGACCCGAATCCTGCACCGTCCCAACCATAGCCAGCCACCCTCACCACCATGCTACACAGCCAGCTCAGCAGCCTTCCACTGCACTGCCTCCCACATACCTTCCCTTCTCTTCTGTTCCCTGCAGTGTGGATCTGGTTGCCCTTTTCAGCGTCCTTTTCACCCGTCGCTACCCTTTCATGGCAGCCCACAACGCAGGCACTGAGATTGAGTTGCTCATATTTGAGTCGCTCAATCTCAGTCACCCTTTTGACGGGATACCTTGATATGGGACTCTGAACCTCACCATCTCTGTTTTCTTTGAGACATTGAGTGCAGTTGTCCTGTATGTAAGAGTGAGGATGAGGGTGTTATTGGCATTGACCAGGCAGGATTTTTTAGCCACTGTATGTAGGTTCAAAGTCTATATAGTAGACTCTGATTTTGTTTAAAGTTTTTGTGATGCTATCTCTTTGCATTCTGCATGACATGGTGGAATTAAGGTGTAGTCAAAGACATCTGAAATTGTCAACAATCTCTACAGGGCACCCTGTGCAGGTGCCAGTCCTGAAAAAGGATAATGTATTGCTGCATATCCCTTTCGTGCCAAACATTATGGCCTTTGTTGTTTTTTGCCATTTAAGATAAGACTGTTTAATGTGAACCATTCTTGCTACTGCATGAAGTCATTTTGGAGGAGGCCATTTATGGTATGCATATCACTTGCACTGTGATACAATACAGCATCATCTGCCTATAGCATCACTTTAGCACTGCCACAGTTTTAATGATGTTTTAGGGGACATAAGATCTATAAGAACTGACTCAAGAGCAAACCTAAATATTTTTCAGCCAAGCAGTATAAACCAAAAACCTCATGGGCATTGGATGGTAGTCATTTGAACAAGGTATATGTATTGTAGTGATTTTTTTTGCCTGCTTTCAATACAAAATGATACATGTTATCATATGCCACAGTTAAGTTCAGTTTTAAAATATAAAAAAATAGCTTTTTTAGTCACTTATTTGTAATATTTGACAAGGAAAGGCACACTAAGCTGTAATAGCTTGTTTTCAGATGCATTCAGGAAGGGGGGTGTTACATGGACTTGTTTCATTGACAGGGTAAATGTTGGCCATGGCATCAGGGAATCTCTTCTGCTCTTCTTAGATAAGTGGCATGGGATCTTTAACTTCCACCAGGACAGTGATCAAAGATCAGCAGAAGGAACCTTGGTTTAATGTACTGTATAATCTGAAGGCTAGCACCTGTGCAGTACAGCACCTTCTTCATACTGTTCTACAGTGTCAGTTATGGGTATTACCAAAAGAACCTGGCATGAAACTACAGTCTACAATTTTACAATCTTCTGATGCCAGAGGCAAGTGTGGTACATACTGAGCCACTAACACTGATACAGTATATTGTAATGTAGTGCAAGTAGCAAAACTCCCCTAAAAACAGACAGTTTGGTTTCCATTGTTAGACAGCTTTTGAACCTATAAAAAGCTGACAGTTTTTGATTTGTTTTCTAGCTAATATCAATTATGTGTTCAAGAAAATTATGGCAATAATCATGTGAGACGACAAAATACTTACAGGTCTTAGCTTGCTGAAGGGAAGTGTTATTTATATCAAAAGTCTTTAAACACACAGGAACTCTGCTTAGCTTACTCTTTGAAATGAAACAGGGAATGAGTGTGAGAACATGTTTGTGGTAATGAATGAATAAATCATGAAAAGAGGATTGGCCCAAGTATAGATCCTTGAGGTGCCACTCCAAAAAATACTCCAGACAAGTATGTGTTGCAAAAATGATCCCATTGAAAACAGTCCTGTAAGAAACTATTGAACAAATGTTGAGGAGACTCTGACATTTCCCAAAAGACTTCAAGCAATTTAAACATATTGAGATTCACTATGACAAATACCTTTATAGTATATGGTTAGGGCCTATCGTGCATGGAAATCAATGACTGCTCAAAAGTTGTAGTGCACATTCTAAACGTTGTTGCACATGTTCTAAAAGTTATTCTGCACATTCTACAATCATAGCAACTGTGCCCCACTCATGATGACTGCCACTTGCCTGCTTTGCTTTTTATTCAGAGCTTTCAGTGCTTCAGCCACTCATCATAGACTGTCTCCAACCATGACTCAGCCATCATTGCACTCACTTTCCCTATCTCTCACATTGCTCCTCTCCCAGCAGTAATCCATGGATAATCAAAAATAAAACAAAAAAATGTGTTTTTAAACAAGTGTAACGTTTGCTTGCTCATTTGCTCTTTGCACTTGGTTCCACCAATGATCACCACAAGATCATGCTGTCAGCCTGGCTTTCTCATCCAACTTGTCCAGTTGCTCTCCAGCACACCTTTGAATTACAGACAACTAATTAAACAAATAATATTCATTTTCAGCATATATTTTCCACAACTACAGTATCTAAGCACTACATAGTTTAACTACGTTCATTGCTTTTTATAGAAGCCACTGTATAGTAGCTTCACAATTTGTCTGCTTTTTTTACTAAAACCATATACTATAAAAAAATAAACTATACATGACCATACACAACTTGCCTTCTGTTTCCATCTCAGGGCTGAGATAACATCATGGACCCCTCAAGCTTCACTCTCAAGGTATATATGCTGTTATCTCAATCCCTTGATGGAAACACAGGTTTGTTGTGTATGGTTACCCATATGTTATTTTATTCTTTATGTCATACCATTATCACTCCAGTTGGAAGGCTATTATCCATGGCTTTACTCACAGGGTCTGGGAACCTGACCAAGACAATGTCTGTGTCTAAATCATCTTCAAAATACCTGAAATTAGCTACAGAGTTTTCTGCTCCAGGTGATAACTGTATACAGTATGACTGGTACTATTTAAACAACTCAGGCAGTAGATTCCAGTTTTACAGCACACTATTTAACCCTGATTTATTAATCCTATAAATGTTTCCTCTATTCAGCAGATTAAAGATTACAGTTCAGTGGGACTACTTAATATTCTAAATTGTAACATAGCTTGTCTTCACTCTAAAGCCAATGATGCTGACTTTATGGACTTTATGTGATGTAATCTTAAACCAGGAAATGTAATTAATTTATTCTGTTGATTTCAGTCAGGATAATCTTGAATGTGTGTCTATTACAGCTCATAAAATTAAAAAATATATAATGGACATTTTTATTTTACTAGAACTAAATTATGTAGGAGAAACAGTTGACTCCATAGATTCAGTCAGTTTGGTTGTTAACATTTCTTTTCATATTAGCAATAAAAGTGTACACTAATGTCAGTCATAATCCAATCATTTTTATAATATATGCGTGCCATCTAAAATTCAACCTCATAAAGAGGTTTCTACTGTCCAGAGAGCCTGAATTTAATCTCACCATTACAACTGACCCTTAGAGGTGCCATGCATTTTATAACTGGTGATCTCTATGACAAGTCTCCAGTAAATTGGTGGATATTAATTAAATCCTTCATTCTAATTCAGATGACTGTTAAGATGGATCTGAGTTTTATGCACAATATTTCCACAGGAACTCACTGATAATTGCAATCAGCAAGGTTTGTTCTTACTGTCATTGGCATATGAACTGGGTGTTGTTATTCTTAATGGTAGACTTCGCGCAGACCAAGCTGTTTCTCTGACATACTGTACTTTATTATTGGACAATTAAAATGATTAGCTCAGTGACTAATTATTTCTTAACTGAATCTCTGAATATTCACTTAGTTTTAAATCCCTGTGTTCCTGATAGGAAAGATAGTACTCACAACCTTATTGAATTGTTCTTGGCCATTAATAGTAGTGTTTTTACCAAGAATGATAATAAATGTGCCATTCTGCATAGCCTTGATCATATCAAAACTGATGTGTGCAATGTTTAAACCATCATAACAAGAAAATATGGAGAATAATTGAAAAAAATATACGAATAATTATAAGATAATCATTGGAGTGGAAAAACATACATGTGAAGACTCATGAGTCTTGGGACCCAATTCCAAGATGGGCTATGCCAGCGTAAGGAGGGATACACCAAATGCCACGGTGTATCCCGTGACTTATGCCATGCATTATGCCTGTTTGGGATTACAAGTGGTGACCTGCACCATGGCAGATGTGGACTGTGACAATCACGGGTTATGCCACCCACTCCGCCACAGCCCACAATGCCTGGTGCAACTGCAGGTTATGACAGTGAATTAGCCCAATTCTAGAAGGGCAGCTGTCGTAACCCACAGTTGCAATTCTGAGAGATGCAGTGGCATACCAGCATTACGACTGCTCAGAACTGTCTTAAGTGGCATCCAATGGCTAGCACCATTGGATGCCACCATGCAGCTCCACAGCAAAGGTACCATACTGCCCCAAGCCTCCTCAAGCACACCTCTGCCCCAACCCCCAATTATCTGTGACCCCTTGGGGTCCATGTCTGGTGGGCCCCCCTGGACGCCTGTGCCATCTGTCCTGCCCCCATGCCCCCTGGTGTGTGCCGAGGTGGTCCAGGGTGGGGGTTTCAGGGGCTACCTGTCACTGGCCATGAGTTGCAACAAGTGGATTGCATATGCTAGGTGTGTGGTGGTAGCCTACACCTGGCATATCCCACATGTCACAGGTGCCAGGACCCTGCCACTCCTGGAATGCGGTGTAGTTATCCCTGGCATAGGGGCAAATTGAGTAACTCCTAACTGTGTGCAAGTTGCACCATTCATCTTGGAATTGGCCCCTTGGACTCTTAAGTAAAAAAGAAAAGACTAAGAGGGCATTTGATGGTAGTGTTTTAAATGGTGAGGCTCACACATACAGTAAAGAAGAGCATTTAAGGCTGTTTGCAGACTTCAGCTAACTCCACTTGGGGAGTATGGGATTTCCAAACTAAGTCACAAACAATGAAATAAAGTGAGAAGCTGTATTTTAAGCCCAGACTTAGATTACATTCAGTTTGACAGGCATGGCAATTAAACATGGATGACTTTCTTGAAAACGGCTATTTTGTACTGGTAATATTTTGTATTCTTTCATAACATTGATCTGTCAGAGTATTAATTTCCATAATTTGTAATCTGGTGACTATTTTGACTTACAAAAAACTTGAATGACTTCCAATTTTTGGCCCATGGAAGTTTTTTTCTCCCTCTTCCCCAAAATAATAACTCAACCCTTGGCTACTTGTACTGCCTGCTGTAGGGAAGAAAAACAAAGGGATGAGTTTGATTTAAGAGAAGGAAGATATAAAGTAGATGGAATATAAAGTATTTTTTTTTTGCTGAGATGGTAGCTACATAAATTCTTGATATGGTTTACCACAGGAGGTAGTAAGTGGTCACAAGAAACACTTTGCAACACATTTCTAACTTACACCCCCATGTGCTATACACAAAAGGATTACAAGTGTTTCTCTGTGCTAGTGCACAGGAAAACTGGCAGGGGGAATCCAAGGTAATGAGGACACCAGAGTACATAGAGGCACTATATTATGCACAGAATATCCTTTACACCCTCACCCTCTAGTAACAAGGCACAGCAGCTCCTGCCAAGGAAGAACTGCTGAAGGCAGATCTGAAAGACATTGCAATCTTGTGAGCCAGAACTTTTGTTCCAGCAAGAGGAAGGGTAAGGCATTGTACAATGCCACTGAACACAGTATAGGTTTGGGATGGGACTAGAGAGGGGGATTACAGTTGATGCCAGGGATCAGAACAGAGTCACTGAGGGAACTGGGGGTCACTGGACCACCAGGGAATAATGGTGAGGGATAGGATTAAGACAACTCTGCTTGGTTATCATGTGGCCATATAAGTACTGGGAGAGGAGGGTGGGTGATTGACTTCAGCAGTAACTCTGTGTGCCCAAGACATAGTAAGTAAGGACAGAGCAAGCCAACTCCTGGCTCATTCACTGGCTTTTAATCACATTTGCTGACATTTTTTTAAATGTTGTTAGGGGTTTACTAGTGTGAGCAGTATCAGAAACAAATAGTATCCAGTGCACTCACTCCCATTTGCTGTGACGTGGAGCTGGCAAATCTTTTTACAATTATTCTGTTTTCTTAATCATTTTCTTTCTTCATTCCAAGATTTTTAAAAGGAGATCTTGGTTTCATAAATTGGCTGAGTTGTGATAATCTTGACCAACTACAATGTGGGGACCCCTTCATAGGACCTGGGCCTACTGGGAGGGGCATCTTTTTATCTGCAGTGAAGTTTAAGATAACTTCACTGATTTATGAAATCAGAACCCCTTTTAAAATCATGAAATTAACATAGAATAAGACAAAAGAATAACTTCAAAATGATTTGTTGGCTCCTTTGAGCAGCATTTGTGTTAGTTCATGTGGTGGTTGCACTAGATAGTGTTTGTGGCCAGCACAAGGGACAAGACGTGGGCCAAACAATGTGGCAGTCAAAATCCAGAACACTAATGGTTGCATTATTTATGTGTGACCACTAACATCTGAACAGGCAATTTGCATAAATGTATGCTACTCTGCTGCCACAGGAGAGGATCTATTCCCTAAAGACAGAGGCACCTACTTATTTATGACAGTTTTGGTAAATGATGGTAAAAGGAGCCTGTGCACCTCCAAATAGTGCCACCCACCATTGCAGCTCTATATAGGGCCCCAGATATCTTCAAGGTAGAACTGCAGTAGATAAGCAATTTGAAAAATAAAACTATTGAATATAACTGCCAGGACAGCAAGAAGGTGGACTAGATGGTAATTTGTCTTCTCCAGCCTTAAATGTGATAGGAAATGATTTTTTTGCAGAATTAGCTGCTCTTCCATGACAGTTATATATTTTGATATGTGTTGACATAGTTTTGATAACCAAATAATCTAGCTTTGGGTTGCCCTCCATTCTAAATAAAGTTACACTCTTCTCTTTGCTTTCTTTTCATATTTATGAGACATCCAATGCATCAGTTACACCATTGCATGTTATTCATCTGAATGATCTGGAATAGTGCTGCTTATGTCACAGACTGTTAAAGCAGTATGAAAAGCAGAACAGCAACAGCTGAGGAGACAGGGATTCAGAATAGTGACAAAGGCATAGAAAATAGATTATTAATTTAAGAAAAAAGTTTAAGAAAAACATATCAGAATATTAGATAGACATTAAAAGGACATTTGGAAGGTATTTAGAAATTGTAAAATAACTTGTTCCTATCACCTTTAAAGGTTATACACTTTTAGTAGATCATAGCTTAGTACCACAGAGAATGTCATATAGTTTTTTTAGTTCCCTACCTGGTGTTCAGAATTGTCTTTCATCAGCAAGGTGCTGAGTCCTAGTAAAAACCACTTTACCATACCATATTTTTTTTATTTTTCCTTACAGTAGTCTCTTGAAAATTAGAGAAATAGATGGATGACTGGAACAAAGTTAAGCAATACGGAATAAAGATCATAAGTTAACATGACAGGAACTTAGAAGAATTTGTTAGTCCCAGCAGATTCATTTATATTCTAATTGATAGCAAAAAAAAAAAAGCCTGAGCCATACCAACCTTTCTAAATAGGAATTGATTTTACAGTCCTGTCTTAAATTTCTTGCTTGATAGCTATAGCTGCAAGGGCTGGCTGAAAGCATAGATTCAATAGACAGTTCACTTAAAGGTATGCATTTAATTATTTGGGATTACTTTTCTGTACATTAATAGACATAAATCAGTAAAGAGAGCATTAAATAAATGTGTTATTAACAACTGGAAAAATCCAATACTATATGTATGCATGTATGTATATAGGTTGGTAGATGTTAGCAGGTTGACACTTTACATTTTTGCTACTAGCAAGTATTTTTTGTTACTTAATTATTTCAACATATACATTGGTTGCCTTTCTTAAATAATACATCATCAGTGATTAAACTCACAGTTACAATACATGTCCATAATGCATGGTATCAATGTATTTGAGGTACATGAATAACAGTTAAAATGATATGCTTACTCATTTGTAATACAATTTGAAAGTTCATAATCATTTTTTAGAAATGTTTTATCTGTGTTTATAAATTAGCAATGACTTGCATCAAGTATTCATCAATATGTAACAAATAGATAACTGAATCCATACTAATCAATATATTATGTACATACAGTATCTGTCAATATGCTAAAGATATGTTTATTCTTTGTTGATTATGGCATTTAAAAAAGCTATATGATTCCATTACTCAACTTATAAACATCTAATGGTACAGTTGAGTCAATGCTTAATATGTCAAAGTAAAGGGACAGTTGTAGCTATTGTTCATGTACAGTATGTTAAGACCGTTGCGTGTTATGTATGCATATTCCATTTTGTCCTATGCCTGTATGTTTAAAAATACTAAAATGTGCAATTAGCTATTCATGTCATTATTAGAAAGAGCTAAATATATTTTTACACTTGCTTACACTTACACATATATCTGTTCCTGTATTGCCCTTTTTGCTATAGTTACATAGCAATGGTTGCAGTACCTTAGTAATAGTAGCTTACCTTTTATATCTACCACTCTTCCATAATGCTTAGTGTTCTGTGCAATATGAAATACAAAAATTGAGATAACGTAATGCACAGAAGTTAAACAACATCAATGGCTGGGAATATTCCAGGAAAGATGTAAATATACATGGCTGAATTTTGCAAGCATTTACTCAGTTATCATTGTGTGCTGTTTCTGCATCTATCTGCAAGTGTCTGCCCTATTATTTAACAAATGTGTTTATTTGCAAGAACAAAAAAAATCACAATTTGTAGTAGTTTTTGTAAAACAAAGACAAACTGAATTTGCATAATTTTTTTGACACAAAGTCAGACACAAATGGAAGAGATACTAAGAACTTGTTAGACCATATAAAAGATGGTCTAGGTTGTCCAGACAGAGGGCATATGTCTGCAGTTGAACACAGACCCTTGTCACAGAAACTTTGAGAGCAAGGCATGGAAGGCAAACAGAAGAAATGACTGGAAGCCATAACAGGAAGCCAATGCTGTTGGCTAGCAGGTGTGTGTGTGTGTGTGTGTGTGTATTCCAAGTCACATTTTTAAAGCACCTGTGACTAGGGTCTATATTCACAGGTACATCTTGAATGGGTCTCATTGAAATCCTGTCCACAATCTCCTGTCTGGCATGTTTTTATTTACTGTACATCTGCATTATTGCTGACAGAGCTGTGTGGAATATGGAATTCTGTCTGTGGCATTTGTGCAGAATGACAATTCCACTTCAAAATGCTTTTCAAAATTAATTTTTGAATTCTGCAAACCATGTCTATTTAAACCCCAGAATAACTTTCTGTGGATTATGTAAACTGCAGAATACTCTTCCACTGATTTCTAATCAGTGAAAAAAAAACATTCTGCTTCAGAAATTTTGGAATTCTGCTAACTGTGAAAATCCATGGTATTAGACAGGATTTTCTGAAATTCTGCATAATTCCATATATTGGAATTTGAAAATTCCACACAGTACAACTATCTGAATATTGATAATGCATTTGCACTGCTAATCTGTTACTGTTCTACCCCTATGGTACATCATGTTTTTGATTTCTTAAAGTGCACTGTATAATCTCTCATTTTTACTTTTGTGTTTTTCTTTATTTTGCATGTTGTATCCCAATTCCCCTTGTCCCAGAACCCACCTGGAAACAAGTTGTGCTCAGCTCTGTATGTCATACTGGCTGAATATTTTCAAACAAAACTTACAACAGGTCCAAAATGGACCAATACACACTACAAAAAGGAGGAATACCCTGCCTAATATATTTTATTTATGTATTTATTTAATTTATTTAACATTGGGTAATGAGGTGGTTGCACTGGGTCCCATGACCTTCTTAAGAGTACAACCCAAACATGAAAGACAAAGACAAGAGATATTTTTGTACAGTACATAAAACCTTGTTAACATTGACTATATGTAAATACATCAGTATATTTTAGCAGATTATATCAAGCTCTGTAGGAGTGTGACACTGAGGAGGGCATAAGGGACATAAGAGAGGACCTAGCAAGGTTGGAAAAGTGGTCTGGAATCTGACAGTTGTGGTTCAATGCTAAGAAGTGCAAGCTAATGCACATAAGGCATTAGAACTCCAGGACCAAGTACAGTCTTGGGAGTGAAGGTCATGGTCTCTGAGGAGGAGAAAGACCTGAAGATATCAATTTAAAGTGATCTAAAACTGTCAACATAGTGCAAAAAGGTGGTGGGGAAGGGGAATAGGGTGCTAGGTTGCATATCAAGGGGGTTGTCCAGCAGAAGGAAAGAGGTTATTCTGCCTCTGTACAGGTCCATGATGTGCCTGCATCTGGACCACTGTGTGCAGTATTGGAGCTCCTAAGACATAAATCAGGTGGTGAAGAGCTACCAAGATGATTCAGTGGCAGCAGGATATCATGTATAAACAGAGGTTGGTAATCCTGAACATGTACTTACTGGAGGAGAGAGGAGAGAGAGGGGACATGATCGAGACTATCATTTTATGAAAAAGCCAGTAAAGCCTTGGATGAAGGAAATGCAGTGGATGTGGCATTTTTAGACTTTGCCAAAGCCTTCGACAAACTACCCCATAAGGAATTAGCAGACACATTAAATAATATCCAAGTTGATGTCAACATAACTAAATGTCATATTACACCTGTGCTCTGTGAACTGCACTGGCTGCCTGTTAGGTGGTGGATCACCTTTAAGGTTGGTTTACTAACCTTTAAAGCCCTACATGACCAGGGACCCGGTTACCTGAAAGATCTCCTGATTCCCTACTGCCCCCTCCGTCCTCTCCGTTCCGCCAACAAGGGATTGCTAGAGATTCCCAGGGTTCGATTGAAAACATCAGGTTCACGTGCTTTTGCTTTTTCAGCACCAACCCTGTGGAATTCTCTACCTCATTGGTTGAGACAATGCCCAACCGTCTATAGCTTTAAAATTGGTTTAAAAACATATTTATTTAGTTTAGCTTTTATTTAAATATAGTCGATATATGTTAATGTTGTTTTAAACTATTTATGTATATGTTCTTATGTACAGCACCTTGGTTCTGAAAGGCGCTATATAAATAAAGCTGATTTGATTGATTTGAATTGGGTGGAGTCTTGGTTGGGTGGAATAAGACATAGAGTAGTGATAAATGGAATATTGTCTGATTGGATGGAAGTGATAAGTGGGGTCACCCAGGGCTCTGTTCTGGGTCCCTGCCTGTTCAATATATATGTACCCTCACTCAAAAGTGACCATCAAAACTGTCTGGATGATGACATTTGTGGACAACTGCCGGTGTAAGCATTTGGGTTATGAGCCCAATGCTGGTGTAGGACTAGAACACATGACCTTCTGACCCAGAGGGGGATGTATCACCAACTGAGCCACACTGACAGCTTGATTCTGAGTGGAGTTCATCCTTCCTTATTTTTTCATATCATCACCACACTGACAGCTTTCCCCCACTGAGTATGCAAAATGGGTGTTGTCATATTTAGCACCAGTCCACTTTCTGCATCTGTGTGTGGGGCCCCAGATTTCACTCAAACAGCTACCATTGTCTGGCATAAGGGGAAAGCAGTTGCTGATTTGCTGATAAACTAGGTCTACTGGTGGAAAGGTCTCTCTAGGTTGAATTCTTGATTGTTGAATGCACATACATAATTTACAATGCAATTCTCCTGTATCCACCATTGTGCAATCTTTATTGCAAATCAAATGCCTGAAAATGTGCAAGCTGATTAGTAAGAACCTGTCAGTAATCCCTAATATTTTTATGAAACTTTCTCACCACAAAGCAAAAGTAATATCTTCGTGCCTGTGCAGACAACAACATCATCTGTTGTAACAAATAATTGCATTTAAAAGAACAAAGAAATAGATGACATTTCCTTTGTATTTGTGTTATACTTCATAAAACATACATAGGGTGTAAAGGGTTTTAATGCCCTCCTTAAAGAGCTGCTGATGCCTCAAAGAAAACTTTGAAAAACATATTTAGGTACAATTCAGCTTGCATTCCATATGTATTCAATAGACTTCTCCTCTCAGTTTCTTATTACTGGGAAATTTGCATGGAAACATGCTCTATATCCCAAGAGCAGAAACAGCCACTTGAACAGGGAAGGAGTTCTCTGTGATAGACTGTAAATTACACAGAAGTTCAATCACGGAACTCCTCCCAGCATGAATAACTACTGTCCACATCAAAATTTGTTCAAAAGTTACAGCAGTTTACTCAAGGAGTTTAGGAACACTTTGATAAAGACCACTGGGTTGAAACGTCAGTCTGTTTTTTTTCACCTCCTGCAAGAGGTACACTGTTGTCCCTAAACTCCATGGGCCAGATATTCAGACTGCACCAGGCAGTGGTGCAGGCCTGGGTGCAGTGCAACTGTGATGCGTCGGGGCCAGGTCCAGGTGATATTCAATGGGGATGTGCCATGGCACAGCACCACTGAATATGGCAGGGCCAGTGTACATACTGCGCATGGTGCAGTGGCACTGCACTCACACAAGCCACAGATAGGGAGCACAGGGATGTGCCAGCACAACTGCAGTTGCGCTAGGTGCATCACCCATGATATTTATCAGGGGGCATGCAAATGAGGCCATAATATATGCAAGGTGCAAATGGAGTCATTTGCATGTCATTATGGCCCCATTTGCATGCCTTGCATAGGGCAGACTGGTGACTTGCACCTGGCACCCTGTACAGCATGACATGTGCTGTGGGATCCTGGGGCATCCCCCACCCCGTAGCCATGATCGCACAGTATATGGTTGAAAGAAAATCCCTGGTAGTCTAGTGGCCCCCCCAGTCCCCAATATATATTATACATGATCATCCCTGGTGGTCTAGTGGTCCCCCCCCACCAGATTCCCTGATATATGTTACTACGACCATCTCTGGTGATCTAGTGGAACCCCCCTGCTCATTGCTGTGATTGGGGTAAATGAAAATTACAACATTCCTGGTGGTCTAGTGGACCCCTCCCTCCCTTCCGAGTCTCCAATCATTGCAAATAGCCCACACGATCCTCCCTGGTGATCCAGTAGCACCCCCACCCTCCCACCCACACAGGACCACTTGCCCACCCCTCCTTCCTCATCGTCAGTGGGCAGCTGCATCCCACCTGCATACTGCCCAGCCACCCACCGAATGACAGGTACAGTATGGGCTGTAAGCCCATTGATCCCCTGTGTGGACCAATGGGCTTGCAGGTCATACTGTACTAGACAGTCCCAAATATTTGACTGGTTCATATGATGCATCATTAGCATTGCATTAACTTCAGCATTGTGTCCAGGCATACAAAAATTTTGAAAAAAAGCAATGCTTGGAGACTGCAGAGTGAAGTTAGGACAACACCAGTATTGCATTGTGTGATCATTTACACCCTAATGCCAGGCCAGAGATATACCATGACTCAAGGTACTTTAACCATAACGTTGCATTTTCTTACTTTTGTGGCTTTAGCGTTCAACCCTAACTTATTCTTTAATACTGTTTTTTGCAATGGAGTCCCTTACTATAAAAAAACATATAAAGCACTGGGCCTATAGTGTGTTTTTGAATGACCCTGTGGGCCATTTGCAAAGGACTCAACCTGTACTAAGTGACACAGAGTCTATAGCATGCTTTGCAGATAACCTTGCAGGTTATTTGCAAAGTAGCCAACCCACCCTACCCATCCCTGAGCCTATTGCATGTTTTGGGAATTCCCCTGTATGGGTCCTACAGGTAGCAGCAGATCCGTGGGGCATAGCACTAGGCCTGTAGCATACTTTGTAAGGGGCCCTTTAGGTCTTAAGCAGAGTTGCTGACCCTTTGAGCATGGAGATGCTTTTAAAGCAACATACTCATTGTGTAGCTGTAAAATAACTTGGTTATAATGGGGGTAGTAACCACTCTGTCCCTTAAATTTACTCAACAAATGTGAAAAAAATTTACAAGCTGTAAGTACAGAAAAAATACACAAAAAGATAGTGTCCCAAAAGAGCAAACTGTACATGCCCATGACTTTTGGTTTTTGTATCTTATTATGAGTCTTACAGTAGTTTGTTTTCTATGTCTCCCAAAATAGAAGAAAAAAAAACTAAGTCTGAATGCATGTGGTTTGTTTTTTGAGGACAGTTTTTTGTTGTGTGTTTTTTCTAATACCCATTATGTCTTCAGTTTTTAACATTCCTTTATCAAATTTGAGGGACCTGATTTTTAACTCCCCACCACCAATTTGCACTTTTGAATTTGGTTCCAAAACATATTTTTGGGGACATTGAATTCAGCTCCTTTGGGGAAAGGGAATCTCTGCACATATACAGTTTGTTTTTTGGATATATTTTTTTTACATTGTCTGCTTTCAGCCAACATAGCATAGCAAAATATGGCAACTAGCCAATGTGGAGGAGGCTTGTGCCAGTTACCAACACTGGACCCAACAAAATATATATATATATATATATATATATATATATATATATATATATATATATATATATATATATAATATATATATATATGTTATGTATATATATGTAATAGATAACACAGGGCATGCTGTTGTGCTCAGATATATGCATGCTTGGGTGTGTGTTGTGCAGCCTTGAGTATTCAATTACCCAAGGCATGCCTATATCAGAGCATGACTGCATGCTCTGTAGTGGGTTATCTATCTTAGAAAATAGCCAAAAATATTGGAGTAGACAAAAGGTAGTCTCTGTCTGGCAGAAATAAGTACTCTTTTTACAGTAGGTAATCTGGTTTATCCTGCCATAATCGTGGCAGGTTTTAGTTATAGGTGATAGTTATCTGGTTGATCCTGCCATGATTTTTGATGAAACAATTCTTTTAAAAAAACTTATCCGGTTGATCATGCCATTATCAGACTGTCTTATGATATAACTAGCTTCACTCTTAGTCCTGGAATCTAGCAAGACTGATTGGTGTTAATGCCGATAAAGGATGTGCAGGCAGTTGTTTAAAATAAGGCATTCTGAAATGAAAAAGTATGCAGAGTGGCTTTTTCATATTAAGTTTGTTCACCTCTGCACAGAAGGAGTTGCTGACTGTAGACAGAGGACAGCGAGGAGAGAGCAAGCGTGTCGGTGGCTTCAAAAATGTAGAGGCAAGCCTGAATGACTGCTGCTATAGCAACATACACACACACACACACACATATATATATAGATATATATATCTATATATACATATATATTCATTGCAAAAAACTCCAACCCTACTTCTCCACACTCCTCCACACCCATGCCATCCACACACTAACAGACATCGGAGTGTGTGTTGAGGTTGTCAGGCTTAACTCTCACCCCATTCCATCTGTAAACAAGCTGAGCTGGCACAGTATAGGTGAATGGGGTGAAAGTTAGGCCCAATGACCCCAACACACACCTCCCCAATGCCTGTTGGTGTGTGGAGGGTGGGGGAGGAGCATGGGGTAGTAAGGTTGGAAACCCTAATGTTGAATTTCCACACTTTTCTTGGTGTGGAAATCAACCTTAACTGATGCATTAATGGAGTTTTTTGCAATGAATTTCCCTTCTTTTTCAGAAAGTGAAATGGTAGTCATATGGAATGCATAGGTTGGAGAATGGGCCCTCCAGGTCCTGCCCTCCCACCCACCATAATTATGTCCTCAGGTTTGCAAAATGGTATCCATAGATGGGAGTGCAGGCCCTGCACTCTGACCCACCCATGAATGTAGTGCTCCTAGTTTAGCATAAATAGTATGCATAGTTGGAAGCACAGGCCCTCTGGGCTCTGCGCTCTGACCTACACATAAGTGCAGACACATAGCACAGGCCTAGAGGCATTTTAAGCAACACTCAAAATGCTTATTTGCCAATATCTCAGTAACCTTAGCAAGTGAGGAAAAATTTCTTTCACAGTTGTATTCATGACCTAGCCACCTCCTTGCATGCTTGCTACACTTACAGGTGTGCTAAGATGCATTTAGCAAAAAATCTGTATCTCAAACCATTTTCGAGATATAGGTGCCGAAAGGAGCCGCAACTGCCAAAGTGAAATCCTATGGGGAAATTTGCAACTTCTGAGTGCTGTAACTCTGGAACTGGTGTAATTTGCTTCACAAAACCAGCAAAAGGCACATCTGTGGTGCAAGGGCATGCCACCCTGCAAATTTCAGCTCAAAAGTCCAAACCGTGTTGTTGCAATGAGGGGACAAAGAAACCAGGATTTTGGGGATAGTGCTGTCGCAAATTGCAAAAGTTTCACAAATTTGAGAAAGTACCATGCGACAGTTTTGCAAATTTGTGAACGTGTCATGCTCCCATCTGTGACAGTACAAATGGTCACATCAAAATACACATATTTCTGGATCTTTTTGAAAACAACTGAAGCATGAGTGTTGTTCCTAGGACACCATTTAGGTAAACACAACAGTTGGTGTTTACCTAGGAGCACTATTTTTTGAACAATAAATTTTTTTTCTCCACCGCTAACTGAAAAGATGGTGGCAGCACAACAGTACTGAGGGCATCTGCAACAGAAAAAGGTACTTTCGCGACACTACAAGTTGCTTTCATGTGGAACAAATATTCTCTCCCATAGGATATAATGGGAAACTTTAACCTTTAATAACATTTGAATGAATAATTTTTTTTTACCAAACCTTCAAAAGGCACTTCCCTGACCCAATCCCCATATACCCTGAACATTTTGGACCAGGTGGACAAACCATTTGGGCTGTAGCGATGAGCAAAGAATTCACAAAAGTTGAGGATTTTTCACACTTTTTGATGCTCTGCAGCTCCACAGTTGCAAATTTGACTAGAACAAGCATTTCAAGATACAGAGAATTGTGGTATGAAAATGTGCATGCCAAATTTCAGTTGAATCGGACGAATAGTTGCAAAGTTATTAAAGTGCAAAATTTAAAATTTAACATAGAAGTGGCCATGCCCTTATTTTACATATATATATATATATATATATATATATATTATGGTAGCACGGTAGTGCTACCATAGTTAGGGTTGAGGAGCCATTTCCATGTTAAACCCCAAATTTTGCACCTTAATAACTTTGCAACTGTTTCATGAATTTGCCTGAAATTTGGTATATATGATCAAGACCCATAGGCCTTGGGATCTGCCAAGTTTCATTACTGATCAGATGCTCACGGTTGTGGAGTTATTAGCGCGATCTATGCGGCGTTCGCTTTCTGGGGAATTCTACACGATGCGGCGCCTACGATTACATATGGTTTGTGTGACCGGCCCAAAATCTTCAGGGAACATGCATCCAGGGTCCCCAATGTGCCTTTCAAAGATTTGGTGAAAAAATATTAAACGGTTCAAAAGTTATTCAACAAACAGTTTCCCATTATAAGTCAATGGGAAAAAGTTAACAAAAAGTTTGACAGTGTCGCAAATGCATTTTTACTTTTGCAAATGGGCCTGTTACTTTCACAAATCTGCCATCTTGTTTTCAGTTGGTGATCAGAAAAATGGTTGGCATTTAAATTTGAGACCCTCTAGCAACGTAATTCTTTTTGTATTTAGCTATTCGGGCCCTGAGGATGCTTGCCATGTCTTTATTTTGTGGTAAAACACCCCAGAAATATGTTTTTCAAATTTCTAAGAAAAATGCTTTCGGAAATTACTTTCGTGCTCACGAAAGTGTAATTTTTTTGCGAAAGCTTTCGCAAATTGCGACAGTAATTTTCTAGTCTGTGGGGAAATGACACCACTTCTTTGGCACTGTACTGCAAAATAACCGTTGGGAGTTTTGGACTGAAATTTGGAGGGAACGCAGCTGACATCTCACAGATGTGCCTTTCAGTATTGTATTGAAAAAATATTACTCGGTGGTAAAGTTATGGCACTCCAAATTTGACAGTTTTTCCCATAGGATAACATTACGGCGCCCGAAGCATTACAGGAATCCTTTGGCACCCTGCTGCAAAATAACGGTTTGGTCTTTTTTTCTGAAATTTGGAGGGAAGACAGCCAACAGTACACAGATGTGCCTTTCAGTAGTTTGGTGAAAAAAAATAACATGGTGGCAAAGTTACGGCACTCCGAAGTTGATGGTTTTTCCCATAGGATAACATTACGGCGCCCGACACTTAGAAATCATTTGGAGCCCTGCTGCAAAATAAAGGTTTGGTCTTTTTCTCAGAAATTTGGAGGGAAAACAGCCAACAGCCCACAGATGTGCCTTTCAGTAGTTTGGTGAAAAACATTGCAGGGAGGCAAAGTTATGGCGCTCCAAACTTTTTTTTCCCATAGGATAACATTACGGCGTTTGCCTACCTTTCAGGGCCCGTATCTAAAATGGTGCAAGATATGGACTTTGTCAGAAAATTTCTTAGCCCCTAAAGGCTAAGATACAAATTAATAGGAAAGTTGTAAATAATATGACTTTTAAATTTTTTTTCTATGTTGTACGGTTCCTGAGATATAATGTATTTAGTATTCCAAGATCTCATTTTCTGCGCTGATACTCATTATTTTGCATACATTATTTGTACTCACTGTTTTTCTCAATGCAGGTTTTGGGGAAAACCAGCCTGTGCGCTTACATTACTGTTACTGTTGTCCTTTCCAGTTGTGGATCCGTACCCGTTTCACTTACCATTGGCGTCTGCGCCACCATGTGCGTTATCCTTTGCGTTTTCATTTGCGCTTGCGTTTCTGTTATTTTTAGCCATTTCTGTCTACTGTACTGTTTATCTTACTTTTCACTTCACATCACCATGCCCATTGACATTTCTGTTTGCAGGCACCATGTTACTATGTGACAACACATCACGTGGCAGACCATTCCCGTCTACGGCAGCATGTGTGTTACCCTTTCTGTTCTCATTCATGCTTGTGTTACCATGTGCACCACTGTTAGCATTTCTGTTTGCATTGCTGTCCCTGTTAGTATGGGACAACACATCATGTGGCAGGAGCGCAGGGCCCTTTATGCATCGGGAGCGCAGGGCCCAAAGGGCCCTGCTTCCGCTGCTGCATTACATTCACTATTTCTTGTTATCATTCTTAAAAGTAAGGGAAATTAGAGGCAAAAAACTGTGTTTAATGCATTAGTTAGGGTTGTTCCACAGCGACAAAAGTGAGGAAATTCACTGTTAGGCTGAAAACTCCCTTGGACCCCCCGCCCACCCCCAAACCGCAGTCTGGGTGCTCATTGGGATTTTAGTCCCAACTCTCACCACATTGTCCTTTCTTCTGCTGCTTTACACATGTCATGGGGTGAGTTAGGGCTGATGATCCCATGCAGACTCAATGCCACCATATGCGCATTGTTTCTTGCTTTTTGTTTGCGTTTCTGTTGCTTTTTAGTCATTTGTGCACTGTACTGTTTTGCTTTCTGTTTCACTTTGTGTCACCATGCCCATTGATATTTCAATTTACAGGCACCACGTAACTTTGTGACAAGGCATCATGTGGCACAGCATTCCTGTGTATGCCACTGTATGGACTAGCTTTTCTGTTCTCACTCATGGTTGTGGGAGTGGGCCCCGCACTCCCGCTGCTGCATTACATTTACTATTTTTTTTATCTTTCTTAAGAAGAAGGAAAATTAGAGGCAAAAATGTCTGTTTAATACATTAGTTAGGGTTGTTCCACAGCGACAAAAGTGAGAAAATTCAATGTTAGGGGTGAACACCCACTTGTACCCCACTGCCCACTCCCCCAAGTGGCACTTTTAGCGTTAATGCTTGCGGTGCTGACAGTTTTATTGTGCCATAACACATCATGTGGCGGTAGTGCGTGGCCTGTGCTGCCCTGCCCACCCACCCAACCGGGTATTGGGGTGCATTGGGATCGTGGGTCCAACTCTCACCCCATTCTCCTATACTTGCTGCTTTACATGTCATGGGGTGAAACTTAGGGCTGATGATCCTGTCTATGTCACCATGTGTGTTACCCTTTGTGTTGCTGTGTTACTGACTGCATGTCATAGGTAGCAAACAAATAGATGGAGGTATAGTTGTAGCAGTATTAGTAAACATTGATTTGTATGCTTAAGTCATAGACACTTATTTTCATCTCAGTATGGTATTTAAAGTAATGAGTCGACACAGGTGGTTATGGTTTTAAAAAAATTATTGCCAATTTGTCAAATGGAGAAAAGGTCTAATCAAAAGTAAAATTTTGTTAACAGAAGCAGTCTCACAATACAATCTTTGTATGTGTGCAATCATTGATTGTTAAATTTGTTAATGTGTAAGAATAATTATAAGTGTGTCATGTGGATTGGACTAAGTGTGTGATATTATATGAAACTAATCAGATGTGTGTTTTTAGTTGTGCTTCAGTACTGACTTCTGTTTATATGTGTGGAAGTATTTTCTGGCATTTGAATTGTAATTGTAATAGTCAGGCTGAAGCTATTGCTATTGAATGTGAATGTGGTTTGTAAAAAATGTAACTTTTTTAAAAATGGTTGTATGTTGTAACTATGTGTAGTGCATTACTTGTCTGCTATGTTAATAAGGGAATGTCAGTTGGTAGTGAAGTGTGATTAGACACAAGATAGACAAGTGTTTTGTTGTAATTGTGTGACTGCTAATGTGTATGTTCCTGGGGTGGGTGAAAAACCATATGCTGATTGTTTAAGTAGTACAGTTTACACAATTGTAAGTTTCATGACATTTGATTCTTACTATTAAATAATATGTCACTGACTAGGTGCAAATGGAAAATTCCCACCCGACCCCTTAATTGAGGCGATCATAAATATTGTCAGGAACAGGTATGCAATTTGTTGTGATCAGCAACAGTGCCTGATTTACAATTGTCAATATTTTGTACAAACGGTACAGTTAGTTATGTGACAAGTACAAAAAAAATATGAATGTTTTACATGAACACAAAAATTTTATCAATTCTTACATTGGCTTCTATGTAAATTCTTAACTTGTAAATACTAAAATTGTAATGGAATGCATTTTTTCACAAACTTATGCTTAGTTACATGCTGTTAGTATACTGCAGAGTAATATGTAGGATATTCACTTGTACTGTTGTACTACACTGCCATTTTTAGTTCAATTATTAAACAAGTTATGAACAATGTACACTTGATAACAAATGTTTCAATTATGTACAAGTAGTTTTAAACAGTTGTAAGAGTCACTAAATTAGATTTAGTAATTGGTTATTATTAACAGTTGTGTAAGTCAGGTTGTTGGATTATCAATAACGGTAGTTGTTTTTACATATGTACAGTACTAGTACTATGTGTTAAAGCGTGATAGTTCTACACTGTTGCATGGTGATCTAATGATGTTCTCTATATGTGAAGAGTCACTAGAAGTGTGAAAAGACTACTTCTGAGACAGTGGAATGTTTGTTTAATGTTATAAGGGTAGAATCTTTTACAGACATGTAATCATGGCTTCTCTAGTGACTGTAAATATTGTTGGCGCCGATTGAAGCCACTACAACAATTTTAATGCAGTCACTGATCTACACAAGATGTAACATGTCACAGTCTATGTAATGGCTGTTTTGAATTCAATTTTCTGTTAAAATTTTATTGTTTATTAACAGTTGTGAATTGTACAACATTGTAATGAGTTATTACATTTTTGGGGACAAAGTACTCATGTTAAAATGGTACATGTTTTGTGCTCTTCTTCTGAAATATGAAGGTTGTAATCATTCTTAAATATTAGAAGATATGCATTTTTCTGGTGATGTGGGAGGAGTCTATTTAAAAGTAGTTGTAGAGTTGTCACACTCTAACCATCCAGCTGTCCAGCTTAGTAACGTTTTTAGATGCATAATCTTGTATAGACATGTAATCATGGTTTCTCTAGTGACTGTGAATATTGTTGGTGCCGATTGAAGCCACTACAACAATTTCCTTGTAGTCACTGGTCTACACAAGATGTAACATGTCACAGTCTATGTAATATCTGTATTTGAATTCAACTTTGTTGAAATTGTATTGTTTATTTACACTTGTAAATTGTACAACATTGTAATGAGTTATGACATATTTGGGGACAAAGTACTCATGTTAAAATGGTACATGTTTTGTCCTATTCTTCTGAAATATGAAGGTTGTCATAATTCTTCAATATTAGAAGATATGCATTTTTCAGGTGACGTGGAATCTCTGTTTAAAAGTAGTTGTAGAGTCCAGCCACTCTAACCATCCAGCTGTGCACCTTAGTAACGAGGTGTAATGTCCAGAATGCATGGATTGACCATGGTGATAGATAATGCTGTGAGTGTCAAACAGTGATTGGTTGAAGACTATTCTACTAGCTGTGTAGTCTGTGATAGGAGTATCAACTCTGAGCCCATTGGTGTCAAATCTGTGCAACATAAGCAACAGATATTGAGATGAAGTCCTCAGGCGTATGGACTGAGTGCATCTGCCTCCGCACCTTCCACAGGCATGACTACATTCAGCATTAGTGAATAGCTGTCAAATTTGACACTTTTGGCTTTAGGAACAAAGAGAGTTATCCACAGCATGTCTTGTGTCGTTTCACGCTGTGAATTGCCACATGAAACACATACATATTTTGTAACGTATGTTACTGTGAAGTACTGGTGGATTGGGATGCCATCTTCATCAAGGTTGTTTATCACAGCCATCATAAACTCAGTACTGTCTTGCTGTTGCATGTCTGCAGCAAATGTACTGCATCCAGCATATGTAGATAACACCGTCGAGTGGGTGTTAGTGAGTGTAAATTGTTAGAGTGGTCAGAAGTCATGTTGATAATCTGCTTCAAAGCATTTGATAGGGGATTGTCTTGTGAAGCAGATATTGCTTGCACAAAGTGTGGCATGTGTAGAAAAACTTGCATAGCTGAGTTAGCATAGCAGTTTACTCTATTGCTGTTGTCAAACAGTGCATAGCAGCTACACCAACTGATTTCTGATGAATTGTTGGTTGTGAATGTTTACTTGAGGTTGTGGCCTTTGCTGAACTCTTTTTGTGTGAATCACTTAGTGAAGCTTGGTGCTGTTTGTTGCTTCATCTAGCTGTGACTGAATTGTGTGAGACCGACATATATGTAGGCAGTGGTATTAAAGACATTTGTGGCTGATGTAGAGTACATAATCTGTTGTACTCAAGAATACATTGCTTGTCAGCACATATTTTCTGAGGTGCTATACTAATGATGTGCAATCCAGAAAGGCTTCGTACGCGTGAAAGTGCAACGTAGCTCATGCCATCTTTGAAAATGTCTGTACCTATGTCTATTATTGCTGAATCCAAACTTAATCCCTGAGATTTGTGAATGGAGACAGCGATGCAAACATAATGGGAACTGTTTCGTTTACGTAGATATCCTAAAACCTGGAATTTTACGCAGGTTCTATCTATGTGTACAGAGTGTTGCATGTTGTCAAACTGCACTACAAGTGTCTGAATAAATGTCTTCTGTACATTTGGATAAAGTCAGTGATGTTTCCTGACACCGCTACCATGCCTTGTTCGACATCTAGATTACGCCACAGCATGATACGTGCATTCTTACAAAGTGTGAGAACAGCTTCTAGGCCAGCTGTTCATGAAACATCTGACTTCAGTTCGCTTAGTCATTCAGTCATCTTTTGCTACTAGCTTTCGATTAAAATAACGCCATCAACTGTATCAATTGCATGGAGAGGACAACTTGGTTCTCTTTGTAGCATTAGATTGTTGAATTAGTGTGCATTTCTTTAGTTGTGGCATAAGACACACTATGTGTCTGGCAGTAGAGTATATGTCACTGAAGACATTACATGCTGTTTCTATGCATGTACTATCTGCTGTGATTTTCTGACCATTTAACATCGACACATGTTCTGGTGATAGAGAACCTGTGTAACTTCATCTAAAAGTGATTTGTAAGCTAGGTCACCACTTTGTCAAGATGTTCTCAGACAACTCAACATAGGTGAATAATTCCATATGTTATAGCCTCAGTATGCAACCGAGGATATTCTTAGCTTGCTTGGCAGTCAGAGTTGTGAATACATGCTCTGCATTGACTGGTGCAAGTTGTAAAAGGTCTCCCAACACAAGTATACTTTTACCACCAAATGGCTCAGCATCGTCAGTACCTAAGATCTGCTGTAGATGTAGATGAATACAGGCTAGCATGACATTGGAGACCATGCTGATTTCATCAACGATGAGTAGCTGCATCTTTGTGAACATGGGACGGAGCTGAGATGCAACCTCGAATGACAGTTTACGATACTCTCCAGTTCTCCCATGTTCGATTGGCAACATAAAGAGACGGTGTAATGTTACTCCACCAATGTTGTATGCTGCTAGTCCTGTGGAGCAGTCACTGCAACAGACATTGAAGAGCCTGTTGCACTGTGTATTTGAAGTGATAGCTTCAATCAGGAAACTTTTCCTGTGCCAGCTGAACCACTGACAAACATTAGTAGTGGTTTGTGCTTAGTGCAGTCACATTTTTTTGTTTCATGTAGTATGCCATGTTGAACAGCTTCTACCACTTTGGAGTGTACTGTATACTGCAGCTGATTTAGTCTTTCTCTTACGTCACCTGGGTTGACCATAGAGTGTGTGCCATGTTGCATGGCTGTCTCAATCTCTGAGATTAAGAGTTCTGGGGCATTTAATGGCAGAGGGTCACCTAGAACACCTTGTCCTTCTGGATCAAGGTTGTTCAGAACTGACTGGAGTGTCTTCCTGAAGTTGCTTCTCTGCCTGCTCGAGCTGTTCTTTCTCAGCTTTAGTCTTCTATGTATGTTTGTGAGTAGTCGGTTTGGAAATTCTCATATGAGATTGAACTGTTCTTCGAATGTGTCAGAGTCACCTTTAATTCAGACTCACTCCTCCAGGGTCTAAATAGGAATAGGAGAGCAAAGTAGTAATGCTCTGTGCTGTCTGATGTGCCTAGATGCAGTTTGCAGTGATCTATAAGCCATGGCTTGTTCCTCTTCACAAGACAGCCATCTAGTCCATTGACCTTGTAAATGTGCCGTGTTGAGTCATTTGCTGCACCTGTCTTGTAGTCATACCATTTAGCCACCTCAAACAGACACATATCATTCATGTCATTGTGTCTACGTGGGTAGTATGTGTCTATCAGGTTATTCTTCAAGATATGTTTTGAAGAAGGTGTATTGACAGCAAGCTGCTCAATTTCGGCATGAGGAATCAGTACATGCTTCCGTTTCTCTTTGTAGTTTACACTGAGGAAACGCATAGCGCCAGACTTCCTGGACAGATGTGTACCCATTAAGCGGTCACTGGCTTCGTAAGCTCCACATTCTCTGTGTGAAAGAGTCTTCAAACCCAATGACCACAGCTAAGATGTCAGGCTTTTGCTTGAACTGGCAATATCTTCCCAAAGATCTTGCAAGCTAGTCTGTTCATGTTTGGTTATGTACGAAGTGACATAGCGAACCAGGGCTAGTGAGTTGTCAGCCACAAACTGAACATCTATGTTTGCTTGCCACATTAGGAGAAGAGTTGGGTTAGTCATTGATATACACCTTTTTTCATCTCTGTAACTCGTGATACCCTCTTGGTTGATTTTGCCTTCAAGTGGTGTCGCATTGCTGAGAAAAGGTCATTCATGCCACCATTCTGACAAACTCTTCTAGGAAATCCAAAGTGACATCGCATGTACCAATTAGATTTGTTCTTTACTGCTCATGACAATATTTTGCTAAATATGTCGCTGGAACTTTGAAACCAACTTCCATAGTGTAGGACTGTCATACTTGTCTGGAATGTGACAAGTGATATATTTTTATGAATGATAGCACTTGCCGCATCATGTTCACCTGATTTGTATGCGATCCTTGATCCATAGTAACATATGGATATGAGGGGCACCTCGTGCTTGATATTCTGTCCTCCAAAAGTAGTGTTCCACAATGCCAAGAAGAGGATTGTCCTTTGATAAGATGAAATTGAGAATGTCATGGAAGCGCTTGTGAAAGTGTCTTGTGACAGACACAGGATCAAGTGAACACATTTCTCCGATAGTCATTGATGAGAGGCCTTTGACATCGGAATTTGCCCACTTCAACAGTTCAATGAGTTCGTCCCAGGCATATTCTGCACAACTAAGTGTGACAAACCATGTGGCTGCGCCATACTCTCATAGCATTGTCATCACTTCTGAGTGTCTGCGTATACCAATATTCTTTGTGCCCGCAGGTTTGAAAGTATGGAAGACAGATTCACTGCACACTTTCATCTTTCTGTTTCACCCTTCCAGAAATTGTGTAGCTGTAATTCCATCTAGTGGAGTTGTTAGTCGAATGGTATGTGCTATAGACGCAGACAGAATGCTAAGCTCACTTTCCCAGAGCAGATGGAACAGGTACTGAATACACGCCTGAATTCCGCTATCTTGCTCAGGATACGGCTGCCAGCGGTACTCAGCACCCTGTAACCAGACTTTCTTTCATCTAGGGCGTCCGCCTGACCCTTTTGAAATAGGTCTGGAAGCAGCGTGCTTCTAATGTTGCCTCCCAAATGCTGATAGGCTCACCATTCACTCATGCTTCATTTGATAGAGATCAATGTTGTTCCTAATGGATCTCTACTATGTAGTGGGTGAATTGTACTGTCTCATACACATTGTCACTTGTCTGTGTAGTGACTTTCAATGATTGGTTTACTTTTTTCTAATAGATCATGTTGCACAGAGAGGCTGGCCATTTGATCTATGTCAAGGTCATATAGAAGGAATTGTTCCTCTTAAGTAAGCCAGAGCAAGCTTTACGCTTTGCAGGTTGACAACATCTTGCCAGATAACCTTGGCCTTTGTAGGCACACCATTTATTAGAATGACCAAGCTATTTTCTGTTGAGATAGCTTGAACATTTTCCTGTAGAGGAAGTGGTAGATACATCACAGAACCCTTTAGAGATCTAACTAGCTCTTTCTGTGGAATCTTCCGTGTCTTTGTGTTCAGACAGAATCGCTTTGAATGGTTTCATTGTCTGAATTAGAATACGTTCAAACATATTCAATGTTGAAATCTCAGTTGGTGTAACATCTGTTTCCATGTTGTTTAGCACTGACCTTCCTGGCAAACTGTTGCACTCTCAGTTTTGAAAACAGTGTTTGTATAGTACTATGGTGTCTTGTGATGAAAGCCGATTTGAGCAAGAGAATGCTGTGAGGCGCAACCACATGTCATTGTATGATGACCAGGTTTCTAGGTTGATCTGTGACAGTTTGTTTTGTATAGCACAAACGGTCGCATGACACACATACAGAATCAAACTTGATACTTTGCAATCTCAAACTTAGACATTTTCCTTCACAATTGTTTCAGAATGTCATTTTCTATCACTGGAAACACATTTTTCTTGTTGAAGGTGACACTGGAAATTTCCTGTTTCGACCCAGAAGGAATGTGTTGCACTTTTTTCATGAAAGTGATGGCACCTGCATGTCGCCTGACTGCAGTAAGTCATTTAAAACAAGGTACTGATGCACAGCTCGCTGTACTTCATATACTCTGTAGACAAAGTTTCGCATGCCTGTGTGGGGATCAGCAGCATTCGTATGTTGTGAAAAAAACTATCACAAACACCACTATCAACACATGCAAGTGAGTGACCCATGAGTCCAGTATATGGACATATTTCACAAATGATCGATTTCAGTAACAGCTTATGTCTCTTTGCGATCTGTTATTATGAATAGGTTAACAGACTGTTCTACTTTTTGAAATGACATTGCCTACGGTTTCAGGTACCATCACATGACCATGTAAGGCAGTGTCATGATTCAAGACTATGGTTGGACCACAGTCATCGTCAGTATCTAATTGATTGTTATCAGAGATACTGAGGACATTTGTAAGTTTGTTGACTCATCGATATTGAACGGCCTGTTGTTTTGTAAAGTCATGATAAGTCTCTTCCCAGAAATATGCTTCTGAGTGCTGTAAAAAGAACCACCGTCCTGTGAAGCATGGCAGAAGCGTCAACAGTCAAACAATATACTGTTGGAAGCCTTTTTTTGATGCTATATACAAGTTTCTGAATTGTTCGAGGACATGAGACATCTTACACCACAATCTTTGTAGTACAAACAGTGCTCTGTTGACAAATGTTTGTGCTTTCAGACGTAAACTCATCAGAGAAAGGTGACTCTTTATCTGTTTGCGGCTGTGCCGTAGTACAGCAGTAATAAGTCTTTCGATCTTAGCTTTACTTGCTAGTGATCGAAAATACTTTCTTTTTCTAAGTTGTAAGTCACAATTTTTCATTTTACGTTGTTGATTTGAGTGTCTCTTGATGGTTACACTCAAGATAGTTGTGTTTCGTCTTACAGATCGACACAACATTTGTGATGTTATACATTTTTTTTTATGGGTTTTTGTTTCTCTGTGCAGTGACTTGATGTAGGGGTCACTGTTGCAGTAATGCTCTGTCGATGTTCATTTTTTGGGTAATTTTACTTTTTGTTTGTTGCCCTTATACAACAGTATAGTACTATTGTACCGCCTCGCTTTTGAGATACACCTACGCCTGTGTTTAGTTGGCATTTTCAGGTACTATAGTTGACAGTCACAGTAAGCAATCTTACACAAGTATCAGGCGCCTGCATGAGAAAGAAAAAAAAAGCTTTAGAATATGCTTCAGTTAATTTCTTATAGCAATGTGTATTAATACAATAGCATGTTAACAATGTTAACAATTTGGTGAAAAGACAAGCAAATGATAGCTGTTATGAATGTGCATTGCACAGCTGCTATGTAATATCAGAAATTTTTACATTCTCAATCTCTGTGGAGATTTGCTTGTTTTTTTCTTCACGGTGTTTCACGATTATGATGGATGTTATTTTTATCTGTGTACTAAGACGTGATTTATGCCGGTAGTGTGTTATGTGATAGCTACTTAATGATTAAGTATATGGTGGAGCAAGAAATTCAGAGTGACAGTGCATTATTAAATGTATCACAATTAGTATATTTACAATAATGTGGAGGATATGCCTCATTGTTGTTTGTGTGACTGTGTGTGTGTGTGGCAGAATTGGTAGATATGGTTGCATGTTAGTGAGATTTCAATGTTGATGCTGGATTGTAGTAACATAGCGATTTTTGTGCTGGTATGTATTGTTATTCGATATCTGATTTTTCACAGCATGGCAAAAGAATGTTTTTTTCTATATGTGCTGTGCAATGATGAAGTTCCTTGCAGAAATAACTGTGTGGAACACAGTATGATAATTACTGTGTATTCATTTCTGAACCGATAAATTGAATATGTTAAGAATGTGAAAACTCTAAATATTTCTGATTTACAAGCTTGTGCATTACAGTTCTCAGTGCACTAGTAACTTTGTGTTGTGTCATACTTTCAGTTCAGACTTACTATTTTGCTTTTAAAATGGGTCTGGAAAATCCTAGCCTCTGATTGGCTAGTGATACCAATCTCAGTGGTTTGGTATTTGAATAGATACCTGCAAAAAACAGTTACTATTCAGGGTGCTGCATTACTTGTGTATTTGTTGCCAACCCGAGTCTTCAAGCTTTTCACCTGCCATTTTGTGCCACTTGTAAGCAAATGAATGAACAAGACCATGATGTTCTCCATGCATACACACACACAGAGACACACACACAGACAGAAACCCAACAGAAGCAGAGTACTCATACAAAAAACTTCTAAACACTGACATCTACCAGCAAATAGCTAAGAAAAATGCTGTAGATGGTCTGTCAAAGATTGGACAATCCATTACATGGCTAAAGCTGTGCTACGTCTCCATTCATGCCATACTGTAAGTTATAAAAGTGCTGTTTTGTGGTTGCCTGGCCTATTAAGAAAATCTGAAAACAAATCACAAGTCCCTCTACTGTATGTTATTAATGTCGCATGTGTCCCAACTACTGGCAGGTACAGAGTACCTCACAGAAACAAAAAATACTTCAATGAATGGTTACCCAGTATCTTGATCGCAGATTCAGAGCCCTCCCATGTCTGGTAGCTTTAGTCACAAAGTGCATGCCAAGAAAGTGCCCTGTCACATGATGGAGTTCTAATAGTTTAGAAATCAAAACAGCCAGAGGATTACTTATTCATAAAAGTTGTATGAAGCTCATTTTAGTATTTTTATATATTTTAAATACTTTTCCATCCTTTTTTTCGCTTATAGTGCACATTTTCTATGTACAATACTCTTAGGTGGTTGATATTTGGAAATACTGTGCCTTCCAGATCTTATAACCCCTTCCTCCTGTGTTGTTGGGTCTCATTACGCCTCTGGTTGGTTTGGTCTTTCCGTACACTATCCAGTCTGGAGGGTATTATTGTTAAGTTCAGACAACGATGTTCTGAAAAGTGTAGATTTCATTTGTCGCTTCTTGATGATGCTGTGTTTTTGTTTATGTGCTGTGTTTTACGTGAGTCGATGTGAGAAATGACTGTTCTGTAGAAATTTAACATATAAGAGTGTAATGTTATGAGCATATGTTGTGCAATGGATATATGAGGGCATTTGAGTGTTAAAAATACAACAAATAAGTGTTTTGTGAGTGTGCGCTGCACACTTTGTGGGTATGCATTAAGCATTGTAAATGTTAAATATCTGCACTGCACTGAGTTTTAGCCAGTTATGTAGCAGATTATGTGTTTACAATTGGTAATTAAGTCATTTTCCTACAAAATGTGAAACTGCGTCAATATATCTAAAGTTCTGAAAAAGTACTTCGTGAGCAATTGAAGTGTCGGTAAAGTATTCTGTTCGTATGCCTCTAAAGTGTTGCAAATTGTACTGATGCATTTCGACACTATGGACAAAAAGTACTTTCAAGTTTGACGACTTAAATTTTACTGCTTTCGAAGTAACTGTAAATGTACTTCGCATTCTGAAAGTAAAGTAAATGTAATACTTGGAGTGGCTGGAACATTCATTATCCAATCATTAAATAGTGTGTTTGAGAGACAGATAGCTCTACCAATGAAATTAAAGATTTGTCAGGCCACTTCTGAGAACCAATCAGTGACGGACAACACTGAAGAAGAAGAAAACAAGATCCATTTTGAAAACTGCAGAGACAGAACCAGTTCAAACTGTAAGTACAGCCTATGTTCACATGATATTTTCTAGTATTTTAAAAACTTATTAGAACATGTACATATTATTAATCAAAACGTTTTTGGGTGTTTAATCTGATGATGTTAATTGTCATTATATGGCATGCTATTTTCTGAAGAGAAAATAGTATAAAGTAAGAAAGAAGTTCAGTACTCACTTGTACAGATACAGCTGCAAATGGAGGGAGATAGGAAAGTGCACATGGAGTTGATGACAAAACGCAACCAATCAGACTTCTTTCTGATGTTGTAATTCTTTAAAACTGCCTATGAAAAGCATGCATTTTGTTTAGTTGTCAGTGGTTTTAGATTTTTGCAGGAACATAGTCTAGTAATACTGAATGCATGAGTTACATTGGTTCATGCAGCTTAGAGCAGGAGGAATTTTTTAAATGTGTGTTTTGACTGAATGCAGTAAAGCTAGCTTGAAATAAGGAGGGAAAATATCAGTTGATTTCAAGTGCTGTCTGGTCACTGCAGGGTGAACAGTCCCTTTCTTAGTAGCTTTCTGTGCAGTTCTGGGTAAAAAAACTTAGAATGGCAGAAAATAGGAAAAGGATTTTGTGGATAATTGGAAGCAGTTACATAAGACGAGCAGCTGAGTTTGCACTTCATAGTGATTTTGGAAGTGACCTGCAGCTCCCGAATTGCTATGTTAAATGGTTTGGCCGTGGTGGGATGAGATGGGAACATCTTATGCCAACCATGCGCAGACTTTTGAGAACTCACTCTCCTCCTGACATACTGCTAATCCATCTTGGGGCAACGATTTGGGTTTAAAACGCTGGGTAGATTTAGTAATGGAAGCAAAATTGACCTTGCTTCTATTATGTCTATGTTGCCTGCCTGTATTATCATATTTTCAGATATTACGAGCGGAGAGTCTGGCAAGCAGAGCATCATATGTATCTGATTGACAGAGCTCGCAGAAAAGTAAATGTACAGATCACTGCTTTTACGCCTGCATGGAATGCATACTATACAGCTACCCCAAATTAAATTCTGTAATGATTTTATTCCTACCAGATGGTGTGTGCATTTAGGATGCTGGCAATTGTCATTTTCTGGGAGACCTTCAAGATGGAATCCTGAAAGTCCTTTAAGATTGTGAGACTGTTTGAGGAAATATGATAGTATACACAAAGGTTCTTTTAGAACCATATTAATGTGGTCAAAAATAGATTTAATAATATGCAGTAGTTAGCTGCCATGGTGAACTGAGTGTCTGCAATGTATCTGAATGCTTGCTGTACTAATGGTTTAGTGTTTTTCAAAGTTTGTCAGGTTGTAGGAGAATATTTCCTTACCTGGTTTACTGTTGAAGGATGTTTGCCAGTGATAACTGTTTGATAATACCTGTAACCTGTCACAGTATGATTCCTTTCACAGAATATTAAAGTGCATATGTGAATTAATGTACTTTAACATTCTGACATGATGTGGCAGGGTACAGGTAAGGATATGTACAAATGAACACTGGTAAACATCCTTGAACACTAGAGCATAAAGGATATATTTGAATCACACCCTGTGACATTTTGTGTTTGCTAACTTGCCCTCGATGAAGTTTCATGTGAGGAGTTTTGGTCCAGAACCATATGTTAAATATTTTATACCCCTTTACAATCCTGCTTGATGGATTGACTCACCCACATTACATTTTGTGTACTGTGGTGGAATTTATTTACTACGAGGACAGACACATGAGGAGCTGCTAGGAGTGCTCTTTGTTGCTGCTTTTAAAGCGGCAGTAGGCAATTACTAAAACTGAAGTGCATATTAGTGGTCAGTGCCCACTTATTTCGAGTGCTGGTGCATCTTCATATCATGAGGTCCTGACATACCTTTTTCCATATAGAGTGTTGTGGTTGGGGCCTAGCAGCCTAATATATGTGGAAAGTTGTGAATCAGAAGTGTCCATGAAGGACAGGCCAATAAAGTAAAACGGCTGTCCGAATAAAAAAACAGGTGTCCGAGCTGGGTGGAGAGTATGTTATTTCAAGGCCTGTGTACCAGTAATTTATGTTTGCGACTTCAATAAAACACAGTTCTGTGATGTGTGGTTCAGATGTGTTTAAGAGCACATTACTATGTTATCCAAATATTTCACTGTGGTACAGATGGATATGTCATGGCATACCAAATTTGATGTTTGATACAGTTACTCCAATGCATGAGACTAGAGCATAGCATGTTAGTGTACTAGCAGTTGCTTTTACTGTCAAGGTGGCTGTATCCAGTTTTTTTTTGTTCTGTTATGGTACTGATCTGTGTTTCTGCTATCTTGAAGGACAGGTGGTCTTTGATGTAATATAATTACTATTGTATAGAATTTGTTTAAGAAATGATGAATATTGTTACATGATACTAATGTGCATCTTTTTGGGTTTTGTATTTCAGAAGTAGTAAGAGCGATCACTCAACATGAGGCAGTGGACCTTAGTGAGAGGTGTGCACTGCTTGAGGGAGTCCAGGCCCGGGAATGCCTGTGCTGGATGAGGAGTACTAACCGGAAGCTGGATTCAATGTGGAGGCGGTTAATAGTTTTTTTATATTGCACTTAGAGTCAAAACAAATCAGTTGTGCACTTAAAAGAAGTGGAAGTTGTTGCGCCAATGGTTCTACGATTAAAGGAACTGGCGGTGATACTCGACAACCCACGCATGCTGGTACTACCTCGCTCATGAATTGTGGGAGGCTGCTGGGAAGCCAAGTGCAGGAGCGCTTACTCACCGAAAGTAAATCAGCACAACTTTTAACTATAGTTGCATGTTTGGGACTTAGTGAAAACATCTTATAGTGTGGAACACATATTTAAAAGGGTTCCTCCATGTGAACAGGGTTGTGTATGTGCAAGTCCAACTTTAAACTATTGTGTGACATGCACCAGGAGGCAGTTATGTCATTGACAACAGATTGTGCAGAAGATCAATGGAAATGAATGCATGGTTAACAGGAGGGGGAGGAACGATGCATAAGCTGTCCAACACAATATTCAGTGCGGTTGTAGATAGTTGTGCATGTGCAACCCCCAACATACAGCTGCACAACTTTGAGCCCCCCCAAGAAATGAATTTGACGGCCACCTACAGGTGAGCTGCTGTATTGCAGGGTAAAACACAGCAACTGCCAGTCCTGGCTGGACCTGTAGTTGGTTCTTGTGCCTCCCACCAGCTGAATTGTGTGCATATAGTAACATACCCCCAACCTGCACATCTCTTGATGCCTGCCTGCAGGGATAAAGTTACATGTCTCCCCCTAACGATCTCCCACAGTGTGATCGAGGGCAATAGAGTAACATGATATCTCCCTGGTGGTCCAGTGGATTGTAATGTCTGATTGTGGGCAGAATGTCAAGTTAGTACCACGTCAATAAGTCAGCCTGGTGCCTAGTGCCCCTCCAGTCCTGTATGAAGCCCCTCTACCCTGCTCCCCCCTTTGCAGGTGGTGGGCGGCAGCATCCCACCCGCATGCTGCCACACTACCTGCCGAATTACAGCTTGATACGACTGCATGCCCATTGATGCCGAACTATAGCCAATGGACGTGCAGCCCATAATGTAAATGACACTCCATATTTATGAATGATGTTACTGTATTGCCCGTGATGGGGCATTGGTAGCTGTGTGGGTGGGGAGGGCCATGTTACTTTTTTGCCTGTGATTGGGCTTCAGGATCTGTCTGGGGAGGGTAAATGTCGACAGAGAGATAGTGTGTGTCATTGGGTTGCAGGTGCATTGGTCTCCAACAGCTGCTGCCTAGTAGGGTGGCGAGGTGCAAATCCTTGTGCATCATGCACCTACATGCTAATGGAATGCAAATGGGGCCATAAATAGATGTACATTATCCCACGTTCGTCTTGTATAAACTATTGTCTCATTTGCATGCCAGTGCTTTGAATATCTGAAATTTTAGTACGGCGAATGGTACTTTGCCATTGCAAATTTTATGCTCAACTCTGCCAACTCAGGTGGTGGCGCAAGTTGCAGCGACATATGTACAGTGACTGTGCTTGGGGTGATAGTCAAAGAGTTGGTCTATAGCAATCATTTGATTGAATATTACCCTGACACACCTGCAAATTTTTGTGAGCAGCGAGGCTGGTGATCTGAATGGTGCAGTTTTCATATCTGTGCATGCATAAATAAGCAATGAGACATCAGTAGTGATTATTCAATGTTGTGTAAGTGTGTGTGCTTACTGGTGTTATGTGGTATGAGGCACAGCTGAGTACTACATCAGTCACGCAGTGATTCAGTGACCATTGATATATACAGTCAGAGTGCCTTATTTGTATTATCATAGTAATATTTTGAAAATCGTTTTGAACATTGTTTTGTATGTGCTTAGTCTCTACATATATATCAATAAAGCACTGCCCAACAGGTGTGTGCGCTGCGATAAAGTCGCGTTTCAGGTGGTTGGGCAATGAGGCCACAGTCCGAGTGTGTCCAACAACCGAGGCGACGTTATCCTGCAAACAAGACATATCCTGAGGGCAGTATTGCTATAATGCATGCTTCATTGTTATAGAGAAAAAGATAATTTTAAGATGTTTTTGGGTGGAAAATATTTTTTAAGAGCAGATGAAACAATCAAGCAAATGATCAGCATGGTCATCCTGATCAGCAGGTTCACAGTAAGGCTGAGACTATACCCGTGATGTTGTACTGATTAACATAACACCTGTGATGTTGTACTTGATTAACACTCAGGGTCCAGTCCCAAGACTGACCAATTAGAGCCCAGGATTATTTCTGCATTGTATAATCAAAGATTGAATACAGTAACAACGCTGTGACAGAAATTAGAAAGTAGTATTTTTAACAGGTGTTGCTGTCAGTGTTAAAAAAATGTCTGATTTACAGCTAACATTCAAATGTTTTTGTTTTGGATTTATTGTAGAACATCGGAGGCGTTCCCCAGCTGCGAGCGAGGTAGTGCCAGCAGCAACCAAAGCTGTGGAGGGTGGTCAGTCAGACACTGAGAGTGTCATCGTGATTGAGTCTGACGGTAAGACTTTATTATTACAAAGTTCCTAGGTTGTTTTCAAATAAGAAATGAGGGTTTCTCATGACACAAGTGTGTGATACTGAAATTGTATCATTGATACACAAAAGGAATTGTGTTGTGCAAATTAGCTGGACAGCTCTATCTCTGGGGCACTATTTGAAATCTGACATGAAATGTGGTATTATCATCATTGCAAGATGCAGTGTGGGCACATTTGTATGTTGTCATGATGTGATTTGCATGATATTACCATTCAGGTCTGTTGTTCCATGAGAAATTGTGTGGGGTGGCGTAACAGGCTGCAGGCATGGGGGAACAATAGTGCGGTGCAGTTTTATGATACATAAAGGAATGTAACATATCCTGCAACACCTACTCCACCACGCCTATCTTCAGACGAGGGGGATTACGCTAACTAACAACAAATAGACATTTCAGTGAGTAGAACAGCACGTATATGTTCAGAGCAAGGGTTAAGTTTCTAACTAACTGGCTGCAATTGGGCATTTGCAGCTCTTGAGCTGAAGGGATACATTTAGTGAGTTATAACATTATAGGATGGCGAAAGAAAAATCCTGGACTGTGATTGGTCAGTATTGGTTGGACTCGTGATGCTAATAGTACAACATCATGGGTCTAGTCTCAGCCTTACTGTGAACATGATGATCAGCATGAGCATGCTGATCATTTGATTGATGACCATGCTGATCATTTGCTTGATGACCATACTGATCATTTGCTTGATTGTTTCATCTGCTGTTAAAAAACAAAAAACTTTTTCTACACAAAAACATCTTTACAATTATTTTTTCTTCTGTATAAGAATGACCCATTGTATTATAGCAATAATGCCCTCCAGGGTGTGTGTTGTTTGGGATAACGTCACGTCTCAGTTGTTGAACGCACTCGGACTGTGGCCTCGTGCCCAACCACCTGAGGTGTGACGTCATCATAGCACGAGACACACCCTGTTGGGCATTATTGCTATTATGCAATGGCTCGGAGTTATACAGAAAGAAAAATAATTTAACAGATGCTTCTGTCTGGGAAAATATTTTTGTTTTTAAGAGCTGACGAAACAATCAAGCAAATGATCAGCATGATCATGATGATCAGCAGGTTCACAGTAAGGTTGAGAGTAGACCGTGATGTTGTACTGATAAACGTCACGGTTCTGCCCAAGAGTGAGGAATCAGAGTATGGATATTTTTCTTGCATTGTATAATGAGTAATAGATAACAAATTCTAATGTTATTGTAGTGTTGTAGGTGTGTCGGTGGAATTCAATGGCGTGCTGCTAAATAATCTGATGCGAATTATGACATGTCTCTTGATTGTATTTAGTTAATATTTACATATGTCATTCCAATGTTTCATTTTTATTATTGTAATAGTTATAAATGTGCATAATAGAATAGCTACATGTTTGTTAATTTGTTTTTATACCCCATAGGGGAATTATGGTTAATAACACATCCATGCCTGCTACATTCAGCTAGAGGGTCATTGAGTGAACAGTGACATTATCGTTGTGTTTGTGTTTGTTTTATTATAACTCACATTTTTTAACTATTAAAGGCATATTATTAGGTATGCATGTATGTAAACTGAACATACATGTAATGTTTTTAGGATGTTCATGTGTCTCAGCCATGCATTATGACAATGTTAGAAGTATTGTGATTCATGGTCAGGCACTACTTGTTCTGCAGTGCATACAGTATATTTGTGAGTAATGTTTCTTAAAATACGTTATTGAAGAAATTTATGTTTTTAAGAATAATACTTTGACCTTGATATTTCATGTATTAATGTGATCATTTTTTCTTGTTTCCTTTAATACAGCCCGGGAAGCTGCTGTCGTGGAGCGTATGGAGGAAGGTGAAGCCGCAGGCCAGCCCACCGTAAGTGACAATCTGTTGTTGATATTATCTGCATCATTGAGAAGTACCATAGGGTTGTCAGCATTCTGTGGTGATCAATGCTCCTGTTGAGAATCACACATTGCAGTCCTACTGTATGATAGGGGGGAGTGCACTGTCTATTGGATACTCACTGCAAATGTTAAATAGTTTGGTGTGTGATCGACAGAGCTTCGTTGCTGAGGGAGTACCACTTTCTTTTGTTTGTTGTGGGTGGGTGAATCACTGTTAACCTAACTTACTTTACATGTGATGTGACCTTGTAAGGGTGGTAATGCATTGATCATTACAGATACCCAACCACCCCAAAAACACAAACATGGTGGTAGGATATTGTAGTAACATAAATGTTGTGCACTGCATGAAGTGTAAAATAATGCTTAATTTGTTTTTTTCTCAATCTACAAATTTAAAAGTGTGCCTTATAGTGTTCATGAGCCCTTTTCCCCATTGAAAGTGAATAGCTGTGCAGTGTGTATGTCTTCAGCCTTCCCAGCCTAATGCTTACTTCTGCAATGTGGTGCGATGCTGTTCAGTGCACTGGCATATGTGTGCATTTTTTTTAAAGGTGACCATGAACTGAGGCAATGTCGATAAAACTAATAATGGAGGTGATGATGTGACTGTTTGCGTTCACCCTATGAATATTGTACATTTCTAAATAGCACTATGGAAGTTGTCTCACCACACTTAGAAAATGGGGTTTTTATTTTGTGGCATCTGACTGACTAGTACCCTTCCCAGGGGGGTGCATTAACTTTCAATACATGCCCAGCGATAAAAAAGTATCAGCCCAGTACTCTCTCACCCACTCAAGTATCCCTCTGCCATGCAGGTTGCTCATTGGCTAAAAACATCTAAATAAATTTGAACTCACTGCCATTTTTTTTCTGTCACTTAGTGAGACATATTGGCCCATTAATGACAAGCTGTCTCAAAAGACACTGCCCCCACACACACAAACACACACTCACTCACTGTTCCTCAACAAGTTTTGTCAGGTTATTCATTTGGTGCAGAAGTATTGATTTAGATTTCTTTAAAGATGTTAGTCTTTAAAACAACGCTTAGGATGTCGTAGGCTCAGCGTGATTTAACACCTTTTCCATATTACAGTTTTACTGTAGCCGTAGCTGCACTACCGATGACTTTCATTTAAGCTACGTCCCCTGATGTCACTTACCCACCTGCCAAGACTGTGGTCCTGCATTTTTAGGATTGTCAACCACAGCAGTCACCGGTATTCTGACGGCCCCCTCTCAGCACTGATTCTGTTCCTAAATGAGACAGCACTAGCCGAAGATTCACTGCTCCTCGCTCCCTTCTCTATATCTCTGCCCTACTGGTCTACTGTTTCCTGCTCAGAAGCTTCACTCTAGTTTTGTGGGATTAGTTTGGCCTGACTGGGAAGCTGTAGTCACTGGCAGTGGCGTAGCGCATGAGCTCGAAATCATGTACAGCCTCTGCTGGTAGAAGGAAAACGGCAGTCCGACACATTTGAACTGGAATTTGTATTAAGCTCAGCATCACCAGTATTGAGCTGTGCGAGAGGGTCCTGTGCTGTGCTAGTGGTGGACAAGGAACAGACAAATTTATCAAACATATCTTGATCGAAGAGTCTGTAGTCCTGTGTGCAGTGGGGGTGGTTATGTTAATATGACAACAGGCTCCAAAACCACAACTACAGGATTGTGCATTAGAGACATGCGGAAGAACTATTTTATTACAAAAGAAATAAAAAAAAAAGCTGTTTTCACATTAAAACATTTAAATATTTTTTCTTTGATAAAAATAGTGCCATGGCCCATTTTCTAAGTGCAATAATGCCCTTCAGGATGGGCGGTATTGATCAAAACCAGACTGGCCAGGAGGTATAAGGCCATCCACCTGTGACTTCAGGCCTCATTACGCCCCTGTCTGGTCCAGTATTCCCAATGCTGCCTACACTGTCAGGCATTATTGCTTAATTAAAATGCAATACTATGACAGGTTGCAGTGGTGCAAATGCCACTACATTATATGGTTCGTGTTTCTGGGTTGGGTGTTATGAAAAGAAGTTGCTGAGTAGTGAAACTGTCCTAGATATTGGCCGACATAGATCAGATTGCTAAATTGTTCAATGATGCATGGGTTAGCAACACACAGTGTCATAGTTTCAATGAGCAACTATTCTTTAAAACAGTGGTTTTTAAACGTGACTATATGATGGTTTGGCTGTTGCTCGAAATTACTTTTTGGGACATTGTGAGAAGATGTCTGTGAGAGTGTATGTGAGTAAAAGTAGTGTAAATAATGCTAAAGTATGCACATACAGAATAGTTCTGAGTAGTGAAAGGAAATCTAAGAGTACCACTATAAGCCACAGCTAAGCATACATTTTTTTATGTTGTGAGCTTATTAGATAATATCGATAGTCAAGCATGACAGAGAGCAAATTAGTTATTAAGCAATTATCCCTCCAGGAGTAGGTACACTGGAGGATTATCATGGCTGGTGTGGATGGTCACGAGTCGAAGCTGAGTGACCGAGTCACACCAGTGGTGTTAAATCCTCCAGGTTACCCACACCCTGGGAGGATAAATTTTTATTATACAATGCAGAATGTTGTTTGTTTATATTTTTTAACTGTGTTATAACTCACTGAGCTCCCTACACTTCGAAAGAGAAGGTCATTTAGCTAAAAATTTCCCGGGGTGTTTTATCGAAGTGGCACCGGGATAAACTGCGGCAGTTTTGTTTGAAGTGAATTTGACAGATTAGCACGGTGTAAGGTTGGCTGGCACTTCTTCCAGTGGGTACACTGGAGGATTTATCACGGTGGTCATTGTGCCAGCCAACCACTCAGGAGGCAGAATTCGGCATATCGGATTTACCACATTGTATAATAAATAGTTTATCATCATAGTTTAAACTATTATCATTACTTTAAAATGAATGCATTTCTGATATTGTATTAGATAAGAAATATTTGAAGTGAAATATTTTACAGTTGTAATTATTTAATTTGTGTTATATATTCATCATAACTGTTTTTTTTGTTTGTAGGGCGCCGGCGACTGCGTAGATGCACAGGCCATTGCCGCTGCTACAGCCGGCTCACTGACGAGGTTCGCAGTCTGTGCAAGGAGAACGCTGTCATCCTTGAGAGGCTGGACAAAATCCAGTCTCTTGGATGCACAGCAGCAGACTGTGAACCTGCCCTGAGCTCGGTCAGCCGTGGCAGGGTGATGGTGTTGTTGCACATAGTAGTGCTTCACCTCCGCAGCTACCAACTGTTCCTGCAGCTTCCCTGGGTGAGACTGGCCACCCTTCATAGAGGTCCGGTATCATCTCCCGAGGGCGCAACAGCTTCTACTTCTTTTTGCGCCTCCACATTGAATCCAGCTTCCAGCCTGGATTGCCTGATGCAGTGCACACACCTCTCGCAAGTCTTTGAGTGAAGTTAAATAATTAAAAAAATATTTTTATATGTTTTTATGAATATTATGAAAAAACAAAATTTTATTTAATTTATATGTTGTGTATGGAGTCATACACACCTTTTTTTCCATTATATGTATATATTTTTTATAAAATCTATTTTTGTATGTATGAAAAATATTTTTGTTTCTCAGTTTTATATTGGAAATATTTTATAGTAAAATTATTTATAATATACTCTCTTGTGTTTGGTGTCTTATTCATATTCAAGAGAAAAGTGTGACATTCAAGCGAATATTTTTGGGCATTTGTGATAACCATATCATCTTAACATTGGGTATATGTGGCTATTGTTATCCCTAATGTAAGATAGTTAATAGAAAGGTTAATACAAAATTTCAAGGGGATGGAGGAGGCCAGACACAAAGAATCAGCTATTGCTGTTCCCAGCCAATATCTCATATGTAGTCATGTTAGCTTACTCGTAAACATTTATATACAGCTGAGTTTTAAAAGCATCTTTGATTTAGGACAAATAAGTGACAAGGGACCTCATTCAAAGGGCCACCAGTCTCTGTGTGACAAATTAGCCTTCCTTCTATTGGTATAATGCTTTATGGGCCAGATATTCAAAAGGGTTGCGACATGTGTAAAGGGTAGTGCCCATGAAGTCAAGACTTGCTCCATTCCGCGATATTCAGCAGGAGGCAGTTGCACCACAGAAAACATGCTGAGCAACAGTGCAATGCAAATGAATGCATGATGAACTGCAGGGGAACCAACCATGCATTAACTGCACAGCCTGAGATTCAGCAAGGCTGTGTAGAGTTGTGAAGAGCACAACCTGCAACCCTGGCTTGCACAACTTTCAGGCCAAAAAATGCTCAAGTCAACAATCATGAGGTAAACTGCTGAATTGCATGGCACGACACAGCAGCTGACAGCTGTGGCTGGCCCCAACCCCCATGTCCCTCGTGCAGCCTAATCATGGTCAAAAGAGTGACAATTCCCAGCACCACCCACCACTGGGCCTATTGTGGGCAACAGCAGAAATATTCCTCCCCCACAAGCCTGAGCACGGGCTGCTCTAGTTTAAAAACAGTCCTCCTGTGAATACATCCCTGGTGGTCCAGCGTACTGAAAAGCTGATTTCAGGGTGTATCAGTGTGAGACACAACCCCCACTCCTGTGGAACATAGCCTTGGTGGTGTAGTGGACTTAAAATCCCATTCACGGGATGTAAACAGTAAAGCTGACCCCTGAACATGGCCCTGGTGGTCTAGTGGAGCAAAACTCCCGTTAGCAGGATGTAAGCAGTAAACCCCCTCTGAACATACCCTGGTGGTCCAGTGCACCGAAATTCCCATTCTTGGGATGTAAGCAGTAACCCCGAACATAGCCCTGGTGGTCCAGTATATGTATTCAGTACAACAAACCTCTTCCACCGCTGTTCACATGATTGATGGTATGACCTCAGTTGGTAGTGGAATCACTCTATGAAATCTCAAGTTACTATAGTAACATATCGATTTGTTCAGTACATGAACTAATAGTGTCCATGTCATGTTATAGTCTTTTTAGTTATGCACATTTTCAAAGTTACATATGTGCTCACAAACAAATGATTAAGACACTGTAACATTAAAGCTACTACATGGAACGAGAATGAGAAATGACAATTAATAAAGTTATTAAGACTATGTGAGTAAATGCAACCATAACAGTTGAAATATATCTGACACTGGAACATTGTTTTATATGTATGTGCACTATTCTTAGGACTATTAATCATGTACATGTGAGTGATACTTCTGAAAAAGACAGGATATTCATGGCAAAAAACTCCGTTTAATGCATCAAGTTAGGGTTGTTCCACAGTGACAAAAGTGAGGAAATTCGCTGTTAGGGTTCAAAACCCTAACTCTGAATTCATCCCCCCAGCACCACACACACACACAGACACACACACACATTCAAGTATGGGGGAGGACCAAGTCAACACAACCAATGACAGACATCCAGCAGCAGGTGACAGAAATAACAAACAATTGTCTAAATGTACTACGAGACATCCCCACCCACCTGACCAGGTACTGCATGCTCAGTGGAGATCAACAGCAAAACTGAGGCCATGTACACCAAACGTACACATCCCTGATTGCAGCTGTACACAACGTACCACACTTAGTAGTTGCATGGCCTTACCTACCAATGCCCCACACCACACCACTTGTGGTGGGCCACCTGAGCAATAGAGCTAAGCAAAACCAAGGAGTTTTACAGGTATTATATCTGTGATTATAACATGGGTTTGAGAAATGCAGCTTTCTAATTGACTGTAAACATTGTAACAGCCCTATGGTTAGTTTTTTATTAACATACATGTAGAGCCTAACCATATGATGAACATGGTTTAATGTTGTTTAAAAAACAGTTTTATTATGATAGCAATAAGCCACTCCCAGGTATTATGTAAATGGTCAGTTTATCACTGTCTAGCGACATGTGGTACTTGGATATGCCTCATTCAACATTAAACCCCTACAGGGTGATTAACAGACCATTTAACATTACTGTTGGTCATGTCTTATTGCTTAATTCTCTTTATGAGTAGATACTCTCCCTCTGCTAGGCACTGTGGCAGCTTTGCAACACAGTGTCCCACTCAGTTACGCCATACACTGTCTAGTTGCTGGAGAATGGCTGTGAATATGAACTCATGAAGATGAACAGTGTTACTTGATCATTACAGTCATCAAAACCCTAGTGTGATTATGACTGACAGACTCAGTGATAGAGGATAACCCCTGCTGTCCTAGTACATTTACCCCAGTATGAGTTAAATCAATACTAAGAGACATTCTGTTTATATCTACACTATACCTACTTGCTTTTATGTTGTAGCGGAATTAACATAGTTATCACTTTGATAGCATGAGTGACAGAAGTGTGGCAAACCAAAACAGTAGGCATACAACCTGAGTATGAAACAACTGTTAAAAAAAATCACACTGTGTCCGTAAGTGGGATACATCACTCATTGCGTATGTATCTTTGCAGATGACACAAAGATCTGCAATAGAGTTGATGCACAAGGTGGAGTGGAAAGGATGAGAAGGGACTTGACAAGGTTAGAGGAATGGTCAAATGTATGGCAGCTTAGATTAAATGCTAAGAAGTGCAAGGTAATGCACCTGGGAAACAAAAACCCAGGGGAAGAGTACACAATGGGGGGTGAGAAACTAACAACAACAAAAATGGAAAGGGACCTGGGGGTAGTCATATCAGATGACCTAAAGGTGGGAAAGCAATGTGAGAGGGCAGCAAGGAGGGCTGGGGGGATACTTGGATGCTTAGGAAGAGGCATCACCAGTAGAAAACAAGAAGTTATTATTCCTCTGTACAGACAGCTAGTGAGACCCCATCTGGAGTACTGCATGCAGTTCTGGACACCCAATCTCTGCAAAGACATAGACAGTATGGAAGCTGTCCAGAGGAGGGCAACTAAAATGGTGCAGGGTCTGCAGCGGAAGACATATGAAGAGAGACTTAAGGAGCTTAATATGTATAGCCTCGAGGAAAGGAGGCAGAGGGGAGACATGATAGAAACTTTCAAGTACCTCAAGGGACTCAACAATGTCCAAGAGGGTAGCATCTTTCAAAAAAAGAGGTGTGCAAGAACAAGGGGGCACAATTTGAAGATAGAAGGGGGGCGGCTCAGAGGTAATTTAAGGAAGTATTTTTTCACAGAGAGGGTTGTGGATGTATGAAACGGCCTTCCAGAGGAGGTTGTGGAGTCAAAAACAGTGGTGGAATTCAAGCATGCATGGGAAAGTCATAAGGCAATTCTAGGGGGTGGGGGTAGGAAGAAGTAGGCTGCTGGTTAACTAGGACCTGCAGCTTATCCATCAGGTAGGGAAATTGGCAGACTGGGTGGGCCAAGCGGTCCTTATCTGCCGTCAAATTCTATGTTTCTATGTTTCTATTGCAACAATAGCAAATGTATTACTATTTTAATAAGTTAGTCATCAGAGATGCAATTAGATTGTCTTTATGAGGTACAACATACTCAGTAAGTGCCTACAGGAAAATCTATTCTATATACATGTCTGAAACAGGTACATCATTGTTGGCTCAGTAGTGCTATGATATTTAGAAGTTTCTTGTCCAGATCCATGGTATTACAATCTTTCGTACAAAGAATACTTACTGCATCTTTAATATTGAAACACACTGGAGATCTATGTATTTACATCAGCAGTACACCTTCACCAGTAAGAATGCATGTGATACTGGCAGTACCAATTTCGCCAGCGTAGAACAGGCAATGCTTTTCCATACGTTTATATCAGCCTCTCTATGTTGAGTAAACCATTGCAGTAAATGTACTACTATGTAAATCACCTACTAAATGTATCACTACTTTTATCTTGAGTATCCTAATGTCTTGTAGTTAATTCATGTGCTTCTCTTAATTAATCTATACTCAGTAGTGGTAGAACCTTTGTACAACTGTCATCATGCACCTTCAGCATTTATATTGAATAACGGCACAGTACCAGTTGTGGTGTGGTGTGGGGCATCGGTAGGTAATGCCATGCAACTACTAAGTGTGGTACGTTGTGTGCAGCTGCAATCAGGGATGTGTACATTTGGTGTACATGGCCTCAGTTTTGCTGTTGATCTCCACTGAGCATGCAGTACCTGGTCAGGTGGGTGGGGATGTCTCATAGAACATTTAGACAATTGTTTGTTATTTCTGTCACCTGCTGCTGGATGTCTGTCATTGGTTGTGTTGACTTGGTCCTCCCCCATACTTGAATGTGTGTGTGTGTCTGTGTGTGTGTGGTGCTGGGGGGGGTGAATTCGGAGTTAGGGTTTTGAACCCTAACAGTGAATTTCCTCACTTTTGTCACTGTGGAACAACCCTAACTGATGCATTAAACGGAGTTTTTTGCCATGAATATATATATATATATAGACACACACACACACACACACACACATACATATATATATATAGTATAGTGGTGCAGCTTCACACATATTGTTAAAGTTGAGTAGGCACTTCAATGTTAAAATAAAAATTTTGCACTTTAATAACTTTGCAACTGTTCAATGGATTTGAACACAATTTGGTATGTGCCTTCCTATAGGGGTAGATCTCTTAATCTGGCAGATGTGCAGTCTCTGAGTTACATAGAGATTACATGTTTTAATTTTTTTTATTTATTTCTTTTGTTAACTGGGTAAGCATATGAGCCAAGGCCCTTTTTCATATGCGACCCAAGACTATAAAATAGTCACAAGATGTTATACAAAAAGATAACTTTTACATTCACTTAATACAGGAATACAAATACATGACATATAAGACAAACAATATAATACAAATTATTTAAAATAGCAGTGACATTGCAAGCTACTCAATAAATGATGCTTCAATTTCTTTTTGAATAAATTATGACTACTCATAGTTCTCAATTCAATTGGAAGATCATTCCAGTATTTTGGTGCTTGGATAGAAAAAGCTTGAGCACCAATTTTAGTTTTAGTGACTTTCAAATTTAAACAAGAAAGAAAATTTGATCTCAAGTTTCTCAGAGCTTCCCTTACAGATATCAGAGAGTACAAGGGAGAGAGACTTTTTTGTCTCAATACTTATCCATTTTACAACAAAGAGAGTATATGGAACTCAAGTTAGGTGGTAGAAACCCTTAAACTTGATATAAAGTACAATGATGTCTACTATAAGGCAATCTATAAACAAATTTACAAATACTATGTCAATAGCACTTGTAACACCAGAAGATCTGACCACCAACCTTTCCTTGTCCCTAGATGCCGGACTGCTCAGGGACAAAGATCTTTTTACATACCATGCCCCTACCTGGTACAATGCCCTTAACCTGCCCTCCCTATCCTCCACGACATTGGGAGCTTTCAAATCCATACTTTACACTCACCTCACAGCCTCCAGCTCCTGTGACTGCTTTGACTAAAGTCTCATCCCACTGAGTGCACTTACATTTGTTTCACTCAACCACCATGGTCTCCTCTTTGACAAAGACAACCTGAGTACCACTAACCTGGTTCTGTCTGCTCCTAAACTTCTTATTTCTCCCTCTCTTCCCTCTCAAGCTCTCCAATCCTTATTCCTTGCCCTTGACACTGCCTCTGAGTTCCTTTTTCTTTTCTGTACATAAATGTTACTGTTTAAGTTGTGGCCTTGTTAAACGGCTTACTGATTGTTTGTAACACTGTCTACTATGTTTTTGTACTTAATGACATGGAACCTTTGTAAAAGAGCCTTGGCTCAAAGGTATTAATTCCTAGAACAATAAACTAAACTTCAAACTACTATGAAAAGTCATTGTTAAGGTATTTATCACATGTTTAGACAAACTAGTAAACAAAAAATGAATTACAATTCAGTTGAGAAAGTAATATACTTTGGGCTATATGTTTCCTGGCTTGTAAAGTTAACACATTCTGTAGTCTGAATAAACCCCCTAATTTTTGATTTACTGATTTTGATAAAGTCAATATATAATTTGTAAATGTTAAATTTGAGTCCAAATTCATTCCCAAATATCTAAAACATGGCACCTGCTCCAAATTAGTTCCATTTTTACCAAAAATATTCAGTTTCCCTAATTTAACCAACTTTTGTTTAGAGGCAAATATCATACTCTTGGTTTTTGAAATATTCAATGATAATTTTAAGTCCAACAAACAATTTTCTAGACTCTGAAAATCTACAGTCAAATCTTGGGCAATTTTATCTAATGAATTAGAGCTATTATATAATATTATATCATCAGCATATAAGATTGTCTTAGCCTTAAGAATTTTACTTGGTATAATAACCACAAATATGGAAAACAATAATGGTCCCAAGACTGACCCTTGAGGTACACCCTTTTCTAAAATTCTTCTCTTTGACATTGAACCCTCATAAAGAACTTGTGGTTCCCTACCTGATAAATAACTCTCCACCCATTCTAATGACAATCTGGATAATCCCTTGGCAGCTAGGCTCCTGAGCAGCAGGCGATGGTCAACAAGGTCAAATGCCTTGGACAGGTCCACAAAAACAGCATCAGTGAGCTCACCCCTACCCATAACCTCACTGATGTGGTTTGTGAACCTGGCCAAGGCAGTTCCTGTACTATGAAATTTCCTAAAGCCATGCTGCTCAGGAGCCTGAAACCCAGTCAATTGTAAGTAATCACTAATTTGTACCTCTGTTATCGTTTCTAAAATTTTACCTAAAGGATGGAGAAGAGAAATAGTGTGGTAATTCCCCAAATCTTTACTATTTTCCCCCTTAAAAACTGGTCTTATTATGTTTTTTTCCATTGTTGTGGAAAGATCCATATTTTTAAGGACAAAATAAATATTTTTGTCAAAGGCTTATATATGTATGAAGATATTAACTTCAAAAACCTTGCCACATGTTTTCATCCATTGACTTTGCTGGCATTTTTCTTTGAACTTGCCTACAGCCCAAATGGTTTGGTTTATTGGTCTGAAAATTTAAGGGAAGAAAGTGACTACCTCACAGATGTGCCTTTTGCTAGCCTGGTGAAAAAATCATTTCTAAGCATGCTCAGTAGGCACTTCAATATAGCTGTATCAAGTGAAGTAGGAATCCTGGTTTGTATGGGAAAATTCCTACTTCGTATGGCTGCCATCTTGTTTGTTGTTTTGCCTGAAATTCAAATTAGAAAACCTCCCAACATTATATTCTGTGGAGGCACCTTCACATGTAGCTTTCTTATTGGGACCCCTTAAGTGCATTCTGGACTTTACTGCTTGAAATATGCCCTTAATTTTTTTTTATTTCAATTTCCTTGTTCATATCCACGTAATATGAAGTAAGACCCTAGTTTATATGACAATATATGAACTAGGATCCTGCTTCATGAGCCGAAAATCTGGGGAATAAATATTTTTTTTAATTTTTTTAATTATAAACATCTTTTTACTGACATCGGGGTGCCCAATCCCCATGCCAGCATAGATGCCAGTGTCACACCATAAAATAAAAAAATGCTTCCCACACTGCCGACATCAGGGTGCCCAATCCCCATGTTGGTGGTAGCCCCCCTAAGGTGGGACACTGGGGAGCCCACTCCCAGTGTCCTCTTATGTCATACTCCCTCCCAACACCACCAGTAATGTCAGACACATGGGAGTCCACCCCAGTGTCCTGAAATGTTTATTGAATATGCCTAAAAAAAGAAAACCATTCCCTCAACATCTTTTTTTTTTACCTGGAAAGAAGAAAAGGGTCCCTCATCATCTCCCTGTCCCCTTCCCCATCTCCACCCTCCCTCTGTGCACCCACATCCCTGTACCCCCCTTACCCCATACTTACCTCCAGAGGTTGGGTGTTGTCATCTTCTGTGGACCGGGACACATCTGCTCTCTTCAAAGCCGAACCGCAAACTGAAGAATCAAGGTAAGCACCATATAATGGCTATTAATGGGGGTTTGAACTTATGTTGCTATCTCAGTCATTTTTTGAGACTTGTGCAACAAATTTTTCAACATAGGATTTTTGGGACCCCATCTCATGAACACTGTCACTAATCTCGTTACTTGGTCCAGAAAGTTGATTTTGCGGTCACTGCACAGAATCACCTTTCAGGACTGATTGATGAAGTAACAGTGCCAGTGTTCATGAAGGGAGGTCCCAAAAAGCCCATGTCAAAAGTTTGGTGCAAAAAATCCAGAAAATTGCCACATTACGAGAGTGCATTGCCAATTTTTATGCACACTCATAACTTCAGCAATTTTTTATATTTTCACTCCAGATTTTCAACATTGCCATTTTTTTTCAAATCTCCTCATGAACAGTATAACTGTCATTTTTCACATCCTACCCAAAACATGTTTTAGCACCTGTGGCATAGAATGGAGCAGTCACTGTAAAAACTCAACTTTTGGGATGGATTAACAGAGTTACAGTGCCAGTGTTCATGAGGTAGAGTCCCCAAAAGGCAGTGTTGAAAATGTGGAAAGAAAATTCCTGAAAATGCCTGCGTTGCATGCGTCTGTTTAATTTATTCTATGCACACACATAACTTTGGTACGTTTAATATTCTGCTGCCAAATTTTTAACATAGCCATTTTATCACACCACCTCATGAACAATACAACTGTCCTTTTTCACATCCTGGCCAAAATGTATCTTTGCACCTGTGATGTAGAATGGCATTTTTGTTGCACATAACTACATTCTGACTTGCATTTCATAATTTCTCTGTGCCTGGGTACATGAGGTGGGGAAATAAGATGGCTATACTGACAATTGGGTCACTGCTGTTGGACACATGGAAGCGTTGGACCCAGAGGGCCATACATTTCCAGACCTACATACATATGCACATCTATGGAGGAATTGGAGTGCAGTCCCACGATAAAATAAGGATACTATCTCAAAAAGAAGGGAAATTCATTGCAAAAAAACTCTGTTAATGCATCATTTAGGGTTTCTATTACAGCAACAAAAGACTGGAAAGTCAGTGTTATGGTTACCTACCCTATCCCTCCAGCCCCACCCCTACCCTCCACACACCAACAGGCATTATTGGGTTGTGCCTTGGGGTCACTGGGCCTAACTCTCACCCCATTCTCCTATGGGAGTGCAACTTTATCTAATGAATTAGAGCTATTATATAATATTATATCATCAGCATATAAGATTGTCTTAGCCTTAAGAATTTTACTTGGTATAATAACCACAAATATGGAAAACAATAATGGTCCCAAGACTGACCCTTGAGGTACACCCTTTTCTAAAATTCTTCTCTTTGACACTGAACCCTCATAAAGAACTTGTGGTTCCCTACCTGATAAATAACTCTCCACCCATTCTAATGACAATCTGGATAATCCCTTGGCAGCTAGGCTCCTGAGCAGCAGACGATGGTCAACAAGGTCAAATGCCTTGGACAGGTCCACAAAAACAGCACCAGTGAGCTCACCCCTCCCCATAGCCTCACTGATGTGGTTTGTGAACCTGGCCAAGGCAGTTCCTGTACTATGAAATTTCCTAAAGCCATGCTGCTCAGGAGCCTGAAACTCAGTCAATTGTAAGTAATCACTAATTTGTACCTCTGTTATCATTTCTAAAATTTTACCTAAAGGATGGAGAAGAGAAATAGGGTGGTAATTCCCCAAATCTTTACTATTTTCCCCTTAAAAACTGGTCTTATTATGTTTTTTCCATTGTTGTGGAAAGATCCATATTTTAAGGACAAAATAAATATTTTTGTCAAAGGCTTATATATGTATGAAGATATTAACTTCAAAAACCTTGCAACATGTTTTCATCCATTGACTTTGCTGGCATTTTTCTTTGAACTTGCCTACAGCCCAAATGGTTTGGTTTATTGGTCTGAAAATTTAAGGGAAGAAAGTGACTACCTCACAGATGTGCCTTTTGCTAGCCTGGTGAAAAAATCATTTCTAAGCATGCTCAGTAGGCACTTCAATATAGCTGTATCAAGTGAAGTAGGAATCCTGGTTTGTATGGGAAAAATCCCCAAAAGGCAGTGTTGAAAATGTGGTAAGAAAATTCCTGAAAATGCCTGCGTTGCATGCATCTGTTTAATTTATTCTATGCACACACATAACTTTGGTACGTTTAATATTCTGCCGCCAAATTTTTAACATAGCCATTTTATCCCACCACCTCATGAACAATACAACTGTCCTTTTTCACATCCTGGCCAAAATGTATCTTTGCACCTGTGATGTAGAATGGCATTTTTGTTGCACATAACTACATTCTGACTTGCATTTCATAATTTCTCTGTGCCTGGGTACATGAGGTGGGGAAATAAGATGGCTATACTGACAATTGGGTCACTGCTGTTGGACACATGGAAGCGTTGGACACAGAGGGCCATACATTTCCAGACCTACATACATATGCACATCTATGGAGGAATTGGAGTGCAGTCCCACGATAAAATAAGGATACTATCTCAAAAAGAAGGGAAATTCATTGCAAAAAAACTCTGTTAATGCATCATTTAGGGTTTCTATTACAGCAACAAAAGACTGGAAAGTCAGTGTTATGGTTACCTACCCTATCCCTCCAGCCCCACCCCTACCCTCCACACACCAACAGGCATTATTGGGTTGTGCCTTGGGGTCACTGGGCCTAACTCTCACCCCATTCTCCTATGGGAGTGCAACATTATGCTCCCATCATCTCACTCCTGTTCCAATTCACCCCATGTCATTTTGCTCCCAATAACTACACTCCTGCTTCCTACTCTTCTGTCCAGGATTAACTCTGCTTATTTACAGGTGCACCAGGGGAGAAGGACAGTTTTAAGGTAACAGGCAATCCTTTTTTCAGTCTCACTGGCAGGGAGCATCTTGTTAAACCTTAGAGAAACTGAGGGTTGTGGCTCAGCAGCAAAAAAAAAAAAGGAGTGACTGGGCAATGATTAGAGAGTGCAATCCAGCAGTCACTGTTGGGCAGAGCAGGTGGATTGGCTTCACAGAGGAGTCTTTGTTCAATCTGAGTTGGGGGGTCATTTGTCTGGCCATGTAAAAAGCACCCAATCTCCATTCCAGGGATCACCTCACCTGCCTAGTGATGGGGCTAGATTCTCTTTCCACAGTCCAGGTTTAAGGGTGCATTTCACAAACAAATAAAAAAAGCATGGAGCTAGTGAGTTACTTGGATTGGGATAAGCACAGCTTGGGAGCCCATTTCACACAGTACAATTATAAACACTACAGTGCTATTCGCTGATCAGACTTTCTCCTCTGTTACTACCTTCATGTGTCAGGCTGTCGGTACACAACTATTGCATATATAAAAATCTACCTTTGCCATTCACTTTAGGAGATCACTGCTTCTTTGTCCCCTTGACAGATTTGGCTCCCAATCATTACACTCTGCTGTCATTCAAGAAAATGAGTATATTGCTGATGAGACCAAACGGACAGTCAAACATGGCACTCCATATTCAAATTACCTCTATATACATAATTTTTGGTGGGGGTGCCAGTTCGGCTTTTCTCAATCAGGACATTTGGTTGATTAAAAAGATTTGTTTTCCAATGTAACAACTGTCACATTTCTTTCATGAAAATATTAAATATAGTGGTAAAGTAAAGATTTTCTCCTTAATTGAAGTTTGTTTATAGGGACAAGAAACCCAGATCCTACCCTTCTTCCTCCGTGTGCCCCAGATCATAGGAGGAGCCACATGGTAAATATGTGTTTTTTTCACTACAAATTGAGGGACATGATTTTCAGTGTGGAAGTGAAATGCCTGGTAGTAAATGTGCAAGGGGACAAAACTATGTGGGAGTGAAATGACAGGAATGAAAGTGGTGGGAGTGAAATGACAGGAGTTAAATGTCGTAGGCCCTTCTCCTATACTGTAATATCTTAGCTTGTTTACACATGGAATGGGCTGAGAGTTAGGCCAGATTACCCCAAGGCACACACCAATGATGCCTGTTGGTGTGTGGAGGGTGGGGGGTGGGGATCCTATACTGTACCACTCAGCTTCCTTACAAATGGAATGGGGTGAGAGTTAGGACTGACAACCCCAAGGCACACCACGACACCTGTTGGTGTGTGGAGAGTGGGGGGTGGGGTGAGGGAGTAGGGTCAGTAACATTAACAATAAATTCCCAGTCTTTTGTCACTGTAATAGAAACCCTAACTGATGCATTAATGGAGATTTTGCAATGAATATATATTATACTGGCCTGGTAAGGCCAGTACACTTAGGGTTGCGCAGTTACTTCTATGTGAAACCCCAAATTGTTCACTTCAACAAGTCTTAACCTTGCATACATTGTATGGTATGATAGATCTCTGGATCTGGAAATTTTCATTCTAGTTGGATTTTTGGTTGCAGAGCTGCAGCGTGTCAAAAAGTTTGAAGAATTCTCAATTTTTTTGAATTCTTTGCTCAACTCTACAGCATGAATGGTTTGTCCATCTGCTCTGAAATTTTCAATGTATATGGGGATTGTATCAAGGAAGTGCCCTTTAAGGTTAGGTGAAAAAAAAATCAATCCATTCAAAAGTTATTAAACTTTAAAGTTTACCATTATAGCCTATGGAAAAAATATATGTGCACTGCAAATGCATTTGTTACTTTTGCAGAAGCAATTTTTACTTTCACAAAAGCACTTGTAACTGTTCATCCAATTTACATGAAATTCTTCATGTGCGATGTGATACTATAGATCTCTGGATCTGGAAATTTTTGTTCCAGTTGAATTTGCAGTTGCAGAGCTGTGGAGTGAGAAAAAGTGTGAAAAATCCTCAACTTTGTGAACTTCTTTGCTTGTCTCCACAGCTGGGACAGTTTGTCCATCTGGTCTGAAATGTTCAGGTTATATAGGGATTGGGTCAGGGAAGTGCCTTTTGAAAGTTTGGTGAATGACTATTAATCTGTTCAAAAGTTATTAAACTTTTTCATGCCCCATTATAGCCTATGGAAAAAATATATGTGCACCACAGAAGCACTTTTTACTTTCACAAAAGCACGTTTTACTTCCACAAAATTATGCACTTGCAACCATTTGTGCAATTTGCATGAAAGTTTGCATGCGCAGTGTGGTACTATAGATCTCTGGATCTGGAAAGTTTTGTTCCAGTCAAATTTGCAGTTGCAGAGCATGAAAAAGTGTGGAAAATCCTCAACTTTGTGAAATTCTTTGTTCATCTCCACAGCCCAAACGTTTTGTCCATCTGGTCTGAAATTTTCAAGGTATATGGAGACTGGGTCAGGGAAGTGCCTTTTGAAGGTTTGGTAAAAAATATTAATCTGTTCAAAAGTTGTTAAACTTTTTCATGCCCCATTAAAGCCTATGGAAACAATATATGTGCAGCACAAAAGCATTTTTTACTTTAGTGAAAGCACCTTTCACTTTCATGCTGCCACCATCTTGTTTTCAGTTAGATAGGAGGAAAAAAGAACACTGCAGTTTAAAAAATACTGCTCCTAGGTAAACATCAACAGTTCAGCTTACCTAGTTGGGGCCAAAGGAACATGCTTCTGGCATCAGTTTTTCAAAATAATGCCTGGAAATATGTTTTTTTCATTTTGTGCCCTTCTTACAAGTGGTATCACATTTTTCCATTACAGGACTTTCACGAAAGCCCTGTAGGAACAGAACTAATTTGATTAAAATATTTTATTATTACCATTTTATTATATTTTTATTTGCTATTTTATATTTTTATATTGGCTTAATTATTAAGTACTATAAATGTTTCTGGCCAAATTAATATTTAACTGAACTTTAAAACAAGGGCAATGCTGCTTAAAACTTGAATACAAAAATAGAGGAATGATGCCATGAAAAAAAAGGATATAGTATACATGGACAACTTTAGAAAAAAAAATGTTTCAAGTTTGTTTAAATTGAATTTCCCCTATTTTAATTATTAGCAGAAGAGCTTGAAGCTGAGACTAAGAGATTATTGTCATGGAAACTTGACATAATGTATGTCCTTGTTTTTTTTTGTTTTTTTTTAACAGCCAGCCCCAGATACCAGAAGTTAACAGAGACTGAAATAGACTGACTTTAAGAAATCAAGGGCCAGATATTCAAAACTTTGCGCTGGGCAAAAACCATTTGTGCAGGTTTAGCGCGGGATTAGCGCGGGTCTGCCATATTCAAAAGGCCAAATAGCGCAGGCAAACTGCATTAGCGCCGGGCAAAATTATAATGTATGCAAGGGGCAAACTGACATGAATACAGGCGCAATGCTATATTCAGCGACTAGCACCGTGCTAAGTGGTTTTGCGTGACTTAGCGCGACACTTAGCGCGGTGCACATTACCTCCCAGGAAAAGCTGGTCTTAATCCTGGGCAATCAGCTTTGCACGACATTATGGCTTTGCGCAGCATTTGAGCGGGTTTAGAGCGGGTTTTGCGTGACCCTAACAAATAAATATGACACATAGATAAAGCCAAACATAGAGGAAGCATGCTGCTAACTGATGGCATCACAATGATGCCATCATCTGCCACCAGTCCCAGCCATGCCAGGCAGTAAGTGGTGACCCTGCCACCAGTGGACAGCATGGCAGTGTGGCCATACAGCACACACCTGTGGACCACACTTCCATGGACACCAACAGATGCCAGCACACACATGCAGCACTGTGGGCATGGAGGATGTTGAGGTGAGCATATACGGGTGGTGAGGCTGTGCTACAGATCAGGTGTGGCCACAAGGCTGGGACACATCATGCAGTGTACATGGGTCAGTATTGGGAATACCCCAACACCAGTGTGCCTTTCGGATAATATATGCCCCCCCGGCCACATACCTCACAGCTGTACAACTGCCATAGCACACAAAGCCAGAAATGTACATGTCACTGTGAGCATCCATGCCACAGGTGCAGCATCTGTGGGTCACACAACAGCATAACAGTAATGTCCAGTGTCAGAAAACATCCGCAGGTTGGGCCGCTCACTGTGTATAGTGCAGTCATCATCACTGCCCTACACACCATAGGCATTGCTGTGTCCACACACTACTGGCCCCCTTGCTACTGTAGTTTCTGCTGTGCACTGTAGCATGCCCTACAATGTGACAGTGGCATGCAGCACCATCACCACCTGTGCCTATGGTGTCCTGTCCCCTGGGGTATAATATGCTATGCTATGCTGTACTGTTTACGTGTAGCCTGCAGCTATCATCATGCACTGCCAGACTGACCTACAGGTGGAGCTGCGATTGGACCTGGTCAGCCCCTGTACTTCCAGACTGACCTACAGGTGGCTCTGTGGGACTCTGCAGTAACGCTGGGCAAACTGCAAGCAAATCAGGGAATAATGAGATACTAATCCGGTTGTTTGCCCAGAGACTAAGTAAGTAGGCTCATTTGCATGGCACTTTTGAAATTGGCACATTTTAGCCCCTGGCAAATGTGTTTGCTCCGGGCTAACTGCTTAGCTCCGCGCTAATGCCGCACTAATGTGTTAGCGCGGCGCTAATGGTACGGGGTATATTATACAGTTTTGATCACTGTTCTTTCTCATCTGCTGCTTCCTGCAGCTGTACTGAGTCCATGCATTTGCTGGCACACACATTGGCCACGTAGTTCGTCTGTACCTGCCCTCATGTTGCTGTGTACTGTGTTGTTGTTGTGGGTTGCACTTCCTGGTTGCTTTATTCAGTGCTGTCTTATTCCAGGGCTATTTTTGCCCTGCACTCCCAGCCCAGTTTGCATGGCCTCATTACCATGCCATATTCGGAAGCTGTTTGCCCTGGGCTATTCCTTTTGAATATAGCGTGCTCTGTGCTCTGGGCTAAGTTTGTCCGCTGGGCAGTGCTAATTTTGCCCTGGGGCAAAGTTTTGAATATCTGGCCCCAAGACTTTTATTTATAGAAAATAAACAAAAACACTGATACATTTTAGAATTATACAGGTTATTAAAAAATGCATGAACCTGACCAGTGATTAAGTTTTAAACCTATCAACAAAGTGTAGTATGAGCTAATTACAAAACTCTGTAGCCCCAATACTGTTTAAATATATTGACAAATTTGGTACTTAAAGTAAGTTGACCCTACCACATTTTTAATGGAATGAGTCTTGAGTGTTTATTTAACAAGCAATACTTAGTTGTGTAGATTGTAAGCCTTTTTGATAAACTTTAAAGCAATGTGAGGTCATGGATCATTAACCACAAACAAAAGACATCACTGTCTTAAAGAAGTTTGCTAAGATTATAAAGTTTTTAATGCTAGCAGGTATGCAACTAATGTCATTTTGAACAGGAAAAAAATTACTTTTGAAATTTGTAAATACTTTTTAGATATTTATAAAGGAAAACATTTTATAATGATTTTATAAATTATAAATTTTTATATTAGAATTGACACCATCATGTTTGGTCTCAAGTGAATCTTCTCTTTCAGCTGCATCTGAAAATGTAGGTTTTACATTTGTAACAAGGTGCACATAGATGCAAGACAGAAAACAGTTTTTAAAGATGAGGTCATATTGATGAAAAATGGTTTAGGAAGGGCTGACAGTAACACCCTCAAAGAGTACTCAGACCAATCATAATTTGATGGTGACGTTGCCCAGCAAGTGGGACACAAATGGGATGCTGGCAAAACTGGACCAAAACTGCCTGATCCATTGGTATGTGAGGACCTGTCTTGGCTGCCCTGGCAATTTTGGATGAGCTTGTACTAAGCCACAAGCCTGAAGCCACACCTGCTTAGGACATCATTTGGGTTATGGCATTACATCTGCTAGGGGGTGCTAAGCAAGCTTGAAAGCCTGCACAACTCTGCACCAAAGTCCAGCTGCTAAAACTGACTGTTACAGGAAGGACTCTCCTCCCAATATTGGATGAAGCAAGGCGTATGGTTTATATACTGAGAATCTGGACTAAAGTAATGTTTTAGAATTTCTGTTGAAAGCCTGTACAAGAGACTGACTTTGGAATTTACCAGCCAGCAAGCCTACGGTACTGTTAAATAGCAGTGAGTCCAGAGTTGCAGGTTCAAGAGCAGAAATGAACTGAAACAGGAAAGAGTCATAGAGTCCAGTTACCAAAACAACATTGCTGTCCACAGACTGCTTTCTACAGACTGTGCTGAACTGCCAAAATATTGCTGTCTGATGTTTCCCACTAAATCCTAAAACGACTTTTGATAATTTATGATGACAAGCAAGAAGGATCCAGCCTGCATTGCTTTATAGATGTCAGAAGAGTCTACAGTTTCAGGTTCCAGGGGAAAAGACAGAAGTCTACAGCCAAACCACTAAGGACTTTTGTCATCCAAAATCAGAAGTTCTTACCAAGACTTTGAAAGTTAAAAAGTAGAAGACCACACCTACAAATAACTACAACTTAAGTATTCCTTTATTCTACTTTTAGTACTTTTATTTGGCTATCTGGGGTGGTAACTTAGTGCATTTTAGCTCCAAAACCTTGGGTATATAGTTAAGTTAGAATTTAAATGTAAAGAATTGCCTTCTTGCATACTATAAAGTTTAAAGCAATTATTATACAAAGATATAACCTGAGAGACTAGTGTAATGAGTAGCAAGTTCTCATAGTAAAAAAGTCATGATATTTATAAGGATGCTGAAGAGATAGTATAAACAATGTCATTTATTATGCTGAATATTGCTTATTCATTTGCCTTGATTATTTGTTAAATTGTGTTTATTTGGTTTATTTAATTTACTTGATTTCCTAAAACCTGTTGTTTTGTTTACATTACTTTCATTATGCTTGATATTTATGCTAATTATGAATATTTAGGACTTGTTCAAGTTCAAGTTTATTACAGGAAAACTCCATTGAGCAAGCTCATTCACAAGGAGGTCCTGTGACATAAACACTTAAAGTACAAACACAGATAGGTAATAACAGTATATACATGAAATACACATTGCATGATGCAGGCTGGATATACATACAAGGGTACCACACAGGGTGACCGCAGGTGGTAAACATTGATATGAGACAGGGAAGCGACTTATAGGTCGCATACGATAAATGAAACATGATGACTGGTGTGATTAGATTTAATCAAATCAAATATACAGTATTTTGGCAGCTAGAACAAACAACAGTCTACAACTGATATGGGAGGAGGAGATTTGATAGAGTAGCAGTGGAGCATAAGCAAAGATAAAGCCAGGAGTAGAAGGGAAGGAAAGCAGTTAATATGACAAATCAATTATACCTTACCAGTGGATAAATATGGCACACATGGGAAGGAAGAGACTTAATGACAGTTACAGGTGTCTTTATTTTGGCTGAACTTAGCGATTTGTAGAAGTTTATTGAAACTGTGCTAGTTAGTTTCAATCAGGTTTGTAATTGGTTCCAAATGGAGGAAGGGCATATGCAATAGCACGTTTACCAAAGGAAGTCCGCGTCCTTGGTATGTCAAGCATAATAAAGTCAGATTTTCTTAACGAGTATGCACTATGTGAGATACTAATAAGGGAAGAGAGATAGCTTGGCAATTTCTGCAGGAGCAGTTTAAGAGTCCATAGCCCAGCATGGAGCAGGCATCTAGTAGTAGGGATGTTCAACCAACAGCTGCATATAAGTCACAGTGGTGCGAGCGGTGAGGAGTTGGTAATGAACCGTAGCATACGGTGATAAAGGATGTCAGTTTACTTAGATTTGCAAGAGTGGTGGAGGAATAGATTACATCAGCCATAGTCAGTAGGGGAGAAAAGTGGCCTGTACAAGCTTGTTTCGAGTTTCAAGGGGGAAAAGGGGCCTATTTCTGTAGAAGAAACCTAACCTTGCTTTTAACCTTCTAGAGACATCTTCGATGTGGTCACTGAAAGATAATTTATTGTCGATCCAGATACCTAGATATTTAAATTTGGTTACAACTTCCAGAGGCTTGTTTAGCGTGGTGACAATGAAGTCTTGGGCAAGAGTATTGGGGGGGCCTGAGACAGCACTGTGGGAGAATATCATTGCTTTAGTCTTCTTGGCATTGAGCAGAAGCTTTGCCTTTATTAAATTATGCTCAAGTTGTGCGAAGTCCGCTTGAAGCACTCCCTTGACTTCAGATAACGATGGAGCCAAGTATACAACACAGTATCATCTGCAAAAAGTGCAGATTGGAGTAGATATGTTAGCATCTAAGTCATTGATGTACAGAGAAAACAAGATAGGGCCTAAGATGGATCCTTGGGGACTCCTCTTGCAACTGGCAAGGCAGCAGAAAAAAGCCTTCCGCCTTTACTTTTGGAATCTTCCAGTTAGGTAGCTAGAGAACCACTGGATGGTATGGTATGTGGCACCCAACTTTGCAAGGCAATTGACTAATAGTTTGTGATCAACAGTATCAAAAGCTTTGCTGAGTTCAAAAGACTGCACCAGTTACCTTCTTAGCATCTATAGCAGAGATCCAATCATTGGTTACTTTTGCTAGTGCAGTGATTGTGCTATGATTAGCCTGGAAGCCAGATTGAGCTGGGTTAATGAGAGAGAAGGTTTCAAGTGAGATTTTAACTGAATATGGATCAGTTTTTGAGAACTTTAGAAAGGATAGGCAATATGGAGATAGGCCTATAGTTGTTTACATCGCATGGGTCACCAGATTTAAATAGAGGGAGGATATGTGCTGATTTCCAGCAGGACGGCACAGCAGCAGATGTAATGGAAAGATTGAAGATGTGGAGAATTGGGGCAGTGAGATGGGCATAGCCAGACCTTTGGAAAAAGGGTTCCAAGCCATGGCCCCTGCACTTTTTTTGGTGTCTAAGTTAAGAAGAGAATCTTCTACTTCTTTATAAGTTATCTCGCGCAGTTGGAAGGGACTGGGTCCAGGACTAGATGTGGCGGGAGGGGTATGCTGGCTCACTGCAGCACCAGCATAAGGTGACGAGTCAAAAGCTAATCCAGCTGTGGCAAAGTGGGAGTTAAGTTCCTCCAGGATTAGGGACTTGTTTTCCACAATCTTGCCACTTAGACTATCTTTGTTGGGACAGAGGGGCCATGGGCCATCCTTCTATAGCTTTGATAGTCTTCCATATTTTATGAGGGTTACCTTTAGCTTGTTCAGAGTAGAAATATAATAGTTAGCTTTAGCAGAGCGAAGTTTTTCACACAGTTATTCCTGGCTGTTCTAAAGGCCTGCCAATCCGAAGATTCTTTGAATGTCTAGCTTTAGCCCAGAGCTTATCTCGAGCTATAAGGGCTGCCTTGAGATCCGAGGTGAACCAGGAATGGAATTGTTCCGTACCCTTTACTTTGATGAAAGGGCATGCTTATTTATTATTGTAGTGAGTTTGTCATTAAGGATGCAAGCTGCCTTGATGACATCTTTGGCTAGGTAAAGATCTTGCCATCTGATCATGCTCAGGTCAGATAAAAGTTTACTGCACTGAATTTGCGAAAGGATCTTTTGTTATAAAGATGGGTTGCAGCGGGCCTTAATTTGAGATCTTATGCAAGCAACAATTCCATGATCGCTCATGTCGCTGTGAAACACTGCCAAATGAGATATTTGTGTGGATGGGTGGTTAGTACCACATCTAGAATGGAACTTTTGGCAGTATTTAGAGTGTTGTTCTTAGTAGGTTCACTGACTAATTGCCCAAGACCTAGCTCGTCACAAAGGGATTTGAGGCCGTGTGATTTAGGTGACAGCCAGTCCATATTTAGATCTCCTAGAAATATTGTTTCAGTTTTTGCATCTGCGAACATGGATTTCAAAAGATTAAGGACTTCATCACCACCAGACGGGGGTCTATAGCCACCTAGGATAGTGATACATTCCGAGGATGGGAGATGAAGGCTCAGCAAAACTAACTCAAATTCCTTGGCTAGAGATTTGCAACTAATATTGGTGACCAAGTACTTAGATTTGGCATAGATAACCACACCCCCGCCTCTAGACTCTCTATTTGCTCTAAATAAATTGTAGCCCTGCAGAGATATTTGTTGATCAGTGTTCGTCTTTTTTAACCACGACTCAGTAATTATGATAAGGTCTGGGTTAACGTGTGCAGCCCAGGCTTGCAGCTGTACAAGTTTTTTAGGCAGGCTTAAAATGTTGACCATCATCATTTTGAGACCTGTGGCCTCAGCAAAATTGATAGGCGAGGTAAGTTGTAGGGGGCCAGGGTTGAGCTCCACATTTCCTGAGCAGAGAAGAAGCAGAAGTATAACTTTCTTTAAGGAGCTTATAAGAATGGAGACTGCTTTTATTTTTATGGCAACCCATATCGTGCGCAAGAAGGCGGCGCCACTGCAATGACAGTTGATTGTGATCAATGTAAGTGCTTGGGTAGACATAGGTGAGGACAGTAGCAAAGGGGTGTAGGCTAACCGGGGAATAGGCTAAAAGGGAGAGGAGAATGACAGAGTGTCTGCACGTGTAGACTGTTATAACATTAGGTATTGATAAGGTACATTGGAGAACTGAATTGCATTGAGGTACTGAATTGCACTGTTTTGCTGAAAACTCTGCACCTTAGGAGCAATAAAACACAATAAGGAGAGCCATGGTCCCAGATTGAGTGGTCTCGTGATTTGTATTAGTGCAATATTTTCTAGGCAAGAAATTTGCCCACATAGGTACCCATTTAAAACCTAGATGAGAAAATACAGCAGAAAGAGGAACAAGGAGATCAGGAGCCGCTTAGTTAGTGGCCATCCACCCTTCAGACTCAAGTCCCCTTGTAGCAGAACCGGGAAAGAAGTAGAATGATAATGCAGGCCATATTGCCCACGAAAGAATATGGTGATTTATGTAGAAGACCAAGAATCCCTCTAGTGGCAGGTCTGTATAACCTGCTAATGGAAAACTAGCCACTTAAAAAAGCCACTTTATTCACTTGTACATATGTGAATAAAATATATATTTATTTCTTATATAATCCAAAGTGTGGCAACAGTGTTTTTCACCATCATTTTTGAATCTGAAGAGCACAGGATAATATCATATGTGAATTTTTATTGTTTTTGGTAATTTATGAAATAATATTTGGGTAAGGCCCGAGGTGAATCCAGGTACATCATTGTAAAAAGTGATATTATAAGCCTTTGTTCTGACATCTTTGGGGTTCTCATTCACAAGATGATTTTAAGTGAATAGCAATCCACACTTAGGGTGTAGGGGAAATAAATATTATTACTGTTATTGTTTGCAAGTACTGAATGGTATAAGTAATATATCTATGTTCTTGTTTCTTGAAAATTTAAAGAAAAATTACCCTTAGATCACAAGAAAAGACAAAAAGAAGTAACTGTCTGTCAGTAAAGCTGCAAGAAAAAGGGCTTTTGAAGTATCACAAGGAAAACATTTCATTCTTTGTTCAAAATGGCATTACATAAGCATGGTGATTACCATTGTTGTTTAAAGTGTATTATTATTGTTAAAGTAGTGACTGTTTTTACAAAACCATGTCAATGTGAGGTCTATGTGCAAAAGTTATAAAATCTGAGGCAGTGATACATTCTCCAGTACTCTCTCAGCCTTCAGTTATAAGAAGGAAAGAATAAAAGATCTTGAAAGAATGAATAAACAATATTTAGAGCTAATTAACCAGCTAAATCATGAACACACATGTTTAACAAGTAAAGCAAGACAGTTGAGGGAACAACTACAAGAAAAATCATTGGACTATAGTAAATTCAGAGACCAAGCTGAGTTATTAGAAAAACAGTTAGATAAAAGTACAGCAAAATTATCTGACAAAGACTGTGTCTTGGTCAACCTAAGGACTAAAATTGCTGTGTTAACAAATTCTGCTAACCAGAAGAATGGGCGGTATACAGCTTTGAAAAGGGGAAAAAAACAGAATTAGTATATGCTAATGAGACGGTTACCAAGGAGCTAACAACACTGACCCAAATGTACAATGATATAAGACAGCAATATAAAAGTGAAAAGAAACAGTGGACAGATAGGGAAAACACCTAGTAGTCAAGAGGAAGGAGTGAACCTCCAACCCAAGAGGCTTAAGTGAGTCAAACCCAAGCTATCAGTCTCAAGGTAATGGGCTAGAGGAAAATACCAGCAGAGCATATAATCCTTTTTGGAATTCTTCCTACCCAAAACCTGCAGACATAGCTTCCTACCAGCCACATTCCCTTTCTTAATTTGGTAACAAAGGGCAAACTGAATTACAAAAAGTGGTAATAAAATAAAGAGGAACAGTACATGTAAATAAAAAAATCAGCCCCTAAATGGACTGATGAGTACTTCAAGTAAACCAGATAACTTGGTAAAAAAAATGTAAATCGAAAGCTGTACCAAATGGGACTTCCAGTGGGAACCAGTGAAGATGGCAGCTTAAACCTCTCACTCTTCCCCAGCCCGATGGAAACCCTGCAATTATCGACGGAGTGATGGACTAAATGCTCTATTTGCACTCGACTGTTCCCCTTCCCACCCCCATCACCATCTGTGAAGTATTTTGTGGGGAAACTGCACTTAATAATGTCGGATAAACCATGTAGTCGCTGACTGATGCACTTCTATGTAGGCTGCACAGGCTCAACCGCGGTATCCCCAATTTCAGTGTCCCTGGTCACTTCCTCGTGAAGCGCCCCCTTCCCCTTGCCTCCTTCATGCTATCCTGATGGAATTTGAGGGTGTTAGAAGCCAGTTGTATCTCAGGGCTACCGATGCTGATTCAGCTACAGCTCTAAAGCCCTCACAAGTACTCGCCTGGTGCTACGCGGGGAGTTTGCCACCAAGATGGATCAAGTCGCAAGCTGCAGTGATGGCGTGGCAGCTCAGGGCACTCTGTATCAGACACAGGTGGGGAAAGCCCTGGGCAACATCACCAAAATGCTTGAAGCGCTACTCTCCAGGGTGGGCAGCATCTACGCTTCACTGGCGGGCAATGTCACAGATGTCCGCAGGCTGGAAGACCAGCACAATGTCCTGGAACAACGAGTGGGGGAGCTGGAAGGCCAGCATCTGAATGTCTTGCAGAAACTTAGAGATCACAAAGCCAAGCTGGCTCGCCTATGGCAAAAGGCCGAAGTACAAGAGAATCGCATAAGAAGAAACAATATCCGTATTCTCGGGGTACCAGAGGGAGCAGAGGGCCCCAACTTAGAGAAATTTCTAAATGAATGGCTTCCACAGTTGGTAGGAGAATGATGAAAAGATCCAGTCAATGTTGAACATGCCTATCGGGTCCCTAGCAATTTGAACCACACTAAAAGTCCTTGAACAATAGTTGCACATATGTTGCGCCTCTCAGTCAAGGAGCACTTGCTGAAAGTCATAAGAGACATTGGGGAACTTACATGGAGGGGGGATGCCATCTCTATATACAGGGATTTTTCACAGGAGGTTGCAGCAAGGCAAGGTGCTTACAAGTCGCTTAAAAAAGTGTTGACTGCAAACTCAGTACTATACATATTCAAAGGACTTACTTTGCTTCATATGTCTAAGGATAGTCAGTCTTTTATAGCAGACTCACCGAGGGATGCAGAGGCCTGGATTCGGGGGCACTGGCAGAGTATATTGGTGGGCACTACATCTCCCAGATGCCTCTTGGAGCCAAGAGGCAAAATTATATAGGGAACCAGAAGAAAAGACAGTGCTGTCCCAGAGGACCAATATCGTAGACAGACGAGTCCGCCTAATGCAGCTCCCCCATCACAATGGCAGCTATGGAATCCCTTCCCCGATGGAACCAAGTCATCCCCGTCTCATTCTACACCCTGTCAAACTTTGGAAATACCTAAAGCTGGTCAAGTTCTGCAAATGCCTGAAGCGCTGACCCTCCAATGCCAGCAAGACAGCATTCACACGCGAGAAGCCCTCGTCCATGAACTCAGAGGAACTCAGCGGCATCTCCACCTGCCAAATTTTTAAAGGCAGATCTAAATATGCTAGAGAAAAGCAAGCCAGCTGATAAGATGGAGGAATCAATGGGGCCCTGGAGAGTGATCCGATCCCAATTGACTGGGCGTCAACAATGGAGGAGGAGGAGAATGACGTGGAGAAGGCAACCTGCTCTGCTGTGAAACCTGGGCTGAAAACATATGCTGAAGCCCTGTCCATACTGGGCACCTGAAAATTAGTGGGCTGTCATCATTGTTACTGCTAATAGCTGAGAATTGGAAGTGCGAATCAGGCAGTCATGGGGGGAAGAGGCATGCCCCCTCCCCCCTTTCTTTACCTGTGATTGAGCTAGCTCACCTAGTGCTGAATGAGGCAATGTGTATGAGCTAAGGGCAGGGGAACTTCTCTCCCCCGCATATCTACCTCATACTATCTTCTTCTGAAAGTCATCCTTATGGCCCAGCAGATGTAGATAGTAACTCGTCCCCCTTTCTTGCTGCTACAGACACGTCTCTGTATGCACCTCATGTTGGTTTATGGAAGGGCCGTGTAATCTAATGCTGGTATTTCCTAATCATTTATACACTGCTTAATTAAATCATTAGTTGGGCAATTTCTAAGTGGTATATATTTGGGCACCTAATAATTCGTGGCGATGGTCTGAGTAGTCAGCCAAGCTAATGGTCACCCATGGGTTACTACCTCTCCCCATGGACTAGATCCCTAAAAGACCGATATGGCTGACAGATCCCCCTTCCTCTCCCCTGCCCCTTTTTCCCATCCCCCAGTCAGGTGTTTCGACTAAAGTGCCTCCCCTCTGCAGTTTGGGGGAAAGTTGCAGTACATGTGGCCAGAGCCTCAGTTTCAGGCTGGAACAGATCACTCAATCTAGCTTGACTCCTGCCCGATTCAACATTTGGTATCTGAAACAGTGTGGCTTAGGGGTGTAATTGCCTCTACTCACACATTCAACTCGACACCAATAACTGAGCTATAGCTGGTCGATTTTATAGTGTGATACTGTTTATAATTAATTTGTTGATTAGCCTTGTTGCTTGACAGTTGATTGTTGGCAGATTTCTGCCCTGTTTTTCTTTCTTTCTTTTGTCTAAATTTCCAAGGTATATAATCCTGTTTTTTCTTTATTTCCTCACTTTGCACAGGCCTCTCTTCAATTGAAGGCAGTTTGGTTGCTACTGTCTCCTCTCAACTTAGACAACACCTGGTGATTTTGAGGCTCATTGATGGTACAAGACCTTCCATAAGCCACTAGCCGGATAGCCCTTCTCCTTTACTCCCTGCATCCCTTCTTACTATTGGTTGGGTGAGTACACTCATTCTCTTTGCTACATAATAGGAGGGTATCATCATGGCCCAGACCACGGTGGCGCCGCATGGATGGGGTTGTGTCTCCTGAAATGTGCGTGGCCTGAATCATCCAGCAAAATGAACTAAGGTGTTGCAGTATTTAAATTCGATCGGTGCAGATATTGCATTACTCCAGGAGACACACCTTACCAGCCACATGGTGCAATGGCTAAAAAAGCTGTGGGTGGGAACGGTGCTGGCTAGTTGTGCCCCCATAAAATCCAGGGGTGTAGCCATCATTTTACAGAAATCAGGACCATGGATTGTTGAAGGTCAGCGTCAGGACTCATTAGGTAGGTGGATAGTGGCTAAGCTGTCATATCCTGGTGGCAAGGCCATAATAGCCAGTGTTTATGGTTATAATATGGATACAGCGGATGTCTACTCTGAGGTGAGTCAGGCCCTCACAGAGCTCTCTGGTGATGAACTGGATATCCCAGTCCTGTTAGGTGGGGATCATAACCTGGTGAGTGACATCTTTTTAGATAAATCCATACCCACACTACAGTCCCATTCAAGGGTTTTAGAAACTCTAATTACTATGATGTCAGAATGGGGGTTAGGAGACCCATGGAGAATTAATCATCCGAGCGGGTGTAACTATACGTACTTCTCCACAGTGCATGGGACGCACAGTAGACTTGACTTCTGGTTGGTCAATCATGCTGCTATGCTGGGGATAGTAGCTCCCACCATTGGCAGTATAGTCATTTTGGACCATGCCCCTGTAACTGTCACTTTCTCTTCCCCAGGGCAGAGCTCACACTCCACAAGGTGGAGATGTAACCCATTGCTGATGGAGGACGCAGCCTTTCGTGACTATATAAAAAAGGAAACTCTCTACTATTTCTCAGTTAACACCCCAGAGGGAAACAAGTGCAGCCACAGTCTGGGAAGCCTTTAAGGCAGTTATAAGGAGGAGAATTATCTCCTTCTCTGTGGCCAAAAACAAAAAAAGGGCAAAACAGATATCAGAGCTTCAGAAAGATCTGGCATCTCTAGAGAAGCAGTTTAAACTATCACCTACTAACCCACTTAACTCCCCTCTCCTAGCCGACATTACTGGCCTAAAATATAGACTTATTGTGCTGTTGAATAGAAAGACGGAGTGGCAACTTACTCGTGCTAAACACAGGTTCTGGGAGGGAGGGGATAAAGGAAGGAAATTGTTAGCTTACTACTTATGGAAGCAACAAACCTCCTTCAGAATTTTAGCCCTAAAGAATAAGGAGAGGAAGGTTGCTACAACACCTAAGGCTATCAATGAGACTATAAAAATATTTTATCAAGATCTGTATCAATCTAAGAATACTTTCTCAAATACTGAGTTATCTCAGCATCTGTGAAATTTTTGCTGAGGGGCACAGCTCCCTAAGCTCTTAGAAGAGCAGGTCCTAGCGCTGGATGCTCCCATAACTTGTGATGAGTTCTGGTCTGCACTATCTCATATGGCCAAAGGAAAGGCCCCGGGGCCGGATGGGTTATCTGCAGAATTGTATCAGGTGCTGCAGGATGAGATTACTACCCCTCTACTGCAAGCCCTCCAGGAAGCCCAATCAAATACTATACTTACTCCCACTATGCGTGAGCCCCTTATTTCACTAATCCCCAAGAAATCCGTGGATAGCTTATCGTGTGCAAATTATAGACCTATCTCACTTCTCCTGGTTGATACCAAGCGTATAGTTAAACTTTGGCAACCAGATTGTCCTCAGTGCTTCTAAATCTGATTCATACCTCTCAAATGGGGTTCTTAAAAGGAAATTGAGTGCTGATAACCTATGCCTTATTTTAAACCTTAAATGGTTGGCACTTCACTCCGAGATACCCATGGCAGCCTTAGCGGTTGACTTTGCTAAGGCTTTTGACACACTGGAGTGGGCGTATCTGCATCAGATTCTCCAGCTGTATGGCTTTGGATCCCAATTTTTCTCATGGGTATACACGCTGTACAATCTGCCCTTGGTCAGACTTCTTACTAATAAAGATACCTCTCCCCCCTTTATCCTCCAAAGAGGTACCAGACAGGGGTGCCCACTCTCACCACTCCTGTTTCTGGTAGCTCTGGATCCCTTAATTAGAACACTGACCAATACCCCAGCTGTTACGGGTTGTCCTGTGGGGAAAACTTCCCATTTAGTTAATCCATATGCAGACAATATGCTTCTTACTCTCTCTGACCCACAGTCCTCCCTTCCACCAGTTCTGTCAATAATGCAGGAGTTTATTAAAATATCAGGGCTCATGGTAAATCAGAAAAAAAACACGCTATCCCCCCTAAATAAGAAATGTAGTAGACAATGTCTAGCTGGTACGGACATTTCCTGGGCACCACAGGGCTTCCCGTACTTGGGCATTAACATTACAGCAGCCTGGAAGGACCTAGAAATGGCCAACTTCTCTCCCCTTCTAACAACTCTAACAGCTGAGGTCCACTGTTGGATGAAGCTGTGCCTAACTCTAAAGGGTAAAGTGGAGGTGATCAGACTGTTTATCTTTTCCAGGGTTTCTTACTTATTAAACAATCTCCCAATTCCTTTCTCCCAGAAACCATTCCAAGCCTTAGGTAGACTGGTGGCACTTCTACTGTGGGAAGGTGGCCTTCCTAGATGGGGGAGATTGAAATTACAGGCGCATTGGACCAAGGGAAGGCTCAGTCTCCCCTGGTTCATGGGATACCATTTGGCTTTTAACATGGCCCAGACTCTGATGTCGTTTGCCCCTCGCTCTACTCTCCCTCCTCAGTGGCAGTGTTGGGAGCCATGCTGTCAGCAGGGACTCCCCTCTACTAGCTGTTATCCTGTAGGAAACTGGCTAACTCCAAACTCACACTGATTATGACAAATTCATGTGCACTGTGGCACTGTGCAATAGGCATAACTAGTGTCCCCAGCTCCGATTACCCTCTCCCTCTATGCTATGCCCCGATTTGGAATAATCTTCTTGTAAAAGTAGACCACAAGCTACTTCATTGGGCCTCATAGGCCTCCAAGAGCATACAGACGATAGCCGACCTTCTCATACTAAACACGTGTATGGTGATGTCCTTCAAGCAGCTTAAAACTACATACAAATTACCAAATCAGGACTTCTGGAAATTTCTCCAATTGCACAGTGCATTGACTCCTTTACTTAAAAGCTGGCCTCCCCAATCCCCTTGGAGATGTCTGAGTAACCTCTCCTTGCCCAGCAGAGGTAAGGGCCTTGTAGGTGCTATATATAGAACTCTTAGGGACTGCCAACCAGATGTCACCTTAACCAGTAAAACTGGATGTCATCTTAACCAGTAAAACTGCATGGGAGAAGGATATTTCTCACTCCCTATCCTCACAGCAGTGGTCGGAATGTCTCAGATTGGCCCATACAGCCTATGTAGATTCAAACAGCCAATTGATTCAATTAAAAATTCTTCTTAGATGGTATCAAGCTCCCTTAGTCCTCTACAGGTGAAAGATAATCCCACAAGACAACTGCTGGAGATGCCGCTCCTCTCCGGCCCACCTATATCATATACTGTGGCTGTGCCCAACAATTCATACCTTCTGGACATTAGTCTTGAAGGATTGATCCACAATAGTGGGTACCTCACTATCTCTTCAACATTACTCCCTTCTGCTAGGGGATATCTTCTCAATAAATGCACTTACTCCTTCTATTAAAGCCTGGGTCCTGGTCACTGTCATGGAAGTGAAGAGAGCTGTGCTAGTGAGATGGAGGCAACCCATGCCTCCCATGCTTTCTCAACGGCGGGCAGCCATGGTCAGGCTGGCAACCTTCAAAAGGCTTACGGCAGTAGCTAGAGGCAAACTTGTTGACTACCATTCAAAATGGGATGCCTATTTGCACTCCCACATTTGTAGAGTGTCTCCTCCACCACTACAGAACCCTCCTATTACTTATTAGCAAAGATGATTCTAGGGTGGTACGCTTAATGTTAAGTATCTCCTTCCATGGTGTGTAGACTCTGTTATGCTCCGTCTTCATCCTCTTACCTATAGCTATTTTTCCCTATACTTCCTGCTTTCTGTTTCCTTCTTAACCCTGATCCTATGAAAAGCTTAAGCATTATACTGTGAGATTGCTAGGTATAAGCTGATTAGGAGAATCTAGTTGGTGTAAATTTATAGTATAACTGAGAGGCCTGTGCTGTAAGGTAATGCTTTACTGGATCCTATGTCTCAATATTTGTTCATGTTCATTTAAAGATTGCAACAGTTAGTCTGTCTCACATATAGATTAGGCCTTCCTTAAGGCCCGTGGAGACTTGGAGTCTGTACAATAGTGGTATAGTTTCAGAGCAACTTGGTAATTAAGATATGTCCTGTAAAATGACAGTTTTATCAATTATCCTGTGGCTCTTTGTCAGTAACTGAGGCTTATTGTGTATATGTTGCTATGTGCTATGTGAACTAAATGAAAACTGAAAACTTCAATAAAATATTACATGATAAAAAAAAGCTGTACCAAATGGGCTAGAAAATAAGCAACTAAAGGAGTATATTAAGCTAGGTAAAAACTGGGAAGGCTTAAAGGCCAAAAGTAAAAATCATGTAAGAATAAAAGCATCTGAGAAATCAGGCCCGGATAACACCTCCCCTGAAAAGGAATATTCCTGTTCAGAAGAGGAATTATATAACAAGTGTAAAAAGAGACATAAATCTAAACAGAAAAGTTCTGATTATAAAGATAACTCATCTGATGGGTCCAGAAAAAATAAAAAGATTTCTAAAAAAAAACAGGGGTATTTCAAATCAAAGACTGCTACACAAGCTTTAAAACTGGTAAAAAAAAAAGGTATAATTCTAAATCTGTGAAAGGAGGCATTGAGCAACATATTCAAAAACTAAAAAAGTGATTTAAATCTTTGTCCATAACTGATGAGAAAAAAACAGAGTTTTGTGACTAGATGGTCTGTTGATGATCCTCAAGCTAAGTGGTCAAGAATGTTTAGAAAAAGTAGGAACAAACAAGCTGTATAAATTCCTAAAAAAGGAGTTTGGTAAATATTGCAGCAAGGGGCAGCCAGATGTGCTGCCTACCAAATGCGGTGTGGAGTTTATTAAAGTTCTAGGAAATATTATTGCAGTCTAAAGGATGTATACTTTAAAGCAAAAGAGCACTCAGACAGTGATTTAGATGACTTCCAAGATGCATATTACCAAGGTTTACCCCCTGCTATTTTATTTATTTATTTATTTCAATCTAGGAATTACAATACCTTTGAGCCGAGGCTCTTTTACAAAGGTTCCACATCAGCGTGTGCAACAGTCATCATTTTTAGTTACAAACATATAGTCATTGACTTACAGACATGTAATAACCAGTACAAAGACTTGAGCTATGAGCAAGACAAGGGAAGAGGGGTGGGTGGTGGGGAAAGTGAGGGTAGGAGATCGAGAGGGGGAAGGAGGTGCAGGGGGTATGGGGGAGTATGGGAGGTGGTTGGGGTGGGGGCAGGAGTGGAGATACAGAGGGAGGTGGACGAGGGTGGGAGACAGTGCAGCCAAGAGGCCTTGTCGAGGGAATATGACAGGTAAGGTGCTAGGGCTGCAAAGACTGATTGTAAGTGCTGAGTGCTGGGGCATTTGCAGCTGGAATGGTGGAAATGTTAAGATGGGCAATTGCAGGATACAAGCAGTGAGAGGCGCAGCTTGGACTTGAAGAGGCAGAGTGTTGGAGCAGTCGCTATGTCGCTACCAAGAGAGTTGAGTCAGTTGGATGCCCGATAGGTGGATGATCTTTGTCCTTGGGTCATGCAACATCGTGGGATATGTAGTAGATGGGAATTGGATCTCCTTGTAGTGACGTTCCTACGTCTAGGCTTAAGGAGGGAACAGACACCAGGTGGGACCAGACCCATTATAATTTTCTTGGCCATGATGCAGGTTTGGTATTTTATGCATTTGTCCAGTTGAAGCCATCCAGATTGGGAATAAAGGTCACATGTGTTGGTATGGTGATGTGAGCCAGTGATGAGACGACAGGCCTTATTCAGGGAAGTTGCAATACGTTCAAGAGCAGAGGTAGTTGCAGACCCATATATGATAAGACCATAGTCTATGATACTGACAATGGAGCTTTGGACGGTCATTGCCAGTGCTTCTGGGGTTAGGTGTTTCCTGTGCCAGAATAATATGTCTAACCTTGCATTGGCAGACTTTGCAACATTGCTGATATGGACAGCGTATGAGAGGTCAGGATCAAGGGTGATGCCGAGGTACTTGAATGATTGTGTTTGCTCTAGGATGGCTCCTTGTTTGGTTGCAATGGAGAGGTGGAGTTGTTTGTTTTTGTTGCGGGGCTGCAGAAGACCATAGACTTGTTTTTTTTCTGATTGAGAAGCAGTTTATGATTAAGAAACCAGGATTCGATGGAGGAGAAGGCCTGCTGAAGTTTATTTTGTAATTGGATTGGATCAGGGTCCGAGGTAAGAATCACAGCATCATCAGTGTAGAGAATTATTTGTTATGGGAAGCTGTCTGGTAGTGAGTTTAAGAATAGGCTGAAGAGAAGGGGTCTCAGAATGAAGCCCTGGGGGACTCCTGAGTGGACCAGTCTAGGGTCCGAGAGTGTACCAGTGATTCTTACTGTTTGGGACCATTCTTCAAGGTAGCTCTTAAACCAGCCAATGGAGTCAGTTGACAGCCCAGTGTTCTGAAGCTGGACAAGCAGGAGGCAGTGATTGACGGTGTCGAAGGCTTTAGTTAAGTCAATGTAGATTGAGCCTAGTAGTTCACCAGAGTCAAGTGTGTTTCGGATTGCGCCGGTGAATTCAAGTAGGGCTGTGGAGGTGCTGTGACCTTTGCAGAACCTGTGTTGTTGCTTGCACAGGATGTTGTACGTATCCAGGTATTCTGTGAGCTGGTCTGAGACGATGCGTTCTAGTGCCTTGGAGAGTGGGGATAGTGGGGAGATAGGTCTGTAGTTATCATGGGCAGTTTTGTCACCACTTTTATGGATTGGGGTGACAGTGGCAGATCTCCATCTGTCCAGGAACTGGCTAAGGCTGAGGGAGAGGTTGAAAATTCTGGTCAGAGGACTAAGCACTTCATCAAGTGTGAGAGACAGGATTTTGAGATTGAGGGAGTCATTACTGAATCTTGATACCAAGGGCTTTGGTTACATATTTGCGTACTTGGTGAGCCTTGACTGCTTTGAAGTAGAAGTGGGGGGAGCTGGTGGGAGTAGTGTTCATTGCGGACAGAGGGGCTTCACCATCTTTGAAGTAGTCCTGGGATAGGACAGCGCTGAGGTCGGTAAAGGCTTTATTAAAGGTATCTGTAATGGTTTTTGGGTTGAGGGGTGTGGTTCCGTTGATGTTGAGTATTGATGAGGGGGTTTTGGGTGGATTCCCAGTGAGTTCCTTTATGTTCTTCCAGAATTCCCGACCATTGCCTCAGGAGTTTGTGAGGGCGTGCTTATAGTAGGCTGACTTCATTTGCTGGATGGTTTTGGTGCAGTCATTGCGGGCACGTCTGTAGTTTTGGATGTCATTTTGCCTTCCAGAGTTTCTGGCCAGATCCCATAGGTGGTCTATTGTTTTTAGCATCCTGAGGAGGTCACCTGTGAGCCAAGGGTTACTCAATGATTTGACTTTGCATTTCTTAATAGGAGCATACGTGTCACAGGCCACAGTGAAGATGTTTATGAAGTGGTCAAGGGCAGTGTTTACATTGGTTGCATTGAAGATAGAGGACCAGGACACAATTGGCACTTAAGCTTAACAAGAGGCCCAGGAACATTCACTAAACTGCCAGACAGGCAAAACACATCTGAGACTTTAAAACAGGAGATGACTGTCCTCCACATAAAAAGGAGGGGGCCCCAATCCCAAGATCCAAGTGTCTAAAGTAACTACCTCAGATACCTTGGCTATAAAAGGAGGTAAGTTATCTCCTCCCAAAAACAGGGGACAAAAAAAAAGAGGAAACAACACTCAACCAGAAAAAACTGTAAAGCAGCATAAGGCTGTGCCTAACCTCATAGTAGTAACCCAACCTACCAACCCTGCCCAATCTTCCCCTGTGGAGGTTCCACCACCTGACCCTAAGTTCCTAAGTCACAGTTCTATCAAAACTCTCAGCAATTCCCACAACCTCAGCCATACCAAAACCAAAAACCCTCCTATGAAGGTTATGATCCTGGTAGAGGGTGCAGCTGAAGGTATGGGAGAAGATACTACAATGAATACAATGACTATAGAGGTGGTAGAGGTGCCTATAGGTGGCATCAAAACTATAACAATGAGCAGGATGGTTACAGGTTTGCAAGATAGACATCGACCTTGGTCCCCAGTCATAAAAAAAATACAGAAAATAAAGGGAGACATAAAAATGCTACTCCAACATTTAATCCCACCTCCTCCTCCTCTGCCTTCTGGATTTTCTTCACCTATGCAAAACCCATCTGCAATTTCAAGTACTAGTAAAACCAGTAGTAATGGCCAGTGACGATAGCCTTCTGTCCTTCCTAATGCTGCCCAGGTCAATAAAATTGCAAATGCTGACAACGGTAATAAAACTGCTATAAAATTAAAAGATAAAAGTGTTAATGCAAAACCTGACCGTACCCTAGAGGTATCCCAACTTACTGTTGCAGGCATGGTAGAGTGTCACAGTAAACCTGATATGTTGCCAAGAGTTAAAAAAACAAATTCTACCTTGGCAACTTAATCCCTAAAGGGGAGGCAAATAGGTTTTACTTTAACATCAAGATTAAAAACAGCCTGAGTCACAAAGCTTTAGTTGACGCTAAAGCAGAAGTTACCTTAGTGTCCAAAAGCTTTTGTGACAAACTGGTTAATGCAATAGGTAACTCTAAGGTGTTAAAAACACTCCCTAATCTCTTACAAGTAGTAGGTTATGGAGGGGAGACTCAACAGACCCTAGGTAAAGTGTGGCTAAAATCGAGGTTTGGCAAGATAAAAGTCAACCACCCAGTGTATATCACTGATAAAACTGGGGATAATTTCTTGATTAAAAATTACCTCCTAAAAAGATTTCAGCCTACCATTAACTATTTCCATAAAATCCTGTGGGCACAGGTAAACTGGTTCATTCCATTTGGAAAAAGTCTTAAAGTTGCTACACAATCAAAATCATGTTATTTTTTTTTTTTTTTTATTTTCTTCTTTTCATTCACACCCTTCGTCCGCCCTCTGCTCCAGTCATGGCCTCCAGGATCCCCGGCCACCGGATATCGCCGACTCCCCACGGTCATCCCTGGCTTGCCCCCCAGACAGCGGGGCCGCGGCTCTGACCCCAGCTTATCGGGCCACGGAACTAGTGACTAGTCGGAGGAATGGCTCCGGTGGCCAATCAGAGCATTCCTGGAGCAGAGCATCATATAGACGCTGGGCGTGGGCTTTTCTCCCTTTTTTCTCCCCTGAGGAGGTGGGGACGTGCAATGACGCCAGCGTCCGTCCCGCCCCCCCCCATGTTGAGCGTCGGCTGCGTGGAACTCCCGGTCTCCACCAGGGGTTCCCAGTGCACCGAGTGCTACCTGCACCCTCCCCCTGGAGTAGGAGAGCTGCCCACCGGACCTCGATCCTACTCCCAGCTGGCCCTCCGGCGGCCGGATCCGTTCCCGAACCGGGTCGCCCGGCGTCATAGCCAATCCACCGCTGCGCCGACAGGCCGGCTCTAAAATCATGTTATCTTGAAAAAATGCTGCAACAATTAAATTAAATTTTGTACGTCCTGATGTATCTGTGCTAGGTGATCCTAAAAATTTAGTTCCATGAAAAAGCAGAGCTCATGTGGTTTGTCTGTCAAAGCATAGTGTGATAAAGTCTAAAATTAATGCAAAAGGTCTCACTTTCTTCACCAAGGAAGTAAACCCTGCTATCTCAAATGCATGCACTGCAATTGACTCAGAGACATTAAATTGTGGGTACACAACACCCGCTGGGGATGGTGAAAATAAAACACTGCCATTAAGTCACGGGTCCTTACTCTGCAATGTAAGGTCAAAGAAAGGCAGGTTAAAGATGCTATCAAAGCAACACATTTTCAGACAGTAAATTCTGTGTTATGCTTAGGTTATGAGCACTGTTTAATTAATAAACTGTTTTACAAAATGTTAAAGAGGCGGAGGCCTAGTTTGACATGTGTAAAAAAACAAGAGTGGTTAAAAAATGTCCCATATCAAGCCACTAGCATAAAAAAGCATAGGTATCTGTGCTTTAAACCTTCAGAAAGGGCAAAAGAAAATACAGCTCCCTGTAAAGGTAATACAAGGCCTAAAATTCCCCATGCACCTGGGGCTAGACATCATTGTACAACTGGATGTGTATGTTGACTTAGCCAATAATTTTCTTTTGTCTCAAATAAGGAAGGACCCTTATCCAATAAAAGTGACACCACAGGCCTTGAGGTCTGGACAAATTATTCCTTAAGTGTGCCAGGTGGTAACTGAGTTCACCCACAAAACTTCCAAGTAATGTCAAGGATTTCTTTCTTAGGGTTAATGTAAAAAAAGGCCAAAAAATGCCTAACAAGACTGTATTCTTTGTGCTTGACAAGCAACTTAGTAAATGGGTTTAAAAATCCACTCCATACCTTGCTTGGACATAAGCAGCAAAGTAATGCACCTTTTGGTACATAACCCAACAGTAAAGCCTATCACTATAAAAGCTAACTGTGAGTTAGGAGTAGTGATAGAGAAATCCTTTTATGATTTGGAGTTAGTTGTTCCAGTTATTGGAGAGTTACCAAAAGACATTGTTCAGAATGAAACAGATAAAAAAATCAGGTCCACACCAAATGGTTTAATTGCTTTACAAGATATTTGTTCAGTAGATAAAAAAAAAATACAGGCAAGTGAAGTTAAAAATGAATGCCTTGTACTGTCTACTATGGTTAATAAAACAAAACGATATAGAGAGGTCCATGTAATTAATATCAAAAATGTTTCTAAAATAATGAAAGATGAGGGAACAATAGGTAAAATGTAACCTTTCCCAAATAAAAAAAAACAAGTTTATCAAGCTATACAAAATTGTAATTGTAAAACAAAAGTAAAAAAAAAAAGTTTGTAAAATGTTCCTTCAGTTTAAGGACATGTTTACAAAAGATGCTCATAATTGTAGGGTAACTAACCTCCACGTTACCAGGGTACCTACTGACCCTAGTAATGGTCCAGTTTATGTACGCCAGTACAAAATACCACTAGCATCTTATGAACATATACAAAAGATACTAAATACCTTAATAGAGCAAGGAATTATAAAACAGGCAAACTCTATTTATAATTCACCCATTTGGCCTGTACTAAAACCTACAGGAAAGTGAAAACTCACTATTGACTACAAAAAGTTAAACCAACAGGTGCCTTTATCTTGCTGGCACATGACATATTTGAACCCAAGTTTGGCTAAAGTTCAAGGTGCCAGATACTTTACTACCCTAGATATAGCAAAAAGATTCTAAACATTAAAAGTAGACCCAAAAGATCAATATAAACTTGATTTTACTTTTGGAAAAAGATAGTACACATAAAATAGGTGCCCTTTTGGGTATTTAAATTCACCAGCAGATTTTAATATATTTTTGCATAAGACCATGCCTGATGCCAAAAGCAAAGAAAATCTGGCTTATGTAGATGACATACTAATCAAAAGCAATACTTTAAAAAAAAACACTTAGCTGAGGTCATCTATGTGTTAAACCAGCTAAAAACTTCTGGTGCCAAGTTGTCCTTACCAAATGGACAATGGTTCAAAGATTGGGTAAACTATCTTGGGCATAAAGTTGGTCCTGATGGGCTACGTCCTCAGCACACCAAAGTTGAATCAGTCCCAAAAATTGGTCCACCCAAAAGTTTAAAAAAGTTATGCAGTTTCCTAGGGATCTGTAACTACTTGAGACAGTTTATCCAGGACTATGCAAACATTGCCTATCCTCTCACCAGGCTGCTAAAAAGTCAAAACCCTGCGGGGGGGGGGAGCAAGAGAGAGCTATACAACTTTTAAAAGATAGTCTGAGTCAAGCACTGTGTCTTGCTTACTCACAAATGGATACGGATTTCTATCTAGAAGTAGGACATACTAGTAGCAGCATCAGTGCAGTGTCATATCAGAAACATGATTCAGACAAACGTGTTATTGCTTATGTGAGTAAAAACTTGAGTGATGTTGAGAAAAAGTTCTCAGATTGTGAAAAGGCATTGGTTTCTACCATATGGGCAGTACAATAGAAACATAGAATTTGATGGCAGATAAGGACCGCTTGGCCCACCTAGTCTGCCCATTTTCCTACTTAACAGATACGCTGCAGATCTTAGTTAACCAACAGCTTACGTCCTCCTACCCCCCACTAGGACTGCCTTATGTCTGTCCCATGCATTCTTGAATTCCCCCACTGTTCTTGACTCCACAACCTCTACAGGGAGGCTGTTCCATGCATCCATAACCCTCTCTGTGAAAAAATACTTCCTCACATTACCTCTGATCTGTCCCCCCTCTATCTTCAAATTGTGCCCCCTCGTTCTTGCACATCTCTTTTTCTGAAAGATGCTACCCTCTTGGACTTTGTTGATTCCCTTGAGGTACTTGAAAGTTTCTATTATGTCCCCTCTCTCCCTTCTTTCCTCAAGGGTATACATATTAAGCTCCTTTAGTCTTTCTTCGTATGTCTTCTGGTGCAGACCCTGCACCATTTTGGTTGCCCTCCTCTGGACAGCCTCCACTCTGTCTATGTCTTTGCAGAGATGGGGTCTCCAGAACTGCACACAGTACTCCAGATGGGGTCTCACCAACTGTCTGTACAGAGGGATAACAACTTCTTGTTTTCTACTATTGATGCCTCTCCTGTGCATCCCAGTATCCCCCAGCCTTCCTTACTGCCTTCTCACATTGCTTGTCCACCTTTAGGTCATCTGATATAATTACCCCCAGGTCCCTTTCCATTTTACTGTTGTCAGTATCTCACCCCATTGTGTACTCTTCCCCTGTGTTTTTGTTTCCCAGGTGCATTACCTTGCACTTCTTTGCATTGAATCTGAGCGGCCATACATTTGACTATTCCTCCAACCTTGCCAAGTCCCTTCTGTTTCTTTCCACTCCATCTTGTGTATCAACCCTGTTGCAGATCTTTGTGTCATCTGCAAAGAGACATACTTTTCCTTCCAGTTCCTCTGCAATGTCACTTATAAAGACATTACAAAGGACCAGTCCCAGTACTGAGCCCTACAGTACCCCACTAGTAACCCTCCTTTCTTCACTGTGGACTCCATTTACTGCTACCCTTTGTGCCCCATTGTCTAGCCATTTTTTTTATTCAGGCTACCGTCTTGGGACCCACTCCAAGGCTGGCTAACTTGTGTATTAATCTTTTGTGTGGGACTGTATCAAATGCCTTGCTAACATCTAGGTAGGCCATGTCCACAGCCCCTCCCTGGTCTACTACTTTGGTCACCCAGTCAAAAAAATCCATGAGATTCATCTGACATGACCTTCCCATCATGAATCCATGCAGCCTTGGGTCCTGTGTCCCACTGGCCTCTAGGTACTCAACAATTTTTTCCTTCAGAAGTGATTCCATCATTTTCCCTACCACTGAGGTCAAACTAACTGGTCTGTAGTTTCCTGCCTCTGTCTTGCTCCCACTTTTTGACGAGGAATCACATCCGCCCTCCTCCAGTCCTCAGGTACCATCCCATCCTCCCATGATTTGTTAAAGACAGTAGTCAGTGTCACTAGTTCTACCCTTAGTTCTTTTAGAATTCTTGGTAGAATCCCATCAGGCCCCATTGCTTTGTCCACCTTCAATTTTATTAGTTCTTTCAGAACCCTTTCTTCTGTAAATGGACTGGTATTGACCCCTGTCTTCAGAGTGTTTCTCTTGTTTGGTTTAGGTACCTCCCCCTCCTCTTCCTTTGTGAATACTGAGCAGAAATATTCATTCAATATCCCTGCTTTTTCACTGTCACCCTCTACCCACATTCCCTCCCTTTTATTAAGCCTCAGTATCCCTCCTTTGGTCTTTCTACACTCCCTAATGTACCTATAAAAGGTCTTATTCCCCCTTAACAGAGTTGGCTATCCTTTCCTCGATTTGGGCCTTTGCTATTCTGACTGCCTTCCCAGCCTCTTTCTGCTTTAACTGTTAAAGTTCTCTGTCCTGCTTCTTCTGTGTTTCCTTATATTTCCTGAGTGCTATTGTTTTCTCCTTAACCTTCCATGCCACCTCTTTTGAGAACCATAGTGTTTTTTTCCTTCATTGTGTTTTGTTGATTTGCTTTACATAAAGGCTTGTTGCCTTTGTGATGGCTGTTTTGATTACTCCCCATTGTTCCTCCACCCCTCCTCCTTGCCTGTTTGCTAGTGCTTTTCTGAGGCACTCTCTCATTTTCCCAAAGTCAACCCTCCTAAAGTCCAATACTCTTGCTTTTGTATGGCTTGATTGTATGGCTGTGTTTATCATGAACCACACTGTTTGGTGGTCACTTGTTCCCAGATGGCTACCCACTTCTAAATCTGAGATTCTTTCTCCATCCCCATTTGAGAGTACCAGGTCTAAGATTGCTCTCTCCCGAGTGGGTTCCAATACTAGCTGTCTGAGGCATGACCCATGTAGGACATCAAGAATGACCCTGCTCTTGGATGTGCCTGCAGCAAAGGTGCTCCAGTTAACACCTGGCATATTCAGGTCCCCAATCAACAATATCTCCCCTTTTTCTGCCATTCTAAGGATGCCTTCTATCATTTCCTTGTCCATTCCCTCCTCCTGAGATGGGGGTCTGTATACAACCCCCATGTGGATTGAGGTGCCATTTTCTGTCTCCAGGGTGACTCAGAGTGCCTCATCTGCTCCCTGTTTACTCTTTAGTTTTGTTGCTTCAATCCCTTCCTTTACATAGAGAGCTACTCCTCCTCCTTTTTTAACCTCCCTGTCCCTCTTGTAGATTGTGTATCCTGGTATGTTGACATCCCAGTCATGGTTCTCTGTGTACCATGTTTCTGTGACTGCCACAATATCTAGGCAACCCTCTTCCATCAAGGCCACTAGTTCAGGGAGCTTGCTACACAGACTATGGGCATTGGTACACCCTGCACTTTTTGATGGCCTTACCCCTTTTAGCCCCATTCCTGTCCTTACTGCCTTTGCCTTTTTTTACATTTACCTCTGTCCTGTTCTCTAATGACTTCTCTACCTTGGTGTTTACCTTACTAATTACCATGTTTTGTGGGGGGAGACTGGGATTTCCCTGCTTCTTTTCAGTGCCTCCCCCCCTTGGCTAGTTTAAATGCTTGCCAATGAAGCATTTAAACCTCTAACCTAGGATCCTGGTTCCCCCCTGGACAGATGCAGACCACTGCACCAGTGTAGGTCTGCATCCCTCTAGGTGGCTCCTCAGTCACCAATGAAGCCAAAACCCTGAGCTCCACACCAGTTTTTCAACCATTCATTGAATTCCCTGGTGAGGATTACCTATCATCACCCTTGCCATAGACAGACAGCATCTCCAAGAAGGTTAACGTATGTGCTACTTGTCTAAGGCCCCTCCCCAACTCTACAAACTCCTGTTGCACTGCTCTGATCCCATTCCTAGCCAGGTCATTTGTCCCTAGGTGGGCAATGACATCCAGCTCCCTCCCTCACGCAGCTGCTCCCATGATCCTGAGGATTCACTTCCTGTCCCTCCAAGCCATGGCACCAGGCAGGCACTTTACCTTCCTCTCCCCTTCCTCCCCCATTTCTACCCCCTAATGATTGGGCCCCCCACCAGGAGTTGTTTCCTTCCACTGTGGGGTCCCATGCCACCCTCCTGTGGGTCTCCTTTGTGAAGGCTCCCAGCATCCTCCTTGGTCTCCACTGCAGGTGCCTCCACAGAGGAACCACTATCCACCTGAAGAGGGTATGAATTGTGGAGAGGTACAGCTGAAGGGATGCAACTCTGTTCCACCACCCTCTCCCTCCCTGAGCCCACCCTGGTCCAGCCTCTCCTCTTTCTTGGCAACCTCTGAGGTAGTGGCATTGGCTCTGGTGGTCCCTGGGTGGGGGAGGAGGTTTCATGAATCCTAGCCAGGTCAGCCTGGAGATGGGCAACCTCCTCCCACAGACCAGAGAGATGCCTGCAAATAGGACAGCATCACAGCCTCCAGAATGTCTCCTGGAACCCTGCCGCCCCACAGCCATTGCACTGCACCACTCCTATCATGTCTTATTTTGTGTCTCCTCTCCTGTTTCTCTATATGCTTACTCTCACCTCTCCTTACAACTCTCACCCTTCCTGTTCTGGGACAGCAACTTCCTATATTCTTCAGTAGCCTCCTTCTTCTTTGTTCAGTGTCAGACCACCAGCAGCTGGGGGGGGGATACTGAGCTACTTTTTTCCTTTAGGGTTGACAAAACCAATGTTTCTCCATGATCCTTCCTGTCCTACGACCAAACAGGAAGTTCCTGTTGTCAGTCAAATCCAGTGGCTATAAAATAGAACTGGCTTAGGGTGGGTGGGTGGAGGGGGGGGATGGAGGGCAATTAGTAAGAAAAAAGCCTAGCAACAGGAAATTGTAATTTGAGTCACCTGCTTTTATATTTTCTAAGCCACACCCCCAATTAAGCTCTCTCTCCTCCTACTGATTTAGCAAAGTAAGTTGATACAGTACCCTTCCCAGCACAGAACACACACTGAGTTTCTTTATTTTCTTTTTTAACCCTAAATAAGACCCCTTCTACTTCTAATAAAGTATCTGTCTGCTTAATCTCAACAGACACTGACTCCTGCTGAGATAGAAGTGTTAAATTAATAAGAAAATGTTAGCTTCTTTTACTTAGCTGCTTTCTGCTCTACAAGCAAGGTTAGCAACAGGAAGTTGTAATTTGAGTCACCTGCTTTTATATTGTCTAAGCCACACTCCCAATCAAGCTCTCTGTCCTTCTATCAATTTAGCAAAGTAAGCTGATGCAGTACCCTTCCCAGCACAGAACACACACTGACTTTCTTTCTTTTCTTCTTTTTTAACCCTAAATAAGACCCCTTCTACGTCTAATAATGTATCTGTCTGCTTAATCTCAACAGACACTGACTCCTGCCAAGATAGAAGTGCTAAATTAATAAGAAAATGGTTCAAAACTTACATTTGTGGTAAAAAAAGTTGTCGTAGAGACTAGTCACCAACCCCTTACCCTTCTGTGAAGTCATAAGCTTAAGGATGGTAATGTGTATAGCAGCAGAATTGTGGCCTGGACCTTAGCACACCAGGCCTACCCCTAGAGGTTAGGTATGCAAAAAACAAAAGAAATACAGTAGCTTAAGGGTTAGCAGACCTGGAGATGCATAATTGTACTATAGATGAACTTCTGGTACAAGGTCCTGACCTATCTTCTGAGTTGGATATGGTGTACCAACATGACAGGCACCACCACTATGATGAAAATGTGTGTAAAAATTTGCCTCGAGCCTATATTGATGGTTCTTCATTCCAGCAAGGTGAAGACTGATGTCCTGGTTTAGGAGTGGTATGGCAGGATAATGTACCATGTGCTCCTATCAAGTACAAGCTCGGTCCTAAGTCTAACCAATATGTTGAACTGGCAGCCACCTATATTGTGGTACAGACTGCAGTACAACATAAGTTACAAGACATTGTAATGTGTACTGACTCTGACTATGTTAGGCAGGACTTTCTTACACATTTACCGGGGTGGAAGATGAATGGTATGATCATTTCAAGAGGCAGTAGTGTGATGCATACAGACCTTATCCTAGCCATAGATCAGCTGGTTCAAGAACATAAATTGGTTGTTCATTCGAAAAAGGTAAAAGAGCACTCAAAGATTCAGGGACCAGACAAAACAGGAAATGACCTAGCAGATGCTCTGGCTAGGGAGGGTGCTTTAAGTAGAGAAGAATGGAACTTTGCTTTGTCCTTCCTGTCCAAGCGAAGGTGAATGTGGTTACCCGAAGACAAAAGCAACAGGAACAGAAAAATAAGATTCTACACTTGTATAATGAGAAACCTGACTTTGATTTAGTGAAGAGGTAGGAAAATGTTTTCATTTCATCAAGGATCCCACTCAAAACATGATTACTGACAGTGACCTACAGGACAACCAGGACCTGACAGCCATGTATAACCAGAAGGATAAATTCCAATTAAGGAATGATCTTTTGGTAAGAACTGGTAAAAACCCACATGAGGTCCAATGGGTGGTTCCTTTAGGCCACAGGGGAATTATGTTACAACATGCCCATGATGAACCATTGGGAGCACATGGCGGGATAAGAGAACTTATGAAACCTTAGAAGAGATAGCCTACTGACCCTACATGTATGATGATGTTGCAGGGTAAGTACAAGAGTGTATAACCTGTTGCAAGTTCCAACCAGCTACTCCCAGACATAGAGCACCACTGCAGTCAAGAGGCATCACTATGCCTTGGTCAGACATTCAGATTGACTGGATTGGTCCTGTTACCAGATCTTTAAGGGGTAACCAATATCTTTTGACAGTTACTTGTCTGTTCACAAAATGGGTTGAGTGTATACTTGCTCCAATTAACACCGTGGAAACCACTGCTTTCTTATTAATAAATCATGTGTTCAGTCGACGGGGATTACCATTAAGAGTAAAATCTGATAGAGGTCCTCATTTCACAGGAGTGGTAATAGAGAATGTGTGGAAAATTCTAGGAGTACAGAGGAAACTGCATCTGTCCCACTATCCACAGTCATCTGGACAAGTGGAATGTGCTAATCAAACAATTATGTATATACTAAAGAAATGTATTAGTTCTTCAGTAAAAGATTAGGATGTAAATTTACCACTAGTATTAATGGCCATACGGGCTACTCCTAATAAGTCTACAGGTGTTCCCCCTTTTGAAATGATGACAGGAGGACACATGGTGTTACCTTTACATCTCCTGTATACCACAGGAAATGTAAATTCAGCACGTGCCACTACAGCACATGAATATGTAACCCATTTAAAACAACATTTGTGAGAAACCTTTGCATTTGCTCAGAAGAACGTAGAGAAAAGTGTTGTGCTTCTAAGTTATATTATGACAGGAAAACTAATCCAAAAGAGTATCAAATTGGTGATAAAGTGTTTTACTTTAACTACTGTAGAGATAAACCAAGGTCAAAAAGTTTCTTTCAAGTTGGCAAGGACCCTTTGTGATTAAAACAAAAAGCAAAACAGCTCAAGCTGCTAGTTAGGAGCATGCATGGTAACACAGGAGACCAAACCAAAACACAAACCAGCACTGCACCAAGCTTCCAGATAAGACTTTAATGAAAAAAGTATAAAAGGCAACATACCCATACGGGCAGGCTCCACAAGAACAGGATGCTACAAGGACCCCAACCGGTTTCGCACCTAGTGCTTCATCAAAGGGGATGGTCCCTTACTGCAAACAATGTCTATTAATTAGTAACCCCTTAAAGGGGAATTGCCAACATCCTCTGCAATACATTTAAATGCTAGGCAAAAACATACATATAAATTGCATACTAGTTTGAATATCATTGTTCAAAAAACTACCATTAAAAAAGTGTTCATAATTTAACAAACAGAAGAGTTTAGAATCTGTATCAACTACTGTTTCTTAATAGAATTTTTCAAAAGGATAATGAAACATAAATCAGAGTTGTAATTCATAAATACAGCAATTCTTATGCACTGTCCCCTTAAATTTTTTCACAAGTTGGCTGAAAGGAAAAAAATGCAAAAGATATGTGTAATTATTGAAGCATCATGTACTAGGGTGAATCAAATACAGGTAAAGATTAAACACTATGGGCCGGATATTCAAAAGTGTTGTGCAATGTGCAATAGGGTTGCGCCAGCGCAAGTCAGAAAATGCACCATTCTGCGATATTCAGCAGGAGGCAGTTGCGCCACTGAAAACATGCTGAGCAACAGCGCAATGATAATGAAGGCATGCACAACTGAAGGGGGTGGAACCATGCATAAAGTGTGCAGTGCGATGTTCAAAGACTTGCGCAATGCGCAACAGTGGAGCAGGCAGAAGTTGCGCCATAGCGGAAATGAGCCAAAATAAAAAGGAGCAAGGAAGAGGCACAAGAATGCTACAGGGAAGCCACATGAGGCAGGGAGAGAGACAGAGTAAGAGGGAGAAAGAGGGCAGGCCAGAAACAAAACCACAGAATAGGGGCAAGGAAGGTGTGGGGCCACAGAGAGCAGAGGCCAGTAGGTGTACCGGTGCAGTGGAGGTAGCAGTCAGGACAGCGGGGGGAACAAAGCAACAACAGCTGGGGGGGACACAAGCCAGGGACATGGACAGTGCCACCTTCCACATGGAAGCTGTAATGAGGGGGGTGAGAAGGCATGCTGCAGGGGGACGTGGCCGTGGAAGGGCCTGTCGGTGGTACGCCCACAACAGGTAGTACCGAGCCCACACCAGCTGTGAGCTGTACACAGATGTCGAGATTGTGGGCCGGTACCACCTGAACAGGGCAATACTGAGGTGGCTCTGTGAGCTGTGCAGTGATGTGATGCAGGCACCCACACGACGGAGTCATGCTCTGTCAGTGGAGACAAAGGTAACAGCCTGCATGTGCTTGCTCACCACGGGTACCTTCCAGAGACCAACAAGGGACACCACAGGCATAACACAGTCAGCCACATCACGCATCCTCACCCAATTCCTCAGCGCACTGCTGCCACATATGAGGTACATCCATTTCCCCAGCACTGCGGCGGGTGCACAGCAAGCATACAGGAGTTCCACAAGGTACAATGATGTTCTGGCTTGCTAGGGGTGATAGACTGCACCCATGTGGCCATTCGCATGCCACCTGGCCCTGATGGGGCCACCTACATGAATCAGAAGGGATATGCCAGTGTCAACTGCCAGGTGGTGTGTGATGCAAGTGGGCGCATCATCAATGTCTGTGCCATGCACCCTGGGGGAGCACATGATTCCTTCATCTGGTACCAGTCGGCACTGTGCCATCAATTTGAGAGTGAGGACATCCCCACAGGTCATCTAGTGGGTGGATATGCATGTAGAACTGACAAATTGTGGGCAAGGGGGGGTAAGCCAGAGGTGCCATGGGTGTGGCACAGAGGGTTTGGGGCAGTCTAAGCCTGAACAAGACACTAACCTCCACTATCTCCACACAGGTGACAGTGGATACCCACTCCATCCCTGGCTGCTCACACTCTACTGGCGGCCCACAACCCCATCGCAGCAATGCTTCAATGAGGCACATGCCACCACATGCAACATCATTGAGCGGGTGTTTGGGATGCTGAAGGTGCTTTCCATTGCCTGGACACCTCTGGCGGTGCCCTACAGTATAGCCCCTCAAAGGCCTGTGGGATATTCCTGGCCTGTTGTATCCTGCACAACATGGCCAAAGACTGTGGGATAGCTGTACAGGTCAAAGAGTGGGACAGCGATGGGGATGACAGTGACACCGGTGATGATGGGGATGGGCAGCCCCCCCTTGGCTGATGGGACCCCCGACTGATCCGCCTGGCCCAGCTGCACCGGGACACCATCACAGAGGAGCACTTCAGCCAACATAGGTAAGTCATGGGGCCATGTGCAACCACCAGTGGCTAGGGCACAACCCACGTACACACATGGAAACACCCCAGGGGTGCATGACGGCAAGGGAAGTGGCAGGGCACAGAAGCACACACATACAGCCAGGAGGGGTGAACAGTAACCACGCCACATGGATGGACACACACACACACACACACACACACACACATATGCACACAATAGGCAAAGTGCACAGGGGTCAGGTGCAAAACAGAGCCGGAACACAGACACTAGCAACACACATGTCCACAGGCCACCACGTCCACTGAGTGTCTATGTGCGTGTGTCAGATGCTGGGCACCATCGCACTTTGGTGTACAGCACAATGCAGGCATCATCATGCACATGTACATGTGGACAGCAGTCGGGAGGGTGTGCAGGTGGACCGTGTGTCTGCGTGTAGGGCTGGACACCCACCAGTGCACTGCCCACCAAAACACACAATGCACACAGGGCAGCACCAGACAGTGCCCACACTGGGAGACAGGTCAGTCTTGCAGCACAGTGCCAAGTCCACCTCGGATGCGCGAGTGGCTCCACCGAGACCCAGCAGCACTGGCAGGCTGACCATGGGCCTAATTGGGGTGGTACCGATGGTCCACCAGGGGTTCCACTGCGCGAATGTGACCATGCCCACACAGGTGTCTGCAGCACACCGAACATACCTGCACCAGGAGTGCTTGGGATGCCCACAGCTGAACCCGGCATCGAAAGGGTGGGTGTTGCACAACGCCAGAAACGGGGAATGAATAGCGAACTGCACGGTGTGAGTGACACATGGGCACCTGACTGTGTGCCCATTGTGGCCATGACAGTGACCAATGCCTGTGTTTGCCTGTCAATGGCAGCAGTCACATCCTCCCGCAAATATCAATCCGTGACAGGATTCTATCGGTGTCCTTGCTGTTTCACTCCTCAACCCACTCCAGAGCCACACACAGTGCCTCCACGGACATTGCAAGCCGCATCTGCTGCTGTACTGATGCCTGCAGTAGGTGGGTGTGCTCGTCAAAGAGGTCATCTGCCACCTCAGCAACCTGTCCCTCAGGGTATGGAAGTGCCTGATGTTCAGCATCCCTTGAGGTTGGGCACTGCTCACCAGCACCAGGTATGGTCAAGTCCACAGGCGGTGCACAGATGCCACCGCTGAACCCTGAACCCCCAGTCCCAGTGGGTGACTGCTGCTGCTGTCCCTCCACCTGCTGTGCCCAAGGGATCGGTTGTTCCACCGCTGTGGCCGCAACAGTGCCACTGACCTTACCAGCCACCGGTGCTGCCCCACCGGTGCTGACAGGTGCAGTCTGGGACTGTGCTGACATGCTGGCACACACGTCGGAACCAGCCAGGTCCATGGGCGTGAGCTGGCCTGCTGTGTGTCCATTCCGTGACACACACATGTCACTGCCCATAATGGTCATTGCATCATCAATGGTGCAGGTCTGTGCCACAGCCACAGCCACAGCATGCTGGCATCCTTGGATGCCAGACTGCTGAGACACAGGAAGGGCCTCCACCACACCTGTCTCAACGACATCAGTGTTGACAGCCAGGCGGACCCACTGTTGCAATGCACGACGGCTACCTGCGGAGGTGGATGGTCCCTCCTCCAACTCCAGATGACTGTACACGGTGGACAGGACCTCCACTGCTGACCCCTGCAGACATGCAGGATCTGTAACAGAACATAAGGACACGTTAGTGCATGTGATCTACCCTCCCCCCCGACAGACCATGACGTACCATGCAGTGATGGGCTACCACCTGTCTGGAAGCCACCTCCTGGAACACCCTCAATGGCACTGCACTGCATGCTCACAGCGAGTCTGTCCTCTGCCGGAGTCAGCTGCACCATCTCCGGCTGACCCCCGCCTGTTGCAGCACGTGCCGCCCTGATGGCAGCCACCTTCTCCTTCACCCTTCTCCTGTCGGTACCCATCTTCTTCTTACACTCCTGCACAGAGCACTGGTGGCTGCCGTGCAGGTTGACGGCACGTGCCACCCCCTCCCATGCAGCAGCACGGGCCTGAGAGGTGCCCCACCATCCACTGAGCAGTGGCTCTTGATCGATGTAGGTCTCGAAGAGTGCCTCCGTCTCGGCCTTGGTAAAATTGAGCCTCCTCTTCTGCCCACCATCGTCCTCCTCACCCAGTCCTCACTTGGTCATTTTTCAGCCTGTATGGGTGACAGTGGTTACCTGTGACTGTGCAATACAAAGCAAGTCCCTGAGACCATAGTCCAGAACACCACACAGCATGCAGCTCACCTATAAACTGCAGTAACCAAATATGGCCACTGCAGAAGAGTGTCGCATTTTTATAGTGCAACCCATGCAAATTAGGTGTGGAGCAACTTTAATGATATGCAAATCACGCTGCTGTGCCATTGAATGGCTGATCAGATGATTTGCATATGATGGCTGAATATCGCGCTTTTGCGCTTTGCGCAATTGTGTTGAACGTGCTGAGCCAATGGCGCAGTTCTGTGGCCTGTGTAGTACACCGCACTGCGCATGCCCAGGTAGCTTAAGCAGGCATCTGCCACACTGATGACGTGCTGTGCATGATAGGCAATTCAGAGCACGGCCACCATTGTGCCAGTGGCGCTACGGCGAGGGTCACTACATAGCGCTGTGGCACAACTGCGTAATAGTTCGCTGTGGCAATGGCACACAGGCAACCAATCACGCTAGATGCATAGATGTCCGATGGCGCTGTGTGTGGCCTTGCACCAGAGACACATGACCCTGTGCACGACCTTTGCCCCCCTAGGCGCTATATGTCTGGCATGGCTGCACCTCTATCACGCTGTTCGGTGACAGCGCGATAGGGAATGGCAGCGCTGTACCGACAGCGTGATAGGGAATGGTGGTGATGTACTGTGCAGCACTTCCACGTGGGGTTGCCGCGCTGCGGAGCGCCATATTGCCTACTATAGCATTAGAGATGGCACACAGGAGAGCTCCTCAGTGGGGTGCCCTTGAGCTGGCCAACCTTGTGGCCACTGTGGAGCCACACTATGGCCCACTGTTTGGTGGGGTGCCACTGGACAGGACCAGGACCCAGGTCTGGCAAGAGGTGGCCACTGACCTGGAGGCAGCCACTGGCCACAGGAGAACCGCCGAACAGTGCAGGCACCGGTATGGGGACCTGAGATGGAGGGAGCCGGAGCTACTTGCACGTCTGTGGTCGTATGCCAGGGGGGGCATGGTGCCTCGTCCAGGTGGGTGATACATCTACACACTTGTATGGTCCATATGGGTGACACTGTCTTATGTGTCCAGCACATAGGGGAGGGATGGTCTAGGGTTGGCTGTGGTGGTGTTTACAGGGTATGTGATGGGTGGGTCTGGCTGGGTGGGTGGGCACACACATTGGGGCAGGGGGAATATGCTTTGGGTTTGTACTGATGTGTTTCTCTCCTTTTGTCTCCCACAGGCATGGCCAAGCGGAGGAGAAATTTGGAGCAGCAGCAGCAGAGGGTGGGGGACGCTGCACAGGGGCATGTCGGGGACCAACCCCAATGCCAGCAACATCCCGATGAGGGTGAGTGCCATGACACCATGATTGCTATTGCATGCTGTGTGACAGGGTGGGAAGCAGGGCATGGCCACCATCCATGGACACCACTGCCATGCACATGACATGTGACAGCCAGCACTGTCCAGTGGCACTGCATGTCTTGGAGTGCATCAATGGTGGTCCATGCATGCACTGGGCACATGGCTGTGGCACTGCCTGCTCACCGCATAGCCATGTTACTGTACGGCTTTGGTTGTGCTGTGCTGGACATGGCCGGTGGGTGTGTGCAGTGGTACACATGGCTGTTGCTGCCTGGTTGGGCATGTCTTGTGGACACGGTCACTGTAGGTGGGTGCACACCATCACAGGAGCATGGCACATGGCTGTATGCCATGCATAATGGGTGGGCTGCAGGGGGATGGACAGTCACACCCATTGACTCTGATCCCTTGTCCTAGGTGTGCGGATACTCCTGCAAATTCAGCAGTCCATCCAGGATCTTGTGCGGGTGGCACAAGAGTCCCCTGCCATCCTCAGGGATCTTCAGCAGCATGGGGTGAGGAGGAGAAGGCGACCCAGGCAACAGCCCCAGGCAGCAGAGGACCAGGCTGGCTGCCAGTGAATACAGACAACCTCTCCCCTTTGACCAACCCTCACACCCTGCCTTCCCTCTCCCATATGTTCACCCCTGCCCCTTACCCACCCCCACTTTGTTCCTGTCCCTCCACCCCATGTTTGTACATAATTGTAAATAGTTGTTGTTGTTATATTTTTTGAATACAGTTATTTTGATATGAATACTGTGGTGGTCTCTGATTTGCAGCTGGCTATAGGTGCTCAGTTGCAGTGGTGTGCATGGCATCTGGGGTGGTTCAGTCATGGGTATGTGTGTGCATGTGCGTGGGAAGTGTCTCTGGTGTGGGAGTGGCTATCAGTCAGTATTTGTGGTGTGTGTGTTGTTTTCTGTGCATTGCATTACTGTGTGCAGTGGTCCATGGTGCCTGCTCTGTGTCCATTGTGCCCCTGTCAACCCATCCTTGGCCTGTGCAGCTGACACCCGTGCATGTCTGTGGCCTGCGAGGTCTGCTGCCTTGTCAGTGGTGGCTGTCCCTGCAGGTCATCCACTGTGACCATCACAATGCTGGGTTGCCTCCTGTCAATGGTGTGGTGCATGTTTGCCTCGGGTGACACTATGGCCTCTGCAGTTGCTGTCCCACCTCCATGCTGTGGCTTGTGTGTGTGCAGGGCTGTGCACCACTGTCTGTGACTTGTGATCCAGGCATATGCTGGTGGCGTACAGGGCCACAGTTCATGCACAGGGTGGGTGTCACCCCTGTGCCATGAAGGACTGCAGGCTGTGTGTGCACAGTTTTCATGGGCCCACACTGGGGGCTTGGTTGCCGCACTACTGCATCCCTGTGTTAGTGTCCCCATGGGTATGGGTGTGTGTTTGCCCCTGCACTGTGTTGCATCCAGTGTGCTGCATGCTTCCACACACCACTGTGGGTGTCTGTGCTGGCTGCTGTGGCTCATGGTGGGTCTGGCTTGTATGGTTCTGTGGTACATGGGGTTGCAGTGTGGCAGTGGGGGGTGGTGGTATGCATGGGGATTCCCGCAGTGGTGGTCACTGCTCATGGGGGGTGTCTTGGGGTCACAGTGCAGGGTGTGCTGTGCACGAGGGGGGCTGCTGTGCCATGGGGTGGTCCGCCTTCCTTGTGTGGCAGTCTCAGCTTGCCGGTGGGTGTGCTGGGGCACCATGGCCCAGCTGTGCTTTGTTTGCTTGTCCTCATGGGCCAGTGGATATTCCAGCCCTCCAACAGTTGTGCTGTGCTTGGGGTGTGGGGGTGCATTGTCAGTTCTGCAGTGTGTTCCTATGCCCTTCTGTGGCATGGGTGGTGGGCCCCAACCTACCTCCCTGGTTTGGCAGTTCCATTGCTCTGCTGCTGGGGGGCTCCCTGCTTGCACTATGGCACCTCTGGGCTGCTCAGCTGGGCAGCCCTTGTTGTGCCATAGCACATCATATCTGCTCAGCTTCCTCTTCCTAGTTGCGCTATGGTGCAAATTGTGCAATATTCAGACGTTGGCTGTTGGCGCAATTTGCCTTGCTCCTTTTTTGAATATCGCGTCTATTGCGCATGTGCGCGCTAGACTTGTGCTTGCTCCTGCTCTTGTGCACATTGTGGGCGCAGTTTGAATATCCAGCCCTATACATTTACTCTGAGGAAAATCATTTCTTAATGCATGACAGCAACTCTATTTTATCATTGAGACCTGTTGGTCATAGGGCACCAAGTATAAAGATCCAAAATTACTCTCTTTGTTTCAATTTGTCATTCGGGTCACCACCTCTAGGTCCCAAAGTGACCTTCTCAATGCCACAGAGCTTAAAAGAATGGCCATGACTGCTGGCAACACTGCAGTAATTGGTTGAAGCATTTCCACTGTCATTTGCCACAATACATCTCAAATGTTCCCCTATTCTATTTTTAAAATGTTGTGTTGTTTTTCCCACTTAAAATGCTGCACATTCACAGGTGGCTAAGCACGCTACATTTATAGTGTTACAATTAAAAAAAGCCATTCACTTTGAAATCCTTATTGCAATTCCAGCTAGTGAATGTGTCAGTTCTCAGAATTGAGGGGCAGAATTTTCATTTTCCACATATGAAGTTACCATATGGATGTGGTGGCAGCCAATTACCCTCACAAGTACCTGTACCAGGTGGATCAGTTTGTTGATAACTATGAACTAGTTCATCTCTTAAATTGAGACTGTGGCCTGGATATTCAAAGGGGTTGCACCTGGTGCAACAGAGTTGCAACAGTGCAATCCCACATTGCACCCCAGTGGGATATTGAAAGGGCTGCCAGGTGCAGTGTAAATCCTGATGCACCGGGGTTCAATGTAATGGTATGTGGTGCAGATACAGAGGGCGTGCCCATCCATACATGGCACATCCTGATATTCAGCCCGGGATGTGCAGTGCATATGAAGGGCTCAAAGTTGAGCCGTGGAAGAGTGGGAACAAGTCCTGCCCACCCACAGGTGGGCTGCTGCATTGCAGGGCACAACACAGCAGCCACCAGCCATGAGTGGCCACCTGCCCACCCAGAACACCATCCACATGCACACATACCCTCCTGGTAGAGAGAGTTCAACGGGATTGAAGGAAGGAGAGCAAAAATAGAATATGAAAAAAAGTCTGTTTAAATTGAATGGCCCCTATTCCATAGAAACATAGAATTTGATGGCAGATAAGGACCACTTGGACCACCTAGTCTGCCCATTTCCCTACATACAGGATACACTGCAGATCCTAATTAACCAACATCCTATTTCTTCCTACCTCCCACAAGAATTGCCTTGTATCTGTCCCATGTATTCTTAAATTCTCCCACAGTTTTAGACCCCACAACCTCCTCCATTTATTAGCAGAAGATCTTGAAGCTGAGATTAAGAGATTATTGTAATGGAAATTTAACATAATTTATGTCCTTGTTTGTCTCGTAACAGCCAGTCCCAGATACCAGAAGTTAACAGAGACTGAAGTAGACTGGCTTTAAGAAATCAATACTTTTATTTATATTAAATATACAAAAACTCTGATACATTTCAGAATTATACAGATTATTGGAAATGCATGAACCTGCCCAGTGATTAACTTTTCAACCTATCAGCAAAGTGTAGAGTGAGCTATTTACAAAACTTTATAGCCAAAAACTGTTTAAAATATATTAACAGATTAGGTGCCTAAAGTAAGTTGACCTTACCACCTTTTCAATGGAATGAGTCTTGAATATTTATCTAACAAGCAATACCTAGTCATGTGGTTTGTAAGCCTTCTTGATAAACTCCACAGCAATGTGAGGTCATAGATCATTAACCACAAACAAAATAAATCACTGTCTTAAAGAAGTTTGCTAAGATTATAAGGATTCTAATGATAGCAGGTATGCCAAACTAATGCCATTTTAAAGAGGAACACATGTACTTCTGAAATCTGTAAATACTTTTTAGATATCTATAAAAGAAAAAAATGTACAATGGTTTTATAGATTATAGATTTTATATTAGAATTGGCACCATGATGTTTGGTCTCGTATTAATCCTCTCTTTCAGCTGCATCTGAAAATGTAGGTTTTACATTTATAACAAGGAACACATTGATGCAAGAAACAAAAATAGTTTTATATCAAAAATTGTTTTTGAAGATGAGGTCATATTGTAAATGGTTTAGGAGGGGGGCTAACAGTAACACCCTCATAGAGTACTTAGACCAATCATAATTTGATGGTAATGTCGCCCAGCATGGGAGACATAAACGGGATGCTGGCAAAGCCAGCCCAAAACTGCCTGATCCATTGGTGTATGTGGACCTGTGTTGGCTGCCCAGACAATTTTGGATGAGCTTGGGATTTATACTAGGCAACAAACCTGAAGCCACACCTGCTTGAGACATCATTTGGGTTATAACATTACATCTGCTAGGCAGTGCTAAGCAAGCTTGAAAGCCTGCACAACCCTGCAACAAAGTCCAGCTGCTAAAATTGACTGTTACAGGAAGGACACTCCTCCCAATATTGGATGAAACAATGCCTATGGTTTATATACTGAGACCCTGGACTAAAGTAATGTTTTGAAACTTCTGTTAAAAGCCTGAACAAGAGACTGACTTTGGAATTTACCAGCCAGCAAGCCTGCAGTGCTGTTAAATAGCAGTGAGTCTGGAGTTGCAGGTTCAAGAGCAGAAATAAACTGAAACAAGAAAGAGTCACAGAGTCCAGTTACCAAAACAACATTGCTGTCCACAGGGAGAGATCTTTCTACAGACTGTGCTAAACTGCCAAAATCTTGCTTTCTGATTTTTCCCAATAAATCCTAAAATGACTTTTGATGATTTGTGATGTCAAGCAAAAAGAATCCAGCCTGCATTGCTTCATTGATGTCAAAAGATTTTACAGTTCTGGGTTCCAGGGGAAAAGACAAAAGACTACAGCCAAACCACTAAGGACTTTTGCCATCCAAAATCAGAAGTTCTCAACAAGCCTTTGAAAGTTAAAAAGTAAAAGACCACAACTACAGATAACTAAAACTTAAGTATTCCTTTATTCCACTTGTTGTTAATTTATTTGGCTATCTGGGGTGGTAACTTAGTGCATTTTAGCTCCAAAATCTTGGGCATATAGTTAAGCTAGAATTTAAACATAAAAAAGTGCCTTCTTGCATACTATAAAGTTTAAAACAATTATTATACAAAGATATATCATGAGAGACTAGTGCAATATGTTGCAAGTTCTCATAGTTAAAAAGTCATGATATTTATAAATATGCTAAAAAATAGCAAAACAGTGTAATTTATTATGCTAAATATTGCTTATTCATTTGCATTGCTTATTTGTTAAAATTTGTTTATTTGGTTTATTTGATTTACTTAATTTTCTAAAACCTGTTATTTTGTTTACATTGCAGTTTATGTTTACATTATTTTCATCATGCTTACTATTTATGCTAATTATAAATATTTAGGACTTGTACATATGTAAATAAAATATATATTTACCTCTTATATAATCCAAAGTGTGTCAACAGTGTTTTTCACCATCATTTTTAAATCTGGAAAGCATAGGATAATATCATATGTAAATTTTTATTGTTTTTGGTAATTTATAAAATATTTTTTGGGTAAGGCCCAAGGTAAATTTAAGTGCATCATTGTAAGAAGTGATATTATAAGCCTTTGTTCCAATGGTCTCTCAGCACTTTTGCAAACGTTCCCCAGTGTAAATCAATGGTACTTTCATGAAAGTACCAGTACTTTCACAAAAGTACAGCTGGAGAACAGCCCCAAAACACAAATTTCTTTGCCACATCATAATAATAAAATAGTTAGGCCTTTTGGGCAGAAATTTGCAGGGTAACAAGGACTTGCAGCACAGATGTGCTTTTTGCTGGATTGGTATTAACATTTCTACCAATTTCATAGTTACAGTACTCTGAAGTTTCAAATTTTTCCATAGGATGACATTGTGGCACACATGGCGACCTTTGGCACCAGTATCTCAAAAATGGTTCCAGATACAGATGTTTCACTACTTGCAACTTTAGGTGAACTAAGCATTCATGGAGGCTTCCAAATCATGAATACAACTGCAGTGGAATTTTTTCCATAGTTTCTATGGTTAGTGAGATATTGCTAAATTGGTGTTACAAGCCTTCCTTTTCATGTCTCTAGGCCTGCAGTATGTCTCCATACTTATGTGTAAGTGGGAGCGCAGGGCCCAGAGGGCCTGCGCTCTCACATATCCATACCATTATGCAAAAATGAGAGTGGGGGAGCATGCCATCATGCAGTGCTGGCACCCACAGGGAGATGAGGGCTCATTACAGTGTCTCTACACTTGTGAATATAGGTAGCGCAGGGCCCTTGTGCTCCAATAAATGGATAACATTAGCTATTCATGACAGTGTGAATGGAGTGCAGGGCCCACATGCTCCCACATACCAGTTACATTACACTTTCTCAAAAAGAAGGGAAATTCATTGCAAAAAACTCTGTTAATGCATCAATTAGGGTTGATAGTAGAGCAACAAAAGCATGGAAATTAGATGTTAGGGTTCCCACCCTACCACCTCCTACCTTCCACACACCAACAGGTGTCAGGGTGTGCCATGGAGTCATCAGGCCTAACTCTTACCCCATTCTCCTATACTGTACCACATCAGCCTGTATACACATGGAATGGGTTGAGAGTTGGGCCTGATCACCCCATGGCACATCTCAATTCCTGTTGGTGTGTGGAGGGTGGGGATGGAGTGACAGGGCAGGAATCCTAACATCGAATTTGCATGCATTTGTCACTGTACTGTTAACCCTAACTGAAGCACTAATGGAGTATTTTTCAATAAATACACACACACACGCACAAAGAACCTTAGTGCGTAAGCACTGAGGCAATGGTTACCCCACAGGGCATTGGCCATGAAGGCAAGTTTCAAAGAAATACAAAATCACACATACCCCCATAATGCAAAGTATCATGGGCTATCTATGCATAGACAGCCTATGACGCTTTGCATTATGGGTGTGTGTGTGATTTTATATTTCATATATATATATATATATATTCATTGCACTAAACTCCATTAATGCATCAGTTAGGGTTGTCATTACAGTGACAAAAGTTTGGAAATTCAATGTTAGGGTTACTAACCCTACACCCCCACCCCCACTCTCCATACACCAACAGGCATTGCAGTGTGCCTTGGTGTTGCCAGCCCTAACTCTCACCCCATTCCATTTGTAAGGAAGCTGAGTGGTATAGTATAAGGCAATAGGGTGAGAGTGAGGCCCAGTGACCACAAGGCACACCCTGACATCTGTTGGTGTGTGGAGAGAGGGGGTTGAGTTGGGGGTAGGACTGGTAGCTCTAACATTGAATTTGCAAACTTTTTTTACCATAATGACAACCCTAACAGATACATTAATGATGTTTTTTTGCAATGAATTTCTCTTCTTTTTGAGAAAGTGTAATGTTACTCATATGTGATTGTGGGGCCCTGCACTCCCATCATGTGTACATTTTGTAATTATCTCTGATTGAAGGTCAGAACTGTCCAATCTCTGATTTTCATGTGGGAGCACAGGGCCTGGAGGTCCCTGCACTACCATCTGTGCATAAGTGTACTGATATTTTTTTTGCACTTGCCCAGCTCCCACAACTTCAGAGGAGGCCTTGTACCTCCTCCTACTCTGTCTGCCAGGGCATCCTTCAGGGCAGCCCTTGCCCCAGCTTCATTTTGCTCTTGGGCTGAGTGTGTGTGTGGATTTTTCCCCCCTTTTTCTCTCTCACCCCTGAGGATGCTGGCACAGAGGACCTACATCCAGGCACACAATGTGCAGATGCACACCATTGCCAAGGCCCCAAAGTGTCCTCCCCTTCCTGGTTTCAAAGAGCCACCACTGCCCCTGAAAGCCCATGCTTCCACCAGCTGTGGGAGCATCAGGTGCTCAGGGCACCTGTGGTAACCCACCCCCAGGAGGAGGACAGCATCCATTCAGATGTTCAATCCTCCATCCCCCCGCTGACCCCCAGCAACCTGAGTCCATTCCCAAACCTGGGTCACCAGTGTAGCATGAGGTGTGGCATCCAATGCCTCAACCCTCAGTGCCACTGGGCTGGCCATTGTACTATATTTTAATGATATCACATCTCTTTGTGGGAGTGCAGGGCCGGTCATGGCAAGATACAGATTTTTTGCTAAGCACAGGTACTAAGCATGCATGGAGGTGGCCAGGCCATGAATACAACTGTGAAATAATTTTTTCCAAAGTTCCTATGGTTCCTGAGATATTGCAACTTTTGCAGCACAAGGGTTACCTGGAACGGCTCTAAGCATACGCCATTTCTATATACTTATGGGCACATAAGGGCCCTGCCCTCCCACATTTGGATCCCATTATACAATAATGGGAGTGCAGAGTCCTACATTATGCAGTAGTGGGGTGTGCCATGGGGTCGTTAGGTCTAACTCTCACCCCATTCACCTATTCTGCACCATGTCAGCCTGTTTACACATGGAATGGAGTGAGGGTTGGGCCTTATGACTCCATGGCACACCCCGATGCCTGTTGGTGTGTGGAGGGTGGGGTGGGGGGGTTAGGACTCAACCCTAACATCTCATTTCCATACGTTTGTCACTTCAACCTAACTGATGCATTGACAAAGTTTTATATATATATATATATATATATATATATATATATATATATATACACACATATATATATATATATATATATATATATATATATATATATATATATATATATATATATATATATTATAGTGGCACATTGGTGCCATTACAGTTAGGATTGCCCAGCCACGTCTATGTTAAACCCAAAAGTTTGTAGTTTAATAATTTTGCAACCATACCACTGATGTGCCCCAAATTTTTCATGTGCCATCTGGTACCATAGATCTCTGGATTTGGCAAGTTTTGTTCCAGTCAGATGTGTGGCTGTGGAGCTGCAGAGTGCCCCAAAATTTGAAATTTACCATTTAGGTTAAAATGATTTGCTTGTCTGTAAGTCTGAAACGGTTTGGGGGTGTGGTCTGAAATTGTTCTGGTATGTGGGATCTGGGTCACTGATGTGCCTTTTGAAGGTCTGGTGAAAAAATATTAATTTGTTTGAAAGTTATAAAACTTAAACATTTTCCATTATGGCTCATAGGAAAAAATATATGTATGCCTTGAAAGTACTTTTGACTTTTGCAAAAGCACTTTTTACTGCCTCAAATGGGTTCAATAGTGTCATGCTGATACCATCTTGTTTTCAGTTAGCGATGAATAAAAATGCTTTAATTAAAAAAATAAAGGCCCTTTGTAAACACCAATAGTTGTGTTTACCTAATTGGACCTCAGGAACAGGATCCTGGCATTAGATTTTAAAAATATTCTCAGAAATATGTTTTTTTCAATTTGGCCATTGGAAGTGTCACAAATTTGCAAAAGTACTTTGTAGAATTTTTGCAAATTTGTGAAAGTTTCGCCAAAGTACTTTTGCAAAATTTGTGAAAGTTTTGCAAATTTGCAAAAGAACTTTAAAAATATTGCTGTTTCTTTGCCACATCACTGCAACTAAACAGTTTGGACATTTGGGATGAAATTTGCAGGGTAGAAAGGATTTGCCCCACAGATGTGCCTTTTGCTAGTTTGGTGATAAAATGTACATTGGTTCCATTGTTAAAACATCCCAAAGTTTAGAATTTTCCCATAGGATAACATTGTGATGGTCACAGTCTCTTTCAGTGGCTATTTCTCAAAAAAGCTTTGAGTTACAGATTTTTCATTAAACAGAGTAAATATACAGGTTGCCAGGCCATGATTACAACAGCAGTGACATTTTTTTCCAGTGTTCCTATGGTTCCTATAGTTACTGTGATATCGTGCCAGTGTCTTTACACTGATGAGTAGATGGGAGCGCGGGATCTAGAGGACCCTGTACTCCCACATATGGATACCATTATGCAGTAAAAGCTACCACAGTGAGATGGGGGATAGGGCCCTGCACTCCCACATGAAAATCAGGGACAATTACAATATGCATCCATGGCAGCGCAGGGCCCTCCATAACACACTATGGACTGATTTTGGGCCCTGCACTCCTACAACCAAATAAGAGTAAGATTACACTATCTCAAAAACTAAGGAAATTCATTGAAAAAAACTCCATTAATGCATAAGTTAGGGTAGATATCAAGTGATAAAAGTCTGGAAATTCATTGTTAGGGTTTCCAACCCTCCTCCCCAACCCTACCCCCACCCTCCACACACCAACAGACATCGAGGTGTGCCTTGGGGTCATCGGGCCTAACCCTCACCCCATTCTCCTATACTGTTCCATCTTAGCTTCCTTACACATAGAATGGGGTGAGAGGGTTGACAACTCCAAGGAACACCCCAATGTCTGTTGGTGTGGAGGGTTGGGGGTGGGGAGGTGGTAGGGTTAGGACACTGAATTTCCAGACTTTTATCAGTGTAATACCAACCCTAACTGATGCATCAATGGAGACATTTGCAATGAATATATATATATATATATATATATATATATAGTGCTACAATAGTGGGTAGGGGTTGAGTAGCCACTTTATTGCAAAACCTAAAATTTTGTACCTTAATAACTTTGCCACCATAAAATGGACTTACCTGAAATTTTGCTTGCACAGTCTGGTGCCATTGATCTCTGGATCTGCCAAGTTGTGTTATGGTCAGAGGTATGGCTGCAGAGCTTCAGAATGCCAAAAAGCACCAAAAAATTGACTTTTTGTGTGTTTCTTTGCTCGTGCCTACAGCTTGCATGGTTCATCTGTTCAGTCCAAAAACTGCAGGAAAGATGTAGCCTTGGTCACTGATGTGTCTTTCGAAGATTTGGTGAAAAAATATTAAACAATTCAAAAGTTATTTAAAAAACAAATTTCCCATTATAGTCAATGGGAAAAGTTAACAAAAATCATGAAACTTTCACAAATGGCCATTTTTACTGTCGCAAATGGCCCTTTTACCTTTGTGAGTCAGCCATTTTTTTTTCAGTTACTGCACAGAACAGTGACTGCTGTTTAAAATTAGGACCCTCTAGAAACACATTGCTTGTTGTGTTCACTTAGTAGAGTCCTGAGAATCGTAGACATATGTTTTTTGGGGGGTTTAAATGCCCCATAAATGCATTTTTAAAATTTTCTGAAAAATACTTTCTCAAAATATTTTCCCAAATACGAAAGTTTTGAAATTTTTTTTTTTGCGAAACTTTCGTGATTTGCCAAAGTATTTTGCAAAAGTATGCTCAAAATAAATGCAAATCTTTGCCACTCTCCTGCAACAAAATGGTTTGGTCGTTTGGGCTGAAATTTGCAAGGTAGCAAGCCCTGGTTCCACAGATGTGCCTTTTGGTGGTTTGGTGCAAAAACATTACATGAGCCCAAAGTTACAGCATTCCAAAGTTCCACAGTTTTCCCATAGTATAAAACTGCGGTGTCCATGGCGCCTTTCAGAACCCATATCTCGAAAACGGTTTGAGATATGGGCTTTTCATCACAAAACTTCTTAGTCTCCCACTCAGAACTATGTTAGAAGGTCCTGAAACCCATGAAATTAGAATTTGTTTCCTACCTTGTATGGTTCCTGAGATATTTGAGATTTACTGTTCCAATTGCTCATTTTCATGTCCGAGGACCACTATTACGGCCACAGACTTTGTATTCACAGAGCTTTCTGCTGCCCCTATCTCAGACACAAAGCACAATACAGATTTGGTTGGCGTCATGTTGTGGGAACTACTCACTCTCATGATTACAACCAAACTTCCACTTTTTACTAGCTGCTATGGTTCCCTAGATATGGGCAAATTAATGTTACAAGCCTTCCATGACCTATGGAGCTGTTGTATGGCTCTGAGCATCTGTGTAAGTGGAAGCTCAGGGCCTGGAGGGCCCATGCTCCCACAAACATGTATCATTACGCAGAAATGGGCAGCTTGGTGGGACTGTGGGTCCCATGTACTATTTATATTACACTTTCTCAAAAAGAAGGGAAATTCATTACAAAAAGCTCTGTTAATGCATCAGTTAAGGTTATTTCCACAGTGACAAAAGTGTGGAAATGTGATGTTAGGATTACCAGACCTTGATCCCCCCAACCATCCCATCCCACCTCCTCCACAGACCAACAGATGCCAAGGTCTGCCTTAGGATCTTGTGACCTAACTCTCACCCCATTCTCCTTTACCGTACCATGTCAACTTGTTTACACATGGAATAGGGTGAGAGTTGGGATGCATGACCCTATGGCAGACCTTGGCATCTGTTGGTCTGTGGAGGAGGGTGGGGTGGGGTGGTTTGGGGGTCAGGGTTTGGTAACCCTAACATCACATTTCTACACTTTTGGCACTGTGGAAATAACCCTAACTGATGCATTGACTGAGTTTTTTGCAATATAGATAGACAGATAGATAGATAGACAGACAGACAGACAGACAGATAGATAGATAAACAGATAGATAGATATTTACTTATTTTGTATTTATTTGTTGATAATCTTGGATAAAACCTGGCTCATTACATAAAAGCTAAAAGCTAAAGATAAAAGCTGGCTCATTACATAGGTTCCACATCAAGGACAGACAGCAAACAGGACATAACATCAGTTTACAGTATTTTGTAATTAGGAAGTAGATTACAGGGCAATATAGACATTTAAATAAATAACAATGTATGTACTAAATACTGGATAACCCATGGGAGAGGGGAATGGGAGGGTGAAAAAGGGTGAGATGATCATATGGCGGGAGAGGACAACTACAATGGAGGGGGATCGTGCAAGAAAAAAAGATCAGCCCAGGTTGTGGGCCATGTCAGAGAGGGATGCCTAGCATGACAGGGGTCCATGAGTTAGAGGTGATGTCATGCCCAGCAGTACAAAGCACGTACTGAAATCCTGAGTGGCCAGGCATTGGGTTGGAGCAAGAACCATAGTCAGGTACCTGAGCTAAGAGTTTGCAGGAGAGACAGTGGTGAGAGGGATGGCAGGTGGGGCAGGATGGGGGGGTTCATTAGGACAGTGCAGGAGCGGATGTTGAAGGAGTAGGGAGGCAGCAGTGGGTGGCTCAAGGTAGGATTACAGTTGGTCTGGGCTGGAGTCCCTATAGGAAGCAGCTGCAGTGAGCAGACATTATTAGATGAGTTCTAAGCTCACTCTTAAAGGGGCCTAATGTCAGTTTAGCAGTGATGTATTCGGGCATGTTGTTAATCAATTTGGGTGCCTGAAAGGCAAAAGCCCATTGACCAAAGGAGGTATGACATCTTGAGATCTTGAAGACCATTCTCCTGGTGCTTCTTGTTGGGTGGGTACTTTCATAGGGGGTGAGGGGCTGCTGGACACTGCCAGGCAACATACCAGAAGGCAGGTCTAGAACTTGAGCCTGTCCTCGAACTGAAGCCAGTTGGCATGAGCGTATAGGTCACAGGTGTGTGTGTATTGCTCTGAGCCGGTGGATAGATGGCATGCCTTGTTTAAAGCCATTTTGATGTGATTGAGGGCTGAGTCCATTGCAGACCCATCAGTTATGATTCTGTACTCTACCAGGGAGACAACAGAGTTGTGGATTGCCAGGTTGAGGGCTACAGGGGTCAGGCTGTGCTTGTGCCTATAGAGAAGGCCCATATGTATGTTGAGGGCCTTTACTATATTGTCTTTGTGGTTGACATAAGACAAGGAGCTGTCGACTATAACACCCAGGTATTAAAATTGCTGTGCGTAGTCCACAGATACCCCATCAACATTCGTAATGGTAAGAGGGTGCATTCGATGTCTATTAAGCTGACTGGAGAACATCATGGTTTTAGTTTATTTATAGTTCATGACTAGTTTATGATCCTTGAACTGACTTTCAACTGCAGTGAAGTTATCCTGTAAGGTGTGCTCCAGGGTGATAATGTCAGAGTCTCTAGAAAATAGAACTGCATCCTCTGCATAGAGTAGAATTTTGCAGCAGCAGGCACATGGCAGGTGACTTAGGAATATGCTGAATAGCAGGGGCCCTAGTATTGAGCCCTGAGGAACACCAGAATGAACTGGTCTACTGTCAGATATGACATTGTCGATCCTAACTTCCTGGGTCCGGTTCGAGAGGTAGGACCTAAACCATCCAACTGTGTCATTGGAGAGACCAATATCCATCAGTTGCTCAGCTAGAAGGTCATGACTGACTGTGTTGAATGTTTTCAACAGATCAATGAAGGTTGCACCAGCCAGGTTGCCCTGCTCGAGGGCGTTTTGTATAAAGCATGTGAACTTGAGCAGAGTAGTTATGGTGCTATGACCTTTGTGAAAGCCATGCTGTTTAGTACATTGTATGTGATATTTATCCAGGTATTCCACCAGCTGATCCACTACAGTCCTCTTGAGTGCATTAGATAGGGGTGGGAGAATCAAAATTGGTCTGTAGTTACCAAGCCCAGATCGATTGCCACTCTTGAAAACTGGGGTTACCAAAGCTGCTTTCCAAGGCTGGGGGAACTGTGATAGTCTCAGCGAGGCATTGATTATGAAGGTAAGGGGCACCAGGTTATCTTCCAGGGCAAGGGCAACAAATTTTAGGTCCAGGGAGTCTCTGCTGTAACATGATTTACCCAGGACCTTTAGGAGGTATTTCCTGGCTTCCTCTAAAGAGATGGTTCTGAAGAGAAATGGAGGGTTCAACAGTGTCTGGACCTTGGTTTGCACAGGGGCAGTAGGGTGTGTAGGGAGGAAGAAGTCTGGGGACAGCACTTCTGAGAGGTCAGTGAACACTTTATTGAATGTATTTGCAATTGTTTCCTGGTTAGTTGTGGGTGTGTCTTCAACGTTTAGCATTGTGGGTGCTGATTTAATTTCTTTACCATGACTTCCTTGAGGTTAGCCCAAAATTTTCTACCATCACTCCAGGATCAAGAGAGTGCATCCTGGTAGTAATAATTTTTTACCATCCGTATAGCCCTAGTGCAGTCATTTCGAGCCTTTTTGTAATTTTGGATATCAGCCTGTTTGCCAGTCTCTTGTGCTCTATACCAAAGTCAATCTCTAGCTTTTAGGCATTCAAGAAGTGTCTCAGAGATCCAAGGGTTGCTCCTTCTTTTTATTATATGCTTCTTTGATGGGGCGTATGTATGACAGACTGCATTGAAAAGCCAGATGAAACACTGAAGAACAGCATCAACAATTTTGGAGGAGAATACTTGTGACCAGTCCTGTTGGTGTAGATCTATTCTGAGTTGATCCAGGTGACCTTGTTTAAGAACTCTATTTGGGACAGTCCTAACAGGTGGTTTGGGGCAGGAGCAGTACCAGCGACAAAGAACAGGTGAGTGATCACTGTAGGCATCAGGGAGGACAGTGGTCTTGGAGATATTTTCTGGCCGATTTGTTAGGACCAAGTCAAGTAGAGTGGAAGTCACAGCCTTATAGTTTATCCTGGTGGGTGACATGATGAGTTGGGAGAGATGCACTGAGGATACTGCATATCTGTAGGGAGTTGCTGTTTGGGAGAACCAATTAGTGTTACAGTCACCCAGCAGGAGGGTTTTCTGTGTTGAGATTATGGGTGCTGAGACACTGCATTAATGAGTCAAGCCCAAGGGTTTTCTGGCCTGTGGTATATATATATACAGAGAGGACAGTAAGGGTTCTGTTCTGATTCCCAAGTAATATTTTTATTGAAAGGGCTTGGATGCTGGGTCCTGTGTGTGGCAATGGAAGGATGTGAACCTGTAGGTAATCCCTGAGGTACAGTATGCTTCCACCACCACATTTGGTATGGCGATCTGCCCTGAAAATGGTGTATCCTGGGATCGATATTGAGGAATCCACAGCACTGGGGGGAGGGCCATGTCTCTACTACTGATAGGATGTCCAGGTTATATTACTGAGTCCAAGTGTACAAGTTGTCCATTTTTAGTAGGAGACTGCATATATTGAGTGTGCCTATTGTGAGATGACCAGTATTGCCTCATATCCCAGCTAAAGTAGTTTGCAGTCCCAGGTGGGGTGAATGTTTCCAGAAAGTAGCAAGAGCAGGAGGGCTATGCAGTAGAGATATTGTTTCAGTAGCTTGGAGCTTAGTTTTCACTGCCTGCACTGACTCTAGTGGTACAGGTGTCCATCCTTGATGTGAATGAGCCTAAGATAGAGGGCCATAGGGTGCAGGCTCCAAGGATAGCGGTGACAATCATCCAGTGCACTAGTAGTATACAGCTCCAGTTGTGGAGTGGTTAGTGTGATGGTATGGGACAGCGTCCCTGAGGAGTGCACATTTACTGTCACCATAGTTAAGGCTGGAGCTGAGCCCTGAGGAGGTATGCTGCTTAGGTGACTGAGCAGACACAGGAGGGGGGAAAATCAAAGCATCCCTCACTAGTATTGCATTAAATGGGGTCATGTTTAGGAGGAAAGCAGCAGGCAGCCACATTGAAATATTCCTTTTTGGGGGGGAGAGTATGAAAGAGAGAGGCTGAGGAGTATCCCTTTAAGGGAAGAGTGTGTAGGGCAGCTAAGAAAGTGGGCTGACCAATAGAAGGCAGAGGGTGGCGATCCTTACAGCATTTAATAGAGGTTGGGGCCAGGCAGGTGGGTGGTAGGAAAATACTCATAGAAAGTCAGACTAGGGCCTGCTGAAGTGAATAGGTGCCATGTTTTTGAAAGAACAATTTGAAAGTGCAATGGCAGCTAATGGGTGGCCTGCTGCAGCCCTAGGATTGGATTCTCAGCTTTTAAGCTGTGCAGTCCCCACTAAGAGCTGTGGATCGTACCTGGTTCATCCTTGGTCAGGAGAGCAGTCAGCAGCTGCCGAGGTGTGGAGCAGCAGAAGTGGAGGAGCTATGCTCTCAGGATGCGGTCTGCCAACAGCGCTTTTTGGGCTGGAGGGCCAGCGGATCAGGAGGAGGAGGGGGAGTTTGGCCAGCTGGGTTTGAGATCCAGGGCCACTCCAATGGCCGATGAGCCTGCTTGGACTGAGAGCTGGATGGGAAGGGGAGAGGGAGAGAGAGAGAAAAACAGAGAGACAGAGATTTAGTAAGCAGGAGGGGGCACGGAGCTGGGAAAATGGGGAGGGCTGAGTTGAGAGACTGAGGGGGATAATGGGACTTGGAAGGGTTGCTAACTGGGCTGGGAGGAGAAAAGAAGGGATAAAGAGGGGGCTGCTAAATTCCTGGCACCAACTAAAAAAAGAATAATTAGCAAGACAAAGGGCCAGGTAGACCGGGCATAGGAGGAAGTGCATCATAGGGCAAGCGAGGCCTAGGGGCATGGGGGGAGGAAACAGGAGTGAGAGGTAGAAAGTATTTTTTTTGTTTGTTTGTTTAGCAGTACAGAGAGTGAGGGGGGTAGAGGCAATTTGGTGAGAGCAGGAGAGGAGAACAGAGAAGGCTTACCAGGGGAGTACAGGAAAAGATAAATGTTAAGGACTAATCAGTGTTTGGAATACAGCTAACATTTTTTCAGAGACAGATTCAACAGCAGTGAATTTTGCTAATCTATGGAAAGGAATGCTAATCAGTAAAAACAGTAGAGCTTTACAATAGTCAGTGTAGTCAATCCACTGTGTTAGCAGAACACTAGAGTTAGGCAGTAGAGATTTACGTAAAATAGTGCAATCAGTACAATATCTATGAGGCACACTAAGCATTAACATGGTGGTCACAGTTCAAATGCTTATCCAGGCAAAACACTCATAGGAAGTCAGACTAGGGCCTGCCAGAGTGAGTGAGCTCCAAGTTTTTGAAAGAAAAATGTTAAAGCGCAACAGCAGCCAATGGGCGGCCTGCTGCAGCCCTGGGACATTCAATCGGATTCTCAGCTTTCAAGCCATGCAGTTCTCACTGAGAGCCGGGGATCATACCTGGTGCATCCTGGGTCAGGAGGGCGGTCAGCAGCTCCCAAGGTGTGGTGCAGCGGGAGCAGAGGAGCTGCACTCTCACAATGAGGTCTGCCTATGGCAGTCTTCAGGCTGGAGGACCAGTGGATCAGGAGGAGGACTTTGGCCAGCCAGTTTTGAGGTCCGGGGTCGCTCTGATGGCCGATGAGCCCACTCAGGCTGAGAGCTGGATGGGAAGGGGAGATAGAGATTTAATGGGCAGGAGGGGAAAAAGGGGAGGGCCAAGCTGAGTGACTGGGGAGATAATAGGACTTGAAAGAGGTGCTATTCGGGCTGGGAGGAGAAAAGCAGGGATAGAGTGGGGGCTGCTAAACTCCTGGTGCCAATTAATAAAGAAAAATTAGCAGGACAATGGGCCAGGTAGATGGGGCATAGGAAGAACTGCATCAGAGGGCAAACAAGGCCTGGGGTCTTGTGGGGAGGAAACAGGAGCAAGTGGTAGAAAGTAGTTTTTGAGGACGGGGCCTCTAAATATAAATATATTATAGTGGCACGGACGCACCACTATAGTTAAGGTTCAGCGGACACTTACATACTAAAGTCAAAATTTTGATCGTTAATAACTTTGGACCCCTTCAACAGATTTACCTAAAATTTGGAATGTGCAGTGGGACATCGTAGCTCTCTTGATTTGCCAAATTGCATTTTGGTCTGACTTACGGTCTTTGCATATGAAAACGCTGAAAAATGCAAAATTATCCATTTTTGGAGGCAGCTTTTGGGATTTTAGACATGGCCCTGCATGGCCGTTGTGTGGCATGCCACTCTGTGACATGACTTGTTTGAAAGAGTTTCACTGGCTGAACATGCCACTTTTCGTTTGGTGAAAAAATATTGAGGCATTCAAAAGTTATAGCACTTTTAAGTTCAGGTTAAGGTAGATTTATAAGTCTTTTAAGGTAGATTATAAGTCAATGGGAAAATTTATATGGTTATTTTGCAAACAAAGAATGGGTTTTGGCTATCTGGTCCCTCCTCATGATCAAAGAATTTGCAGGCTCACAGTCAAAGATTCTTTGATCCCGAGGGAGGGACTAGATGGTCAGATTTGGAGACACCAGATATCCCAATTTTAACAACTTTTTAAATTAAATATCTCAAAAACGGTTTGGTCTTTTAACTTGAAATTTGGAGGATGTTGAGGGGATGTCCTGTAGATGTGAATTATGGTGCTTAGGTGTCAGAATATACATCTGTTGCAGAGATATGGCATGGTGCAGTTTACGTTTTGCGGACTGAGTTTTGCATTGTGGTAGTGGCTTGAAATTTATTGGGTAGCTAGCCTTACTGCCATGGACATACTTTTCAGTCATTAGGTGTGTAAAATGTAAACAGGTGCGGAATTCTGCCACTCTGACCAATGAAAATCTCAAATTTTAAAATGTTATATCTCGGACACAGTTTGGTCTTTTAAATTGAAATTTGCAGGGTGTTGAAGGGATATCCTGTACATGCGAATTATTGTATTCACATGTTGGAAAATTAGGTTGCTATAGAGATATTGCGTGACGCACTTTACATTTTGCATATAGCATTTTGCATTGTGGGAGGCACTTGTAATGTTAAACCTCACATTTTGCACGTTAATAACTTTGCAACCATTCAACGGATTTGCACAAAATTTGGAATGCGCAGTCTGGTGTGGTAGGTCTCTTGATTTTCTAAATTTCATTTCAGTCGGACATACGGTTTTTGCACAGCAAAGTGCCAAAAATGCAATTTCACCACTTTTGTGCATTTTTCTTCCGTGGCGCTGCGCGGACACCATGTGGGCTATCGGTCAGAATCTTGGACATAGAATGAGCTTGGGCCAAGGGATATGCTGCTTTTTGTTTGGTGAAAAAATATTAATCTGTTCAAAAGTTATTACAATTTGAAATTCCCATTATATCCTATGGGAAAATGTATATGTATTTTTGGAACGTTAATGAGAAAGACCAGATGGCCCAAATTGAGATGACCATATCTCAATAACAGTTTGGTCTTTTTACTTGAAATTTGCAGGGCATTGAGGGTATGTCATAGAGATGTGAACTATGCTGTTTAGGTGTTGGGGAAATAATTTGTTGCAGAGATATTCAATGACGTAATTGACATTTTTCCCATAGGATTACATTGCAGTCTGTGTCATGACTTTCGGTGCCGTTATCTTGGAAACGAAGAGAGAAACAGACTTTTCGCTACAGATGGCTTAGATCATCTTTTGGTGATCTAGCCAGTAGAAAAAGACTTGACATTGTAGTGTCAGCCTGCAGTGGAATTTTGTTTGTATGTTGCATGGTTCATGAGATATTGTGAAAGTACCGTTACAAGGGTTGAAATAGTGTCTGTCCAGTGCTTTTGGCGCCCATAGCTTGGAAACGATGTGAGATATGGGTACTGTCTTTTGATGTTGTGTGAAGTACTTACTGTCATGATTACAATGATGCTAGAATTTTTTTTTCTAGCTCTTATGGTTCCCACGATATGTGCACATTGTTGTTACAAGGGTTTGGTGCCCTATAGTGCTGATGCATGGTTCTGTAGCTTTGCATAAGTGGGAGTGTGGGCTCAGATGCATATTGTTATGCAAAAATTGTCAACTTGGTGGGAGCTGGGCTCCACACTCCCACCAATACATGTTTTTTACTACTTATATTACATTTTTTCAAAAAGTAAGGAAATTATATGCAAAAAACTGTGTTAATGCTTCATTTAGGGTTAAAGCAAAAAAAGTCAGGAAATTAGACATTAGGGTTGACCCCCAACCCCTCTCACACACATCACCTCAATCCTCCACAGCCTGACAGATGTCTTGGTGTGTCATTGGGGTCCTGAGGCCTAAATCTCCCCCATTCTCATTTACTGCAGCATGTCAGCATGCTCGGTCATGGAATATATTATAGGGGCATGGTCACACCCCTATATTTATGGTTATGAAGCCTCTTCTATGTTAAACTCAAAATTCTGCTTGTTAATAACTTTGGACCCTTTCAACAGATTTGCATGAAATTTGGTATGCATGGTGGGGCATGGTAGATCTCTTGATTTGCCACATTTCATTTTGGTTGGACTTAGTTTTTGCACCCCAAAGTGCTGAAAATGCACTTTTCACCAGTTAGGTGGGCATCTTTTTTGATTTTGTCCATGGCGCTGTGCGGCCCTCATTTGCGTGCTGCTCTGCAACTTTGCTCAACCAAAAGAGCTTGGGTCAAGGAGCATGCCACTTTTCATTTGGTGAAAAAATATTAATCCATTCAAAAGTTATTAAAGTTTTAATTTCCCATTATAACTCAATGGGGAAATTTATATGGTTATTTTGTGAAAGAAGAGTGGGGTTTTGGCCATCTAGTCCCACCTCACGATCAAAGAATTTGCAGGCTCATGATCAAAGAATCTTAGATCATGAGGAATTCTTTGATCTTGACAGCCACCATCTTTTCATCATATTTTCAGAGTGGCTCTTTGCATTAGCGCTCGTAATACAAACAGTCAACGGCTGGCCATGGAGGTGAGAGGTGGGCTGTACCAGTTGCCAGCTGGAGAAGGGTGGGGGTGCTGGGTGGACTGGCATGGCTGGGTGGGGGCCACTAGACTACCAGGACATGGAACATGCTTATTTATTTTATTATAATGTGGGGGGGACCGCTAGACTACCAGGGATATGAATAATAATGAAATACAGATTGGGGGGCCACTAGACTACCAGGGATATGAAAAAGAAATATAAATAAACACACATGGGGGGGCACTAGACTACCATGGATAAAAAAGAGACACAATAAAACACTCATTGGGGGGCCACTAGACTACCAGGGATACAGAGATCGCTATGCACATTATTATGATGGGGAAGGGGCTGCTAGACTACCAGGGATAAAGAAAAGTAATTTTTTTTATTCAGATGGGGCAGAAAGAAGCCCCCTTAGAAAAACCCACCCTTATATAACTTTGAAGGGCACCTCTGGGCTACAAAAAACTATTTTGAAATCTGGCCATCTCATCCCACGCTCTTTGTTTGCGAGAGAGTAATTTCTTTGATAGCAAGATTCTTTGATTGCGATCGTACATCGTGAAAGAGGGATGAGATGGCCAGATAAAAAAATAAATTTCCTCAGCCCAGGGGTGCCCTAGGAAGTCAAATGAGGGTGGTTTTGCTCAGGGGCTATGTTCTGTCAAACCATCGTGGTGGTTTACTGCAATTCTTTCAATTTTGTAAATTACAAAAGTTTTTGTTCTTTATTCATGAGCCTGCAAATTCTTTGATTGCGAGCCTGCAAATTCTTTGCTCGTGAGATTCTTTGATCGCCATCTTTGATCGTGAGGCAGGACAAGATGGCCAGATTGTTTATAATGGAATAGATATGGAAATTTTACCAAACTTTAAGATTGAATATCTCGGAAATGGTTTGGTCTTCTTACTTGAAATATGGAGGGTGTTTATGGCACGTCTTGTGCATATAAATTACGCTGATTACATGTCGGAAAGATTTTTTTGCCGGAGATATGGCATGGCACAGTTTACATTCTGCGGACAGCATTTTGCTTGTGATGGTGCCTTGAAATTGATAGGATACCTAGCCTTAGTGTCATGGATGTAGTTGCCAGTTGTGTGTGTTAAATGTCAACAAGTGTGGAACTGTGCTAGTCTGACCAATGAAAATTTCAAACTGTAACATGTTATATCTCGGAGATGGTTTGGTCTTTTCACTTGAAATTTGGAGAGTGTTGATGGGATGTCCTGTAGATGTGAATTGCAGTGTCTAGTCTCGGACAATTTATTTTTTGTGGAGAGATTGCGTGGCACACTTGATGTTTTGTGGGCAGCGTTTTCTATTGTTCTACTACATTCATATTTGTTTAGTGACTGGTTGTGCTGTTGTCACTGTACTTTTTAGTCATCAGCTGTGTGATGTAGCCCAACATTTACAAGTTGGTGGGAGCGTGGGGTCCGAAGGGCCCCGCACTCCCACCAACTTGCGCAACTTTCTGCTTTTTATTCTTTCTTAAAAGTAAGGAAATTCTATGCAAAAACTTTATTAATGCATCAGTTAGGGTTTTTACAGCGAAAAAGCAAAATTTGATTTTGGGTTCCCACCCTTGCACCCACCCTCAGCCAGCCCCACCAACAGGCATCGGGGTGTGTTGGGGCCGTCATTCTAACTTTACCCCATTCTCCTACACTGCAACACATCAGCTTGTTTACACATGGGATGGGGTGAGAGTTAGGGCAATGACCCCAATGCACCTCGTGCCTGTTGGTGAGGGCAGGCTGAGGGTGGGATGCAAGGTGGGAACCCTAATATCAAATTTCCTCACTTTTTCACTGTACAAAAAACCCTAACTGATGCATTAATTACTTTTTGCATAGTATATATATATATATATATATATATATATATATATATATATATAGTGCCACTATAATAGATAGCTAGACAGACAGACAAACAGACAGAGAGACAGACAGACAGATAGATAATTTATTTGTATAGCTCCACATCCCTGGGGCTTGGAGCACTGTACATATTAAATCAACACACACATACAAATAATTGCAGCAACAATCAAATACATTATAAAAAGGGAGTCAGCAGTAATTAAGACTTTATATCTTTAAACTTAAAACAATCACAATACCAATTTATAAATCAAATGCCTGTTAAAATGAAAAAGTCTTAGGGCCCTTTTTAAAGGTTTCCACTGAGGGTGCCTCCCATAAATGATTAGGCAATGAGTTCCACAGGGTAGGTGCGGCAACCAAAAATGCATGATCACCTGAATGCCGCAACCTAGCCCTGGGAATTTCTTAGAGGCAACCCTCAGTGGAATGGAGAGCTCGGGATGGGCAATGGAGCACAAGGAGATCTTGTAAATAGACTAGTCCACCTTTGTGTAGGGTCTTGTAGGTTAAGAGACCTACCTTGAAGACAGTCCTCCACCTGACTGGCAGCAAGTACAGTTTGTGGAGGACAGGCATAATAAGATCACTTCTTCATGCTCCTGTCGGTAATCTTGCTGCCACATTTTGCACTGGCTACAGCTGGCAGAGATTGCCTCCAGATAGCCCTAGGTACAGGGTGTTGCTGTAGTCCAGTCTGGATGTAATGAAAGCATGTACCAGCATGGTCAGGTCCTCAGATAGAATCAGGACGCAGATCCAGGTGAAATTCCTCAGATGGTAAAATCCACTTTTGACAATGGCCAACACCTGCGCATCAAGTGTCAGACCATCGTTGAGGATCATGCCCAGATCATTCACCCGTGTGAATGGGGTGAGAGGGACCCCCCCAGTACTAAACCAGAGGGGGGTCTCCCCGCCCCCCAACCCCACAATGATGACCTGGATCCACACCTAATACCTCAGTCTTGTGGGGGTTGAATCTAAGCCAGTTGTGAAACATCCAAGTCTGGATCCCCTCTAGGAAATTGTTAAATACAGAGGCCACCATCTGGTTTCCAGGTGCAAAGAACAGGTTCAGTTGGCTATCATCAGCAAAGCAGTGAAAACCCAGCCCATACTGCCTGATAATGCCTCCTAATGGCAGCTTGTACACCACGAACAACAAGGGTGACAAGACTGGACCTTGCAGAACACCACAGAGCAGATACTTTAGGTTATAGGTGGCTAACTCCATCATCACCTTCTGCACTCTCCCTGTCAGGTATGACCTGAACCAGTTGATGACATTACCAGACAGGCCACATCAGTACTGCAGACGGTCAAGTAGCACCTCATGATCCACAGTGTCAAATGCAGCTGAGAGGTCCAGGAGAACTAAGATGGTACACTCTCGCCTGTCCCTCGCCATCAGACAATCATTAAGCACCTTCACCAGAGCAGTCTCCAAAATCCAGACTGGAAAGACTCATAAGTGGAGGAGGAGGCAAGGTGCTCCTCAAGCTAGATGGCCACCACCTTTTCTGTAACCTTCCCTAAAAATGGGAGGATAGATACTGGTCTGTAGTTACTGAGACACTTCAGGTCCAATGAGGGCTTCTTCAGTAGAGGACTGGTCAGGGCCTCTTTCAGGGCCGACGGCAAGACCCCACTCCTCAAGAAACTCTGGACTATATCAGCCACCACAAATTCAATTAGATCCAAACAATCAACCAAGAGGTGAGCTGGACCTGGGTCCAGATCACACTGTGTTGGTTGTAGCCTCGAGGCAATCTTCACCACCTCTTGCACTTCAACTGGGTCAAACTCAGCCCACATAGGAGGAATGTTCTGACGCAACTCAGAATGAACCCCGCACCCCTTCTGAGTAATGCTGGAGGAGATCTCAGCTCTGATAAAGGACACTTTGTCGGCAGCGAACAGAGCAAACTCTTCGCACCTTGTGATTGAACCTGCTCCTCCAACACAGAGACAGGCAGGATGTAATAACCCATCTGCAATGCAGAAGAGCTGAGCTGGCCTGTTCCTTGCTGCAGCAAACTCCCTAGACAAAAACATCTGTCTTCTTTCTGGAGATTGTCACCTGACAGTCATTATAATGTGACCTCAGGGCCAATTTGTCCTCCATCAAACCAGATCTCTTCCAACATCTCTCTAACCTCTGACACCAGGTCTTTAACTCCCTGAGTTCCTCATCAAACCCGAGAGGTCTCTGATGAGTAGATGGGTCAGACAGGAATGGGTGTGATTGAGACAAAGGTGGTAGGGATGGACTGATAGGATAGATATGGGTTGGGGTTTAGTTTACTGTATGGGATTGATGGGGGATGAGAGTAGGGGGACTGTTGGCACAATGGATAGGGAAGGGTTATAAATTAGTAAAATCTAGCACTGGAGTTGGGAGCACAGTGTCAGAAGGGGAGGGTTGGGGCACTTGGTTTATGCACTTGTTTAGTTAGTTTACTGTCCAAGAAAAGATTAGGCATCCATGGTAGCACCATGGTTGGGCTCCCACTGTTGCTTCCTTTTTTCCCTTTTATTTGCTGTCTGATAACAGGGTTGGACACATTATTTTAGAAAGGGTGGGCCAATGGCAAAAAGATTGGGCTTCAAATGACCCCTATTTGTTTATTTGTTTTAACTTTTTTTTTGTCTGACACTGAGGTTGGACAGCCAGTGTGAGAATGTGGGTAAGTTGGGACTGGTTGATAGCACTAGTGTTGGGATCCTGGTGTTCACTTAGTTTAGTAATGGCAGCTTCAGGGCCTCATCCAGTAGCGACGAGACATGTGACTCTGACTGCTCTGTTAATGTCAGAGGCTGTGGCATGTGAAGTGACCTAATTTTTGAACAAGTTGATCTTTTAAAATTTTCTGCACATCTCTAGCCAAAACACACTAAACCAAATTTCACTAAACTTACCACAGCAAGAGATAACGTGCAAAAGATCACACTTTCAAAGATTTTGTGAAAATCCATCAAGAAGTGACTGAGATATAAGTGGCAAGTGCCTACCAAGGCCTAACTATAGAGGCAGTACCATGCCACTATAATAGAAAAATAAGGACATTTTCCAGAGAAAGAAAGAAAACCTTTCATACCAGGCAACACATATTCTGTTTTCATTAGCATTTGAAACTAAATAGACGTTCCGTATTGTGTAACCAAATAGATTATCACCAATCCGTTTGGTATCATAGATCTTCAGTGATTATTTACCCAACTGGTACACAACCTATGATAATGTCCACAGTGGCTGTCTTTAGTGTGTAACTAATACTGTATACTTCCTGAACAAACATATTTTATGATATTTTATTCCTTGTGTTAGCAAATAAGAAAATACTGATCCTTTCTAGGGACATTATGCTCTGCTGAACTCTGATGGTAGATTTATTTATTTTATTTATTTATTTAGTTTTTGCTGACCGGATAAGTGCACTAGGCAGATTCTGCCTATTCTTAGGCACAACCTGGGGGGAGGGGATACAGATGAAATGCCAACTGACCTTAAACCAGAGTAAGCTGTTGGTGGTATTTTTAGTGAATGAGGGAAATTTGGCCAGAGCACCGGGGAAATTCCCCTACTCTGCAGCAGGGGGAACCTTTGGCCATTTTGGTAGCCTGCCAAGATGGCTGCTGTCCCAGACCCCGGTGGTGGTGGTGGTGGTGGACTGACTCTTGCTACTCAGCTTGCTACTACTGATCCTCAGCTAACAGTTCAACCCAGCGTACACAGACATGGTCTTTCTGACTCTGTGCCTAACCTGGAATCTCAGACTGGATTGCTTTCTTCTCCTATTGCTCCTCCCATTGAGATTGCTAACACTCTGTCTATGGATCATTTTCAAGCCGAGATCCCTGAGGCCTGCACAGTTTCCCTGACTCCTTCACATCTGTGCCTCCTCTACGAACAGCATCGCTCCCACTTGTGGCAGTTTGTACTGGAAGAAGACGCCCGACGCATTGCTTCAGCACCATTGTCTACTTCACTGAGCCAGGCAACAGTTCCACCCATATCTATCTCTATGGAGCAATTGAGTTCTCCTACCTGTTCATCATGGTTTGTTCTTGGCTCCTCTGCTCCTTCAACTGCTTCAGGAGGTACCTTCATACCCGATTCGGTCTGGTCCCCAGCTTCCACTCTCCATGCAGCAGGCTGGTCCCAGACACTTCCTGGTGCACCATGGACTTCCCCTCATGCGGTTAGTGCCTGTGACATTATGAAGGAGAACTCTGATTCCGGACTGCCTCTTTCCATGGCTCCTTCTCTGGCATTACACCCTGGCTCCTCACCTTCCTCCTGGATTTCTATGGACAACAACCTTTCAGCTGCAGCTTCAGCCTTGAAGCCCATTCGGGACTGTTCCATGGTACCGTACCTTCTTCACACAGTACACACTTCCTCGGATGATGACACTTGTGGGCATGACTCAGTCCTGCCTACTCAGCATACAGGTGAGACATTACAGGATCATTCTTTTCACCTCAGCGATCTATTCCACATCTTGGGAATTCCTGCACAGAGTCAGAACACTGTACGATTGAAATTCTTTGGTGATCTCTCTACAGCACCTGACAGGAAAACTGTGTTGCATTCCTATTTGCGTGACTCTCTGGGGATTACAGCCAATGAACTGTTTGCCTTCATTCATGTTAAGGGGGAGTCAATTTATGACATAAGTTTTAAAAATGTATACACCTTGGAAAGATTTTGGTCTAAGTATGATGTGGTAAAATCTCAGCCTTTATGGGCCCCTTTTATGCTCATTCCCCTTACAAAACCTACAGTGAAGATAATTACACTTCTTTTTTGTAATGAGGGTGTGAGTATAGTGGACATCCAGTACTGGCTAAGGCAGCACTGCGATATTCTCGAGACCCCTTGTCCTATTTTGGATAAGGACCTCATCTGGACTGGGGGTTGGAAGGTTAAGATGAAGTTAAACCAGACCGAGAGAAGTATTTCACATTTACCTGCTAGCTTTTAAATTGGCAGAGACCGGGGTTTGTGTTTTTACTCTGGTCAGCCCCTCACTTGTCATAAATGTGGTGCAAGGACTCACCTCAGCCATACCTGCAATGAGCCTTGATGCTCTATTTGCCTGGCCTATGGTCATGTGAGCCTGGGTTGCCCTAACCCACAGAAATGTAACCTCTGTGATGAGGCTGGTGATACCTATCAACAGTGTCCATGGGCTGACCATAATTGGATGGACTGCCTCCCTCAGGACCAGGTGGCTCTTATAATGAACTCTCAATATCAGGTTCTTCACCAGCAGGGTGGGGACCACACAGATGTGGTGCCCCCTCCCACTGACGTCATCCTGTCTTCTCCCCCCACTCCTAGTTGGGAAGATCTAGAGCTCCAGGGTCAGATCTCTCCCTGTCCAGACCCGGCCCCGGTGATTGTTCCTCCTTCAGACCTCATGCCCCCCCTCCCCCTCTGGATCAAGACCCCTTTTCAGAGGTTTCTCCAGGCAAGAGGGGTAAGTCTAAGGGTAAGCGGAAGGCCCCCCCGGCAGTCCATTCTGACCAGGAATCGTTATCAGGCCTTGACTAAGTGGAAGCAGTGGTGCGACATTATGGATGAGGAGAATGATTCTGAATCTTCCGAGGCCTCCTCTCTCCATATGGATTACTCCACTGAATCTCAGTGTGACCCTTCCCCTTTTAGATCAGACACCGGGAAACACACGGTGGTTACTTGACATGTTTCAGTCTTTTGATTCCTCCTGTCTTTCTTATTGTTCCTTTCTGCCTTCCTTATGTCTGTGGGTTTGAGCCTCCACTGCTTCATGCTTAATGTGTGTAGCATGCAGACCCATAGGAAAATGCTTACCACCTTACGTTTTTTTTTTGGATCTCCCACATGACTTCTATTTGATCCAGGATACCAGGCTAAAGACTTGTTACGAACTGTCCCAGGCTTCAGCTGGATGGACCAGAGGACCTTCTTATTGGTCCTCTGGAGAAGACAAATGCTATGGCTTAGGTATTTTATTTTCTGGTTTTGATTGTACTGTTACAAGACTGGTAGACATTGTCCCTGGCCGTGCCCTATTGCTTGATTGTACTTTCCATTGCCTGCAGCTTAGGATTCTTAATGTTTATGCCCCCCAGGTATTGCGGCCTGTTCAGATTTCTTTCAGTTGTTACAACTTTATTTGCACACCTCCCAGCATCTTTACATGGGGGGAGATTTCAATTGTGGGCTTACTCTAGCTGATAAGGGAGGCTCAACTCAGAAGCTGTTTGGGGACTCAAATGCATTATGGACTATCCTCCAGACTGCTTCTCTGAAAGATGGCTTCTGTGAGGTACATTCTACAGGTGAAAATACCTATTATAGAGTCCCTTTGGCCACTCGCATTGATTTTTTCTTCCTTTCCCGGGATATTTTAGTTCATCAGGCAAAGGCCTTGTAATACCTCAGATCATATGTCAATTTCTTTGCTTTGTTCTCCTTCCACATCTTCACATCCACTCCTGGTGACCTCATGTTGGAAATTGAATAGCTCTTTGTCGACCGATAGTGGCATTGCTACAGCTTGTTGAGAGTTTTTATTGGCCCACATTTTGGTTCAGGAAGCTTATGCCTCCCCCTGGTATTGGTGGGAGGACACCAAATTAGACCTTAAACATTTCTTTCTTGGGCAGGCTAGGAGAAAATCTGCCTCCTCTTACCACCAGTATTTACTCTTGAGGTGGCATTTACTGGATGTTATCTCCAGGGCTTATGAGTCTGGCCAGGATTACTCCTCGCTTATTGCTTCTTTGAAGGCCCAGATGGCAGACATTTAATATAACAGGGCTTGCTCTTTATGTCGTGAGGCCTCTTGAGGCACCTGCTTTTCTTTGGCCTCTTTCAATATCTAGAAGTGTTGTTTTGACAGGATGGCAGCTACGTACATTGAACGTCTTGCTGACCCTGACTCCCCCATAGTCTATGACTCGATATCCACTATCAAGCAAAAGATTTTTCCCACCTGGCCAGTGGTTTTGGGACTCCTACTGGGACCGCACCAGCTGATGCTTCCTTCTTTGATTTCGAGATTCCTTCTCCCTCTTAGGACCTCTGCTCCTGGTTTATAGCTCCAATTTCCTTGTTAGAGGTGCAATCAGCCATCAAGAAGCAGAAAAGGAGTACATCTCCGGGGAAGGATGGTCTTATGGCAGATCTTTTTCAAGCATTTTCTGATCTTTTTTCTCCCATTCTTACATTACTCTTTAACACTATTATTGATACTCATTCAGTTCCTCGACATTTTTCTGATGCTATCATGTTTCTTCTGTTCAAGAAAGGAGATAGGTCAAACATATGGAATTGGAGACCGCTAACTATAAGATTTTTGCATCCATTTTACTTTCTCGTCTCCTTCCTGTTGCATCCCATGTTATTTTTGAAGTTCAGACTTGTGCTGTTCCTCATCATACTATTGTTTCAGATCTTTCTCTGCTTACAGATGTCTCCACTTTCAGCTCTTCTTCTTCTTCTTTGCTTCTCCTTTCTTTGGATCAAGAAAAGGCATTTGATAGGGTGAATCATGAATACCTTTTTTCTGTTCTGTCATACTATGGAGTTCCACAGTGTTTTATCCGTTGACTTTGGTTACTGTGTTCTACAGCTTGGATCCAGCCTTTAGTGAATGGTGCCCCTTGCCCCCCCTTTTTGAGTCAGACTTGGGTTCAACAGGAGTGTTCTCTAAGTCCTCTCCTTTATGTTTCCCATATTGATCCCTTGCTCTGCAGGATTTTACATCATCCATCTATTCCTCACATATCTTTCCCATCAGAGTGCCCTATTCCTACAGTGTTGACTTATGGAGATGATCTCTGTATTCTTACCACTCCTCAACTTCATGAGGTGGATCTCCTCCTTCTTCTTCAGGATTTTGAATGGGTGTCTGGTTCTAAGCTGAATTACAGTAAGAGCTTGGCATTGCATCTCCCTGTGTCTCCTCCTTCAGATTCTCTTCGCCTTGTGGCTGGGGTTCCTTTGCAATTTACCCTGATCAAGGTTTTAGGATTGACTTTTGGCACCCCTGATGATGCCCTTACAAATTGGACTGTCGTTCTGGATAAGGCTTTCCACATGGTCTCTTCATGGAAAGGTCATACTATTGCAAAACGGAAGCGGGTTTTATTGTTAAAGACCTTTGTTCTTCCTTTGTTTCTTCATTTGGCTTCAGTTTTTCCAGTCCCTTTTTCCTCGGAGGCCTGTTTATATAATGTTTTCTTTCAGGGATTCTGGGGCAGCCATTTGAATCCGATTAAACAGAATTACACATATCTGGATTATTGCCATTGTGGGGTACGGATGTTGAACCCCCTAGTGTTTTTTCACTGTTTATTTCTTAACATTACCTTTTGCAAACACCATCAGTGTTCTGGATGTCTATTCTTCATTATCAGCTTGCTCCTTTGTGCACTGTCTGGTGTTCTCCTCCCATGGAAATTCCATGAAATATTCGTAGGTACAGTCTTCCCCGTTATATCATCCCTGCTTTTTTGAAGATTCATCAGTGGTCTTTGAACCCCACAACGATTCTCTCTTCCTCGAGGAAGCATTTATATTATTTTGTTTTGGGGGCATTCTTTTTGGACAATCCAGTGTTATAGGATTCCCTTGCAACTCTTTTGGATTCCTCCTGTGTTTTTTGCCAATTGACAGACCCCTGCATTCCCCAATGAGTTTGGGATGTTACCTGGTTATCTTGCCATGGACGGCTAGGTGTTTGTGGTAACCTGAAACATAAGGCTCATGAGGACAGGACTTGCCCTTGGGATACATGCCCTTCCATTCCTGAAACCATGTCACATTTTTTTCTTGGATGTCCCTATTCACTACCTGTGTAGACCCTTCTCCTCCATAAGTGGAAGGAGAAGGCTCTTCTGACCCTTACATATGAGATTTTGATTTAAGGTATTTATCCCCCGGCCTAAGTCATTATCATCCCAGTACTCTACATTTGATTTTTGCATTTTGTCATTTTTATCTGTGGCAGGCCAGGTGTGCCTTTCTCATGCAGCAGAAAGTATGTAGTGCTGCTTAGATAGTCTCTCAGATTTTACAGGGTTTACACACTGTTTATCATTCTGGAAGTACCACAGTATCACCTGGGGCTTTTCGGAGATATTGGGATTTGTGCTCATGGATTTTTTCCTGACTTTGTTGTTTTTGCACCCTGTTGCCTTTTTGGTTTTGGCTTTTGTTTTACTTTTTGTTCAGTTATTAAGGGGAATGCTTGTCTTTCTGTTTTCTAGATGATGTCATGTTACTTTATGTTTATGATTTCTTTCTTTCCTTTTGTATGACTTAATACAATGATGTATGTTATGTTTTGCTTTATGTTTTTGACTGCTTCACTTCCCATACTCTTTTAGTAGGGATGGGACAGGGGTTATGCTTCCAATACGACTTATTTTTGTTTAACATGCATGTCCGCTGATGTACTTATTTTTTTGTTTTTATCTTTGGTTTCATTCCTTCTGTTTTGTGTGCTGTAATACAATATTTGTATGTTATGTTTAAGTTTTTGAATAAAGAATTCTCCTACTCTTTTCGAGAAGTGCCAAGGGATCTTTAATATCTACCTGAACTACCACCAGAACAAGCAGATGGGACCTTGGTTTAACATCTAATCCGAAAGACGGCACCTCAGAAGTGCAGCACCCATCTCATGCTGCACTACAGTGTCAGTACTGGGATATTAACCCAAATGCCTGGTGTGTAAATAAAGTACAGGTTAGAAAAAAAGTTACTCAGCATAGCTGCATCTTCTCTTCTAATGGACTAAAGAGCTAGTCAAGCTTTTGCTTCATCTCCACAAGGTGTATGGTGTCTCAGAACTTAGACTGGTTTTTTCAAAGACCCTGTCTCTCTTTGTGCTGGTCTCAAGCCTACCAGCATTCCAGTGGTAGACTTTTAGATGGAAGAGGCCAGGAGATTTGGCAGCTAATTTGAAAAATTATTCCAATTTTAGCAATACAAATTTCATATTAAACAAAATCTAGTCAGAGCCAACATGGCTGCAGTAGCACTATAAGGAGATGGACTCGAACAATGCAAATGTAACTGAATGATGGAGTTTTTCCATTTTTTTCTCCCAGAGGGCTCCTTCTCAAACAACAAATCCTGACATGATACAGCAATTGCACCCACCCATTCCAGTATCTGGCAGATCTCCTATCCCCTTCCATCACTCAGTTACATCCACACTCTTTCTGTCGGTCCCTTATAGCACTGGTGCAGTTGTGTCGGCTCTGACCAGAATTTGTTCAGTGTGGGATCTGCTTTGATCCAGATTTACTGTTGAGGGTGAGTGAAGTACAGGGAAATCAATGATTGTCAGTGGCTGTGTTGGTATTTGAATGCCATATCTCCCAGGTTCAATGCTGGCACTTTATGAAAGGTAGTTTTAGCCCATTTTAGTATTTTACCCTAACAAACAACCTTTCTACAGTCTGTGATTCCTGAATGTCTTGTTTACACCAGGTCTGACTAGAAAAGCTGTGCTATTGTTCAAAAAAGGTATGCCCCCCCCCAACAGCGGCACCAACACAGCGACCTACCAACCCATCGACAAAATTGACAGGTTGCTGACAGGTTGCTGTGTTGGTGCACCTGACACAGGAGCACACTGTCTCCTGATCCTGCAACCCCTCCCTGAATCAACTCTGACTGGAGTTGATAATCTTAAGTTCAGGGGGTGTGGGGTGCAGAGCCCCCTGCATGGGGAGGTTCCGGAGCAAAGCCCCTGATGAAAAAATAGGACCGTGAGACAGCAGGATTTATGTCAACTGTAACTTGCAGTCAACATAAATCCTGTTGATGAGATGCCAGTCAACAAAAGTGTTGTCGAACCGGCATCGTAGAGCTGTTCAAAAAGAACCCCACTGTACTGAAATACATATGGAAAAAACAGTGCAGTTTGTTGCTGGTTTCTTTGATACATTTGGAACCATCACTGCATTGCCATGCAAGTTTGGTTATCAGGAAATAGAAACTGTATCCAATAAACTATTGACAAAATGCTACCATTTGTCTTTCATTATGCTGACACGTGGGTCTGTTGCTGGGGGGGCTGGGGGACATCTTGCAGCATTGGCTATGATGCCTGTCAAAACAGCCCATTTGAAAAGTGTCTCATTTTCAGCATGGGATCTGCTTTGATCCAGTTCTACAGCTGGGGATGAGTGGAGCATTTGGTAAGTCAAGTGACTGTCAGTGGCTGGGGTGGGATTCGAACACTCCTAGATACAGTACTAGCACCTTATCAAAGGAAGTTTTATCTCATTTGAGTATTCATTGCACTCTCAAAACAACCATTTTAATGCCAGGTCCAGCATATGAGCTGCAGGAGTATGGAATCAAATTTATTTCAGGAGTTGTGTAGCCAAGGTCTTTCTCATGTGGTGCCTCACTTTTCTGAATTAATCTGAAATATCAGATTGTCTTAATAATAAACAACCCAACCAAGAAGCATCTCATTTTAATTGCAGTATCAGAAGAATAGCCTGGAGCTTCCAGCAAGGAGTTATGAACAAGCTTGGTACATTCAGCAGGTCTGGGTTTGATACCCACAGCCTCCAGTTGCATACTGTGTGACCCTGAGCAAGTCATATAACCTCCCTGTGATTCCTTGTCACTCCTGTAAATGGGCCTTGTGCCCAGTGGGTCTTACCCAGTTAGCAAAGAATAAAAAATAATTGTAAGATCTCAGCAGTTCCTAGACTCCAGAAAGCAGACATAAGTTCAGGCAGCTGTGCTAGTGCAGTCATCAGGTGGGTTTAAATGTGATTTATGCAGAAATGAAGCATTTGATCATATGAACATGTCTCCATATCCTTTCCCCCCCTCTACATGGAGTGAATGAGCTGGTATGGGGGAGGTGCTACCATGCAGGTTCAGTATGTCACCAAGGGGGCACCCAGCAGCACCAGCTGAGCTGCCTGTCAATAAAACCAAACCGAGAAGCATCTCATTTTCAGTGCAGGATCAGCTTCAAAGTAAGTTTACAGCCGGTGGTAAGTGAAGCACAGGAAAATCAAGTAGCTTTCTTTGGCTGGTGTTGGATAGAACACCATATCCCTTGATACAGTATTAGCATCTTACCAAAGGCAATTTTAGCACATTTAAATATGTATTTTCCTCTATATAAAAAAAACTTTCTACAGCTTGTGATTCCTGTATGTTTTGCTTACACCAGGTTTGAGTAGAAAAATTGTGATATTGTGCCAACAGAGCCCTAGTGTACTGAAATATAAAAGAAAGAACAATTTTCTTTGATACATTTGTATTAAATTTGTATTAAAAAACAATATCTTTATTAAGTCCTTTTTCTTTAGTGTCAAAATATTGTATCAATTTTATTTCAAATGTTTGCCGATCCTGGCTGAATCACCACAGATTCACAGTTACCTATAAAAATGAAAATACACTAGTAGGGGAACATTTTTCTAGACCAGATCACTCCACCAGTGATTTTACTGTCAGAGTGTTAAAAGGGAACTTCAAAAACAGCCAGGTTCGGCAAACATATGTTGGTTTTTTAATACACTACCAGTAATTATGCTTAAAGCAGTGCTTCTGAGTTTCTTTTTTAACCCTCACATCAGCACTCTCTGGCTGTTTTGACAGGTACCTTCTTATGACAATGGTATGTATTTTCTTTATGCCTTGACTTTTTAGAAATGTTAATTAATGGTCCAGAGTCAGAGTAAAATTAGGCAGCCTTTTGATCTTACAAGTTGATCTCTCCAACAGGCACACTCCAGTAAAAATTAGGGTTCCTGTTTGTAAGAGGTGCAAACTGACTGTAATGCTTTGATCTGTAACCTGCTAGTCTAGGTTTCAAATCCACATCCAACCTTTATATGTCATACTGCTCAGCTGTTTTCACTTTTGACCTGAGGAAGAGTTTCACCTCTTGAAAGCTAGTCTTAAAAATAAGTTTGTTATTCCAATACAAGGTATCACCTGCTACATATTTGTTGTTTTTCTCCTCTACATTGTTGACTGGACTAACATGGCTACCACATTTCTCTTTTTTACAAACTTGGATACATTTGCAACCACCGCTGCACTTTCATGGAGGTTTGGTAATAGGAAAGTTCTTTGTTCTGTCATTTAGATTTTCAGTACACTGCATTCAACATGGGGGGTGATACAGCTGTGGTTAAGCTGCCTCTTAAGACAGCCTAATGGAGAAAAGTCTCAATTTCAGTGCTTAATCTGCTATAACCCTGTTTTAGAGGTGGGGGTGGGGGAATGACTGAAGCACAGGGAAGTCCAGTGACTGTCAAAGCCTGTGGTGGGATTTGAACACCACAGCTTTTGACTCTGTGCACCACCACCACTGGACAATGCTAGCTTCCAGGTACCTGATTACAAAAACAACCTGGTCCTGATCACATTGATTCTGCCCTAGTGACAGTAAAATTTTTAAAGATTTCCAACATCATTCCAGAAGGTAAACTTGATTTTGCTCCTGATCTAGAGGGATGATGACAATACCCAAATTTTATAAGAAACACTTTGTAAATCTGGATGATATTATGTCAATCCAATCCATTCTAAATTCAGAATATGTTATTCCCCTCCAATCCATTCTTTTTAGGTACAATTTATTTTTCCAAAGACATCACAACCAAAAAACAATGTCTCATGAAATATCTGAGCTGAATATTAAAAAGTGATCAAAACTCACAACCTCTAGATCTAAACTGTCTGTAATATTGCAGTGAAGTGATTCCAGTCTCTGGCAGATCTCCTAGCCCCCTCCGTTACTCAGTTACATCCACACTCTTTGTGTTGGTCCCTTAAAGTGCTGATGCAGTTGAGATGCAGAACCCAGATCTGCTTTGATCCAGTTTTGCAGTTGAGGATGAGTGAAGAACAAAGAAATCAAGTGATTGTCAGTGGCTGCATTGGGATTCAAACACCATATCTCCTAGGTTCAATACTAGCACTTTATGAAAGGTAGTTGTAGCCTATTTTAGTATTTTACCCTAATAAGCAACCTTTCTCCAGTCTGTAGCTCCTGAATGCCTAGTTTACACCAGGTGTGAATAGAAAAGTTGTACTATTGTTCCAACAGAACCCCACTGTACTGAAATATATATGGAAGAACGGTGCAGTTTGTTGATGGTTTCTTTGATACATTTGGAACCATCACTGCATTTCCATGCAAGTTTGGTTATCGGGAAATAGAAACTGTATCATTAAACTATTGGCAAATGCTAGCATTTGTCATTGGTCTGTTGCCATGTTGGAGGGGATCTTGCAATACTGGTTAATAAATTTGAGAAGTGTCTTATTTTTATTGTGGAATCTGTCTCAACCCAGTTCTAGAGCTGGGGATGAGTGGAGCGCTTAAGAAATCAAGTGACTGTCAGTAGCTGGGATGGGATTTTAGAAGTGTACCTCCTAGATACAATGCTAGCACCTTATCAAAGGAAATTTTATCACATTTGCGTATTCGTACATTAGGCTACTGATGGGTCTATAATGTGAGCTGCAGGAGTAGGGAAGCAAATTTTTTTCAGGGCTTGTGTATCCAAAGTCTTTCTCATGTGGCCCCTCACTGTGCTGAATTAATCTGAAATATATGATTGACTTAACAGTAAATAGCCCAATGAAGAAGCATTTAATTTTAAGTGCAGTATCTGCATAATAGCCTAGAGCTTCCAGCATTGTGTTATGAACGAGCTTGGAACGTTCATCTGATCTAGGTTTGATACCCACAACCTCCACTTGCATACCGTGTGACCCTGAGCAAGACACTTAACCTCCCTGTGCTTCCTAGTCACTCCAGTAAATCCATTCTAAATACAGAATAGGTTATGCCCCTCCAATCCATTCTTTTTAGGCACAATTTATTTTAGCAAAGACATCACAAACAAGAAACAATGTCTCATGCAATATCTGAGCTAAATAATAAAAAGTGATCAAAATTCACAATCTGTAGATCTAAATTGTATGTATTATTGCAGTGAATATGACATTTGCAGTAAGGTGAGATAGGTAGTTTACCCAAAATAACAGACCTATGCCACCATTTTGTAGGCTGAAGATAAACTACCAGTATAATCAAGGTTTAAAAGTCAGATCTGTAAACTTGAGAGGAGTAGGGGTGTGGAAATGTGAGTAATTAAACAGCTGTGCTCAGAAAGACCAGAAAGACAGGCATGTGAAAGCGAAAGCACCTCAGTCTCCCATCTGAATCTCCATTCACCAAGCTGTAACTAATTTCTCTGTTTTAATGCTGCTTTACTAAGTTAAATGAACCAGAAACTGATTTTGAGAAAGGAAAGTATTAGCTGGCTGACTTGAAAAGAAAGAAACAGTTTAAAATTATTCATTTATTTACAAATGCTTCATGTAAATGAGAGGACAAGAAGAAGTTTCTTATTGGCTCTGTTGCTAAAGAGAGGGGCATGTCAAGATTCAGTTTCACTTTTCAAACAGCAAATGTCACACTTTGAGAAAATGTATTTTGTCATTCATGCAGAAATGAGTAACTCCTGTTCATGAACAAGTTTAGCTCTGCCTGGCAGCCAGGCTGCAGAGTGAGAGAGAAAGAGAGAGATAGCAATGAAATAAGAGTCCAGATGTAGTGCAGACAGGCTGACAGGAAATGAAGGAGAAGGCAGACACAAACAGACCACAGCTTTAAATGAGATAACCTGGACCGAAACATTGCTCTATGTCCACTCAGAAGCACCCGGGGAAGAACACAGTCAACTTATCCTGTCAATCCCCTCTCTCTCTCTCTCCCCTAGTGATCCCAAACTGTCTGCAGGGCTCCATCATGCAGTCATAAAAAGGATTTAATGACAAAGAATACCATACTAGTAATGGGGAATCATTTAGAATTAATTTTGACTTCATGGACAGGATCTTCCATGCCACTACACAAGTCTTGTGCTGGTGCTTTTTGTCACAGAATTCCCATCTCTCTCTCATTCACATTTTTTCTCTCTCATATTCACATTCTCTTTCTGTCTTTCATGGCACTCTTTGTCTCACTTCTGTTGCATCTGGATCTCATTCATGCTCTCTCTCTTCCTCATTTTCTCTCTCACTCCTCCTACTGGTACATCTTCTCTCACACCTATGCAACAAGCTTCACCTTCTGCAGCTCAGTGTCCACCTTCACCTGTACCAGGGTGAGCTCTAGATTCATCATATTTATCTAATTTGCTGACTCAGCCACCATGATTCTGCTTTCAGGCTCACTCTCATGGACCTTAGTCTCACATCTCTGGCCAGCCTCCTCTGTAATCCTGGTTGCACCATACTCTAGGTGACTTTTTTCAAGGGTTCCTATGAGATCTGACTTAGACTGCACCCATATAAACAAGCCCTCACCTTTGGCACAAATCCTGTATTTCTGTCATGGTAAGTCTCACGTATGTTCCAGGCTTAATGCCTTTTCACCACAATATACTAACCAATAAAAATACAGCAGTGTATGAAGTATTCTTCTTTATATATCTTGCTCTGTGACTGGACAGGTAATATTTACAGGCAATCATTTCAGTGCTAGGTAACTGCTTACATTCTTCACACACATATTGTGCTTCCAAATGCCAACAGCTTGAAAGAAAACACACTCCGAAAGGAGCAGGTTGTGGTACAAAAGCAATGCCATGAGCCAAACATGAATGTTAAAAGCAGGTTTATTAGTGCAAGAAAGGACAGAAGAAACTCTCCAGAAATTCAGATCATCAGATCCTTCAAGGGGGGGCACCAAAAGACACATTACTTCTATAGTATGGATCTAAAGGTACAAATAAATCTATTGCTAACCTCCAATTCAAGGTTTGTACAGTACAGATGGTAGATTTAAAAAAATACCTTATGAGAAATATAGGAATGTCAAAAACACCACAGTGATAATTGAATTAGTAGTTACAACTAACAAATGGCAGAGCAGCACTGTAGACTACATCACAGTAGTTGAAAATGGGGAGGATCATCTTCTGGATAAGATCACGCCTAGTCATAGTAGGGATGCTAATACAGTTCCTGTACAAGGTGCGAAGCTTGGGGCTCAGTTTACTCAGGATGGCATCAATGTGATCAGAGAAGCCGAGGTGCTGGTCCAGCCAAACCCCAAGGTATCTGAAGGAGGATGTGACCTCAAGTAAAGTCCCATCCAGGGTGTGGAAAGAGGGGAGGTTTGGGAGCCTAGACAGTCTCTGCCTAGTGTGAAAGGTCATGGAGATGGTCTTCTTGGCATTGAGGAAGAGTTGATGATTAGCAATCCAGAGCTGAACTTTGCTGAAATCATGCTGCAACCTGGTTGCAACCTGAGCAGAACTTGAGCCAGACACATACAAAACTGTATTATCGGTATACATGTAGATGGAGGAGGAGGGGGAGCAGACTGAGGATAGGTCATTTAGGAAGACTGAGAATAGAAGGAGACCAAGAACTGAGCCCTGTGGGACTCCAGTGGTGACTGGGAGGGGAGGGGAGATGACACCAGAGATCCTGACTGATTGGGTTCTGCCAATGAGGTAAGACCTGAACCAGTTGGTGGCAGAAGGGGAGAGTCCTGCTGTTGAGACAGAGTCCAGGAGAAGGGTGTGGGAGACAGTGTAGAATGCTTTGGCAAGGTTGACAAAAATGGCTGATGTGATAAGGCCATTATTCATCCTGGTTAAGATGGAGTCAGTAAACCTGAGCAGGGAGGTGGTTGTGGAGTGGTTTTCCTGAATCCAGATTGAAAAGGGGTGAAAAGGGGGGATTCAGATAGGAATGAGGCAAGTTGGGAGAGAACCAGGTGTTCTTGGAGTTTAGCAAGGGTGGGGGCAAGGGAGATGGTGCAGTAGTTACACAGGGAAGAGGAGTCACCCCCTTTGGGTAGTGGGAGGACCACTGCATGTTTCCATGATGTCAGGACTGAGCCTGTGGTGAAGGAGAGATTTAAAATAAGGGAGAGGGGTAGGCAATGGCATAGGCTATGAGAGAGAGAGAAGTTTAGGGTTGAGGTCATTGGGAGATGATCCTTTTGAAGGGCTGATGGTGAGTAAGACTTTTAAAGCATCCACAGGGGAGATAGTTGAGAAGGAGAAGGAAGGGGCAGAGGATGAAGGGAGGATCCATGTTCAAGGAGTGGGAGAGGGCAGGGTAGGTTGGGAAGGCCTTTAGGAGATCTGTAGCTCAAGTAGTGTAATAGGAGTTATATTCAGTAGCAACTGTGCTTGGGTCAGCCACAAGAGTATTATTTATATTGAGGACTGGGGAGGGGGGTGAGTCTGGGGTGTGAAGAGGGAATGAACCACCTTTCAGAATTTTGATGGAGAATTTTTGTTTGTGAGGAAGGTTGTTTTAAAGTATACAGGCTTAGCTAGCCTCGTAACTTTGGTGCAGGCATTACGTACAGTAGCTTTCAGTATGTGGTTAAATCATTAGGGGACAGGGTAGATTTATGCTGCTTCCACGCACAATCTCTGGCCCTAAAACAGGCCAGAAATTCAGGAATAATCCAAGGAAAGTGATTGCTCCTGACTCTGGTAGGTTTTAATGGGGTGAAGGTATTCCAAGTATTTGTGTGCAGGAATACACAATTTTTAAGCAAAAAAGGTGTTCCAGAACTAGAGGCATGGGATGAAGTTGGAGGGAGGATGATTCAGAGGAAATGTGAGGAAGAATTTCTTCACAGAATGGGTGGTGGACAAGTGGAACACCCTGCCAGAGGAAGTGGTGGGGGCTGAAACAATCATGGGATTTAAGAATGCATGGGATAGACATAAAGGAATTCTGGAGGTCAGGGGTAAGGAGCAACAGACTTCCAGCAAAACAGAAAGTGAACTTGCAAGCTCCAATGGGCAGACTTGGTGGGCCATAGGCCCTTATCTGCTGACACTGTCTATGTATGTATGTATCTATGTATTTATAAATATACCTTTGAAGTAAGAGAGGGCCAAGTTTACTGAGGATGAGGTTAGGGGAGACCAGTTCGCTAGGGCAAGTTGTTGCAGTATGTGTTCAAGGTTCAGTGAGTTAAATGTGCATATTTGTAAGGTCTTGGGTGGGGATTTTGCCTGTGCACTTTTTGGACTAAGTAGATTGGGTTGTGGTCACTTAGGGCATCAGGGAGGATATCTGATTTAATAACTCAGTAAGGGTGGGAGGTGAGTGCCCAATCTAACAGAGAGTGATTTTGTGTTTTATGGTTTTGGTGGGTGGATTCGGAGATCAGCTGGGTGAGGTTTTTGGCACCTATTTCACAACGTGTTTTGGCAGTTTTTGGTGACAGCCAATTTAGGGTGAAATTGCCCAGGATGTACAATTCACCTGATTGTGAAAGGGCCAAAATAAAGGTGATTAGGTCTAGTGCGACATCTGTCTCTATATTAGGGTGGTAGTAGACTCCTGCCACAAAAATCGGGAGAGTGAAAGGCAGGGTTACTTGTATGGCTACAGCATCATGGGTAGTTGGATTTGAGGAAGATTAGATAGTAGAATATTGTAGTGAGGAGAGAATATACATAGCAACACCACTGCCTCTGCCAGCCTGGTCTTACCTTTGTATACAGTAGCCTGGAATGGAAACAGAGCGGTTAGGGTTCGAGCCTTAAAGGAGACAGGAATCAGTGTTTCTAATTTTATTGTGCTGTTCTACATATGGAAAACCAAAAAAGCAGCTCCACACTGGAGCTGTGCAAGCCCAAATCAGTCTCAGTCAAATCCAAAAAAAGGGCAGCACCAGCATCCGTCTCAATTTATGAAAACAACATTTATTGTATTACATGCCTGTAAAGAAGCAGTGGCAATAAAGGCAGACTCACAAGCCCCGACCTGTTTCGTGCATACGCACTTCCTCAGGGAGGCTGACATAAACACAATCCCTTACTTAAATACCCCCACATCACATATGTTAACAATTATACAATCATCACATTCCAAGTGAACATCAACTTCCAACACATATAAGTAAAAACATTATGCATCACTATAAATTCCTATCTGATATGTATCTCATACAAAACATTCTGAATTCTTAAAACATTTATGTAGAATAAGGAAATATAGCTCTAATTAACTCAGCAGTGAATTCAAAAACATAAGACATCCAATAATTAATATAAATCGAATCCAAATCTCATAATTTTTATAAAAACATTTGTTTTTTCTCATAAGAATTAAATATAATACTCAACCCACTCCAAAATTTATGAAAAGATGGGTCACTGACCCAAGGTCAAAAGGTCACCTACTAATATGCTCAGACCTAAAACTTTTTATATAATGTTATCATTTTTAGTCAGCATATAAATTATTCAGAATAGGAACCCTTATCATTATTTATCGGAGCTCAAATATCATTACTCCGTAATTTCCGATTTCTTATATGTAGGAGGTCAACAAGGTCAACATAATATGCTCATCTACAATAGACATCATATATAATCTTTCCTTAATCATCTTTAAAGAATCAAAAAAAAAAACAAATCCCAGATTTTAACTACAAATAAACCACTAACAACCCGAAGGTCATAAAGGTCAATTACTAGTATGCACATTAAATTTTTTATATATCATTTCTTCTATATTTCACTGATAGCTCATACAAAGTTATTAAAATATAAAGACTGAAGAGTTATATCTTAGTTGACCTATAATTAATTCAAGATCAAAAACATCTAGAAATCAAAATACAGAAGGTCAACAAGGTCAACATAACATGCTCATCTTCTAAACACATCATGTGTAATATTTCTTTAGTCATCTCTAAAAGGAGTCAAAAAATCAATCCCAATATTCTAACTTCATATAGCAGCAAAATGACCAGAAGGTCACAAAGGTCAATTACTAATATGCACACTGAAACATTTTTTACCATTTCTTTTGTATTCTACCATTTAAACATATCCATATAATGATGCTAAACTATAAATAAGGGAAAAAAGTGTATTTAAAAACTGGAAAATCGGAAACCACCACATTATTATCTTTTCTTTAAAATGGTAAGACAGAGATACCCTCATTTAATCCTGGTGTTTCAACGCCTTTAGCGTAAAATCCAAAAGCTTCCTTTCTAATAGAAAATTGTCTAGATCCCCTCTTTCACCAACAGTCACTTTCTATACCTATAAAACAAAAACATGTTCCCCATTTCCAGACTGTGTTACTATGTGTTTAGCTAGTGCATTCTTCAAATCTAAGTTTCTTACTGCTCCCAAATGTTCGCCAATCAGACCTTAAGCGATTGCCTAGTCTTACCCACATAAAATGCACCACAAACACATGCCAAATACAATACTCTCCGTTGAACAATTAATAAACTGTTCAATTTATATTCTTTTGGGGATTTTGGAGAACAAAATCTGTCAGTCTTCTTTATCACCGGACAAAACTTACAATGTCCATATTTAAATGTACCTTTGGCAAAGGTGGTGGAAAACACGCTTTACTCTCAACACGGGCTGTAAACTATTCACTAGTCTATCCTTTAGATTACTAGCACATCTATATACCATACATGGCATCGTCTGTACCCATGGTGTCAATAATGGTTCAGTTTGCAATATACTCCAATGCTTTCGTAAAATATCTCTCACTTGTCCTGATTTTTTAGTATACGTACTTACGAAATTCAAAATACCACTATCATCTACTTGCTTTTTTGTTTTATATCTCATAAGCCCTTCCCTGTTTTTTTCAAGAGCCATTTTATTAGCCCGTTGAATTTTTTCTGGCTTATAGCCCCTCTCGAGAAATCGTGTCTCCATTTCAAATGCCCTAATCTTATAATCTTCTGTATCACAGCAATTTCTTCTAATTCTCAAAAACTGTGCATCTGGAATATTTTCCACAATATGTCTAAGATGGCAACTCGAGGGTAATAATATTGTATTCCTGTCACTGTCTTTTCTAAACAGATCCATTCCAAGTGTACCATCTGGCATCAGGGTTATATTTAAATCCAAAAAATGTACACCAGGATTAAATGAGGGTATCTCTGTCTTATCGTTTTTAAAGAAAAGATAATAATGTGGTGGTTTTCCGATTTTCCAGTTTTTTAAATACACTTTTTTTCCCTTATTTATAGTTTAGCATCATTATATGGATATGTTTAAATGGTAGAATACAAAAGAAATGGTAAAAAAATGTTTCAGTGTGCATATTAGTAATTGACCTCTGTGACCTTCTGGTCATTTTGCTGCTTATATGAAGTTGGAATATTGGGATTGATTTTTGACTCCTTTTAGAGATGACTAAAGAAATATTACACATGATGTGTTTAGAAGATGAGCATGTTATGTTGACCTTGTTGACCTTCTGTATTTTGATTTCTAGATGTTTTTGATCTTGAATTAATTATAGGTCAACTAAGATATAACTTTTCAGTCTTTATATTTTAATAACTTTGTATGAGATATCAGTGAAATATAGAAGAAATGATATATAAAAATTTAATGTGCATACTAGTAATTGACCTTTATGACCTTCGGGTTGTTAGTGGTTTATTTGTAGTTAAAATCTGGGATTTGTTTTTTGTTTTTTGATTCTTTAAAGATGATTAAGGAAAGATTATATATGATGTCTATTGTAGATGAGCATATTATGTTGACCTTGTTGACCTCCTACATATAAGAAATCGGAAATTACGGAGTAATGATATTTTGGGCTCCGATAAATAATGATAAGGGGTTTCTATTCTGAATAATTTATATGCTGACTAAAATGATAGCATTATATAAAAGTTTTAGGTCTGAGCATATTAGTAGGTGACTTTTTGACCTTCGGTCGTGACCCATCTTTTCATAAATTTTGGAGTGGGTTGAGTATTATATTTAATTTTATGAGAAAAACAAATGTTTTTATAAAAATTATGAGATTTGGATTCTGATTTATATTAATTATTGATGTCTTATGTTTTGAATTCATCAAGAGTTAATTAGAACACATATTTCCTTATTCTACATAAATGTTTTAAAGAATTCAAAATGTTTTGTATGAGATACATATCCAGATAGGAATTTATAGATGCATAATGTTTTTACTTATATGTGTTGGAAGTTGATGTTCACTTGGAATGTGATGATTGTATAATTGTTAACATATGTGATGTGGGGTATTTAAGTAAGGGATTGTGTTTATGTCAGCCTCCCTGAGGAAGTGCGTATGCACTAAACCGGTCGGGGCTTGTGAGTCTGCCTTTATTGCCACTGCTTCTTTACAGGCATGCAATACAATAAATGTTGTTTTCATAAATTGAGACGGATGCTGGTGCTGCCCTTTTTTTGGATTTGACTGTGCTACATATGAAATATTGAAATAAACATATTTTCTCTGAAACAGAGTGTATTTTCTTCATATTTGTGTCCTTTTATGCATAAATTTGAATGTTAGTACTGTTACGATAACCAGGGTTCTTTTTATGCACGAGATTGACTGAATGGATGTGTAAGTAGCTTCGTTTCCGTTCCTGCATTCTGTGCTGCAGAATGCTGCTGCAGGCTACACTTGAAGTGCAGTGAAAAGCTGTAGTACTGACCTACAAATTGTACACTTCAGTTAGAAAACAAAAGTTTATAACATGGTTCCACCTAAGTGTGGTTGTTGCCACATTGTACCAGAACACACATTTACATTATGTTCCTTTCATGAAACATGAATCATTTTCTAAATATGCATGACCAATTTATGATATGTTTGGTGCATATTTGAAGCATACCATCATTCATCCACTGGGAATCAAACCCATAAAACACAGTTAATTACAAATGCCACATACAGTAATCGCTATCTTATCCTGTGGTGGTGTGACAGTACAGTTGTTAACTGAGACTCCTAAAGGAAAAAAAAGCATAATAATAATGTAAATACCTCTTCATCTGTTGAAATATTTGCAATAAAGTAAATTTTTTTCTTTAAGACATGATTAAAACATGTTTTCCCCTTGTGGGGGCATGGACTCTGAATTTCATCATACTCAGCAATTTCTGAGAGTATTTCCTGTTTGAGGTGCTTTTATTTTCAGACGTATTACATTTCTGTCCCTTACTTTCAAATTAATTTGGTAGCCAGGCACTACACTGCAGATCCCATTTCTGATCAAGGCACCTGTAAGCCCCCCATAACAAGTATGGATGAGAAAAATCTGATCTAAATGGACTTGTCAATAGTGGCTATTACATGCCAGAGTGGGTTAACAGGTTATCTAGTCATATTGTTATTTTCGGCAAAAGCTATTTACCCCAGTGCTTGTTACTGGTTTGCCTTTCTCACTCACATAAACTGTGACTTAAAAATCCATGTTTCACTGTCCTGCCTTATCGTTTTACTCTCTGATGATGACCTGACCAGTGTCCTGAGTTCAATGTACTATCATTCCTGCTCGTCATTACTCACAGCACCCCATACCCCACAAAAAAAGGCTAACACTGCTGCTCTCTTTCCCTCTATCTGCATCTCTCTTGCCATAAAATTGTCATGATGAATTCAGGTGCACTCTGTTCCTCAGCCCCCACCACACCGTGGTCACTCCCAGCAGCCACAATTACTAAAAGGTGGGGAGGCACTTGCACAGGCAGGTGACAAGATGCATTTTATTTGAGTTCCAGCTCCCGTGGATTGAAATGGAATAATTTATTAGTTATGCAACAGCCTATGTCCAAAAACCACTGGCAGTAATCCATTTTATGATAGAAGAATATTTGATATTGCCAATGTTGACCCCTTCCCCCAGGAAGATGCAATAGGCAATAAAGTAATGGCACCATCTGCACAGCATGACAGACCAGGTCCAACCTCCTTTTGGCAGGTCAGATGGGAGCCTTACATTGCATGGTGACAGATTAGGTTCTAACAGTCAGTAATTCCTGTTGGGCACCTTAGCTGGGCAACTGGCTAAAATCACATCTCCCAGTTTCAGCCACGCCAAAGGACTCTCAGAGGTGGAACAGAGAGTGTCCTATTTGGAAGGCTCAAAGAAGCTGACCCCAGACAAGCTAGCTAAGCGAGAGCAGATGCTCATGGACCTCCAGGAACAGCTCGATTACCAAGTACAGTATAACAGAAGAAGTAATTAGTGGTTGCAAGAACTTACGGAGGGTATGGGGGAAGGGCCATTGCATTTCTAAAGCTCAATGATTTTACCAAGACTTCTGAGACTGAAACCAATGGGGGATAGGGTGAAAATTGAATGACAACATGATGGTGCCACGCCCAAGCCACCACATGATTAACACCTGAGGCAGATCTTTGTTAGGCTGCACTATTTTAGAGGCTGTCAGGCTCTGCTGTTGGCACTTCAAAATACAAAGGAGGTGCTTTATGATGTCCATAAACTTTTTCTACATCAAGATATTACCCCTCATGTACAGAAAAAACACCCCAGCATTTTCAGACCTGTGTTGGACATGCTGTGGGAAAGACTGTTAGATTTTTCCTTTTCGTATCCAACTATGGTGAAAATCAGAAATACAAGTACAGCTTATTCAATTTGGGGAGGTGGTGAAGGTGGATAACTTCTGAATGAATTGAAGTCAGGAGTGCATGCAGGATTAATGCTGTTTATCTGTTTTGACTGGTTGTTGCATTTTTAGTGCCTTTGAAACATATACATTGATGAATGCTCTGTACCACTTGGCAGTGTCGGGTCTCCACTAAAGACTGAATGGTTTCTGTCATCACTGAAGAGACATTTGTTTAGAACTATGGGACTTTTCTAGTCTGGCATGGCACTACCCAAGTCCAAGATCTTGAGGATGCTTTGTGACTGCGACGGGGATCAGGAAAAAAAATACAATAAATGGATGGTAATGGAATGATTAACCAATCGGAATCTTAATACCCTCGCAAAGTGAAAAAAAAAAAAAAGGTCCACACTGGGTAAACAGAGAAACCCTGGTTTTCGATGTCAGTTTACCAAACTGAGTACCATCAGTTTCTGATCTACTCACATGTGATAATATAATAATTGCTAATCTGCTCTGCAATTGATTTCCACGCTGCTTGGCTGCCCCCCCTTCCCCATCTCCCATTGAGCAACCATAAAAATAAAAAAACATGAAAAAATCAAATGTTAAACAGAATCTTTTTCATTATATTTCCTTCAATGTAGATGAAATCTTAGTTAAATATAATAATATACATAGCATGTAGTTTCAATTAGGGGAGTGATATGGCCATGCGGTAAAGCGAGAGATGGACTAAAAGTGAGATAGGGATTTGAACTTGTGGACGCAGCGACCCAAATTTCCACGACAACATAGATGCCCTTCTGACTTATCTGTTTTTTAAGTAACCACTGGTGTCAAGTGCTGCAGGAAAATAACAAAACAAAACAAATGATAAAATGGAAAAAAAACGGCAGTGCCAGCAGTTTAGAAATGGAAACCACACATCAATGAAAAAAAAAAACAACAAAAGAACAAAGTATCTGACATCACAACACAGGGTACAGTGATGCCCAGGACAAACTATGAAAGGCTGACATCATTTCACATTGCAATACCTGTATTTGAACAGATATTGCAAAACTTGCTTGCAGTCCTGACTCAAACAACTGACATCTATAAAATAAATATATATGAAATAAAATGTCACTATGACTATGGATTCTGTGCACCATGGCACGATGCATTAAAATGTATTTCATGCTATCAGAACAGATCAATTATTAATGTGCAGCATGCATGTGAGCTGCCAATATTTGAGCATGATGGAGTACAACGACACAGTTATGGTTACTGTACCCATGAAAGGAGTGTCTGGGCACTATATTTTCAGCATCTAGGCAGGAACAGTGATTAAGACTAAAAGAGATATGGTTGATAGGATTGCACATCTCGATTATTGGTTAGCACACTCAGCACTTACACATCAACATAGTATACCGGTGGTAGAGCAGCAACAGGAAGGTCATTTGAGCTCTCGGCCGGGATTAGCACTGCAAAACCTGTGCAATCAGATGTATACTGAGGCAGGCATGATAGGTACAGCCAGTGTATTATGTTTCAGTATTTATCCTCTAAGACTGCACAAACATTTTTTCTCACACGATTGTGTAGAATGACATTTTTTTTACTTTGTTGTCATGACTTGCTAATCGCAGCTTGAAAACCACACATTTCTAATTATGGAAATATTTGACAAATGGATGTATGTGACTTTCTTTGGCATTACCGAAACCTGGACATTACTGTAAGGATTACCTCTCTTAGAAGTTAAAGCCAAACTGATAAGCAAGACAGCTATGGCAAAGATTTACTTCCTATTTGATGTCAATTTCTGCCTGCTTCACCCTAATTTGGCATACAGTGCAGCGTCATGCTGATGTTTGAATCCATGAATGACAACGCCAGCATTTAGCAGGCTCACAAACCAAATGTGAAAACAGGAAACAAGAAACGGACGGCACCAGTAACAGCCATTTTAAATATTTACATTGTGTTGCTAAAATAAAAAAGTAAATCACAAACTTTCACAGCTGGTAATAAAACAAACAACTAGTATTTATTATAATTAAAAACATGGCACTTATGCAGGTTTCAATTGTAATTTTATTTCCTGTCCTCTTTAAGCCAGATTTCCGTAATGATGAGTATATCCGGCTTTAGGGTATACATCATAGTTTGGAGAAGGTCAATCTTTAGTTGAAGACTACAAATGTTTAGATGCAGAAGCTTGAGACCTTTAGGGAGTAGAGAAGGATTGAAGGATAGAGAGGTAGTGGGTAGTGGGAATTGGTTGCTTTATCACCATTAGGCCTCAACGATAATTGGGACATTGTCCTTTCTTGTAAATTCTGAAATGCATTTTTGAGTGTTTAAATATATTTCTGTTAGTGATTTTACATTCATGTTCTTTCTCTGTGGTTATTTCTCAGATATACAGAGACACATAGACACTGTCAGCAGATAAGGGTCTATGGCCCACCCAGTCTGCCCATTTAAGCATGTAAGTTTATTTTGTTTTCCTAGAAGTCTGTTGCCCCTTACCCCTGACCTTAAGAATTCCTTTATGTCTATCCCAAGCATTCTTAAATCCTGTGATTGTTTCAGCCCCCACCACTTCCTCTGGCAGGGTGTTCCGCTTGTCCACCACCCATTCTGTGAAGAAATTCTTCCTCACGTTTCCTCTGACTCGCCTTCCCTCCAACTTCATCCCATGCCCTCTGGTCCTGGAACATCTTTTTCAGTGGAAAATAGTGTATTCCTGCACTCTGTTCCTCCTTGTAAGGTACTTGCATGTCTCTATCATATCTCCTCTCCTCCTCCTCTCCTCCATTGAGTTCATATTCAAGTCCTTCAACCTGTCCTCATAGGACTTGTGATGCAATCCCTGTACCATCTTTGTTGCCCTCCTCTGAACCTTCTCTGCCATGTCTATGTCCTTACATAGGTAAGGTCTCCAGAACTGTACACTGTACTCCAGGTGGGGCCTCACTAGTGTCCTGTATAGTGGAATTATGACCTCCCTTTTCCTGCTGGTGATGCCCCTGCTTATGCATTCCAGCATCCTACTTGCTTTTCCTGCTGCCTTGTCCCACTATTTCCCTACCTTGAGGTCATCAGAGATGATAACCCCAAGGTTCCTTTCCTGCTTGGTGCATATTATATCCTCACCCCCCCAACTGACATGTTGTTCCAGGGTTTTTGTGCCCCATGTGCATTATCTTGCACTGCATTGAATTTCAACTGCCAAAACCTTGACCATTTTTCAATCTTCTGCAGGTCCCTCCTCATTCTGGCTACACCCTCTGGTGTGTCCACTCTGTTACAGAGCTTTGTGTCATCAGCTGTGTATCTTTTTAGTCCACCTCCACAGGTCAAGAAGGGCCTACTTGGATAAGTACCACTGTATTCTGGATAGGAAAGGAAAGGAAAGGAAAGGAAACAATTTTTGACTAGAACAATTGCCACTAAAACGTTTTTTGTGCTAGTCTTGAATATTTCATTTTTAGAATTTTGTGCATGATAATAATATTGTGGAATTTTCTATTCAGGAGCTTAGTTTAAATCTTTTAAATCTCTGTTCACTGCCCCTTGCTAATTGTAATTAATTGTCTATGCTCACTTTTCACTGGGGTATTTTCTATATTCATATATTTCTTACAATGTATTTTTTTTAAATTTACCATTTGTGCTGTATAAATGTTGTAATGGGGGTTAGCTATGGATTTATGTATTTGTACCTTTAAATCCATACTCTAAAAGTAACATGTCTCTTGCTGTCCTCACCTGCCTAAAGAAGGATCTAGTAATCTGAAGTGCTGGTGTGTTTGTTCTATTTTTTTTTTTTACACTACTAAACTTCCTTTCAACATTCACTTTTAGCTTGTTGCATCACTTTAGCAGCACAATCTTCTCCTCTTGGAGTGTATTTTCTTTGGTGCAACATTACAAAGGTTGCTACTTGTTTCAGTCAGACCACCAGTGTTTACTTTTTTGAGCATGCCAGGTACTTGATCCATTTGGGAAGGAGTACAGACAATCGCACCTACTGCCAACATTCTGTCATAACACTACCCAAGATTCCCTAGCTGGCTGTGGCTAACCGGCTTGCTTCCTCTAACATGTTGTTATCAACCTGGTCATGACTCACTTGGGCATGCCCCTTTCTCATCTCACTAAGAGTTCCTGATCTCACATAGCAAAGCCAGGCTTTTGTTCACAGAGTGTAAGGTCTCTTGGACATATATATCCCCTTAGTTGCTCCACATACAAGGTGCCCCTGCTCTGTGTCAGATTTAGATACTTTGTAGGCTGGTAGTGCTCTTCAAAGTGGCAAATCATGGAATAGCCCAGAAAATAGATTACCTGTACTTAGTAAACACTGCAGTCAGAAATGTATTAAATATAACATTGTTAATATTTACACAAGATTTACAACATATACAGAAATACTTACGGAATATAGACACCATAGAAAATTTAAAGTAAACGGGTTTAAATACAAAATCACAGAACAGGAAAATATTAACTAAATGACTTAAATTTTCAGTCTTGCTCTAAGATCTTGGAAGTCTTGGCACACCTTAAACAGTTTCATCTGAATTGGCCCTCATCTATTGCACACAGTCATTCCTGTCTTGTTGCTGCACAGTGGGGAGAGGGAAAAATGAATTAATTTTGCTCACTAGGTAAAAAGAAATGTGCCCAGAGTTCTTGGGATACAATAGACTTTGGTCCAGCCTGCAACATATTGTGGCATGCCTCCCTGGTTATCTGAAAACTTTCTGAATCTTTGTGTTCTCAGAATTACAGGGTAAAGGTGTTTCTCCCATACTGCTACAATCAATTCCAAGTGTATGTCATTTGATGTATGCAATTTTCAGATATATGCCCCTCTTCATTCTCTGCCTATTCCTTCTCCATCTCAACTATCTCCCCTGTGGATGCTTTGAAAGCCTTACTCACCATCAACCCTTCAAAAAGATCATCTCCCAATGACCTCAACTCTAAACGTGTCTCTCTCTCTCGCCACACATGCCATTGCCTACCCCTCTCCCATATTTTAAATCTCTCCTTTACCACAGGCTCAGTCCCAACATCATGGAAACATGCAGTTGTCCTCCCACAACCCAAAGGGGGCAACTCCTCTTCCCGTATAACAGCAGTTGTCCAGTATAGAATGCTACAACCAATTCCTCTTGTATGCAGACTGCTGGGCACACCAATATTTCTACTTACATCTGAATTACATACATTAAGAACATGAACTATGCATTTTAAATGCCTGAAGAAAGGTAAGGTCGGCAATATAGTAATCAACTGGAGCTGGCAGCATAGCTCAGAGGTTAGAGTAATGAGTTTTGAATTAGGTTGGCACATCCAGCAGACCTGAGTTTGATTCCCACAATTTCCACTTGCATACTGTGTGACTCTGAACAAGTCATTTAACTGCCCCAGAGCTCACAGGTCACCCCTGAAAAGAGGCAGTTGTGCCTAGTGGGCCTTACCTGGTTACTAAAGACTAACATAAATAAATAAATAAAAACTGTTTTACTTTATTCAAAGCATGGAGTCTTATCAAGCAGTTATACCTCATGCTCATTGGAGATCACGGTACGTTTGATTTTCTCAGGTGTTTGGAATCATGCTGAGAGTACAGATCTCATACCTCTTGAGCTTAACCTATAATACTATTTAATACCTAATTTTACCTTAACTCTAAACAATTACCACCTAGGCCAGCCAGAATACCTGGAAAAGAGTCAGAAAAGTTGCATATAACTGAAATTTGCTATGCACACAACCATGAAAACACATAGGAATAGAAAATGATTCGGGAATAAAAAAAAAGGAAATATAGCAGACTTGCACAACAATAAAGTGCAACAGTGATAATGCAATGATTTGCACCAACATTTCTAAATGTGGGTCCACATTATTCCTCCATTGTGCTGGGTTGACTGAGAAGCCGAATGGGCTGCTGATGCATGGAACTTGGCTGTTGGGTGATCTGATTGTGGGGTCTAGGGCAGAGGGAATGTTGAAGATTGAAACAGAACCCACCAGACCTAGGATTGGCAGGTGACAGGACTGGCAGGGGAAACATTGGGCTGACTTGTTCACTATCTGCTACTTTCTGGCTCTGTTGATGATCACACCATGCATCATTACCTGAACTGCAACCTTTTTTCTGGTGGGTCACATGCCAGAAATCAGAACCAGCAACTACCAACCTATGAAATTCATGCAGTGCCCCAACCTTTTGCTTTCCTACAAACTTGTTTGCAAGGCAGGAAGTGTTGTTTACAGTTTATTAAATAGAATAAAGTATGGGGTGGCATGTGTAATGAGACATTTACACATCCCAAGAGGTTAGATGCTACATAAACCTTGACAGCGAAGCTCGAGGGGTTTGTGCAAGCATCTAACCGCAAGGGTGTGTGTAAACTTCGAGTTTACACACACACACACACCACCCCATATATTTTTTTATATAACTGCTGGGTTTTCATTTTTTGCCACAGCAATTATATAAAATAAAAAATTACATCCCATGCGGATGCGGTCCACTTGGGTTTGAGTATGTGGGCCGTGGTCGGTTTTATTTATTTAAACGTCCATTCACTTTTTTGTGCCCCAAGGTGACATTTTTTCTTTTTATGTAAACATTTCAGTTATTGCTTCTATGGTGATGTACCGTTGAGTGAGAATGGTGGTTCCGTGTCTGAGGGAAAGACGAGGAGCCAGCAGTTTGGAAAGAAGAGTCGCAGTGGGCACATGCACAGAAAGAAGAAAACTGTGTGCATTTTTGTCGTAATAAACACTCCTTTATTACGGCATATAACACCCCAGTTTTTCTATGGGAGAAATGAAGACCCATTAATTACAGATACAGTTAAGGTTTAGGTTCTGTTTTACATCGCTGGTCACTTAGTATAGTATGGAAAGAAAGGGTGAGGTGAGCGAAAACATCAGTTTAAATTTTAGATTGACTCTAAGCAAATATAATTTACTTTGAACTTCCTTAGATCATGTTTAAAGTAAGTAACACATATAAAGTGGTTATCTGGAATATCAAGGATTGTAAAAATCCCATTCAGAGATTTAAGATCTAAGATGCTTAGTTATTTCAAATCCTTGTCTCTTTGCAAACAACATAAAGATCTGCAGCAGGGTTGACACTCCAGGAGGGGTAGTGAAAATAAGAAGTAACCTAAGCAAGCTTGAGGAGTGGTCACAGGAGTGGCAGCCAAAATTCAATGCAAAGAAGTGCAAGATCATGCACTTGGGGCACACAAATGTGGGGGAGGAGTACATCATGGGGGTGTACGGATGGGCACCAAACAGGAAAGGGACCTGGGAGTAATCATAACTGATGATCTAAAGGTTACCAACCAATGTGAGAAGGCTGTGAGGAGAGCCAGTGGAATGCTGGGGTGCATAGGGAGAGGTATCTCCAGCAGAAGGAAGGAGGTGGTGATGCCACTGTATAGAACACTGGTGAAACCTCATCTAGAGTACTGTGTCCAGTACTGGAGGCCATATCTTCAGAAGGACATGGACAGAGTAGAAGTAGTTCAGAGAAGGGCAACAAGAAATGAGCAGTGGGCTGTACCAAAAGTCACATGAGGGGAGACTGGAGGATCGCAATATGTATTCCCTGGAGGAGAAGAGACAGAGAGGTGGAATATGAGAGAAGCTTTCAAATACCTCATGGGTGTAAATAAGGTACAAGAGGGTATCATCTTTCAAAAAAAAGGATTAAAAAAAAACAAGGGGCCATAATATGAAAATAGAGGGGGTAGACTTAGGGGAAATGTGAAAAAGTATTTTTCAATGGAAAGGGTGGTGGATCCATGAAACAGTCTCCTAGCAGAGGTTGTAAAGCAAAAATGGAAAGGGAATTCAAAACTGCATGGGACAGACATAAACAAACTCTAGCAAAGGAAAGAGAGTAAGCTGTAGATCATTTAGGATCTACTGTACAGTATATGAAACAAGTAGGGAAAATGGGAAGACTGGGTGGTCCAAATGGTCCTTATCTGCTGTCAAATTCTATGTTTCTATGTTTCAATCCCTCAGAGCTAATTTTGCATTCATACAACAGATGCATCTTACCCAGGTGGAAGCACATACATATAAAATGATTCTGGATAGAGCACATCTTCTCAAGTACTTTCAATTCTAAAAGATGAGAAGTTACTATTTCCTGTAATGATAGCCTACATTTTATTCCATCTTGGTGGAATATGATACAGATGTCTGTATGTTCATTGTAATGGGTATACTTGATGGATTCAGACTATTAACAGTAAAAATGTATACACCTAATGATGACCAACTTAGATTTTTTTTTTGCTAACCTAGCTGAAGAACAACAATATGGCAGCACCTCAACATCCTTTTTTCAGTGGATATGAACAACCTAATGGTGCAGTCTTAGATTTGACTCTATGGAACAGCTTCAGGGCTTACATATGAGGCAGACCAATTTCTTATGTAACAGCTCAGAAAAAGAAAATGGCTGATGAACTGCATATCTTTGAACAACTTTCAAAAGTTAAACATAGAAACATAGAATTTGATGGCAGATAAGGACCACTTGGCCCATTCAGTGTGTTCATGTCCCCACCTACTGCATAAACTCTAGTTTCTAATTGATCTGCAGCTTACATTCTCTTTCCTACCACTAGGGTTGCCTTCTGTCTATCCCATGCATTCTTGAATGCACCTATTGATTTTGCCCCTACAACCTCCACAAGAAGGCTGTTCCATGCATCTACCACCCTTTCTGTGAAAAAACACTTCCTCATATTACCACTGAGTCTTCCCCCTCTAGCCTCATATTGTGACCCCTTGTTCTTGCATATCTCTTTCCTGAAAGATACTGCCCTCTTGGACTTTGTTTATCCCCTTTAAGAGAGAATGATTATAGGAAGATGGGGGATAGTGTCACCCTTCTAAGATAAATTGTTTGGTGTAAGTATTATATCAACTGTATACCCAGTAAGAAAGTAAAGTATGCTCACTTCTTGGCAAAGAAGTCATTTTGGGAAGTGGAGGACAGACCAGGGTGTCTTTTAGGACATACATTAAAGAAGATTACTAAAAGCACTAAAGTTGCTGGGATAAAAGATGACACAAACAAGGAAAGTACAGGTGGTACAACATAAGAAATCTGATATAATTAAGAAATTCTACTAAAAATGAAATACATCAGATTCTGCTACTACCTAGGAACTAATGCAATCTTTTCTATGTAACTTGGAGTTTCCCAAATTTTTACAAGAGGAGGTGTGACTAATTGTTTGGCCTATCAAAGCCTCCAACAGTTTTAAAGCTGTTTTTGGTATGGCATCTTGGAGGTCAATGGGATTCAATGGGGTACCAATAGAATGTTATAAGATGGTATCCTCCATAATAGTTCTTAAATTGAACAAGGCTGATCATACTTTACCATGTCTAGCGAATTTCCCAGACTATGTCCAGAGCTCTTATTTTCATTATTCTGAAACTGGGAAAAGCCCTCACCTTAGTTACTGACTTCTGGCCCATCTCTCTGATAAATATTGATAGTAAATTCTCATGAAGGCACTTGTTTCACAGGTAAATAGTGTACTCACAAAACTTATTCACTCTGGGGTGGGTTTTGTTCCTTTACTCCAGCGTAGCACAGTGCTAATTTTCTAAGAAAGGTCTTTAACATTCTGCACTCAGTGATTGGCCCCACTCCTCTGGTCATACTTAATGGTGGGCGAAGTGACCAAAATTCTGTCCGCAAAGTGATTCACGGAGTAACGTGGAATCCGCAAAGTACTCCACAACGTGAAGCGAAGTACTTCACAACATAATGGGGAATGTGGAGTCCATTGGAAACAATGACTTTGTGTTATTCCGCCTTCCCCAAACCACTTATCCACCAGTTTTAAGGTGAAGTACATTGAAATCAGTGTACTTCGCCTCACTTTGCCTTGTTTTTGAGCTCCAAAGGAGAATTCTGCAGTGCTTTATGGGATTGCAGGTCACATGGGCTCTAGATTGTTCTGCACAGCCTCAGTTCTGGGTAGTGTGTGTGTAGTGAAAGATGGAGACAGTTTCCTTTCAGAGCTCTGTGATTCAAATCTTCTAAAAGCTATTAAAAAAGTATTTTTGAGCCATTTTGTTTTGCTCACAATTTAGTACATCAATTATAGGAAACCCTCCTGTGCTCATACCATTGAGCGTTTATTGTTTGTGTGCGGATTTTGAATGTTAATTTAGAACAGTCAGTCTGTGTACTGTGAAGTGTGCTTTGGGAGAGGGGTGTATCTGTGATGTAGGTAGATTAACTGGGAGAAAAAGGCAGTTTTTCTGTTTTGGTGATATTTTTCTTGTATAACTGGGTTAATGTACACACTAACATTTTCAGTAATTCTTGGCATTTTTTTGCTGATTGTTGTAGTGCAGCAGTGTATAATTTCAGTTTGTTTAAAACATTTGGTTATATTACTAAAGGTTTTCAATTTGCTCTTGTATTATTTGTAGTGTGTGTGAGTGTGTGTACTGTCGTGCCGTGAAATCAATTACCTTTTATTGTGCCACAGAATAATTGCAGCAGTGTGAACCTGCTATCCACCACACCTGCAAGAATTTTTTATACTGCTATGTGGTATCTTTACTAGTAGTGGACTGTTACTGCCGTGCACTACCCCCCCCAATGGCAAAAGGTATTCTTTTCCAGATTTAGATTTGTGACTTGTGAGCACTGGTTAGGTGTTGTTGTGCCTTTGTGTCTGCATCTCTTGAGTGCGCAGTGCAATCTTAATCTCTCTGTGCATTTGTAGTACACCATCAATTCTGGGAGACTTTGCAGTTCTTGTTACGCTCTCATTTCACTTTGTCAGCACTGGGGAATTTTCTGGACATAAGACAGTAACATTTTTGGGATGCACATTAATTCTGGTGACTATGTGTGACTACTGCACACATGAGGGAGTGCACCATTAATTCTTGGAAAGTTTGCATTTTTGTTACCCTCTCATTTCACTTTGTCAGCACTACAGTAGCAGCCACAGACACTGCCAGCGATTTCCTGAAATTTCTGTGATATTTCCAGAAATATCTCATGCTTTCTCCATTTCCACAGTAGGGGCAGCAGAGAAAAATTCTTTAGAAATTTCATGAAATATCATGAAATAGCTGGCAATGTCTGTGGCTACTACTGTAGGTAATTCTCTGGACAAAAGACACTAGCATTTTGGGGGTGCACATTAATTCTGGTGACTGTGTGACAATTGCACACATGATGGAGTGCACCATTAATTTTGGGAGACTTTGCATATTTTGTTACCCTCTCATTTCACTTTGTCAGCACTGGAGAATTTCCTGGACACAAGACAGTAGCATTTTGGAGATGCAAACTCATTCTGGTGACTGTGAGTGACCACTGCACACATGATAGAGTGCACCATTAATTCTGGGAGACTTCGCATTTCTTGTTACGCTCTCATTTCACTTTGTCAGCACTGGGGAATTTTCTGGATACAAGACAGTAGCATTTTGGGGATGCACATTAATTCTGGTGACTGTGTGTGACTACTGCGTGCATGATGTCTGAGTGTGCCATTAATTTTGGGAGACTTTGCATTTCTTTTGCTCTCATTACACTTAATCAGCACTGGGGAGTTTTCTGGACACAAGACACGAGCATTTTGGGGATGCACATTAATTTTAGTGACTATGTGTGTGAAGGGCTGTCAATATTGTTGTCACTTTACCTTACTTTGTGTTAAGGCAGAATGACAATGCAAAGTAATAATTACAAGGTGAAGCGAGCCTTTTGCATTGGTCACTTTGCATAGCAGAGTGACAACTTGAAGTGCCCACTTTGCAGGCACTTTGCAGGTAGAATTTAAATTCACTGCAACTCTAGTCATACTGCTGTCACTAGACTAGGTATTTGACTGGAAGGAGAGGGCCTACTTGGTAAAGGTACTGGATCATTAAACTTTAGAAACATAGAAACATAGAATGTGACAGCAGATAAGGACCGCTTGGCCCACCTAGTCTGCCCATTTTCCTACCTAACAGATAAGCTGCAGATCCTAGTTAACCAACAGCTTACTTCTTCCTATGCCCACTAGGACTGCCTTATGTCTGTCCCATGCATTCTTGAATTCTCCCACTGTTATTGACTCCACAACCTCCTCAGGTAGGCTGGTCCATGCATCCACAACCCACTCTGTGAAAAAATACTTCCTCACATTACCTCTGAGCCGTCCCCCCTCTATCTTCAAATTGTGCCCTCATGTTCTTGCACATCTCTTTTTCTGAAAGATGCTACCCTCTTGGACTTTGTTGATTCCCTTGAGGTACTTGAAAGTTTCTATCATGTCCCCTCTCTCCCTTCTTTCCTCATGGGTATACATATTAAGCTCCTTTAGTCTTTTCTTAGTATATGCTCCTGGTGCAGACCCTGCACCATTTGAATTACCTCCTCTGGACAGCCTCCACTCTGTCTATGTCTTTCCTGAGATGGGGTCTCCAGAACTGCACCAGTACTCCAGATGGGGTTTCACCAACTGTCTGTACAGAGGATAACAACTTCCTGTTTTCTACTATTGATGCCTCTCCCTATGCATCCCAGTATCCTCCCAGCCTTCCTTACTGCCTTCTCACATTTGCTTGCCCACCTTTAGGTCATCTGATATAATTACCCCAGGTCCTTTCCATTTTACTGTTGTCAGTATCTCACCCCACATTGTGTACTCTTCCCTGGGTTTTTGTTTCCAGGTGCATTACCTGCACTTCTTTGCATTGAGTCTGAGCTGCCATACATCTGACCATTCCTCCAACCTTGCCAAGTCCTTCTCATCCTTTCCACTCCATCTTGTGTATCAACCCTGTTGCAGATCTTTGTGTCGTCTGCAAAGAGACATACTTTTCCTTCCAGTTCCTCTGCAATGTCACTTATAAAGACATTAAAAGGACCGGTCCTAGTACTGAACCCTGTGGTACCCGCTAGTAACCCTCCTTTCTTCACTGTGGACTCCATTTTACTACTACCCTTGCGTCCCTGTTGTCTAGCCAATTTTTATCAGGCTACCACCTTGGGACCCACTCCAAGGCTGGCTAACTTGTATATTAATCTTTTGTGTGGGACTGTATCAAATGTCTTGCTAAAATCTAGGTAGACCATGTCCACAGCCCCTCCCTCGTCTACTACTTTGGTCACCCAGTCAAAGAAATCTATTAGATTCATCTGATATGACCTTTCCAACATGAATCCATGCTGCCTTGGGTCCTGGGCTCCACTGGCCTCTAGGTACTCAACAGTTCTTTCCTTCAGAAGTGATTCCATCATTTTCCCTACCACTAAGGTCAAACTAACTGGTCTGTAGTTTCCTGCCTCTGTCCTGCTCCCACTTTTGTGAAGAGGAATCACATCCGCCCTCCTCCAGTCCTCAGGTACTACCCCATCCTCCCATGATTTGTTAAAGATAGTAGTCAGCGGTGTCACTAGTTCTACCCTTAGTTCCTTTAGAATTCTTGGGTGAATCCCATCAGGACCCATTGCTTTGTCCACCTTCAATTTTATTATTTCTTTCAGAACCCTTTCTTCTGTAAATGGACTGGTATAGACCCCCATCTTCAGAGTGTTTCTCTTCTTTGGTTTAGGTACCTCCCCCTCCTCTTCCTTTGTGAATACTGAGCAGAAATATTCATTCAGTATCCCTGCTTTTTCACTTTCGCCCTCTACCCACATTCCCTCCCCTTTATTAAGCCTCAGTATCCCTCCTTTGGTCTTTCTACACTCCCTAATGTACCTATAAAAGGTCTTATCCCCCTTCTTAACAGAGTTGGCTATCCTTTCCTCAGTTTGGGCCTTTGCAATTCTGACTGCCTTCCCAGCCTCTTTCTGCTTTAACTGATAAAGTTCTCTGTCTTGCTCCTTCTCTGTTTCCTTATATTTCCTGAATGCTATCCTTTTCTCCTTAACCTTCTCTGCCACCTCTTTTGAGAACCATAGAGGTTTTTTCCTTCATTGTGTTTTGTTGATTTGCTTTACACAAAGGCTTGTTGCCTCTGTGACGGCTGTTTTGATTACTCCCCATTGTTCCTCCACCCCTCTTTCTTGCCTGTTTGCTAGTGCTTTTCTGAGGCACTCTCTCATTTTCCCAAAGTCAGCCCTCCTAAAGTCTAATACTCTTGCTTTTTTATGGCTTTATTGTATGGCTGTGTTTATTGTGAACCACACTGTTTGGTGGTCGCTTGTTTCCAGATGGCTACCCACTTCTAAATCTGAGATTTTTTCTCCATCCCCATTTGAGAGTACCAGGTCTAAGATTACTCCCTTCTGAGTGGGTTCCAATACTAGCTGTCTGAGGCATGCCCCCCGTAGGGCATCAAGAATGACCATGCTCTTGGATCTGCCTGTAGCAATGGTGCTCCAGTTAACATCTGGCATATTCAGGTCCCCCATCAACAATATCTCCCCTTTTTCTGCCATTCTAAGGAAGTCTTCTATTATTTCCTTGTCCATTCCCTTCCCCTGAGATGGGGGTCTGTATGCAACCCCCATGCGGATTGTGGTGCCATTTCTTGTCTCCAGGGTGACCCAGAGTGCCTCATCTGCTCCCTGTTTACTCTGTAGTTCTGTTGCTTTGATCCCCTCCTTTACATAGACAGCTACTCCTCCTCCTCTTTTACCCTCCCTGTCCCTCCTGTAGATTGTGTATCCTGGTATGTTGACATCCCAGTCATGTTTCTCTAGTACCATGTTTCTGTGACTGCCACAATATCCAGGCAACCCTCTTCCATCAAGGCCACTAGTTCAGGGAGCTTGTTACACAGACTACTGGCATTGGTACTCATCACCCTCCACTTTTTGATGGCCTTACCCCTTTTAGCCCCATTCCTGTCCTTACTGCCTTTGCCTTTGTTGACATTTACCTCTGTCCTTCTCCCTAATGACTTCTCTACCTTGGTGTTTACCTCACTAATTACCGTGTTTTGTGGGGGGAGGCTCGGATTTACCTGCTCCTTTTCAGTGCCTCCCCCCTTGGCTAGTTTAAATGCTTGTCAATGAAGCATTTAAACCTCTCCTCTAGGATCCTTCCCCTCCGGACAGATGCAGCCCATTGCACCAGTATAGGTCTGCATCCCTCCAGGTGGCTCCCCAGTCCCCAATGAAGTCAAACCCCTGAGCTCCACACCAGTTTTGCAACCATTTATTGAATTCCCTGGTGAGGAGTACCCTAGCATCACCCTTGCCATAGACAGGCAGCACCTCCGAGAAGGTTACCGTATGTGCTACTTGTCTAAGACCCCATCCCAACTCTACATACTCCTCTTACACTGCTCTGATCCCATTCCTAGCCAGGTCATTTGTCCCTAGGTGGACAATGACATCCAGCTCCCTCCATTTTGCAGCTGCTCCCATGATCCTGAGGATTCGCTTCCTGTCCCTCTAAGCTGTGGCATCAGGCAGGCACATTACCTCCCTCCCCCTTCCTCCCCCATTTCTACCCCCCTAATGATTGAGTCCTCCACCAGTTGTTTCCTTCCCCTGTGGAGTCCCATGCCACCCTCCTGTGGGTCTCCTTTGTGAAGGTTTCCAGCATCCTTCTTGGTCTTCACTGCAGGTGCCTCCATAGAGGAACCACTATCCACCAGAAGAGTAAATGAATTGTGTAGAGGTACAGCTGGAGGGATGCAACTCTGTTCCACCACCCTCTCCCTCTGTGAGCCCACCCTAGTCCAGCCTCTCCTCTTTCTTGGCAACCTCTGAGGTAGTGGCATTGGCCCTAGTGGTCCCTGGGTGGGGGAGGAGGTTTCACGAATCCTAGCCAGGTCAGCCTGGAGACGGGCAACCTCCTCCCTCAGCCCAGATCCAAGCTTTCTTATTTTGATTGACATTTTGTATCACAGTGCATCGGATATGGTAAAGGTTAATAGCACAGCCTCCCCCCTTTCTCACTCAATAGCAGCATTAATTTAGTTGTCTCCTGTTCCCCCTTTATTCATTTTGGCTTTTGAGCCAATAACTATCAAAATCCAGAATACATTGGGGACATAGGGTGTAGGACCACAAAGTCAGCAAAAATCACTGGGTATGCAGACAATCTCTTACTAACTGATTTGTTGGTAACCGAAATGGCATACTAAGTCAAAGCTCATTTCCAGGTGTGACCCTGGAGAGAAGAAATAAAGGATACATAACAACAATGAAAAAGCAGCATGGCACAATAATACAGTTCATATATATCAGTATCATGAAAACAAGTACAGGAATTAAGAAGGTACAATGTACAAAATGGTACACAGAAGTACAGCCCTACTGCAAAATCAAGTTATATACAGAAGACAGTGTAGACTATAAAAAAATCTGTGAACTATATATAAGGGCAGGGCAGAAAATATAAACCAAATAAATACCACAATTGTGGATGTAGATGGCCCAAGCAGGTAGAAGGACAATGGCAAGTAAGGAATAGGTTGATATAAAGGCAAGAGCAGGAGGGGGACAGAAAGTTATGCAGGAGGATTTCAAAATAGATAACAGGGAAGAGGTGAGGGGAAGTGGAAAGTTTGTTCCAAACTGTTAGAAGTCAGAATGAGAAGGCAGATTGACCAGAAATTTGGCATTCAGGACTAGAGATACTGCAAGGGTCAGAGGAATTGAGAAAGTAGTTGGAAGAAGGTATATGGAATAGGAGACGGTTAAAGTAGAGAGGAAGAGAGGAAAACCAGAATCTGGATAGAAAAGAAATACTATGCAGCAGTCCAGGGATGGCACAGAGAGGGATCGGTAAAGGAGATATTGATGAGTGAAGGGAGATCATTTACAAAGATGAAGAAGAGAATTAGACCAATAATGGAATTTTCTGTGGACTCCAGTCTGGATAGGGAGGGTGGGAACAGATCCACCAACTGAACTGACTAACAATGGTCAGAAAGAAAGGAGCAGACATAATTCAGTACAGGCATAGATAGCCCCACTGACCTTAGCTTGTCCAGCAGGAAGGGATAGTGAACAGAATCAAAAACCTTAGCAAGGTAAATAAAGATGGCCAAGGTGATTAGGCAATGATCCATTCCTGTGAGGATAGAGTCAGAGTGACTTTGAGTAGAGAGGAAATGGTAGAGTGTTTTTTCCGAAAGCCAGACTGGTACTGAGAAAGGTATCCAGAGGAGTCCAGTAAGGAAGACAGCTGGGTAAAAACAAAGTGTTACTGTAAATTAGCCAGTGTGGAAAGATAGAAGATGGGATGGTAGTTTCCTGGGGAGGCTTTGTCACCAGCTTTGTGCACAGGGATGACACTGGACTGCTTCCAATGCCTTGGAACTGCACTAAGAGTAAAGGAGAGATTGAAGAGACCAAAGGAGCTGCAGTAGTAGCTGCAGAGAGGAAAAGCACTTTAGGGTTAACTCCATCATGATTATGACCTCTGGAGATGTTTAAAATCAGCATATCAGATCCAATAAGACCCTCCCACCTCATATAAGAATCATTCATCATTTTTACAGTATATCTGGATATCAAATAGAAACACAGAAACATAGAAACTGGAGGCAGATAGCGGTTGCCTAGCCCATGCAGTCTGTCTATGTTTTTATTTTCTGTGATCTATTTTGTTGCAGACCCTCCTTGGTTTACAGCACTGTCTCTTCCACCCCCTTCTTTTCCTCTATGATTCCCTTGTGCCTATCTCTGGCTCTTTTGAATCCCACCACTGTTTTTGCACCAACTACCCCCGCTGGAAGGCTTTTCAGGGCATCCATGACCCTTTCTGTTAAGAAGTACTTCCACTCATCTCTCCTGAATTTATCACACTCCAGCTTCATATCAGGATCCCTTGTTCTAGAGCACCTTTTCCTCTGAAAAATGCCTCCCACCTGTTTCTTATTCACCCCCATGAGGTACTTTAAGGTCTTAATCATATCCCTACACTTCCTCCTCTCCTCTAGGGAGTAAATATTGAGCTCCTTTAGCCTCCCCTCATAGAGATTTTGATGCAGACCCTGCACCATCTTGGTAGCCCTCCTTTGTACCTCATCCACTCTGTTTATGCCTGTCCTGAGATGTGGTCTCTAGAACTGGACACAATATTCCAGGTGTGGTCTTATCAGTGACCTATATAAGGGCAACACCACTTCCATTTTTCTGCTTGTGAAACCTCTACCTCTGCATCTCAGCATCCAACGCTAGCTCTCCTGATTGTCTTTTAACATTGCTTTGCTTCCTTTAGGTCATCCGATATGATTATCCCCAGGTCCCTTTCCTGCTTGTTCACTGCAGGTATCTTTCTCTCCATTTTGTGCTCCACCCCAGGTTTCTGTGGCCCAAGTGCATTATTTTGTACTTTTTTGCATTAAACCCTAGCTGCCAAACCTTTGACAACTCCTCCAGTTGAGTTAAATCTCTTCTCATCCTTTGCAACCCCCAGAGTGTCCTCTCTGTTGAAGGTCCTGGTGTCATCTGCAAAAAGGCAGACTTTCCCTTCCAGCTCCTCTTCTATCTCACAAATGAAGACAATAAAGAGGACCGGCCATGGCACTGACCCCTGAAGTACCCTGCCACTGGTCAGTCTCCCTTCCTCAGAGCAAACTTCATTTACTACCACCCTCTGTCTCCTATCGCCTAACCAGTTTCTTATGCAGGTTACCACCTTATTGCCCACCCCCGTGCTACTCAACTTGTTTACCACACTACTATGTGGAATGATGTTGAAAGCTAAGCTTTGCTGAAATCCAGGTAGGCCACCACCACTGCCCCTCCCTGATCCAACACCATGATCACCCACTCAAAATATCTATCAGATTTGTTTGGCATGACCTTCCCATGTGAAACCATGCTGCCTCTGGTCCTGCAACCCACTGTATTCCAGGTATTCCACAATCTTTCCCTTTAACAGTGTTTCCATAAATTTTCCTACTACTGATATCAGACTGACAGGCCTATAATTGTCTGCCTGCCTCCTCATTGCTACCACTTTTGTGAAGTGGGACTACATCTGCTCTTCTCCAGTCCTGCAGGACCACACCAGTCTCCAGTGAACTGTTAAACAAGTCTGCCAGTGGTAAAGCCGATATCTCTCTGATTCTCCTCATCTTTCTTGGATGCACCCCATCTGGCCCCATGGCTTTGTCCATCCTCAGATTAATGAGTGCTATCCTGACAGTCTCCTCAGAAAAGAGACTAGTGTCCATTTCTGTCTCCTCAAAGTGTCTGGTGCCCTTTTGGGGTCCCTCCCCTTCCCCTTCTACTGAGAACACTGAGCAGAAGAATTTGTTTAAAATGTTTGCCTTTTCTTTGTCCCCCTCTGTACAGTCCACCCCAACCAAACAATCCCTCCCTTTGTCTTCCTTGTCTTGCTAATATACCTAAAAACTGACTTGTCACCTTGAGATACTGTCTGGGATATTCTTTACTCAGTTACACCTTTGCACTCCTTACTACTTTGCCTGCCTCCATCCACTTCCCCAGATACATATCCCTATCCTCATCTCTCTGGGTCTCCTTATAACTTCTGAATGCCACTCTCCTTGCCTATATATTATCTGCCACTTCCTTCAAGAACCTTAACGGTCTCCTCTTCCTTCTGCTTTTGTTTACTTGCTTGATGTACAGGTTTGTTGCCTTTACTATGTCCTCATTTAGTCTGGCCCATTTGTCCTCAACCCCACTCAGGACATCTCTAGGGACCTTTCAGAGGGATTCTCAAATTATTGTAAAGTCAGCCCTTCTGAAATACAGGACCCTCACCATTGTGTGACTGGATTCTGCTGCTGTTCTTATATTGAACCACACTGTGTGGTGATCACTGGTCCCCAGAAGACTTTCCACACTGTCCCTGTTAGTAAGCACCAGGTCCATTACTGCCCCACCCCAAGTGGATTCACTGACTAGTTGCCTGAGGAATGCCCTCTGCAGGGAGTCCAGGATGTCTCTACATCTAGCTGACACTGCAGATAAAAGGGGGGGCACCAGCACCACCTCCCCCTTTTGAGCCATTTGCCAATTGTTTCTAACATTTCTTTATCTAAGTCCTCCCCTGTGTCAGAGGCCTGTAGATCACTCCTATCCAAATAGCTGCTCTGTTTCCCAACTTGAAGGTGTCCCACAACACCATGCCCCCCTTGAATTCCCTGTACCTCCATCACTTTTATGTTTTCCTTAACATAAAGCATCACTCCCCCCCTTTCCTTTCTTCCTGCCTACCCTGTCCCTTTTAAACATTGTGTAGCCTGGTATGACCATTTCCCAGACATGGTTTTCAGTGCACCATGATTTGGTAATGTCACAAGTCTCCCTCCACCGTGATGGCCTCCAGGTCTGGGATCTTATTTCCCAGACTTCTAGCATTGCCACACATGGCTTTCCAGATTTTGTTAGCCCTTCTTTTTTTTTGTCACTTCCCCCTTTTTCCAGCTATTCCTCTTTCCTTCCCTTTTTCTTTTGACTGCTCTTCTTCCCTCTCCTCCTTTGCTAATCCCCTGCTACCTTGATTGTCTTGCATCCCAGTGGGATTCTCTCCCCTTGGGGTCTCTCTACTCTCTAGCTCAGCCAGTGGGGGGGCAATTACTGCCTCCCCTTTGTCTTCTGCCACCACCCTCAGCTAGTTTAATTGTCCATCAAAGTAACATTTAAATCATCCACTGAGGACTACTTTTCCCTTCCTGGATTTATGCAGGCCACCCCTTCCCCAGTATAAGCTCTAAACCCCACCAGGTAGATCCCCATTCCCCAATGTAGCCATACCTCTCCTCTCTGCACCATTCTTTCAACCATGAGTTGAAGGCCTATGTGCAGCGCTCCTTCACCCTCCCCCTGTAGTAGACTGGCAGCACTTCCTTAAAGCCTAGTATGTATGCTACCTGCCTAAGACCCTTCTCCAGTTCCCTACACTGCTCCTGAACTTCTCCTGTCCCATCCATAGCTATGTTATTTATTCCCAGGTGTACAAATAGACCAGTTCTAGACAAAGGCACTCCTGCTGTTTTAAGAACTGTCCATTAGATGATATCCAGCAGTGGGGCATCACATTTCTCAGCACACAATGAAATACTGTACTTGGGCATCCTTATTAATAACCACCTAAACCAGCTAGCTGACAAATATTTCACCTGTGTTAGCCCAAATTTTAAGCAATGTAAATCAATGATGACTGATGATGCTCTTCTTTGGATCAAATCACAAGCTGTCAACCCAGAATCAGTTATGTACTACAATGCCTCCTAAAGGCTATTCCTACTGCTATATTTAAGAAATGTTACTAACTGGTTAGACAGGCACTATGGGAGGATGGCAGGCCAAGACTGGACAAGAGGAACCTGAGGGTGACTCCATTAGCAGGGTGATTTTGGTATCACTGATTTTTAGAAATGGCCTATATGTCTTTCAAAATCTCAAAATTCAAAATTTCACTTTTTTTCCTCTGAGTTCTGCCTGATCTGTTTTTTTTACCTGCACCTTACATCCTCCCTGCCTCTCCCACTAACTCTTAGCTCAGTACCACCCACTCCCTCTTGTTTTCACACCTCTGTTTATACTACCTCACACTCTGTTTATCTAGGCCTTTGATCCTTTGTTTCTCCTAATTTCTTGATTTTCTTACATCTTTTAGGCATCTCCTGTCTATTCTACCCTTAAAGCTAGTCTCTGATCTCAGATCCTATCTGTGTTCTTTTGTCTTCCCTTTAGCTCTCTCTTGTCTCCTTCTAACCTGTTCCTACTTAGCGCCCCTCCCCATTTCTTCTCATGTTTTTATTTTGCATCTTAGACTTTCATCTCTAGTCCCCTTTGTCACCTTCTACTTCATGTTCTGGTTTTTAATTGCTCCACAGTGGCTATAAATACTGCTTATGTTGCTCAGTTTTGCTATTCACCTGAAGAAGGGACCTGTGTGGCCCCGAAAGCTTGTGTATAATTCCATCTTTGTACAAGACACTTGTTGCTCCAATAAAAGGTATCAAACCTTCCACCTTTTCCTGTTTCAAAATCTTACAAACTGTTAGGGTGGTCTATAATACACAACAAGAGTTTGCATCAGGATGTCTCTCTCTATAAGAGGCTATATTTATCTATATCCTCCATGTGTATATACTGTATATATATCTATATATTATATGGGCATGGTCGCACCCCTATAACTAGGATTGGGAAGGCACTTCAATGTTAAACTCCAATATTTGCATTTTAATAACTTTGCAACCATTCAACAGATTTGCATGACAATTTTCATGTGTGGTTGCTAGGGTAGATCATTGGATGTGCCAAGTTATATTCTGGACAGATGTGCTGTTTCCAAGTTCTGGAGAGGTGAACAAGTGATTTTTCACTCATTGATTTTGCTGATGTTTTTCTATACACTTACCTATAGCCCAAACTGTTTGGAATCTTGGTCTGGAATTTGTAGGGTAGAAAAGGTCTGGGACACATATGTGCCTTTTGCTTGTTTGGTGCAGAAATATTAATCAGTTTCAAAGTTATTTAATTTTAAAATTTGAAAAAAATATTTTATGAGCATGCTCAGTAAGCGCTTCAGGATAGCTGTACGAAATGAAAAAATAATCCTGTTTTGTATTGGAATATTCCTTTTTCATTTACCACCATCTTGTTTCCATTTTTTCTAAAAAAAAAAAAAAATTCAAAAGCTACAAGACTGACATCCTTAAGAGACACCAACACATCTATCTGGGTGATTGGGACCCTGTTAGGTGTAATCTGCACTTCACAGTTGCAGATATGCCCTTGAATTTTTTTTAATATTATAAATCTTTCTTTGTGACCACGTGATACGAAAAAGAATCCTTTTTCATATCACAAGTCATGAAAAAAATATCCTTTTTCATGAACAGAGACTCCTATGCCCTTTGCCTATCTCATCCTAATTGCCATCCCCATTACTGTTATGTATTTTGCTGTTGTCTAGTGACACCCTTCACCTTCTGATCCCTGTACCCATTCACTGTATGTATTTCCCTGGTGTCTAGTGGCACCACCCACCTGCCGATCACCACCCCCTGTATGTTTTTGTTTCCCTGGTGTCTAGTGGCACCCCCCCACCATCTGCTAACTGTCCCCCTTGTAGAATTATATTGCCCTGGTGTCTAGTGGCACTCCTCACCCACTGATTGCTGTCCCTGTACCTGAAATAAAAAAAATGTTCTCTGTGTTTTTGTTTTTGTGCAAAAAAATAAAACAGTCCTTCGCCGATCTGACTCCTGCCAAGCCCACCTCCCACTCAGCACCCACCACCCCACATCCCCCAGTGCAGCCCCCCCACACTCCCTCAGTCACCTGAACAGGTGACAGGGCAAAGATCCATTCTCTGATAAAAGACACATCTTGCTGCTGGAGCCGATGACTGCAATATGAGAAACTAAGAAAAATGTGGTTTAATGTATTTCAGTGGGGGTTTCAGCTTTGATGCATAACTTGGCCATTTTTGCATAATTTGACACTAAATTTTCAATGTGGCCTTTGGGAACCCCACCTCATGAACAATGTTAGTGGAATTTCACAACTCTGGCCCAGAAGGCAATTTTACAATCACTTGGTGAAATCACCCTTTGGGCAGGACTTCAAAATTTTCACTGTCTTTGTTCAAGAGGTGGGATCATAAGAAGGCTATGTTGCAAATGTTGCATCAAAATATGTAAAACTGGCAATGTTATGTACATGCATTAAAATTTAGCTACGCTCGCTCATAACTTCAGTAATTTAAAATATTTTCACCTCAGATTTTCAGCATAGCCATTTTTTTACATAACCTCATGAGCATGACAGCTATCATTTTTCAAATCCTGGCCAAAATGTGTTTTCTCATGTGTGGTGTGGAATGACCTTGTGGTAACATGGAATGATGTTTCTGCGGGGATTTGAAAATTCTCAGCACAGCATTCATGAGGTGGGGTAATACCAAGGCTATACTGTCAGTTTGGTTGCTGTTTTGAAACACAGAAACATAGAATTTGACATCTCATAAGGATTGCTTGGCCCACCTAGCCTTTTTGCTGAAATGCTTCCACGGCAACATACATGCACACATCTATGGAGGGATTGGAGAGTGGGACCTGGAGGGCCTGCACTCCCACAAGTAAATGAGGATACAATTATACTATCTCAAAAAGTAAGGAAATTATTTGCAAAAAATTATATTAACGCATTAGATGGGGTTAAAGTGTAAAAAATAGGGAAATGTGGTATTAGGGTTCCAAACCCTAACACCCCAACCCACCCTGCAGGCAGAAAATCTTGCCTTGGGTTTCTCAAGCCTGAAACTCACCCCCATCATTCAGTAAAGAAGCTAAGATGTGTACAGTGAATGAGAATTGGGTGAGCATTAGGCAGGTGAACCCCAAGGCACACCACCACACCTGATTTGCTGCCTGCAAGGTGGGGGTGGGTGTTAGGGTTGGGAACCCTAACATCACATTTCCCTACTTTTGTTTCTTTAGCCCTAACTGATGCATTGACAACGTTTTTTTTCCAAAGAATATCTATATGTGTGTGTGTGTGTATGTATATGTGTTTGTGTGTTAAATTACTATACTGGATGACTGGATGACTTATTGTACATAGTGTTTATTAATAACTTTTCTTCACAATGTCTAGTGGTTACTGTCCATGATTTGTTACCTTCAAACTTTTATATATCTATAACCACAGTTTTCTAAACAGTTTTTACCATATATTGCTCACATTATGACTTATAGTATTTATATGTTTTGCATTCTTTTATGAAAATAACAGTATAACTATATAAAACTATATAAAAGTATTGGTTACCTTTGTATGTTTTAAACCCAGTACAAGATCGAGCCCCTTTAAGAATGGAAGTTTATTCACCTTCTAAAAGTGAATATAGGAAGGCTTTTTAAAGTACTCCAAAATTATCACAACTGGGTATGCAGACTTCTTCTGATAAGGTGATGCACAATTCTAAAAAACTTTGAATCTGATCCAGTCTTCAGCCCTTCCTGGATGATCTTTCTCAGTTTGAAACTTTCAATGCTTCTCTTTCTTAGAAGAGAACATGCTCTGCAGAAAACAACATCATTAGAACATGATACAAAAAGGCGGACACAGGACTAATATTGGATTCAGTGGGCTTTATTATTGTCTAGAAATAAATGGCAGAGCAATCCACTGTGACTCAAGGAATGAACAATTAGTACTCTTCTGGAGTAAGATAACACTATGGCTGGGATATTTGTAATGTTTTGGTGAGCATTAAACAGATTAGTGACTTGCTAACACCGCTTTGCGGTCCCAAAGCTGGGAAGGACCACAAAATGCAACATTGGATGGCATGGTTAGCGAGTCACAAACCCGTTAGAGAATGGCCCTAAAATATGCCTATACACCTATGTAAAGCAGCTAGCAGCACCTTGCATATATGCACACAGGCATAATGGTAGGTTTGGAGAGGTAGTAAGCAGCCATTAGTGCAATGCTAACTACCACCTCTCCAAATCAGCTCTCACAACCTGTGCCCCTAACTATGGCTCCCCTGCCCCCAAAGACCCTTCTGGTACTTGTAAAACAGTTCCTTGGTGTCCAGTGTTTCCCCTCACCCCCGATCACCCCTCCCCATATTACTTCACACCAATGTCCCTAGTTACTAGTGGCCCCCAATATCCCTTCTGGCTAGTGGTCCCCAACAAACACCCCTCTAATCTATGTGAGCTTGTAACTCCCCAGTGCCTTGCACAGACCCTACACTCACCTCCATAGCTGGAAAATGACTGGTCAGTCACAATCACATGCCTACCATAGCAACAGCTGTCAGTTGGTGGCCAGACATGGAGGTGAGGGGATGGTCTATTCTGATGACTGAAGAGGACAGCTGGGGTCAAGCAGTCTTGTCAGGGGGTCAGACCTGTGAGGTGCAGGGGACAGGGAGGGCAGGCAGGGTGGCAGTGGGATTTGAATGTACAGGGATGTGGGACCACTGGACACTGGGGACAAATGTGTAAACAGATTGAGTGGGTGTTGTGGGTGAGGCAATCACTAGCCACCAGGGACATTGGTGTAAACATATTGGGTCTGTTCAGGGGTGGGAGGACCACTAGCTATCAGGGACACTGATGTATACATATCAGGAGTGTTCAGGTGTGGAGGGACTGCTGGCCACCAGGGATATTGGTGTAAGCAGATCAGGGGGGTATGGGATTGGGGGGACCACTGAATAGCAGAGAAATGTTTTACAAGTACAGGAGGGGTATTCAGAGATGGTGGAGGGCACTACACCCAGTACAGGCAGCCCTGGCAGGTGCTCGGGGTCACAAAATCTGTTTGCTCTTGGCCTGTCATGAGTCCCTAAAGAGATGTAAATGTCCCCATAGTGCCTTGCTAGTGCTATGGGATCATTTGCATATTAAGGTACAAATGTGGCTGTTTGTTCAAGAAGAGCAATCACCAATAAGGGGCCATAACAGCCTAATTGCAATCACAATCCCCATACCTATTGTGGCCAGTAGGTTTGCAATCATAATCTGGATAGTACCTGACTGGTACTCTATAGTAGAACATGCCTTTAATGCTTCCTAAAAGCCCATACACATTCCAGTAAACAGTACCACTGGCTTGCTCCAGGCACTAATTTGCTCCTGGAGCAAACATTTAATGGGCTCTAATCTGGACCTACAAATATCCTGGCATACATGTCTGAATAAAAGAAAAAAGCTTGTCAACTTAAATCTGTTAGCAACAGATTGCTATCAATCAATGAACACAGCAAATGACTAAATAATCATCAACACATCCTGGAGCATAGTTCCCCATCATCAGGTGACATTCAGAGTACTGTACCAGGTGAGTAAACTTCTATTATCTAATGGCACCATTCACAGTACTCCAACAATATCACAACTGGATGATTAAGAAGCAGTACGAGGAGATTCAAGGGTGGGGCAAGGAGAAACTAGCTCCAGTGTAGACTTAAGGACTCTTTTACTAAAAGTGGCTTTTTCTGAATGCCACATATCAAGGCAGTAATGCCTGGAGAATGTGTGGCCTGATGATGAAGTTGCGACTCAACAGATATTGGCTTTAGAGGTTGAATTACACTCCATCAGGAAGTGGCTACTGCCCTAATGGACTGAGCTTTCAAACTGACAGGGATACCAATGCCTAGGGTTGAGTAGGTTTCCAACATTGTAAATTTTAACCATATGGTGAAAGTCACCTGGGAAGCATCGGCACCATTCCTGGGCTCTTGGATGAGGACAAGCAACTTCTCCAACTGTCTTAATAAGAAAGCCCTAGTACATTACTCCTTGACCACCCTAATAACATCTAGGGTGACCAGGGATTCTCTCTGAGGTTCATCCAATCTTGTGTCAAAGGAAGGAAGAGAAATCTCTTGAGCTAGATTCAAGGGGGAAGACACCTTAGGTAGGAATGATGGAACTGTTTTGAAAACTACTCTGTTACTAATGAAATTTTAGAAAAGGTTTGTTGTACGATAGAGTCTGGGGTTTACTAGTTCTCCAGTATGACCAAACTGCAACATGAAAGATGGTCTTTAGAATCATATACTGCAGAGATACTGAGATCAAAGTTTCAAAAAGAGGTCTGTTGAGGGCCTTTAGTGTGAGGTTGAATTGCTAGGGTGCTACAGCAGCTTTCTTCCTTGGTGGAATTCTCTATGTAGCTTTTAGGAATCTCAGTACCCAAGGGTGCATGCCAGGGTGTGAGCTCTCAACCTCACACTGTATGGCTCCTATATTTTCAGCTTTAACTCTTAGACATGCTGTTGTCAGTCTATTGTCAAAATCATCCTGTAAAAAGTCCATGACGTAAGGAATAGAGCAGTTTGAACATCGATGTTCTGAATGCCACACCATGAGGAGAATATGGTCAAATATCTGTTGTAGGTGCAGTTTGTTTAGTGTCTATAGGACTGTATCATGGTGTTGCCCACTTTGTTAGAAAAGACAGCTGCTAACAATATGTTCCTTTGTGCAGCCAGGTCATCAAGCTGAGGGTGGCTGGAGCTGGGTAGAGAATTGGTTCTTTTGTTAAAAGGGTCTGAGTGAATGGGAACATCATTTGCTCATTATCCAGCATTTGGATTATGAAGCTATACCAAGTCAAGTTCTCCTAGGGCATTCTGGAGCTGTGAGGACCACTGAGCTCCTGGAGTCCTGAATCTTGCACACCATTAGAGCTATGAAGTATATTGGTGGGAATATGTATGTCCTTCTGAACTGCCAGGGCATTGACAGAGCTGCTGATTCATGTTCTCTGTATTGGAAGAAGAACCTCCAAACTTGTCTGCTGGACTATTTTGTCTTTAAGTTCCAGTCAGTGGACCCCAGTGATCCTCTGTTTTCTCAAAAATGTCTTGATTTAGCTGTCACTCTCCTGGGTTGAGGGTTTCTTGAATGAGCCAGTCTGCATGCTTGTTGAGGTCCCTGAATAGGTATACTGCCAATAGACCCTGAAGGTATGTCTCCACCCAGGTAAGGAGCACTGCCTCCTCCTGAGCCATTTGCTGATTCTTTGTTCCTCCCTATTTGTTTATGTAGAATATGGTTACCCTGTTGTCTGTCCTTATTCGAATGTGTTGCCCTAGTACCAGTTGTTGAAAGTGTTGTAGAGCTAGTCTGAAGGCACTGGTCTCTAGTACATTGATAGACAGTGATGATTCAATTGGGGAGCATTTCCTCAAACTTCCAATACATTTTGGATGCCCGTCAACTTAGGACATCGGTGGCTGTGTCAGTAGTTACTGTGATCTGTTTGACCAAAGGCGCTACCTGTCATAGACTGTGTTCGATCAACCTCCACTAGATTGCTTGCCTTAAAGGTGGGTTAAGTTCTGTCTTTTGTGATAATTCTGAGCTGCATGATTCCAATTGTTGAAAAGAAATTTCTGTAGTGGTCTCATGTGCCACCTTGCCCATGTGTGGAGGTCTATGCGTGAAGTCATGAGACTGAGAACTTGCATTAAGCCCCATAACAAGGGCTGCCTTCTGGAGAGAATGAGACTGCATTATGTTCTTATGTTTGCAATCCGAGTGTAATGACTGGACTGTCCCCTGGACTAGTCAAACACCAACTCCAAATGTTCAGGTGTGGATGAGGGGGTTGAAGTTGCTTTTGTCCTGTTCACTATCTGTGTTGTGTAAGAATGTTCTACACCCTAAGGGTGGCTTGTACTGCTGCCTACTGGGGCCTCACCCTTATTAGTCAATTGTCTAGATAAGGGATCACTTGAGTTTCCTCATCACAGATTTGCTGCTAGTGTTGCCATCACCTTTGTGAAGAATTGAGGTGCCAAAATACAAGCTCAAAGGGGAGGCATTGACACTGGAAATGGAAGGTTTGCAACACAGAACCATAGATATTTGCAGTGAGCTGGAAGAATGGGGATGTACAAGTACAGGTTTTATAAGTCTACTGAGATTAAGTAGTCCCCTTCCTAACTGCTGCTATTGTTAACCGCAAAATCTCCATCGTGAACTTTCTGTACTTGGCAAACTGATTCATACATTTTAAGTCCAAAATAGGTTGTATATCCCGGTGTTTTTTGGGACCAAGAAGAACACGGATTAAATTGTGAGTTGTTGCTTGGTTTTTGGCACAGGAATGATGGTGCTGTCCTATAATTTATTTTTTTAATTTTTATTTTATTGAAATCTAGGATTACAAATACCTTTGAGCAGGAACTGCTCGTTTACAAAGGTTCCACGTCGAAGGAATGGGGGTATACATACATACAAAGGTAAACATAATAATACATAGTTACACAATAACAAGAAGTAAGAGACTGAGGCTTAGGAAATTCCAGTAATTCAAAATGTGCCAAATGTTAGGTAGCATGACATACCAGCAAAGAGCAATCTTGGAAATAAGCACTGCAGGTGAGAGGGAAGGGGGTATCCAGGCAGGAAGGCCATTGTCGGAGGGTAGAGAGTAAGGGTAAGAGCTCTAAAGGGAGGGAGGAGGATAAAGGTCAGAAATGCCCAGGGAGGAAAGGGCAGGGGGCAAGGGGTAAGCAGGTGAGAGGGGGCAAGGTGGGGAGAGATAGCTGTCAAGACTGAAGTGAGGCAGTGAATTGGTGGGCCCTGATAGGCGAGGCAGTCACAACGATTTTGCTGAAATGAGATGAAGTCGGAGTTGTCTTAAAAGGCCAGAGCAGCAGCAGTAAGAGTTTCTTTGATGAGTATTCTACCACTGTGGTGCTCTGTGGGCAAAGGTCCTCTGGCCCATGGTGAGTCCGGCATCTGGGGACAAGGAAGGTTAGTTGCTGTGAACTTCTAGTTCTCTGGGTGCTGTGGTGGTCAATGAGTAGCTTTTCAATACCCGGGGGCATGACCCCGAGGAGGACTTTTTTGGCTAAGAGGCAGGTTTGATACTGTATCCAGCTGATGAGAGGTAGCCACCCTGCCCGAGTGTACAGGTCACAAGTTTGTGTAAGTCGATCAGCCTCAGTTAGCAGCCTGCATGCTTTGTTGAGTGCAACTGTAATTCTGCGGAGGGCAGAGGCAGAGGCAGAGCCATAAATTTCTAGCCCGTAATTGATGATGGAGGTGACAGAGCTGTTGATAGCCAACTGGAGAGTGTCAGAAGTCATGCAGTGTTTGTGCCTGTACAGCAGGCCTATACGGATGTTGGTGGCTTTGGCGACAGAATCTATGTGCCGATGGTAGGACAGTGAGCTGTCCAATGTGACACCTAGGTATTTAAAATCAGGAACGTGTTCAAGTAAGGTCCCTGTTTGGTTTAGGATGGTGAGGTCATGGGATTTATACTTGCTCCTGGCATTGTAGAAGATCATAACCTTTGTTTTGCTGTAGTTCATGACCAGTTTGTGTGACTTGAACCATTCTTCGATGCTCATGAATTCAAGTTGTAATTGTTTCTCAAGGAGCTCTGCATTTTAGTGGTTGGTGAACATGACTGCGTCATCAGCGTAGAGCAGTAATTTCTCGTGGCAGACACTGGGAAGGTCATTGAGGAAGAGGTTGAAGAGTAGTGGCCCCAGGATGGACCCCTGTGGGACCCCTGAAAGGACTGGCTTTTCTTCCGAGGTAACACCGGCAATCCTAACCCGCTGGACCCTCGCCCCAAGGTAGCTTGAAAACCAGAGCAGTGCTTCTTTGGAGACCCCAATGTTTGATAATTGCTTGAGTAGGAGTGGGTGGTTCACAGTATCAAAGGCTTTCATAAGATCGATGAATACTGCCCCTACACAGTTTCCTTGATCAAGTGTGGTATGGATGAAGCCCGTGAATTCTAATAATACAGTGGTGGTACTGTGCCCTTTTTGGGAACCATGTTGCTCGGACACTGGATGTCGTATTTCTCCAGGTACTTGACTAATTGGTCTGAGGCGATGTGCTCCAGGGCCTTAGACAATGGAGGGAGGATGGAGATAGATCTGTAGTTGGAGTGCAGTGATTTGTCTCCACTTTTGTGTACCGGTGTGATGGTTGCCTGTTTCCAGTGAGATGGGAACTGGGACATCCTTAGTGATAGGTTGAGGACCTTTGTCAAGGGTTCAAGGACTTCTTCAAGGACAAGTGCTAACAACTTCCGGTCAAGGGAGTCACTGCTGTAGCCTGCAATGTGAATGGCCTTCCGAATATAGGTTCTGGCTTCATGCACTGGGATCTCCTTGAAGTAGAATTGTGGGGCAGGGTGTAGAAGAGGAGTAGTTGCAGGAGGGTTACTACCAGAGGTGGCATCAAAGAAATTAGAAGGGAGGACACTATCCAAGTTGGAGAACGCATTGTTAAAGGCGTTGGTGATGGTGTACAGGTCAGTTGTTGGTGTTCCATTTATGTTGAGCATGGTGGGTGGTGACTTAGGGTCCTTGCCTGTCTTTCAAGTTACTCCAACATTTTTTTCCATCACTCCAGGAGTTGGAGACAGCTTCCTTGAAGTATTTGCTTTTGGCTCTCCTAACTGCCCACGTGTACTCATTTCTGACAGCTTTATATTTATGAATATCCCCAGGATTGGATGTTGCATGGGCACAGTGCCAGAGATGATCCCTATGTCTGAGTAAAGTGATTAGATCGGGGGTTATTCAAGGGTTAGCTCTGCCTCTGACCTTTAGCTTTTTGAGAGGTGCAAAGATATTGCAGGCCACAGTGAAGTGGCTGATGAAAAGGTCTAAGGCTTGGTTTACATCAATGGCAAAGTCGATTGGTGTCCAGTCCAGGTGTCTTAGGTGTGTCTTTAGTAGCTCAAGGTAACCCTGCTTTAACACTCTGGTGTGGATTATTTTAGGAGGGGGCTTAATGAATTTGTTTGTCCAGGTACATGTGACCGGTGAGTGGTCATTGATCCCATCAGGGAGCACTGAGACTTTTGAGATTCATTCAGGGTGATTAGTTAGGATCCAGTCCAGAAGTGTTCACGACCCTGTCCTATAGTTGCATCTGGTGGGGTGGTAACAAGCTGGGTGAGTTCTGTGACGTGACAGCATCCTTGTAGTTTCTGGCCTCAGCGATAGCCAATTTATGTTGAAGTCACTCTAGTACTAAGGGAGTTCAGAGTTATGTAATCCCTGTAGGCTTTCCAATATGCTCATAAATCCATTGTGCTGATCTTTAGGGGGTAGGTACACAGAGGCAATGGTGAGCTCCTTGTTCTGCACCCTGAGTAGAACTTTAATAGAGAGAACCTGCGAGGGTGGTTTAGGGTTTGAGAACGGGAAGACATGACCCAGATAGGAATTCCTCAGGTAGATGGCACAGCCCCCACCTCGTTTGGAAACCCTGTCCTGCCTGAATATAGAGTATCCAGGGATGGTGACTGCAGCATTTGGTATCTTGGGGTTAAGCCATGTTTCGACAACAGAGATTACTTAGTTCAATAATGCTCATATCTACATATAGTGGAAGAAGGAATTTGAATGGTGAAATCTGGGACTGTAGGACTTAATTGTTTCTTAGCACTTGATGAAACTTGATTACATAACCCTTGCAGATTATTTCAATTACCCACTTGTTCTTTACTACTGTGGCCCAGGTGTTGATGAAATATGATAGCCTTCCTCCAACTGCAAGATGTTCATCCTGGGCACATCTTTCCTCATGCCTTGTATCCTTTATGAAACTTGTTCCTGAAAGTTGGCAGGCTTCCCGTCCATCCTCTTGCTAGGTCTTTGCTTCTCCCATTTGTTTAATGAATTTTTCCAGTCCCATTCCAACCACCATATTGCCTTTATATAGAAGTTTGATGAGAATTGTCTTTGATTGCTGATCTACCTGCAGTAACTTCAACCGCTGAAGATGGTGTACCCTATTAATTGTAGTTGTGGCATAGGTTGTCATCTTGAAAGTATTGACTGCTGCATCTGCTACATATTTGATAGCCTGTAGGGAATAATGTACAGTTGATCAATGTTACTTTGTCTTGGGAGATCTCACCGAATTCCTTTGAGCCAGCACATGATTTCCCTGGTCATACAGATGGATGCTGTGGATGCTTTGGTGACCATGGCCAGCATCTCATGTACTTTTTTAACCATATCCTCTGGATCCTCGGTGTCCTTTCTTGGTCTCTTTGGCTTCGGAACACCACCTGGTGATGGATCTTCCAGGTCATTCCTTGACCCTTGTAGGCTCTGGGATGGTGTTATATGGGTTTAAGGGAGCAGAAGTGAGGTCCTCTCACTCCTCTTCCCTGTCCATGTCTTCCTCAGAGTGCTCATCTTAAGAAGAATCATCTTTATCCAGTTCCTTTGGATCTTCTGTGTCCTTTCTTGGTTTCTTTGGCTCTGGTGCACCACTGGGTAAGGGATCCTCTAGGTCATTCCTTGATCATTTAGGGTCTGCTAAGAACTCTGTTTTGTTGAGCAATCTTTGAAACATCCAGACATGATCCTTTGGTATATATTAGATGCAGTGTTGTCTGTGTTATCTTCTGCTGAGGTTCTAGTACCAAGATCATCCCCTTGTAAATCAGAATCCAAAAGGCAGAGGGAGCAAAGATCTACAGTTTGACTAGTCAAATGAATATTTGGGCATTTTCTACAATATCTTCTGGATCTTTCCATATTTGCTAGTTGAAGCTCACACCTGTGAATGGGAGGGTAAAAGCAGGTCGGTGCCCAAGCAGCATGAAACACAGCAAAAATTACATTTTGCATCATAGCTAAAATGCTGAAAAAATTATTAGTGATAGCAATCAGATATTAACAGAGGCGGCCACAGGGCTTCACAAACGCTTCTCACAAAACCAGCTTTAAGAACCAGATAGCAGCACCAAGACAGCTCCATTTAGCTAGATAAAGGTAACTGTTATGATGACTGCTCATATCACAGGAAGATGAAATAATCACCAAGAGAGCCACACTCAAAATGGCCGACCAACCAAATGAAAACAAATGGTTGCCACAATCTGAGCTCTTTCTAGATCTCAAGTGCCCCACAGAATTACAGTTGTACCAAACAACTCAAGCAGCAGAGAGCAACCAAAAATGGCTGCTGAGATTGGAACAGTCACAAGTTCTCTGGCACCATACAGAGAAACCATAGTGTAAATTGTGCTCCAGGTACCCAAGATGGCCACAGAGAAATGCCCACCAGTGAGATCTCAGGCCAGAAACAACACGTCTTATGACCATGCTGTGCCCAAAAGGGTATTGCTCAGTGTGTGGGTGTAGTCATTAAGGAACAGGTGAGAACCAGGCCACAAACACACAATCCAGGCAGCTATGCCAAGAGCCACTTCTGTTAATTACAGAAAGCTCAATGTTTCCCTGAACATTGCTGTGCATAGCAGAAATGGCATCCTGGTATCAATCAGCCTCAGCAGAGACATCAGGTGGTCACTGCTGACAGACTGCACTGGAGCAGAGCTCAACAGCTCTGGCACCAGAGATAAATGGGAGGCATAGTGTGGATGAACACCTCAGCATAGCACAAGAAAAAGGAACAGGTGCTGAGGGTAAGAAGGACATTAATGTGGGCTTGTGCCGAGGGGGCTGAAAACCCAGCAAGAGAAAGCAGCACTGTGAAGCAAGTGGGAGCCATGGGAGATATACGCTGCAGCCCTAAATGAGTGCTCATTCCCTGAGGGGGAGGCAGGAGGTGAGAGCAACACATTTTTTCAGCAAATGAGCAGCAAACCAAGGATAAGGGGGGATTTCTCCCCTAACCAGTTAATTCAAACAATGACAGGCAAAAACATGAAACCAAACAAAACTCTGACCAGAGGCAACATGTTCTGGCACAAACCAGCCACAGTCCTCTAATCGGAGAACAACTAAAATCTAACAAAACACAGCAGCACCAACGAGGAAAAATCACATGATAAAAAAACCAAAAATGGATTGTCTAAGGGGAATGCCATTTCTCACATGACTACAGGGACTCCAGTCCCAATCAGCTGTTCACAGAGGAAAGAAATAGCCAAATAAATCCAAAAACCACATTCAAAACTGGTTAGTCAATAACTATTCTTGGCAAAACCACAGCACAGATTAGAAATAAAGAAAATCTCTTAAATAGGACTTACCTACAAACGTTGTAAAAATTTTGGCTAGGAGCTAACTACAATGCGACCAGTCTAGACAGCTGTGCAAACAAATCTTAGGAAGATCCACCAGGAAGGGGAAGAAACTGGATCAAATTCAAAGTTTTTTCAGTTTGTGTATCAGCCTATCAGAGGAAGCCTGTTTACCCTGTTACATGAGGTGCCTGCACCCTAATTGGTACCCCCAGAGGTACTGTACACCGCAGACAGCTGGCATTTAGGCATATGTTATACTAACATATAAAGCTAAGGCCATCTACCGTATAAGAGTAGATGTCGGGATATGTATGCACATTATTGCTATACACTTTACTTTCCAATATACACATGTATTTCTTGCTTACAAGATGTTTGGACATCCGTGTCCTTGTAATGATTATAATATATAAGTCAGCATTACCTTCTTCTGATGATTTATATTACTACACGGCTATGTACAAACTGTACCTGTTTGTTTCTACAAAGTGATGACTATAACAACATTTTATAATGTTATCTCGGACTGTGGCGCCACCTCTAATTTAGTCAATAGGGCTCATCTCTGTAACTACAAATGTTTCTATCTTACAGTAACCATGGTAATTATCTTAGGTATATAATGTAAGACATTACGTCTTCTACCTCGTAGACCCCAGGAGACATGGAGATTCCTCGAGGTATAGGGAATGATTAGCATTGGCTCCCAGTTCCTATTGGTAAGAACTGCTTAGGGCAACTGTGATATTCCTTTTGGTAGTAATAAACAATCTTTATTACTGTTATGCAATGTGTCTGTGATTCCTTGCATGCCCATTATTGCCAAGAACCTGAGAATGAGGTTTAGACCGCCTGACAATTGGCAACCGCATGTAGGCAATATTGGGAGTTTACAAAGTTTCACTTGTTGCTAAACTTTTCCCTTCCCAACGAGGACTGTAGGTGTGCATTCCTGCATCACCTCTCCCATTTTCACCCACTTTGTAATCACTTGCAAAGTCTGGCTGCTTACTGGGAGTGGTCAATGCCAACTCAACCCACCCCACAGCAGTTTTGAATTGCCAGCTTACAAGTGCACATTAGCCCGACTGTGAACTAGTGCACCTGTTGTGGATTGATACACAGCACGGTGCCTTTTCACAGTTTGATTTTTCATTCCCTCCCACACAATGGCCACCATATCAAATATCTGTGCAGAACTGAAACTCGATGTCTCAGACTTCCTTGCCTCCCATGGAGGATGAGCTGACTTCGTGTGGGATGCGAGTCAATCTGAAAACCCTGTGCTGGGGATTTCAACCCAGTACACAGAGATGAGACAAATGGCCAGAAAGTGAGATGCTAAAGGGCTGTTGGTCGTGGCTCTCTATGCTGCTCTGGAAGCCTCCAAAGAGAGGCTTCAATCCCTTGAACTGCAAATATCATCTCTTAAGCAGGAGATGGGATTGCATGAAGCTGAATGTGTGAGACATGAGCAGGATTTGGAGTCTGAGCTCCAAACTCTGTGAAATGAAAAGGATTCCTTTTTTCATCACTCTGCTCAGGCAGGCAAGCAGGAGCTTTATATGTTGAAGCAGGAGTGTGAAAGTTTGAGACAGGATAAGGGGCAGGCTTTGCAAATGAATGACTTGTAAAGTAGAAAAAATGAACAGATGCATGAGGAGTTGGGAGAGTTACAAGACAAGATAAACCAGGCACGTAATGACTTAGGATTAGCTACTAGGGACAATCGCGAATTGAGAGCCACGTATAGAGTGTTACAGAAGCAAATGCAGGATAATGTGGATCAGGATGTTGCAAAAGTGAGTCATGAGGAATGTGAATCTAAAATGGAGAAACTGCGCCATCAGCAAGAGGTGCTGGCTGGTCACATCAAGGCAATGGGAGGTGTAGCCCCTGCCTTGTCGATGTCATCTGAAGGGGAGGAGTCAGATGATGACACCTCTCAGTACAATGCCCAGTCACATCTCCCTGTCATCCCCAACATGGCGGACACCGGTCACATGACCCCACGTCCCTGCGTCATCGACGGAATTATGCACATCATGGGTGATGTCAACATGGTGACCCCCATGATGGGGGGGTAGGCCCAGGCCTAGTCCCAATGGCACCACAGATAGCCGTTATTAATGTGGAAGACAGGCAGGAGATAGAGAAAATAATTGAAAGTGCATTAGGCACTGTGCCCATCTCTGAGAAAAATAAACGGGTTCTCAAGACCCAAATTAGGCAGCTTCTACATGAGGTTGGTACACAGAAAGGCATGGTTCATTCTGTAGCTGAAGCCGCAGCTCAGGCAGCGCTGGAGGGCACCCAAGGTAATCTACCTCCATTTGATCATCCCACTAATCCCCTACAAATGGCCTACTCTGTTCAGCAAATAGCTGACAGCATTGGTCAGATGAGCTCGTCTGACAACCTCAGTTGCCACTTGGAAAAGGTGCGTGCCAAATGTTAAATGCTTAGTCTCACTGCAGACTACCAGGTCCAGATCCTACACCACACCATTGATCCTGGCCTGTGGGCAAAACTCCCCAATGTCATCCGCCAGGATGGCCACGCTATCTTTGATGAAGTAGCATCCAAGCTCATCTCTGCACACAACCCAGGTGTGGTGGGAGTGATGCTCGCATACCCTGTGAAACAGAATGTGAAGGAAAGTCCAGCAACTTTCCACCAGAGGCTCTGGATGGCCTATTGAGCAGGGAGGCATCTTGCAGGAGAAGCCGCAGATGTGGACCTTATTGAGTAAAAGATCCTGTTCCTTACGAACATGATCCCTGCAGTAACAGAAAAGGTAGAGTCAACCACCTATCCCACCACGAAGAGGTTTACCGATATTCTTCTAAAAACAGAGTGAGCTTATCAACTCTACATCTGTGATTCAGGCTCTGGTTCCAAGAAAGTAGTTGCCGTGGAAGCCATTCTGGAGGTCACGACACACTACATGGTGGAGGGGCAGGCCCAAGAGAAACAGCCCCTCCCCACAGACAACCAGCACCCCCAGCAGGCTCAACAACAGCAACAATCCTGGAGTGGGAACTGGAACTACCACAAAAATAAGAAACACCATAAAAACAACAAGGGTAAACAACAAAGATCAGGCCCCTCATATAGGGAAATAGCCAATGAAAACCATAAATTCTGAGATCTTCTCAGGCAAGTACGCTCCGTAACAGATGCCATCCCTGATCGGGCCCTTGCAGAAATACAGCCAGGAGAGCAGGCCTCAACAGGCCGTGGAGATACCGGAAGTCCAGGATCTCAGGCCCTTATAGGCCTGAACCCAGAAACAGCTCCCTATATAGCATCAGTGCAGCATGATGAGATGGTTCAAAGGAACCAGGCCCAGACTATCTTTCAAGATCTCCCCCATGCTTCCACTAGTACAGATTGACAATTACAGGCCCCAGGCCATATTGTAAATAAGCTGGTCTTGGATACAAATGGAAGGCCCTGCACTGAGGCCGAGGTTGGGAGCCGCCTACTGACAGTACTACTAGAAACAGGCGTGGCTATGTCTGTATTACAAGATGACAACCCAGACACTATTCATTCATTCATTCATTCATTCATTTATTTATTTATTTATTTGTTTATTTATTTATTTATTTATGTCTTTGATTACTGGGTAAGTGCAGTGATCCAGAGGACTGTTTTCAGTCATGACCTGGGTCACAGTGTGGCAGGCAATACAGAGAACACAGCAGCACATACAGGTAGATACAATCCATGCAGTAAATTTACACCTTGAGCACAAGATGGTGTGGAAAAAAATTAAGTAATAGTACAAAGGACATAGGGTAGACAAAGGCCAGACACACACAGTGTGAGGTAGGGCCGTAAGCAGCAATAGGAGACATGAGATACAGGAGAATACAAGGTGCAGAAGAACATAAGTGGCTATAGGAGTAAGAAATGAGACCAGTTAGCAGGGCCAACAGTAGAGCTGTGTGGGTGACACATCACCTTGGTCCACCAGATGGAAGACCAATATGTCTGGTGTAGATGGAACTAGGTTACCTGCATACTGCTCCATGCCACTACCTGTGACACTGGGACACCTGACAGCATATCATACCTTTCAGCTAATGGTACTGCATGATCACCTTAGTATAATCAAAACAGACTTTTTGGCACCACACGGCTGTGTGGCAGACCTAGCCAACATGTTACTGATACTAATTCAGGGAGAATATCACACCATTATGATCCCTGACTCATATGTGGTTGCAACCATCTCTTCGAACAACAAACAGTATGACGTCATAGATTTGTTTAAGAACCATGAGCTTTTCCCTAAGCTCCTCCCCATTCTACAAAGACATCTGGAGGCATTGCCACTAACAGGCATGACTGTGACAGGATGCACAGTGTCATTGAAGTGACAGGCCCAGCACATGAGAAGCAACGGCAATACCCCTTTCCACCTGAGGCCTTGCCTTCTCTTAGAGAAACAATTAAATCACTCCTCAAGCAAGGTGTGATCAGGACATGTGTTTGTACTGCGAATCCACAGTGTGACCTGTGAAAAAACCCACAGGTGCCTGGAGACTTACTATTGACTACAGGAGACTAAACCAGGTCACCCCCAGTTGTGTCCCAACTGTGGCATCAGCACCAGATATGCTATGACTACTGACCCCTGATCAACAATGGTTTAGTGCCCTGGACATCTCCAATGGTTTTTGGTCATTGCCATTGGCCCCGAAGAGTCAATATAAGTTTGCCTTCACCTTTGAGGGCAGGCAGTACACGTGGACGTGCCTACCACAGGGGTTCCATAACAGCCCCTCCCTGTTCCATTTCCACTTGATGGATGTCCTTGAGGGTTTCTCTACACACCACTGTCTCTAGCAGTATGTGGATGACATGTTGTTGGCCATAGCCACACAGGAACAACATCTGGATCTCTTAGGCAAGCTACTGACCCTCGTCCAGAGGGCAGGCCTCAAATGTAACCCTGCAAGAGTGCAACTATGTCAGAAAGAGGTACTTTTTCTGGGCCTGAGGATAACAGACCAAGGCTGAAGCCTTACCTGGAAGAAGATACAAGGATTGCAAGATCTGCCACTGCCCACCAGCGTGGTCACCCTCAGAAGGTTTCTAGATGTGGTAAACTAGTCTAGATTTGTGACTTTGCTCAGAAGGCCACCCCTCTTATGAACTACTGAAAAAGGATATCCCATGGAATTGGGGCCCCATTCACACCCAAGCTGTAATGTCACTGAAACAGGCCTTGGCCTCAGCTCCAGCTTTGGTTAACCTCAATCCAGCTTTACCATTCCATCTGGAATGTGCCACCTCTGACTTTGCTATTTCAGCAGTGTTAGCCCAGAAGGTTCATGGCACCCTCAGACCCATTGCACATGCATCACAGCTCTTGACCCCAGTGGAACAGAAGTATAGCCTTTGTGAAAGGAACCTTCTGGCCAGCTACTGGGTTGTCAAGCACTTTCTGTATATAATTGGGTACTCACCCCTGATCATTAATACAAACCACACCCCCACAACCTTTTTGCTATCAGACAGCGTAAATGATGGGTCAGTCTCCAATATCAGATTGACACACTGGTCCCTCCTTCTCCAGGACAGAGACACCAAGGTCCACCCAACCAAAATGCCATCCATGCTGGTGCACAGTCTTCTTTTCCAAGAAGAACCCCATGACTGTACACTGCAGCCACCTGATCTACCATATCCAGGTCCTTTCCTTCCTGCTACACCACAACTACTTGAGAACACCTCATTGTGTCATGTCTTCACAGACAGATAAGCTTCCTATAACAAGGAAGAACAGACAGCAGGAATGGGCATATTAGTAGTTTACCCTTTTGGTAACACTGTTAAGATTTCTAAGCATTGCAGTGTGGTATCATCACAGTATGCAGAGACGGCAGCGGTGGCCTGCACCCTCAAGTTTATCCAGCATGGAACCAAGGATACCATCATTTTTATAGACTCTAACTGGGTTTGTTGTTCCCTTTCAGAATTTCTTCCTTTCTGACAGAAGAACTCCTTTACCTCCTCTGATGGCAGCCCAGTGAAACACAAAGAACTGGTAATATACATTCATTCACTGGCATGGAAATTTGCACACAAACTCTATGTACACAAGGTTAAGGCCCATTCTATACATGATCCCTATCATCCCTTCAATGACACTGCTGACACCCTTGCAAAGGAAGGGGCCCGAGGGTGGGGATACCTGGATGATGGACTATCCAGAGGCCAGAGTGGCAATACACATTGCGGCAGTCAAGAAGAAACCTGAACCCTTCTCCCCCTTGGACTTGTCAGAACCCCAAGATGCTGACTCTGAACTCAAAGATATGTTCAGATTTTTGGACAAAGGTACTGAGAAGAATTGACCTACCCATAACCCTTACCGAAAGCATAAAGATAAGTTACACCTATCCTATGATGACAAGCTCATCTGGTACCACCTATCCTCTGATGACAAGCTCATCTGGTACCAACCAGATGACATCCCCACCAAATTGTGAATGGTCCCTCATCATCTCAGGTCTGAATTTCTGCACCAAGTGTATGACACCTCCACTGGTGGACACCAGGGAGTAGAAAACACACTCCAAAGACTCAAGACCACCACCTGGTGGCCTGGTGTCAACAAGGATGTCAATCAGTACATAGACAACTGCCTTGTTTTTGCACAAAACAACCCCATTCCTACCAAACAAAATGGCAAACTGCTACCACAAAGACATTCTGGCCCTTGGCCTTCCATACAAATTGATTTTATTGGTCCCCTGACCAATACGAGTAGAAGCAACAAATATGCCCTTGTGGTAACTGAATTTTTCTCTAAGTGGGTTGAAGCTTTCTCCACTAAGACATGCACTGCTAAAACCACTGCAAAAATACTGGTGGAACAGATTTTCTCCAGGTGGGACCTACCTCTCAAGGTAGACTCAGACAAAGGGACCAGTTTTACAGGTGAGTTGATGAAAGAAGCACTTGAACTCCTCAGAGTTCATCAGAAGTTCCACATACCTTACCACCCACAATCATCAGGTCAAGTAGAGAGGGCCAACAGATGGATTAAGCAAATGCTTTCCAAATTCACTGAGCACAATCTCAAGTACTGGGATTCTCTACTACCATTATTCCTTATGGCAATTAGGGGTACACCCTCAGCCACCACCCAGTTGACACCCTTTGAGGTGATGATTGGCAGAAACATGAGACTACCTGAACACCTGTTGTTTGAACTGCTCACCCCTACTGCAGATCATGTCTCAGTGGACCAATATGTAGAAAAACTCAGACAAGACCTCATACACACTCATTTGTATGCTGCTAACTGCATGGGCAATGCTCAGCAACAGTCCAAAATCCAGTTTGACAAACATGCACAAGAAGTGGATTGGCAAGTTGGGGATCAAGTAATGATTCTCAGATTTGCAAATCCCACACATTCCTTCTCCAATAAGTGGGAAGGATCCTATCCTACTGTCAACAAGCTCAATCCAGCAGTCTATTAGGTTATACTCATGTAAAACAACAAACTGACTTACACATGGTTATATGTAAACCAGTTGAAATTGTATAAAGAAGTATAATTACTTTTCCTCACCCCATTGGGTGGAATAGTACTAATTTGCTAATGTTTGATTTTCCTTTTCAGATACACTGACAAGATGGCTATCTTGTTCCATTTTCCCCTCATCTCAGGAGTTATACCCTGCATCCAAGGCATGGTAAAGCATGGTCTTTCTCACCTTGATCCACCTGCAACTACCCCAGAGGGAGTCCCCAGCAATATTCCTGATAATTTGATTACTGTCCAGGAAGGTTCAGATGCCTACCTCACTGCCTTGGTTGTTGCTCCTGATAAATCAACCCTACAAATTGAGTGGCAAATCAAGTCTCAAGGACAAATACTCCCCATGGCCAAACTCTCCAAGGAAACTTTCCATGGATTGTCCAACACAAAATTATCCCCAAATGGTACTTTGTCCTTACACCAAACCTCTCTTAGACTTTCTGGTTTATACAGTATCAGTGGCTTAATTGACCCCTCATATTGTGATTCATTGTCTAAAGATTCTGCCAGGAAATTTTGTGCTGTACACAACATGACATCAGCTGCCATGTACCTCTCTGTGTTACCCCTACTGAGAAACAGCTTTTGGAACGTCCAAAACAAATCCCTGGTCCTCGTAGTGGTCTCACAGCCACTGCTTGCCTGGCTCACTTATTAACAACTTACAATATATGCATATACCTGTTTTGTTTAACTTGACTTACTGGAATATGAAAGAATTTGGTATGTGTCATACTACTACTACATCATTGTTTTATAGTACTTTGTTACTTGATAGCTTAGTAGCTTTTCAGATTCGTAACCAAGACCCTATTGCCAGGGTACACCACCGAGCATAGAGGCAATTTTAGGAGAAAACCTAAACCAGATGATCAAAGTCATAAAAGAAATACACGTGAAACATCTGATGTCACTGGTGCCACAGGCACCATCACTGGTGTTTTTAGTACTGCGATGTCTATCTGGGAGAAAGCAGACATTGCCACTATCAAAGCATATTCACAAAAGTTTCAAACTGGCATGGTCAATGATATCATACCCCCATTATTGCATGGTGTGGATGGCCTTAGTCAGGAAGAAAGATACACTGAATACAATATGCACAACATTGCTAAGGCATTTACAGATTCTAAAGATAAGATTAAGGCACTCATTGCACAAATCAGTAAAGAAGCAGATAAGTAATACATTGCCCATGAAATATTATGTTCAACCTATGGCTCTTATATTATCACTACCATCAACAATCTCTTCCATGATCTAGAATCTGGCAGAATCCCTGATATCATACATGATAGATGTATCTCTAAATAGTATTGTCCTCATTGCAAATCCCTTAACTATGTTGCCATGTGTATGTTACAGTCTCTAACTATTCCTAGTTCTACTGCTAGAAATTTATGTTTTGTGACCAGGCACCCTAATAGTGGTCCTTGTTTTACTTCTAAGAAATGTTCAATTAAGGATACTATGTTTGTGTCTTTCACTGTTTCTTTACCATGTTTTGCTCCTACTACAGCTATATTTGATAAACTCACAACTGTACACTCCATTGGGCACCTTGATGAAGACATCTACAGAGAATGCCTTGACTTGCCTCCTCTACTAGTTTTTCATTCTCTTCTGGATGTGTGGGTTTCGCCGCACATGGACTGTTGTGCGAAGAAAGGGTATATTTATTTGTGTCAATGTGACATATTTGATGTTATTAAACCTGTATGTGGCTATTCCCCAGACAGTATCAATTGGTCCTTTTCCATGGACAATGACATCACCACTAATGGCACAGAATACCAAGATTCAACATCTGCTCCAGACGATTCCAAGTTGTACCAGTCTTATCAGAATGAGGTTTACCGCTTATCAACATGGATTTCCAAACAGACTTATATTTGCCCAGTACAGCTGTAAAAATGAAGACTGCCTACTGTGAAAATGCAATATAATTCAGATGGTGAATACTGTGTGGTAACTAACTGCAAGAATTTTACATACGGAGAAAAGACATGTTCTATTGATGAGTCAAATTTTTGTTTCGTCCTGCACCAGACTACTATTATTGGGCACACAGTTATTACCGCTGTCCCCATTATGGACCCTGATATCATTGATGGTAACCCTGGTTATCTGCTTACTCTATAAGAGTATTTACCTTATTTTAATTTTCACATTGATCCTTTAACTTTAACATTAAAATCACTTTTAGACAGGAAAGACACCCATCTCATCCACATCAGCAATAATATCTCCAAAGCTAATGAAGCAATCTTTGCTCTCATTAATGATGGTGATTTGAATAGTTCACTTACTAACACTTGGTTAGAGATTACCTTTATAGGTTTTGTTATTATACAAGCATTTTTTATATTTTTCTTATTATTATGCTTTGCTGCCTATGGCACACACTATGCCAACACCGTGAGTAGTTGGAGTTCCTTTACAAGGCTCACTCGTTGGGCCTGTAAATGACCCCCTGCTCTCTATCCACTTCTTTACTCTTGCTTGTGTTGTCCCTTTTGAGGCAACAAGGGGGGAAGGTTACATAAGGTCCCTGCACCCTAATTGGTACCCCCAGAGGTACATCGCAGTCAGCTAGCATTTAGGCATATGTTATACTAACATATAGGGCTAAGGGCAACTACCATATTGGAGTAGATGTCAGGATATGTATGCACATTATTGCTATACACTTTACTTTCCAAAATACACATATATTTCTTGCTTACAAGATGTTTGAACATCTATGTCCTTGTAATGATTATGATATATAAGTCGGCATTGCCATCTTCTGATGATTTGTATTACTACATGGCTATGTACAAACTGTACCTCTTTGTTTCTACAAAGTGATGACTATAGCAAAATTGTATAATGTTATCTTGGACTGTGGAGCCACCTCTAAATTAGTCAATAAGGCTCATCTTTCTAACTAGAAATGTTTCTTTCTTACAGTAACCATGGTAATTATCTTAGGTATATCATGTAAGACATTACGTCTTCCATCTCAGAGACCCCAGGAGACATGGAGATTTCTTGAGGTATATGGAATGCTTAGCATTGGCTTCCAGTTCCTATTGGTAAGAACTGCTTACGACAACTGTGGTATTCCCTTTGGTAGTAATAAACAAGTTTTATTACTCTTATGCAACATGTCTGTGATTCCTTGCATGCCCATTATTGCCAAGAACCTGAGAGTGAGGTTTAGACCTCCTGACAACCCATTGGTGATGATGTTGGAGTGCTGCAAAAGGTGTGATTAGATCATTTACTCTTCTAGAACTTTCAGGTTGAATTATTATCAATGAATTATAAAACTAGTTTCAAGTTTATCCTTTTCACTTCAGTATTTCCAACCCTGGATATAATTTAATGACAGAGACTGCACTAATGTTTAATAGGACAGTAGACAGTTATTAGTGACAATACATTTCAGTTTACTGCTAGCGTGCACTCATGTAATACAAAAGAAGTCTAGCAAAGCAGTATGAACCATCAACATTCAAGGGATTCTCACCCCCATCATGTGATACCAATTATCACTTCATTTTTCCAGCTTGCCGAGGTATGTTTTGAGCTTCATTTTTAAGAGACATACAGTTTGTTTAATGATGCCCCCAAGGAACAGATGTTGCTGTATACCTATTTGTGCTATTTTAAGCTATTTCTCATGGTAGTGAAAATAGAATTAGTGATTTAGTACACTTCCTGATTCATTTACTCTAGATTGTAGGCCAAACATAATTTCAGCTTGCTGTGTTGTGGCAATAATTCTTTTAGCTGTTGATAAACTACCTTGAGTCACCCTGCATATAACCCTATAACAATAAATAAAACAGGACATCCAGACTTTGCTCTATAGATACCTTAACAGATTAAAGTCAGCAAATTAGAACTGTAAATGATCACCCCCCGTTTACACAGCTGACCTTTAGATTTAATGCAGCTCCGATAAGCACCACATAAACAACCTGTCAGCTCTAAGTGTTGCAGTTCTAAAGAAAATCATTGTAGCTATCATGGGAAAAGATAGCAGTGCAAGGAAATGAAACTTCTTTCTTTTGATCTCAGACTGCCTCATAAGTCCATGAATGACAAATATGACACAGGACAGTAGAAAGATTGGATTCCTCTCCAACTCACCTCTCAGTTCATAAGCAATACCTTCCACTACAAACACCAGACAAAATTCTGCTAGTACAACTTAATCTGTTAATTTTTTCTTTACTGTCTGATTAGTAAAAATGCATAATATCTACTTGGATTATAAAATATAAAGCTAATTTATTGGTTCTGTATTTGTGCACAATTCTGCATATAGCTGAGGCTTGCTTTCTAGTATTCCTATCATATCACCAAGCCCTCCCCACCGAACGCTATGAGATATTGCTCTATAAAAGTATTTTTTCCATAGTAGCCTTTACTTCCAACTGAAAAATTGAATGAATGGTATATCCACAAATAAAAGTTATACAAGCCAATATTGTACAGTACATTAGGCAACTAGGTTATTTAAAAATTAAATGGTCTCAATATCTTTATTACCAAAATAAATGAATCACATTACTTAACTTGTGATGCAAATTTTAGCTATGCTTATGTTTCATTTGCTGAGTTGATGGAACCAACCAGTAGTAAGCAATTCTGGTTTTTTTTGTAACCATTGTGGATCATCTGTGTCTTTCAATAAGTTTCCCCCAAGGGCACAGGGTCATAATGTCACAGACAAGCTAGCCCAGCAAAGAATGCCACAACCAAAATAGTGAAAGTCAACACAAGGTAATTGAAAACACCGACCAAACAAGGAATGCTCACAGCCCATTGACAACAATGGGACTTTAAATAACCTACTCTGGGGGTTATGGACTTTGGGAATGGAGTGAAACTCGAAAGGTGAAAATGTATTTTTTTTTTAACGTTGCAACACCAGGAGACCTGAGGGGAAGCAAACTGCAGTCCCAGGTCTCCTTGGTTGCTTTGTGCTGGTGCCCTAGCCACTCCACCACGGGAGCAGCTTGGCCAGACCCAGTAGCACAGCCTCTTTCAGCCCTTCCACTTTCTTCCGATCAGCAACAGGGGTAGTGATATTTCCCTACCGCTGCTATACCCCTGTCTCTGCAAAGGTTTTCACACCTTCCACTGCAAGATTTTTGTAGCCCTCTTTTTTCAGCACTGTACTAACCTGGTACCTTCCTGAGGCATTCCACAAACATGCTAATAATTCAGTGGGGGTTGAAATTCATCACTCTAGATTTATAATACTAACTATCATGCTCCAAACTCCAGTTGGCTTGCAAACTGGGATGTTTGCAAGGTTCACATCCATTTTGGCATTTTTTGTTTGCAGAGGATTCCCATTTGAAGAATTCAGACCAAATTCAGAACCAGAACTGTTATTTAGAATCTAAAACAAGCAGCAAGACACATTCTGCAAGTTTACTTGGAGTTTCTGGCACTCATGCATCTATTTTCTTTTTTTGGATTTTGGATGCTAAAAAGGCAAATCATTAGAGATACAGCACATTACTTGAATAGTCTGTAGGGATTTCATGATATACTGTACAGTACGTTTCACATTTTGGACTGGAGTAGGTCATTACAGATTAAGATAACTCTGCTGTTATTGATTAGATGTGGTTTTCTCCAGTGCTCAAAAATTGTCCTAAAATAATTCTCAAAGGTCTCTAGGTTTTTGCATATCATAACAACAGGCATGACAGACCTTTCCAGGTCAGTTTTTAACAGCTAGTATGTTGGGACAGCAACTATGGCATCCCTGACTGGGAGACAGAGAAAGAAATAGCTCTTTTAAAAGCAGTTGCCTATTTTGTTTATACAGAAATACTTAACACAACTGAAGGAATTAGTCTAAAGTCAAAACCAATGCAATCTGCATGTGTAGCTAGTTCATTTTACTGCATTTTCTTGTTGGTTGCTTTCTGCAGGTTTTATGAAATGCATTCAAACAGTGCTTTGCTTAGTGTGAAGAAATCATTTTTTTACATCCTATTGGTAAAGACACTCCTTTTTTGAAGTACTGATCATTAAAATAAGTGAAGTCAATGTTCACATTTTGCAGCTGCAACAGTAGCAGAAAAAGTGGAGCAAACCTTTTGCTGTTATTTTTTTCTGGATGACTGCTGCAGTCTCTTCCCTAAGTGAGGCAAAGCAGGATTCAACACTGGGTAACATTGCACTGCAGGCACTAGGCACTGGCAGCTATCGACTTGCTGGTGCCAAAATAAAAAAAAATATAATGAAAATTAAATAATTTATGTATGTTACGTTGCCCCATATCATCTATAGTAGTAACCTCAAATAACTTAACTCAGGGAGGTTTTCCTTTTTCTTTTGGGAGTCTCACAATTAGGGATAGTTTGCCATCACATGTTGGCTTGGTCTACAATTCATCATACACAGAATTTTCGTGTTTAACGTCTCTAGGTAAATAAACCTTGATATGTTTGGGTAGTGCATCAAACTACACATATTTGAAATGCATATTCTCTGTATCAGTTCTCACCTGCTCCAAAGTATGTATCCTTTATATCAAAAGAGCTAGCCAGTATGGAACACAGTATCTTGCAGTAAATGTCTTAGCACAAAATACTGCATGACAAAAGGGCTTAATTGCCATCAAATTACACTGTTTCCTGCAACATATTGCAGCACTATGCAGTTATACTAAAAGGTAGTGCTTTGTAACATGACTGTTTCCACTGGCCTGGATATTTAAAGGGCTTATGCATGGCATAACGGAGTTGTGCCGGTGCAACCCTGCATTGCGTCCTGGTGGGATATTGAAAAGGCTGCCCAGCACAGCACAAATCCCAATGGGCTGGGGCACAAAGATAATGTATGCAGTGCAGATGCAGGGGGAGTGCCCATGCATATGCGGCACATCCTGATATTCAGCCCGGGATGTGTGGCACATATGCTGGCACAACCCTGCATTGCACTGCATTGGGGGCTCAAAGTTGAGCCAGTGAATGTTGGGAACAAAACCTGGCCACCCACAGGTGGGCTGCTGTATTGCATGGCACAAGACAGCACTGCCAGCTGTGGGTGGCCACCTGCCCACTCAGCACACTGTCACGAAGCACCCACACAACCCTGGTGGTCTAGCAGCACCCCTCTCCCACCCATGTCCCCTATCGCGGATATCCGATGTATAGTTACAGCCCTGGTAGTCCAGTGGAACCCCCCACCCAGTTCTGCAATTGCAGTAAATGTAAATTAAAACATGCCCTGGCAGTCAAGTGGTACCCCCTCCTGCCCTTGTCTCCAATTGCCAGTATCAGACATGTATATGACTGCCTGGTAGTCTAGTGGAACCCCCTTCCTTCCTCATCCCTGATCGCCGGTATCAGTCACTCAAGTACTCCCCTGGCAGTCTAGTGGAATCCCCCTCGCCCACTGCGGTGATTGCAGTACATCTCCAAATAATAAATCCCTGGTGATCCAGTGGCACCCCCACCACTCCCAACCTCACAGAACCCTTCTGTCCCTGCTCCCCCCATCATCAGCGGGTGGCAGCAACCTGCCCACATACCACCTGCCTGCCTGCCAAATGACAGGTACAGTATGAGCTATAAGCCCATTGGTCCCCAGGGTGGACCAATGGGCTTGCAGGTCATACTGTACTAGACAATGCCAAATATGTGAATGACATCATTCACATATTTGGGACTGTCTAATACAGTATGCCCTGCAAGCCCATTGGTCCACACTGGGACCCATGGGCTTGCAGACCATACTGCACCTGTCATTCAGCGGGTGGCTGGGTGGTATGTAGGTGGTTGCTGCCAGCCGATGACAGGGGGAAGCAGGGTGGGCAAGGGTTCTGTGTGTGGTGGAGGGGTGGGGTGCCACTGGATCACCAGGATTTATTATTCGGAGATGTACCATGATTGTGGCAACAGGCGGGAGTTCCACTAGACTGCCAGGGAAGTACTTAAGTGAAAGATACCGGTGATCAAGGATGAGGGAGAGAGGAGGGGTTCCGCTAGACTACCAGGGAGTCATATACATGTCCGATACCGGCGATCGGAGACAAGGGAGGAAGGGGGGTACCACTAGACTGCCAGGGTGTGTTTTAATATACATTTACCATGATCATGGAACCAGGCAGGGGGGTTCCACTTGACTGCCAGGGATGTATCTCTACATCAGATACCCGCAATCAGAGTCATGGGTGGGAGGAGGGACCACTAGACCACCAGGATCAGCTATCTTGTACATTTCTCAGGGTATCAGAGAATTGGGAGGGAGGAGGGATCACTAGACTACAAGAGATTGTTCTGATGTACAATCGCAGCTACGGGCAGTGGATGCCCTGGGATCCCCACTGCACAGATCATGCTGTGCAGGACACCAGGCGCAAGTCGCCAGGCTACCCTGCACAAGGCATGCAAATGGGGTCATAATGACATGCAAATGGCCCCATTTGTGCCTTGCATATATTATGGCCACATTTGCATGCCCCTCGCAGAACACCATGGGTAATTCGCCTAGCACAACTGCACTTGTGCTGGCACATCCCCGTGCTCCCTATCTGTGGCTTGCGCCAGTGCAGTGCCACTGCACCATGTGCAGTATGTGTGCTGACCATTCCATATTCAACAGTGCTGCGCCATGGCACATCCCCGTTGAATATCACCTGGACCTGTCCACGGCGCATCACAGTTGCACTGTGCCCAGGCTTGCGCCACTGCCTGGCGCAGTCTGAATATCCAGGCCACTGTATAATGTTCAATGGAGCAACTAGATTTTTCAGCATCACATTTCCCTTCAAGTAAGTCTAATAATAAATGAGTTCACTGTAATAATCCCAGGTAATGGAAAAGAGTTTTGTATTGGGATTAATGCTCAGCAAAGCTAGGAAGTATCTGATTGTCATCCATTATCTGAGCAACAAGCAGTATCATAAGATTGGTTTAAGGATTTATTCCTCACCCTGCTATTATCTATAACTAACAGAGTTATGCAGCTTTTGCAGGAACAAAAAAGCCAGTACCAGACACCCCGATTAGCAGTACATTACTTTTATTAAGTGCTCAAAAGATTGTATAAAATTGTGCAAAGTTAATTACAGAGCAATGGAAATGGATACAAAAACCACCACATACACAACAAAGGCCAGAACCTGGATGCTGACCACTACATTCCTTTTCTATTATATAAATTTAAAGTGACAGTGAAAAACTGTAAAGAGCATAAAGTCAATTTAATAGGTTGAAAAATAAGATGGCGTACATCCTACTTATGTAGATGTGGCATAAAAACACACTTTTCTTTAAGTCCCAGATGGTGTAAGGCCTCCAACTGGACCATCTACTGACATTTCCTCTTATAAAGTGCATCAATAGCACTCCACTCCTTCCTACTTGTACCTTCTCTATCCCAAGAAATTTACATTTTTAGGAAATACTGTCTGTTTGCAAACATACATGTTCAGCTAAAACATTCTGTTAGATCACCCTCAATAATGGCTCTGAGATGGTCTCCAATCTGGATTTTAAAATTTCTCAAGGTTTTACTAACATACTGTAGAAGGACCCACATTCACACACCATCAAATAAACCACATTCTGCGGAATGTATGTGCAGACACTTTAGGCAGCCAGCAGGAGCAGGAGGGATTGAAAAAAATGAAATACAAAACTCCAGAGATGAAGGAAATGCAATGAACCTATCATTGAGATGGCTAACAGAAGTGAAAGTTGCTCTACTTAATAAAAGACTTTCTCTTGTGCACAACTTTGATATAAAACCTTTCAACCTTATCATTGATCTTTATAAGTTTACTAGGTGCTTGAATTTGAAGGCCCATTACATAAAAGTCATACTAGGGAGACAGAGGGAACAGGCTACTGCCAAAATCATGCAGCAAAACTCACAGGATCATCAGATGACCATCAGTGTCTTACTAAACAGCACTAAACTGATACTGAATGCTAGTGCATAATGTATTGATGGGGAGGAAATGGTGGTACACCATTTCAACCAAAATGGCACTTTTGAAGCTGGCCTGGTGGCAAAGATAGCTGAGGCAATCTGCTCCTTACCTTTTCCCATGCCAGTGACTCAGATTCAGGAATGAGCTCAGGTTGCCAGGGATCGACTGATAGGGGGGAAGGACTGAGCATCCAAAGAATAACTCTTCTCTCTTGGGGAGGGGTGGTTTGCTGTCTCAGCCCTTCACTGCCCCTGGGTGGAGAACTCAGGGTAGCACTGGCAGTGTTGAATGACATGAGGGGAAGGGCTGCGGTTCCATAGGCATGTGTGCCTCCATGTACATGCCTATGGGTTCACCCATGCTGCAGCGACAATGAAGTTGGCAGTGTAAACTACAGCACCAGCAATCCACCAACACCAGCCACCACACTCTGAGGAAAATTTGCCATCCTGCAGTAAGAGCGACATCCATTGACGGGGGCAATTCCTCTACACACCCCAGTTATTTATATAACAAACTCTTCAAGATGGAAAGACTAATAGCCAGTTCCAGACATGCTATGCCTACTTTTCAGAAAAAATGGGGCAAGTAGTACGCTTTGTATCTTCATTGAATTCTCTACTTGGAATCCTCTGACTGGTCCATTATGAGATGTCTCTATGTGGCTAACTGTTCTCTATTGTGTATTGTTCCATGGCACCAGTTAATAGATCTCAGGGTTAACCTGGAGTTGAGGTAGCACCTTCCTGGGGTGGGTTGGGGTGGGTTTGAGTATTTTGCTACTTGTTCCTACCATGTTTCTGTACACGGTGAGGTTTTGTCTTGTCCTGTTCTGGCATCTGTATCACATATGTTCATTATGTCAAATTAATAAAACATTGAATTTCAAAAAAAAAAAAATATATATATAACAAACTCCAGGTTGCACCCTGTAGAAACTAGGAGGAACAGTGGATCGGCAACATTGCAGGATGGCAAAAAATCAAAGTCACAGGAGAAGCATGCAACAGCATTCCCTCGGCAACATCACAGCGGCAATAATCAATCTGCACATTAGTGGACTACACATGCATATGTGCTACTGTGGCTGGGGCTTTCAAGGAGAAAATGTGGAAAATGGATGGAATGGGCTAAATGAAGCCCTGCCCACCTGCTTCTGCTCCACAACACAGGTCCACCCCCAACCCATCCGGATGAGTGTCACTGGGTGGGGGAGGATGGTCCTCCCCTTCCTGGCCCCACCACAGGGTGAAATCCATGGGTGATTTTGGGCCCGGCAGTTTGATGCTGTGTGGTGCCAAGCAAGAGGGGGTGGGGATAGGGCTGAGAACCAGCCAGCATCAGCCACAGGAAGAAACAGATCTATGACAAAAGACAAAATGGCACTTTTGCTCATCATACAGTCCAGCAGATATGGTAATTGAGAAGGCACGTGAGGATGATTTTCTGTGATTTTCTGAATCACCAATGCACCACTCCTTTACCAGTATCAGCAGGTGAGAGAGAGAGAGATGCCCTAATAGGAGTACAAGAAGAACCTACTATTACAGTGAAGCTGGCTGATAAAGGACAATTGATGATAATAGTGTATACTTCAAAATACTAGACAGAAGTTAAACGGCAGCCAAACAACAAAGTATTTTATGCCATATTGTCTTTTGATCCCATGTCTAGGTTCAAAGGAGAGAGAGAGATAGACTCCTTTCTACAGGATGCCTTTAGCAATAAGGTCTTTCCAGAAGGTTTGTACAGGTGGATTGCTCTATATGGACCACCATATTATATGTACTTCCAAAAGTACAGAACAGCTTAGAGGATCCCTCAGTGTGTCAGATGGTGTCTGGAACAGGCTTATTTACTGAGTCTCATTCTCTTGTCCACCCTATGTTTATCTTCTGGTCACATCTGGACTGGTCCGCCCAGCCCAGTCACCCAGCTTCTCTGGGACTCATCTTGCCTTCATTGCAGTCCACCTCAGTACTCTGGCAGGAGGTGTCCATTCATAAGATCAGGACTTGTGAGGACTGGGCTGTCACTGTGCGTCAGTCAGAGTGGTTTTCCTCCATTTTCTTCCTGGGGCCCATGCACATGCAATGATGCAATGTGCATGCTCTGCCCCCACAAAGATGCCCCCACATCCTGTTGTGGGGTCCCCTTCCCTTGATTAAACAATAAAGCATGACAGCGTATGTGTTATTGTGTAATAACATCACGTGTCGGGTGGTTGAAGCATGAGACTGCAGGCTGAGTGCGTTCAGTACCCAAGAAGCGATGTTATTACACAATAATGCACGCCCTCAAGTGCCTTATTGCTATTATACAATGGCTTCTTTATTAAAAAAAGAAAAACATTGGAAAAAATAAGTTTAACATTTTTTTTTTATTTTAGAGTTCTCCTTAGGGCAGGTATACTTACTGAAAAAAAGAGTCCGTAGTTTTTGTTTTGTCCACCCGGTGGTGCTGGTGCTATTTGCTTGCCCTGTAACATTTTGTCTTTGTCACTTGCTCTGGTTGGACCCACCACACACACACACACACACACACACACACACACACACACTGTTCTGTTTCTATCTGTGTAGTTTGTTTTTCCTGTATTTTGTTCTCTGCTTTACATCCCCTGCTGTTGCTTTATCTGTCTGTGAGGAGTGAGTGGTACTTAAAGCCAACCAGTGCAGGGTAGGGAGAGGGTTAGCTTTTTAAACAGCAGTATTTCGTTGTCCCTGATCCTATATATTAAAGGATTTACAGCTGTGAAAGCAACACCTGCAGTTAATTTAGAAAAGAAATCTAGACAGCAGTTTCAAAGACAAATGGGAGAAAGTGAATTTGGTGCCGCTGCTCAATCGTGCTTCTCGCACGAGAAGTAAGGACGGCCACCACAGACATTCTGTCACTCTGTGTTGCTGCATTCAGCGCAGGGTCAGGGGCTTTACTGTGACTTGTTTTTGTTCTCCCGGTACAGTTTGAAGCATTTGTAATTTGTACCAGGAGAACAGCTCAGTACTACATGTCTACCATTACTGAAGGGGGCACAGTTAAGTTTGGGGAAATTGGGAATGGATGATCTGCACAGGGTCACATGCCTTTTCAGAAGCCTTTCAGTGCAGCTGCTTAAATAAATGTACAAGTAAGAAAAAAAAACACAAAACTTGGTGGGATTTGGTTGGGGGGGTTGCTTGTTTTAAACTGCTTGTGGCTGGCCAGGGGGGAGTTCAGTGCTGTACAGAGCTTGTGAAGTTGGACATGTGAATGGTTGTGATTGCCTGGGGACCATGAAGTCATGTTTCTTTAGCGGTGGCTTTAGCAGGGAGGGAGGGATTTCATTAACTGTTCTGCAGTCATCTCTGTGCCTGCCCTAGATACAGTGATGTTATTGTCTAATAACATCACTGTCTCTAGGGTCCAGCAGCCATTCAGGTTGCTAGACTTTTTCTTGCCATTGTATAATGTTCTACAATGCTGCAATGAAGATTCCTCTAGGTTGCAGTCCAGCCACGGGACAGATGTTTGCCTCTCCATGAAGGGGAGATCTGTCCTACGGATGTCCAATCCTACCTCTCCAATCACTCCCCCAAGCAACCCAGGTCCAGTCCCATGCCTGGGTCACTGGCATGGCAGGAGGTTAAGTGTCCAGTGCCTTTGCCCTCCATGCAACTGGGCTGGCTTATGACCCTGTTTTTTAATTAGCGAATGCCTATATAAAGGATATTATTGATGCACTCCCTTCATCTGTGAGTGTTAAGTCAGACATTCTGGATGTCCTGGGGAATCTTCAGTTGGAGTCAAAATAGTGGCTGGTGTCCACTGATACTGAGTCCCTGTACACTAACATTCCACATAAGGGTGGACGCTAATCACAGAGGGCTTGGCTAGATTCATGTACTAGCTAAAACTAACATTTTAAGCAGCTTCTCTTGCAACTGCTCTGAGTTGGTACAAATTTGCAGTGCTTTTCGCATTTAGGAACAATACGTCTTGCAGGTTAAGGTAATAGCTATGGAGCGTCACTTGCCCCAATTATGCCAACATATTCTTTGGGAAAATGGGAGAGGGAAAATGTCTGTAGTGCCCAGGTCAATTCTTTCTACCATAGGAGTGACCTGTGGAGGTGTTATATTGATGATATATTAATGGTGTAGAAGGGGGTCTAAAGTGAACTGGATGAGAGTGTGATGTACCTACTGTACAAAGCCTGAATAATCTCATATTCACTGTACAAGCTAGTACAGAACAAGTCAATTTTCTGGACCTGATTATGTCGAAGAAGAATGATGTTATGACAAAAGCAGACCTCTTCTGTAAAGCCATGGACAGAAATACATTTCTGTTAGCATCCAGTTGTCACCCCAGACACACTATCAAAAATATACCTACTCTTTCTAACACCCTGCCTGTTCGCTCGGATGTCCCACGGGGATCCATACTGGGGCCCCTCCTTTTTTAGCCTTTTCTTAAACTCCCTCCCTTACCACTGTTCTGAGCAGATCATACTATATGCCGATGATGCTGTTGTATTCTCCACTCACAAAGATCCTGCAACTCTTCAACACAACCTTCAACTTAGTTTCAGTTCTGTAGAGACATGGTTTCTTCATCATAAACTGGTCCTCAATGACAAGAAAACCAAATCTATGCTCTTCTGCAGCTCTCATAACCCACACAAGCTACACCACTTGGCTATCTCCACCACCCAGGGAACACTCTAGATCAGGTGGGGTCCTTCAAATACTTAGGGATACAGCTTGACCCTAATCTCCTATGGACTTCATGTAGTTAATGTAGCTAGAGCTGCTAATACACAGCTTGGTCTCCTCTACAAACACAGACCACACCTCATGCCAGAAGCTTTGAAGGTTGCAGTCCTGAGCTCTGTGATCTCTGTAATAGACTATGGTCTCATCATTTATGGCTCGCCACAACCACAACCCTTAGATGCCTCTCAACTGCCTTTAAATAAAGCATGTCGGCTCATCACTGGTGCTCACTGTCTCACTCACACATGTGACCTGTACAGTCAGACCAGCTGGCTCCAACTATCAAGCCACATAAAGTTTCTCACCTGCTCCATGGTGAAAAAAATCTACCTTGGCCTTGCACCTCCTGGGGTCTCAACTCTGTTACAACACCAAATTAACAAATGGTGCCTTAGGAGACCCATGCTACAGCTACTGAAAGTCCCCCACTGTCACACTTCACAGGGACAACGCTCTCTTGCTTATCGAGCGCCACTCTGGTTCAATGGCCTCAGCCCAACTATCTCCTCTGCCCCAACTATTGGTATGTTTAAAACTAGGTTCTTGGACTATCTCACTACCAACAGCTCCTATGACTGCCCAACTTAACCTTGTTTCTCCACTTCCCTTTCTGCTCTAGTTGTCCCCCCCCACTGGATTCTACCCTCACATCTTGGTATACCCAATGTTGCACTTTTCACCCTCTCGCCACCCTTCCTACATTCCTTCTCCCCCCCTACCCTCTTCCCTCTCCCTATGACTCTGGCACTTCTTATCTGTTGTCTGTTTTCTCTGACAAATGCCGCTGGCTGCCTTGTTACAATGCTACCCTTGAATTGCACTAATCTGTACTCTGTTTGCAATGTCCATATTGTTGTAATGCCTGTCTTGATGTTCCCCATAATTTGTATTTCTCTGATGTGGAACCTTTGTAAAAGAGCCATGGCTCAAAGGTATTTGTAATCCTAGACTTGATAAATAAATAAAATACCTAAATCCTAATTCCTTATAGTTAAGAGAAAACGCAGTGATCAGTTGGATTTTTAAAAAAAGAGGTAATGAACTGGAGGCTAAGTTCATTGACAGGAGCTATAATAAAACTTGTATTAAGAGAGCTAGGCAAAATGCTAGCAGCTGTAAGAAAACCTCCCTTCTTACAACGAGAATAATCAAAGTACCAAGTTTGTTACAGTTTATTGTAGACTGGCTTCAGCTATCAGTGAGATAATCATGGGGCACTGTAACCCTGCAGACTGACCCCATTTTGAGAAATCATACTACAGAAGCACCTAGGATGGGTTCCAAAAAAGCCACAAATTTGGCCAGTCATCTGGTCTATAGTCTGCAGCTGAAGGCAGAGGAATCACTTAGGGCTTGGCTTCCAAAATTATTGTGTGGCAATTTTACCTGTGTCAGAAATAAATTCTGTCATGCAATGTTAAAGACTCAGTTTCACCACTGCCTGCCAAAAAATCCCATATGAGATAAGAAGCTTTATAAACTGTGTTACGCAGAATGTGGTTTATTCGATGGTGTTCCAGTGGTGGCTCTTCTGCATCATGATGGTAAAGCCTCAAGAAATTTTAAAATCCAGACTAGAAAATATATGAGAGCTATTACTAACAGGGACTTAATGAATGCCTTAACTGAACATGTACTGTATGTATGCAAACAGACAGTACTTACCACAAATTAAAATTCTGGGGGTTAGGCTGCATTACATCTTATTTTTTGAGTTATCAAATCACTATGGCTGTGTGGTTTTTGATATCTGTGCTTATCTGCTTTTTTGATGTCTATCTTTATTCCATAAAATCTTTGAACTATGCTCATCAATTGTGAACAGGCCCAGTTGCTATTAATACTGACAATGCCGCTAAGATGTTTGCACGTTATTTATTAAGTGCAATGATCAGTTTAAAAGTATTAAGACTTGTAATGCATTGCTGCATCATATGTATGTTTTTGAACCTTTTAACGTGCTTTTTATATTTTGACTTTTTGCACTTCATAGTTTTTCACTGTCTCTTTAAGTTAGTATAGTATAAAAGAAGTATGGTGGTCATGATTCAGGTCCTCGAATGAAGCTTTGAGCAGCAAAACCAGTTAGGCCTTTGTTATGTGTGATGGTTTTTATATACAATTTTGGGGCTCTTTGCACAATGTTTGCACTTATTTTTGCACACTGCTAATCTGGTTGGTTCCAATTCATGCTTTTTGGCCATGGTATAGACTGTTTTAGAGTGGAGCAATTCCCCAGCATCTTTCCCCACATCTTCTGGCATACAGTTCTAAAACAGAAGTCATGTCTGAGGAAGCTAACACTGAATCAGGTACTAGATCTAGCAATATTTTATGAGTTGGAATGGGGTATTTCTGTTGTTGAGAAACTACTGGAAAATATGAAAAAGGAGAGTGATGTACAGGGAAACATTAGGTCCTTACCTATGTGTTGATTGCTTCCACTTTAATTTTAGCCTTTGTGCATTATTTAAATTGTCATTTGGCACCATCTGATCATGCTTAAAGTAAAGCCAGTTATAATTCCTTCATAGCATATGGTTAGAGCTTTTTGTGTATGGAAAACAGTGGTTTTCCAAATCTTGTTGTAGGACAGTTCAAAGGCAAAAAGAGTTGTTGTACTATTGCTCTGATGTCATATCGATAGTGCAACAACTTTTTGGCCTTGAACTTTTACTCAATTGGCTAAAACAGCGGTGATAAAAAAATGTACAAGAAAATGGCGGCGGCGCTTAGCGAGCGGTTGGGTGAGCAGGTCATTAAGATAATTTGGACATGGACTGCCATAGTGGGCTCTGTGTGTCCAAACTATCAGTTTGCCATGTTTCCTTTTTTTTTAAACAATGGTGCAGTTGTGAGTTCAGAGCAGAGTGAGATGGCAGTGAGCAGGGACAGCATCTTCGGGGACAGCACTGGAGCAGAGTGCTAATGTGGTAAGAACAGGTCCAGGAGCATTTGGGAGCAAGCAGAAGCATGGACACAAGGTATGAACCTTGTGAAATTAAACTTTATGCATTTGAGGGAACCATATACTATATAAAATAATGGATGGGTGACCATCCACAATCAAGACTGGGATTCCATCTCAGGAGTTGATGACATCATAGTGACCTCTGGCGCATCACTCTTGAGGTCTGTATTATGTCATCAGCTCCCTCAATGGAAACACAACCTTGTTGTGGATTGTTCTCCATTTACTCTTCTATATATAGTGATTTGCATATAATACCCCTAGTGCTTTGCTTTAAGAGAGTAGGTGTTATTTTGTATTTCTTAGAAACTTGGCTTCATTACCAGTACCCTTCCAGGGTAACCCTTGTTTCAGTCATTTAGCATGACAGTTCTTGTCTTGTAAATTAGTTTTCTATTTTGGGCTCCCCATGATTCTCACCATTGATACAATATAGGTGGTTCCCCTCCTTCTAATCTCATGCATAGCAATGCCACTATGAGTCATAGCAAGGATGAAACACGTGTCTGCAGGCTGCCATTTGCACCTTTTGTGAAATGTTTATGAGGCTTTTTTGCCACCATACTGTCCTACTTACAACTGAGCCAACAATAAATCCTATCATGGTGATTCGCATTTTCTCCCTATGATGCTTTGCATACGGGAGGTACGTACAGTTCTGCAATTGTGGGTTAGTGCATGTTTACACCAAAAATGTCTTCATACCTGCTTATCAAGTAGGGGGTAGACATATTGGACCTAGAATCCCTTCAACATAGATTGTCATGTTACTGTGTAAGTCTTTTGTGATTCCAAAGCAATGCTTCTAAATGTTGTGTGTGATTGTAGTGTAACTGACCATTGTACTACAAAGTTACCTTCTGACCCTAGGAAAGATTCTGTATTAGTTGCATTTCTGGCTATAGCCATGTTTTGAAAATGTTGGAGGCACTACCAATCAAGCTTCTTGGGAAATTAGGGCAACCACCAAAACAACTGTGAGTGCTCGAAGTTTGCTATTTAAGTGTTTCAGTGTATATTTGATTATTCTATCTTCAGGTATTAAAAACTATTCCATACTGAGGGTAATCTACTTTCCAAGAACAATATAGACAAAGCATGCAAGAAAATCACATTTTGCTTATTGAAGATGCAAAAATATAGTTTTTGGCTGCACAAACTACCCTGTTTGTTGCTATAGTCATCTGCAATCAGCCAGCATTGCTTGCAGCTGTGACCTGCTCTGTGTCTGTCAACAGTACAAGCATCCAGAACCCAGTAGATTGGTAAGCTAAGAGGGAAGCTACCAGGACCAGGAGGAGGGTCTGTAATGTTGGCAGGGGGTGGGCTCAGCTACTACAGAACAGAGGCATTCCTACAGACTGTCCTCATCTTGCAGTGGCACAGACTACTCTGTTTACAACTACAGTTATCCATGGCAATCCAGCATTGATTGTATCAGTGTCCTACTCCCTGTCAGCTAACACTACAGCTGTCCAGCACACTGGGGACTGAAGAGCTAAGGGGGAGCTACTGAGACTGGGAGAAGGGGCTGTGACATTAGTGGGGGGGGCTGACTCAGCAACAACAAAGGGAAGCTGCTGCTACAGACTATCTGAAGCTTGCAGCCACATGATCTGCCTTGTTTACTGCTACAATTATCTGCAGCCAGCCAGCATTGCCCACAGCCAGGGTCTCAGTGTGCCAAAAGTACAAGGGCCCAGCACCCTGGGGAGTGGTAAGCTAAGAGAAAGCTACCAGGATCAGTAGGAGGGGCTGTGATATTGGTGGAGGGCAGATGTGACTACAACAAAGGGGTGCTGCTCCTATAGACTGTCTCCATAAACTCAGGGAGGAAATACTGGGTTGAGGAGGAGGAGGAGCTCTGATGTTGGCAGGGGTTAGTTTGCCACTTCAAAGGGGAACCACTTCTTCAGACTATCTCCAGCATGTGGCCACATGAGCAGCCCTGTTTGCTGATACAGTCAACTGCAGCCAACCAGCATTGCTTGCAACCATTACCTGCTTCCTGTCTGCAATAGTGATACTGACAGACACCCTAGGGACTAGTAATTCCTGTCTGCCAACAGTTCTAGTGACTAGCACCCCAGGGACTAGTAAGCTAATGGGGAACTACTGGGACTGGGAGTAGCAGCTGTAACATAGACAGAGAGTGGGCTCAGCTACTGTGAAAGGGAGCCACTCCTAGCTGGCCTCCATGGAGTGGTTCTCCAAATGAGTAGCTCCCACAGAAGATGTGGGATTCAGGTGGTGGAGTCCAGAGGGGGAGGCCTGAGGGGAGGCCCTTTTGCAAGGTGTTTTGTTTTTAGTTCTAAGATGTGTTATAGCCAGTTATTTAGCTGGTAACCTTTTGAATACTCATGCAACTGTCTCAGGTTAATTGAAAGGTTGATATTTATACCGATTGTGTGGAATATAAATCTTATGGGATTACAGCTGGGTATGACAGTCCCTGAGTTTGAATGGGCCCTATTGTACTTTTGCCTATAGTTTGTTTTCTTTTTTAAGCCTAAAATCAAATCTGATTAATCATGAAATTAATTGGAGGACCCCTGTTTACCTTGCATATACTGTACTGTAGCAGTAATTGGCCTAATTAGGCTCTACAGATTGTCTCTCTGAACTTTTCTGAAGGTTGAATACAATGGCTCCAGGCTTGAGATCATTTAAAAATACAGGGAACCAGGAAGGCCTTCACAAAAGTAGCTCTTGAAAGAAACCTTTCTCAAAAATTAGAAAACAGTGCATGAAAACCAAACCTCAAATGACATTTAAAATAATTTTCCCTAATGATCTTGGGCCAGATTTTTAAAATGTCCGGAATGGCACAAGTGCTGGGTGAGCCAAACAGATGGCACATGGGGCTAGTAGCATTCTCACAACTGGTGAATGGGATTTTTCATCTTGTGCACCAATTGTCACAAGTTATACCTCCTTTTTTGGGTTTACCTTTTGGCAATCCCAGGTACCCTTTTTAGGGGGGTTGCACCAAATATTTGGCACATGCTGCTGTAAATCATGTAGTGTCACAACTGCACCCAACCTGCTAAAATCTGGTGCAGTTGTGGCAAAGGTGTTTGGTACAATTGCAGCAAAAAAACAGGTTTGCTGCAGGGCTTGATGTGAGCCCTGCATTGCCTTTTGAAAATCTGGCCCTTTGAGTCATCTGTATTGTTTGCAGCCTTGTAGTTGTAATAGTCTTTATTTTATCTGGTGCCCATCCCTGGAGACTCAGGATGCCATTACACAATGGAATAGTAGAAGCATATTAAATACAGTCAGTCACAGTAATTATTACAAAGCATATACCCAGAGTTAACTATTATAAATATCATTAAAAAATTAATGAATAAATCATTAAATATTTTAAATTTGGAAATTTGCAACTGTAGGGAAAATTAGTCCCTAAACACCTGAATAAACAGAAAAGTTTTCAGACCCTGCTTAAAAGCCTCCAATGAGAGGGACTTCCCTCAAAGCTCTTCAGAAGGAGTTCCAGAGGACGGGGCCTCATAAGCCCATTCCCTTCACAGTGGGAACTACCTTTGTACTTTGTGGAGACATTGAGCTAAATTCAGGTCCAACAAGCAACACACTTATTATAGCCCAAAAGAATACCCAGATCCTAGGGAGAAAAATGGATGTGTTTAAAGCATGGATAAATCCAGAACTGTGTAGTGAGGTTGCATTAACTGAAACTTGCTTAAAATCAAGCCCAAAGGAAGGAGGTTGAATTAGAAAACTTCAACTGAAGCTGACTCAGTGGTGCAGAGGCTAAGTCTTACTTTCTGCCATGCTGGTGACCTGAGTTCAAGAACAAACTCATGTCTTTGGGGGTTGACTGGGGCAGGAGAGGGTTGAGCATCCAAGGCACAGCTCTCCTCTCCAGAGATGGGGAGGCTTGTTTGCCTGGCCTAAGACTACCACCAAGTGGAAGGGTGGCAGCAGAGCAGTGTAGTGCATGTTCAGCAAAATCAAGAGGGCACTGTGAGGAATGCTGGAGGGGTGCACCCCCATGCACAAGTCTGATGCTCAGTAGTTGGGTGGGGAAAAATGGAAAAAGGAACATCGGGGGCATAAAAAAGCCCAACCCTCCTGTCTCTGAGCCTACACTGGCTCACAGCCAAGTAAACCTTGGATTAATCACTGTGGGGGGGGGGGACCCTCCCTTCTCTGGTCCCACCACAAGGGGAAATTCATGGGGAAACCCTGACCAGATAAGTGAGCACCAAATGAGGTGAGGATGCTGGCTCAGGGAAGTGGGGACTGGGTTAAACAGCTGTGCTTTGAACACAGGCATGAAAAATGTATATAGGAAAAAAAGAAAACTTCAACTGCCATCATTTGGACAGAAGAACTAGGGTAGGGGATTCTTTGTACACAAACCAAAATTTGTGTCAAGACTAAAACTGATTTTGTAAAAAATGTAGAAAATATAAAATGTCCCCTAATATTGCTGATCAACCAAGCTCTAACAATAGGTGTGGTATTACCCTCCCTCCCCCCACACACACAAAATTAAAACTACTAATAATTTATCAAAAACTTTGATGGATTGCACCCTGGGGAAGGAATTTACAGAACAGGAGATTTTAACTGAAGCTGCCCAAGGTTGATCATAGAAACATAGAAACATAGAATTTAATGGCAGATAAGGACTGCTTGGCCCACCCAGTCTGCCCATTTCCCTACCTAATGGATAAGCTGCAGTTGCTAGTTAACCAGCAGCCTACTTCTTCCTACTCCCACCTCCTAGAATTGCCTTATGACTGTTCCATGCATGTTTGAATTCCACCACTGTTTTTGACTCCACAACCACCTCCAGAAGGCTGTTCCATGCATCCACAACCCTCTCTGTGTAAACATACTTACTTACATTACCTCTGAGCTGTCCCCCCTCTATCTTCAAATTGTGCCCCCTTGTTCTTGCACACCTCTTTTTTTGAAAGATGCTACCCTCTTGGATTATGTTGATTCCCTTGAGGTACTTGAAAGTTTCTATCATGTCCCCACTCTCCCTCCTTTCCTCGAGGCTATGCATATTAAGCTCCTTAAGTCTCTCTCTCTTCATATGTCTTCTGGTGCAGACCCTGCATCATTTTAGTTGCCCTCCTCTGGACAGCTTCCATCCTGTCTATGTTCTTTATGGAGACTGGGTCTCCAGAACTGCACGCTAGTACTCCAGATGGGGTCTCACCAGCTGTCTGTACAGAGGAATAACAACCTCCTGTTTTCTACTGGTGATGCCTCTCCCATGCATCCCAGCATCCCCCCAGCCCTCCTTACTGCCATCTCACATTGCTTGCCCACCTTTAGGTCATCTGATATGAATACCCCCAGCTCCCTTTCCATTTTTGTTATTATTAGTATCTCACCCCTCATTGTGTACTCTTCCCCTGGGTTTTTGTTTCCCAGGTGCATTACCTTGCACTTCTTAGCATTGAATCTAAGCTGCCATACATTTGACCATTCCTCTAACCTTGCCAAGTCCCTTCTCATCCTTTCCACCCGACCTTGTGCATCAACTCTGTTGCAGATATTTGTGTCATCTGCAAAGAGACACACTTTTCCTTCCAGTCCCTCTGCAATGTCGCTTATAAAGACATTGAAAAGAACCGGTCCTAATACTGAACCCTGCGATACCCCACTAGTAACCCCCTTTCTTCAGAGTGGACTCCATTTACTATTACCCTCTGTGTCCTATTCTCCAGCCAATTCTTTACCCAGGCTATCATCTTGGGACTCACTCCCAGGCTGGCTAACTTGTATATTAATCTTTTGTGTGGGACTGTGTCAAATGCCTTGCTAAAGTCTAGGTAGGCCATGTCCACAGCCCCTCCCTGATCTACTACTTTGGTCAAGCAGTTAAAGAAATCTATTAGATTCATCTGGCATGACCTTCCCACTGTGAATCCATGCTGCCTTGGGTCCTGTACCCCTCTGGCCTCTAGGTACTCAACAATTCTTTCCTTCAGAAGTGATTCCATCATTTTCCCCTATCACTGAGGTTAAACTAACAGGTCTGTAGTTTCCTGCTTCTACCCTACTCCCACTTTTGTGAAGTGGAATCACATCTGTACTCTTCCAGTCCTCAGGTACAACCCCATCCTCCCATGATTTGTTAAAGAGGGTAGTCAGTAGTGTCACTAGTTCTACAATTAGTTCTTTTAGAATTCTGGGATGAATCCCATCAGGCCCCATTGCTGTGTCCACTTTCAGTTTTAAGAGTTCTTTCAGAACCCTTCCTTCTGTAAATGGGCTGGTGTCAACTTCTGTATCCAGTGTTTCTATTGTTTGTTTTAGATTCCTTCCCCTCTTCATTTGTAAATACTGAGCAAAAATATTTGCTTAATATCTCTGCCTTTTCACAGTCACTCTCTGCCCACCAGGTATTTTTCTAAGCTGAATCCAAATACAGTATGCAAAATGGTGTGATATCATGAAATGTCTGTCTTTTAGGTAACTTACTATGTGACTCAACGTGCATCCGATGCGGGTTGGGTGGGTGGGCTTGGGGTCCAAGGTGGCTTTCAACCCTAATACCAATTTCTTCACTTTTGTCACTGTGGAACAACCCTAACTAATGCATTAAATGGAGATTTTTGCCTCTAATTTTGCCTTCTTTTTGAGAATGATGATGAGAAAATGCTCCCACCACGTGATGTCTTGTGTCATAGTAACAGGAACAGCAAAGCAAACTGAAGTGCGAACAGTGATGCACATGGTAACGCAAACATAAATGGTAAAGGAAACGTTAATAGAAACGCAAACAAAAAGTGACGCTTAAGTGACCAGTGATGCAAACGGACATTGAAGCACATACGAAAATGCAACTGGTAACATGAACAGTGATGGCAGAGGTATTTTAAATGGAAATGTTAAGTGTCACAGCAAAAAGAACGTGAAAGGGAACAGAAACGGAAACATGAATGCAAGCAGACACGTAAACACAAATCATAACATTCACAGGCATGGTATCGCAATTGTAAATGCAAATGGTAAAGTTAACATGAAGAATAATGCCAAAGGAAAGAGAAACGGAAATGGGAACAGAAGCACGTACGGAAACGCAAACCGAAACACGCACAGGCACAGTACCGCAATTGTAAATGGAAATAGTAACGGTCACAGCAACAATAACAGCAAAGGAAACAGAAGCGCAAAAGGACATGCAAGCGCATATGAAAACACAAACTGTAATGTGCATGGGCACAGTAACGCAATTGCAAACACAAATGGTAACAGTAACAGCAAGGAAGACGCAAAACAAAAGAGAAACACAAACGCAAATGAAAGGGCTGCCAGAAACACAAATGGCAATGCACATGGTGATGCAAACAAAAGCACAAACAGAAACAGCAGTAGAAATGCAAATGGCAACAGTAATGAAAACGCATGCGCGAATGACAACGCAAAGGGTAACGCACATGGTGGCGTACAAGGGAACGGTAATGCAAACGGGGACATAAACGCAAGTGGAAACAGTAACTGTAACAGTAACTGTAACAGCAACGGAAGCGCATACCCTGTTTTTGCCAAATGGGTGCATACAGAAACACAGTGTGTACAAAGAATGTATGCATTGTAATGGGGGTCGAAGCTTAAAACAAGCATTGGAAGTACTTAATTGCTAATTGCTAATATCTCAGCAACCACACGACGCAGAAAAAAATTTAAATTTCACAAAAATCTTGATTTTCCTGGCTAGGTTTTTGAAAATGTAGCTCACAACAAAAAATCTGTATCTCGCATCGTTTTTAAGATACGAGCCCCGAAAGGCGTGGCATACGCTACCATGTTAGTCTATGGGAAAAAAAATGACAACTTCAGAGTACCGTAACTTTGCAGCCATGCGATATTTTTTCACCAAACCACCAAAAGGCACATCTGTGAGATGTTGGCTGCTTCCTTCCAATTTTCAGCCCAAAAGACCAAACCGTTTGTTTGCAGCATGGTGGCAAAGAATTCCTGTCATTTTGCCCATAGCCTGAAAAGTAGTGTCTCAATTTGCTACACTTTTCGCAAAAATTTGCAAAAGTGTTGTGCTTACAACACTACTTTGTGACACGACTGTTTCCAGAAATTTGAAAAACATATTGCTGGGGTGTTTAACCCCAAAATATAGACATGGCTAGCATCCTCATGGTCCGACTAGGTGAACACAAAAAGAATTGTGTCCCTAGAGGGTCCCAAATTTAAATGCCAAGCATTTTTCTGATCACCAACTGAAAACAAAATGGTGGATTTGTGACACTACTAGGGCCATTTGCGACACTAAAAAGTGCATTTGCTAAAGTGTTGAATACTTTGTTAACTTTTCCCATTGACTTATAATGGAAACTTATTTTTTGAATAACTTTTGAACCATTCAATATTTTTTCACGAAATCTTCAAAAGACACATTGGGGATGCTGGCCACATGTTCCCTGAAGTTTTCAGACTGGTCGCATAAACTGTGCGACCTGTAGGCGAGAGAAAAGAAATCACAAAAAAGCGTAATTGAGCAATTGGTTGTCGCTTAATAACTCCGCAGCCTTATATCAAACTGGTACAAAACTTGGCATATCCGAAGATCTACCATCTCCAATCATGTGTACCAAATTTCAGGTAAATCCATTGAACAGTGGCAAAGTTAATAAGGTGCAAAATTTGACCCTTTAACCTTAAAAGTGCTACTCACCTTAACTATGGTAGCACTACGTGCTACAATATATATATATATCTATATATCTATATATATATGTATAAATATATATATATATATATATATATATATATATATATATATTAGCACCCTTGCAAACTGTGTGAGAGGCCTTTTGGCACCATGCAATTCTGCTTAAAGTTGAACCAGCATAATATTCAGTGGTGATTTGCATATGCAGCCCATGATGCTTTGCATTGTGTGGGCATGTGTGATTTTGTATTTTCTTGACACTTGGCTTCCCAGCCAAATGCCCTTTGGGGTAACCCTTGCCTCAGTGTTTGCACACAGAGGTTCTTTGTTTTTTAAATAGTTTTTTATTTTAATGGGTTCACCACAACATAACCCAGACCGACCATCTTAGGGTAGCTGGTTCATTCCGCTGGGGTGTCAAACAGATGAGGCATACTGATGAGTCCTGGTAGGACGAAACACGTGTCTATGTCATCTGAGAAGGAGTGGGGAGAGGGAGCCATCTGCTTTCACCTGTTGTAGTCTTCCTGACAGGTAGTTATTGAACAATGACAGCGCAGGGCCAGATATGCCATGCCAGTTTAGCATATCGTGGAGTAAAGCATGATTGACAGTTTTGAAAGCTTTACTGAGAACCAGGAAGACAGCCCCTGTGGCCTGTTTCTTATCCATGGCAAAGTGCCAGTTATTTGTAACTGAGGCAAGGACCAAAGTAGTGCTGTGGGCTGGTCTGAAGCCAGATTGGGCTGGGTTTATTAGGTTGGTTCTATCAAAAACATTACGACTTGGGCAGAGCACAACTGTGCTCATATTCCTCCTGTTCTCACAGCATATATAAAAATGGACCATTTAGGCCCACCGGCAAAACAGGGTGAGCACTATAACTGTGCACTCCTTTCTCTCGCACTGGGCCCACTCTATCCCAACTGAGACTCCTCCTTATTCTAACTGCTAGCCTTACAACTTGCTGCCTGGAGTGATGAATTCACACTGCACTTCTTCCTACTGACCGCAATGTTTAATACTGTATTGTAATACCTGTTTTTGGTATTGTTGTCTTGCAATGTCCCTGTGTTCTGGTCACTTTATATTAACTCTTCACTACTATTTGTCTGATGAAATCTGATGCTTGTAAAGTCCCTGTTGTGCTAATTCTATGTAATGTAATCTTCCACTTGTATTTGCCTGATGTTCATGTATGTACCTTGTAATGTACCTTGTAATCTCCCGGGTCGCACCTGAAAATAGGCTCTTGGCTGTCTAGTGTGCTTACCCGGTTAACAAAAGCAAATACAATAAAAATTAAAATAAGATATTCTCCTATTAAGGCATTTACCAGTTTCTCTAGGAGTTTAGAGAGTAGGAGTAAAATGGAGATTGGGTAGTAGTTGTTCAGGTCCATAGGGTCACCTGATTTAAATAATGGAAGTACCTGAGCTATTTTCCAGATCTCAGGCATGGTGCTAGAGCTAATGGACAAATTAAATAGGTACAAAATGAGGGCCATTAGGTACTTTAGTCCAGTTGTAAGGAAATATGGTCCTATCCTGTCAGTGCCGGCTACTTTGTTTACTTCTAGGTGAAGTAGAAGATCATCTACCTGTTTAAATTGGAATGGGGTAATGGTGAAGATATTGTTGGACAGTGCAGGGGAATGTCTAGGTAAGCTGGTGATCAGGGTGGCAGCTTTAAAGGCATCGAAAGCAAGACTTACGGTAGAGAAGTGGTTATTAAAACTATATAGGATGTCAGACTTATCGGAGAAGGTCTTACCCTCGTAGAAGCTCTTACTGGGTAACGAGGATGATGGTTTGTTGTCTTCCACTGATTTAATAATTCTCCAGAATTGCTGGAGTTACCCTTAGTGGATTCAAAGGCAGATAGGTAGTAGTTTGCTTTAGCGTCCCTGATCAGTTTGGTACATTCTTTCCAGCAGGCTCTGAAAGCTGCCCAGTCCAATGGGAGTTTGGTTTATCTGGCTGTAGCCCAAAGATGGTCTCTCACATTTAGCACAGCCTTCAGATCAGCCATGAACCATGTACAGGAATGCTTCCAGGTTCTGCATTTTTATTATAGGAGCATGTCTGTTGATGATATCACTTAGCATGATTGAAAAGAGAAGCTGCATCATTGTTGTTTGTGGCCAGGTAGAAATCCATCCAATTTATGTTTCTGAGGTTGGCTAAGTAGTGGGATAGGTTGAATTTATGGAAGCTCTTTTTCCATGTAAACTCACTAGTTGACTTGAGAGATGGCTAGCCTCTAACGCAGGCCATGGCACAGTGATCACTGGTATCACTGTAAATAAACCATGTGGGTGATCTTGTGGGGGTCTGTTTGTAAGGATTAGGTCAATCAGTGACCCATTTATGGAGTTCTTGGGGTTGGGTCGAGTGATTTCCGATATCAGCTGGGTGAAATTAGCTTCATCGCAAAAATCTTTTACTTGTAAGCATTTGTTGCAGGTTGTTAGGCAATTAAGATTTAAGTCACCAAGGATGATGATTTTGTTCTATCTCACATCTGATAGATTATGCAGATAACTTAGTAGCTCCAGGCACCCTGAAGGTGGACTGTAGCAGCCTATTACCATTAAAGTCTCTATCAGGGAGATGGTTAGGTTTTGCATCAAAGATTCAAATTCCTTAGGTGTGTTAACAGGAGCAATATCTGTCACAGTAAATCTGTCTTTGATGTAAATAACTATGCCCCCTCCCTTGGTTGACCTGTCACTACAAAAGAGGTTATAGGAAGGGAGAGATATCACACTGTCAGGAACAGAGTTTTTCAGCCATGTTTCAGTCAACACTAGGATATCAGGATTCATATGGGAAACCCAGGCCTGGACAAGATCTAGCTTTTCAGGAGACTGCACACATTTAGGTGCAGGTATTTCAGACCTTTAGTGGCTGTGAAATCAGCGGGTGAGGCTAATGCCTGTGGCAGACCAGGGTTTAATTCAATGTTTTCTGTGCAGATTAACAGCAAGAAGACTAGGTTTTTAACCTATCTACACAACAACTTGAAACTGGTGGAGTTGGAATGCCTGTGTAAGGGGTAGATAGAGGGCATGTGTGTACTGGTGTTGTGGAGGCAGGAAGGGTATGAAGTGTAGAAGATCAGTGATGCCTGAAAGGGTTGAGGGTAGGTGTCTGTAAGGAGCACCGCAAGTAAGTTTGTGGAAGAATCCCAGAGGGGTTGTATGAATAGTCGGGAAGCTGAATTAGGAGCTAAAGGGCAAGGGTGGGACATTGTCATGAAGGTTGTGTGAACAGCCACTGGAACAGAGGAAGAGGTCACTGATGCCAGGGATGGGACAGGAGGAGGAGGAGGGTTGTGACTGAGAGAGAGGATGGAACAAAAGAGGTGTAGCCCAAAAAGGGAAGGCATTGCAGAGAACTTAGGCAGATAGGGAGAGTGATGCTACAGGGTATTATACCTGAGACATGTTGCCGAGAAAGGAATGATGCGAATAAAGGAAGAACACAGGATGACACACCCAAAAATAGGAGAAGAACTAGGCTCGGAAGAGAGGAATGGGCAAGGGAAGGATCAGAGGGGAAAGCAGTATGGTGGATAGCAGTTAACTAGCCTAAAGGGGTGGGGTGAGTGAATAGGGTATCTCACTATGCCATATGTGTGAGTAATAATAGGGGAGGCAAGTGGAGGGGAAAGCACAGTACAGCACCCTAAAAATTAATGGAAGAAGATAGGCTTATGAATAATAAGAAAGGGAGAGCAAATTCAAAGGGGTGAAATGAAAGAAAACAGGATCCCAGAAAGCATTGGGAGAAAAGTGAAACTTAAGAGAAGAGGTTGATCATAGGAGGAGAGCAAGTTCCATAGGGTGAGAACAAGGGAGAACAAAGGCAGGGTAATAGTGGCAAGGAAGAACTGTCTAGAGCAGTAAAGGAAGTAATAGAAGAAAATAAGCTGGAAGGATAAAGTAAAACAGGAGGGGAGAGTAGAGTCAAGGAGGTGAGGACAAGGGAAGCAGTGCAGGGTAGCAGTGGCAATAATGTGGGTCAGAGAGCAGACCCTTTAAGAGCCGAGGGCTATGGCAGTGGCAACCAATAACAAAAGGATGTAGAGAGGGGAGGGGTAAACAATAGAAAAGTGTATTTAAAGAATGTCGGGGGCAGGGGTGATGAGGCGGGAGAAAATTCAAAGGAAGGAGAGATAGCTGGAAAGCAAGGCTTGCCGCACCAAGCTTAGTTGCTGCAGCAGGCTACTGAGAGTAGCCAATAGGAGTTCTCCTTGGGGTAAAGTGTGTCCAATCCAGTATGAAGGGAGGCACTGAAGATCAAGCGGTGCCTCTGTAGATCTGTGACATACCTTTCTCTGGTCCAGGAGGGCAGGAGGAAGACATGGAGCTACTGGCTGAATGCCGCTTCCTCAGGAGCCGGAGACAGCCTGGGGAGGGAGCGCCCGATCAAGGGCCTCTGCTGGAGAGAAAGAAGGGGAGTAAAACAGAATATGAGAAGGCTATAATCTGAGGGCAGAGTGCAGACAGGGAATGGTGGCAGGTTGCACAGCAGGGGGTTAAGGATTGTATTACAGAGGGAGCAGTGGGAGGTTCAGGAGAGCAGGTCGGGAGAGCAGGGGTAGAGGACAAGGAGGAGTGAGAGAGGGAGTATAGGATAGAAGGGGGTAGGAAGAAGGTTTTAGATTTTACAGTACAAGCAACCCTGTAGCAAGTTTAACTAATTAAAAATGTACTGCAAACACTGTTGACAACATTCACTAACTTCTAAAATCAGGTAGCAGATACAGGCAAAAGTATACAATACAAAATAAAGCTAATAAAGCTTGTAAAGCTAATACAGAAAGGAAAAAATGGGTAAAATTCAAAGGAGGGAGAGATAGCTAGAAAGCAGGGCTTGTAGCACCAAGCTCAATTGCTGCAGTAGGCCACAGAGAGTAGCCAATAGGAGTTCCCCTGGGATAAAGTGTGTCCAATCCAGCGTGAAGGGAAGCATCAGAGATCAAGCGGTGCCTGCATAGAGCTGTGGTGTACCTTTCTGTGGTCCAGGTGGGAAGGAGGAAGGCGTGGGGTGGTTGGTTGAATGCTGCTTCTTTGGGAGCTGGAGACAGCCAGGGAAGGGAACACCCAATTGAGGGCCTCTGCTTTCTGTGGTCCAGATGGGCAGGAGGAAGGAGTGGAGCACCTGGCTGAATGTGCTTCCTTGGGTGCTGAAGAGAGCAGGGGGAGGGAGCACCCAATCAAGGGCCTCCACTTTCTGCAGTCCAGGTGGGCAGGAGGAAGGCATGGAGCGGCTAGCTGAATGCTGCTTGCTTGGGAGCCGGAGACAGTCAGGGGAAGGAATGACTGATCAAGGGCCACTGCAACAGCTGAGCACACCAGCCCATTAACTGTTAACTAATTTGCATGGCAACATTTTAAGTTTTGCAAATGTTCACCCCTTCCAAAATAATATGGCTTCAGTTAGCCTTTGCTGATTGTGTGAGAGGACATTTGGCAACATATATTTCGGCTTAGCATATTCAGTCTAAATTATATCATGGTGATTTGCATGTATGTTCCATGATGCTTTGTAATAGTAATGTTGTAGTTCTAAAAAAGGAATGATATCTGATCAACATTAAAAAAAAACAGTCCCATTAGAAAAGTGGTCAGCTGCACAAAAGGGAAGGATTTTCATGCCAGATCTGTGCACCCATGTTTTCAAAACTGCCTTCCATCTACACTGTTTCATCTACAGCAGATCCAGCAAGGATGCAACACAATATTTTGCAGTAAATGACATGTTACAAAATATTGCATGACAAATGGCTTAATTGCCATTGAATTACACTGTGCCTTGCAGTATACTGCAAACTCTACAGTAATACATGCAAGGCATTGCATTTGCATCCTCGCTGGCTCTGTTGTATTAGATGATCGAGCAGCTTGGATGCAAAATATTACATTTGCATCAAAAAGAATGCTGTCCAGCACAGCCAATCAGGATACAACACAGTACCTTTATAGTTTTCTGCAGAGTGCTGCTGCAGCATTCTGCAGGGAACAATGCAATTCAATGACAACATTTTTTTGTCATGCAGTATTTTGTGACATGTCATTTACTGGGAAGAACCATGGCCCCTTCCCGCTAACCCAGAAAAGGGTTGGCATTTTGAATGTAGAATATCATGTATATCCTACAGAACTAGTTGTTGATGTGTCATTACTGCTGGTGAAGTATTCAATGGAGGGCAAAACATGCATTTGGTTTGAAGTTAATTCTAGAAGAAAAAGATAAATGGCCACATTACAGCAAAAAGCTTACTGTACAAGAGTTAAAATCTCTGAACGAACCTTGAAATAAAATCCACTGATATGGGGGATTAGTGACATTCAAGACAAAATTTGAGGTGAAGATGAAATACTGAAACAACATACTGTAGTGACATGGACAACTACTGACTATTACTAAACAATCCAGCTAGTGAGTAGAGACACAAGGTACATAGTGTCATTTTCCGTAGAACTCATGTGATAGGGAAGACATTACCATGCCAGAAAGAGATTGCGTGATGATCCAGAATCCAGTTACTCTAACCATCTACACCCTCCCAAAAGTCCACAAGGACCCCAGAAATCCACCTGGATAGCCACTTAGTTCAGGTCATGGATCTCTGACTAGAAATATCTCATTTTTGTTAACTACGTCCTACACAAATTAGCTTGACACATTAGAGACACAATGCATATTCTTGCAAAGTTGGAGGGAGCAGAATAGTTGGAAGAGTACATTTGACTCTCAGTTATTGTCACTTCACTTTATACCTCTATGAAACATGAACATTGAATGATTGCACTTCACCACCACCTACTGAATAACCCTGTTGCCTCTGATTTTTGACAAACTGTATTGTTGCAGCTTCTGAACTTTTAGTTTCTTTTTATTTAAGTACTGTTTTCATTTACAGGTGTGTGGTACCGCCAAGAGTGCTAGAATGGTTCTTCCTATGCCAATCTTTTTCTGGGTTGGTGGGAGGGGGCCATGTTCCTTGCCCATGGCTGTCCAGATCTGCCTCAGATTATGTACTGGGGCTGGCATATAGATCATATCACTGATATGGAAAGACAGCAGTGAATCAAAATTACAGTTTGTTGAATACTTGAACTCTAATGATTTGAAATCATCTTTCACTGCCAAGATTGAAAGAAGGTGATTACATTTCTAGATCTGTGTCTGAGTATCAATGACAACAGTACCATATGCACCAAAACATACAGGAAACCATCCTCAGGGAATACCCTTCTGCTTGCACACAGTGCTCACCCCAACATACCATACAAGCCACTCCATTTAGACAATTTGTCCATATTTGCAGAAATCGCTCAACCATGGTTCTGTTTGAGGCACAAGCTGCAGAACTTCCCATTTCCTTGGTCATGGGTATTCTATTAAACTAATTAGAGAAGAACATACAATAGCACAAAATCTGAACAGTGAGACCCTTCTTACTCCATGCAGAAGGCCACTAAACCGATAACATCCAGTCACCTTTGTAACTGCAAAAAGTGCTGTGACACCCACAATTGCAAGGATAATTAGGAAGTATTGGCATGTATTAATGGCGATACAGCCCTCTTTGGCACAGTAAGTGCTGTACCAAGAATAACATGTCATAGGGCCAAAAATTTGGGAGAGACATTAACCCATAGTTTCTATAAAGCCCCTTCTATTGACAGACACCCTAGTTTGTCCCCCTCTCTCACCAGTTGGTACCCATTGCTGTGGTTGATGCGACATATGCCGATTTTGTAATAAGAGTTCTAGATTTATCCATCTTGCAAAACAGATGGCTATAGAGATCTGAGAGTTTATCACTTACTCTACCCCTTTACTGTTTATGTCATCACCTGTTCTTGTCCAAAAAATCTATGTTGGTCATACTATACAACCATTGTGCAAAAGGATTCAGGAACATGTCCACTCTGTATGAGCAGCCACTCCGATACCCCTCTTGGAGCACATTTTGAACAATTGCATTCCAATGATCAATCACATCTCAAATTTATGGGACTGAAAAATTTTCCTCTCAATCAAAGAGGTGGTGACTGTTCACAACTTGCTCCAAAAGGAAGCAAGATGGATGTATTTCCTAGATGCTATGTGACCAGTAGGTTTGAACAACAGCATAGGCCTAATACCATTTTTGTAGCCAGTCTTATTCTGATATGTATGATATGCTAAAATGATATATACTGTATGTCAATATTATAGCTTATGTACTATGTTGAAAAAAGAAATTGGTCATTTATAGATATTTCTATGGTTGCTGTTTTCTTCAGATGTCTTCGTCATGCAGCATTACTAATGATATTTTCTGTTATTTCTTTTTACAAATATGCACAATCTCTATTCAGCTAGTTGCATCACTTCCAGGTGTTTCTATAGTGGGCATCACACATTGGATGTCATAGTTTTTGCATCGTTTTACTCTGTGCATCTTCTTTTAATGTTGCTGATTTAATGCTGCTCATTTTGCCCTATCTCCCTTTACCCATTATTCTTTGTTAATTTTCCTGTAGTGGCTCATTCAAGCCACTCAGTAATTCTCACATATATTTTCACTATTCCTTTATCAAAAGTGCTTGCCTTATTTACAGCACCACTTGGTGCTGTGGGTGGGTGTCAATATTCCAGGCCCTGCCCTTTGCCTCCCTTTTACCACTTCACCTCCCCTTTACTTTCTCCAATCTCAATCACTGGAGGAACCTCATGAATTGTCAAAGTCTCATGAACTTCATAAATTGCATTTACTACAGTGTGCAACACCTTTCCAGCTGCTGCTTTACTTCATGTGTTTCCACCCATGTTTTCTCTCTCTCTCTCTATATAATATATATATATATATATATATATATATATATGTAATAGATAAACCACTCTGAGGTGTGCATTAGTGCTCTGATACTCATGCGCCTTGGTGTGCGTTGAGGCCGCGGGCGAGGTCATCAACCACCCAAGGTGTGCATATATCAGAGCTGCGGACCGACACCTCAGAGTGGTTTATCTATCTTATAAAATGTCAAAATTGTTTTGGAGGGGGTTAAAAGTTGAGGTGTACGGTCACGCTCTGATATACGCACGGTCATGTGATGTGTTTTATACAATCAGAACATTAGATTTGGCTATGGATGATCCCTCCATTTTATAAATATATGTATATATATATATATATATATATATCTTTGGCAAAAACTTTGTTAATGCATCAGTTAGGGTTGTTTCCATGCTGACAAAAGTGTGGAAATTCCACGTTAAGGTTACCACCCCACCCCATGCCCCTTCCTTAAAACCCTAACTCTCCATTGCCTCTGCAACCCCACCCCCCCACACACACATATGCAAGCAAGAGAAGTGCCAAGGCAAGACAAGCAACCAAAGGACAAGGAGGAGCAGGTAACAGGAGTGCCATACAACTCTGTAAATGTTCCACAAGACACAGGCATTGTGACAGTGCAGCAAGTGCATGAGTTCTGCAGCCATCATGGTGGCATGGAGGTACACACACATGCTGGGCAATCATGATGCAGATGCTCATATTTCAGTAGTTACCAGCTGATGAAACACACAGTATGTTATCCACATATAGTGTATTAGAAATGACAGTTTCTGTGAGCCTAGCAACAGTCATTGTATGTTTGCATTTTGTTTTGTGATACAGTGAATCAGTCCTAATAACAAACACTGTAAGTACTAAAAGTAATGTCTTGAAGCATAATTTACAAGTAAGGTGTAAAAGCAACAGTTGTAACATGGAAAGATAACCATAATGTACTGTTAATAAGTATTTCCAGGTAACGCAGTAGCATAACAACATGTGTTGGTGGTAGTTTCCCACCAGAGCAGTATCTCCAAAATACTGTGTAAGTGTCAGGTGTATTAGTCCTGCTACCCCATGCCTATGTGGTAGTGACTATACTTGCAGTAACCCAATAGTTGGATTATGACACATATAAATCAATATTTTGAAAATATGTACAGACTAAGTGAGATTGTATTAGGAAGATATGCCAACAGTAATGTGTCATCATACTGTGCTGGCAGTATAGAGTCACTTATACTGTATTTATTTTTTCATTACATACTGTTATGTGAAATTAGTACAGTGTTATGATTATTGTGCTTACAGATGTGCCAGAGTGGTATAATGTCGTACAATGTTGTGTGTATCTTGCATGTGTGTATGTGTGTGGGTGTGGGGTTGGGGAGCAATGTGGAGTTAGGGTTTTGAAGAGGGGGTGTAGGGGTGGGGTGCTGGGGTGGTAACACTAAAGTGGAATTTCCACACTTTAGTTGGTGTGTAAACAACCCTAATTAATGCATTAACAAAATTTTTGCAAAGAATTTCCTTTCTTTTTTTAAAAGTGTAATGTAAGTAGTAAATAAAATGTCTTCCCACCAAGCTGCCCATTTGTGCATAATGGTATGTGTCTGCAGAAGTGCAGGCCCTCTGGCTCTGCACTCCAACTTACACATAAGTATGGAGCAATACAGCAGCCCTATAAGGCAAGCAGCCCTTGTAACACTAATGTGCCCATATCTCAGGAACCATAGCAGCTAGGAAATACATTTAAATGTAGGTGTAATTGTGACAATAAGCAGAACTCGAGACATAAATTGAACAGCTCTGTAACTCACATTGTTTCTGAGATATGGGCACCAAAAAGAAATGTGAGTGCTAAGTCTGAGGGCATAATAGTGGCCTACAACCATGAAAATGAGCAGTTGGAACACTAATTTGAAATTATCTCAAGATCCGTACAAGCTAGAAAAAAAATTCAAATTTCATGGGATTCATGGCTTTCCTACCTTTAGGGGGGACTAAAACATTTTGTGACAAAAGTCCGTATCTCAAACCGTTTTCGAGATACGGGCCCCAAAACGCGTGATGGGTTCCACAATGTTATCCTATAGGAACATTTCTGAATTGTAAAATGCTGTAACTATGGATGTGTTCAATGGTTCTGTACCAAACCACCAAAAAGCACACCTCTGGGACTAGGGCTTTCCACCCTGAAAAGTTCAGACCAATAGCGCAATCCACGTTGCCACAATGAAATGACAGAGAAAACAACTACTGCAATGTTATCCTATGGGGAAATTTCTGAAGTTTGGAATGGTATAACTATGGGCCTCTTGAGTTTTCCACACCAATCCACAGAAAGGCACACCAGTAGCACTAGAGCTTCCTACTCTGAAAATGTCAGGCCAATAGCACAATCCACCTTGCCACAATCAGGTGGCACAAAAAGCAACACATAGCAAAATTCTCCTATCCCTATAATGGTAATGTTACAGTGATCAAAAAATTGTTATTGCGATCATATTTAAAGTTTTCATGATTGTTTGCATGACACAAAAAATGTTATCGTGATCAAAAAACAGAGCAAATTTAAAAAACATATTTCCGGACTACCTGGCCACAAACTAATGCCAGGGGCATGTTCCTTGGGGCCCAATTAGGTAAACCCAGTGATTGGTGTGTTCAAAAGTGCAGTATTTTTTGAGTTATAATGTTTTTTCTCTCTCACTAACTGAAAACAAGATGGCAGTAACACGACAACCTTTTTGGCAAGCTCGAAAAAATGTGATCGCAATTGTTTTCGCAGTGCACATATACAGTAAATGTTCCCATAGGCTATAATGGGACAGAAAAAAATGTAATAACTTTTGAATGGAGCAATATTTTTTCACCAAATCTTCAAAAGACACCAGTGTAGCCCAAGACCTATACAGACAACCCAATCTGAACCCACTCAAATGAATTCTTCAGTACATTATGGGTGAACAAAGAAATAGCAACTTTGGGGATTTTTCACTTTTTGAGTGCGCTACAATTCCACAACTGTACATCCGACTGATATTACAACTTCCAGATCCAGAGATCTATGGTAGATATTTCTACATTCCAAATTTCAGAAAAATCATACAAACAGTTCAAAAGTTATTAAAGTGCCAAATTTGAAGTTTAACATAGAAATGGCTACGGAACCCTAACTGTGGTGGCACTACCATGCCACTATAATATATATATATATATATATTTATATATTGATATGTATAAATATATATATATATATATATAGAGTATGTCTTTTAAATTTCTGTTTCTACCCACTTGGATTTAAATTACTGTTCCCATACACTTGGATTCTGTCATATAAAAGTGCATTTACCTGGTCTATTTTGACATGTCTGTCTCTTTTCTCCTCCCCCCGCACCTTTCCTTTTTAATCCCCTCTTCTCTGACTATAAACACTTATTTGTTTTTCTGTTTACTTTATTCTCCTTTAATTCATTATTCTAATGTGTACACTTACTTGCATTTTTACTACGGGGCTGCATTTGTAATGTTATGATGTGATTTACTGAACAGCATTCTTAGACAAGCTGCTTCATATGTACTACCACTTTAAGTGTTCAGAATGAAAACAGCTAAGTGGAGCAGCCATGCCCCCTGACAAATAGTCTTGCTGTCATCCAGTAGCACCAGCATTTTTGAGTTGCGCTGTCCTTCAAATGCTGAATAAACAGTGTGTTTCCATAGTTTTTGGTCTATGGCTTTTTTCTCTGACCGAGTGCTCTTGGATGTGTTCTCTGTTAACTAGCTTTTTAAAGAAGTATCAGCTGCGATTTTCTGAGGGTGTGGTCACATGCATTTACATTAACTACTGGGCAGCAAGTGTTCATGGCTTACACTCCACATTATCGGTGTCATTTCATTTTGTGTAGTAATTGAGATTTAAATAAAACCCATGGCATTTCAGATGATAGTCTGTTTATGTTTACTCTCACTGTCTGTTATGGGTCATTTGGAGGGAACTGTCCTGCAAACAGCCGTAAAGTTGTCCACACTGTCACAAATAAAGTGTTTTTAAGATGCAGCCATGTGTAGCAGAACAAATGCTAAAATTTTTAAGCTTCAGTTCAGCAGCTTGTGGTGGTTAGATTAGATTACCTTTGAAAGTCCAGTCACAAATATGCAGTTTGAATAGTGTCCTCAATAAAATGTTTAATCAGCCCATTAGCTTGAGTAGAGCAGAATAGGGAATAAAAATGTAATCTTCCCTGGCTCTAGAAATTCTTCAGATTCTGTTGACACAAACAGAGTGCCATGGTCTGATACTAACTCATTTTGAAACTCTTCACGACTGGAAACACTGTCAGAATTGTATTACCATTCCAGCTGTCACACTTGATGTGTGAATGCCACTTACGGCAATTTGCTGCAGTAATCCATAAGCACAGTTGCAAACCTGCAATCAGCTGGACCAGATATAAAAGGCCCTGCAGGGTCAATAGTGACTTTATCAAAGGTACTGGTTGTAATGGAGCAATGCGTGTTATAGCATTTTTATCATTATTCCACTAAGTCAAACATGCCTTAAGAGGTTGTAATACTTGAGCATCTATATTAGGGAGGGTATCTGAAGCACTGACAGGTAGTAAAGAAATGCTTTTACAGCTGAATGTTATTGTGCCCCTAACATATCAGTTTTAAGACCAACATCGTCTCTAAGGCCCAATAAATGTGTTCCTGTATCAGCTGAATAATGTATTTGTTTATTTGAATTTTGCTGACTGAGTAAGCCCACTGAGACAAACATGTCCATTTTTCAGGGGCGACCCAGGGTATGAATACAACACAAAACAAAATATGAGATACCGCATTGAACAACTGAATATTCAAACAGATTCTCAGCCAGGAGACTCAACATACAGTAAGTTATACATCATTTGGTAAAGGCATGGGGCAAAAATGCTAGGCAATGTGTGCCATAAAACATATTACAAATAGTAACACACTACAGGCACATTAGCAATTTGGTTTGTGACTATAACATGAAAGCAAGCCATGATAACAACAGGATTCTTATCACAGTGCATTAAGGCTACCTTTGAAAGTATACTGTATTATAATATTTTAGTCAAAATTCTGCAGTAAAGATAACCCTTGAGCCAGTATACAAACGTACTGTGAGGCTCATGGTACTTACTTGTTTATCACAGTAAATATTTATTTATTCATTTATTTGGCAGTTCGGAATTACAATCCTTTCAGTCAGAGACTCCTTTACAAAGGTTCCACATCAAGTAAAGAAAATACAGTACATATAACATACAGCCAAAATACAGATGTTTAAGACAGGTACAGTTCAATATACATAGTGAGCATACTACGTTACAGTATATACAACATCATGGTCAAGAATCATAGCATTAGAGGCAATTGCTAGGTACTATCTTAGGTTCAGAAAAAAGGGGGGTGGAGGGACAAAATGGCATAGGGCTGGCCATGGGTAAGGATTGTATGGGCTGGGTAGCTGGAAAAGAGATAGGCTTGCACAGAGATTGGGAGGAAGTCAGAGACTGGACAGAGTCCATTGTCAGTGGTCGGATAAGAAGAGAGAGCAGGGAGGAAGGAGGAGGGCTAAGTGTCCATGTAACAGCTAGAGGGAAATAAGGCTGGTGGACAGGGCAAGAGGTATTGCATGGGTAGAGGGAGTTAGGGACAGGTACAAGAGCACGAGGCTTGAAGGTGGGAGCGTAGTAGGAATTTAAAATGGCCAAGCTTGGGTTCCTCAACAATGTGTGGTTGGAGTGAGTTAAGCCACGCAGGGGCACAATAGGGAAAGGAACATTGTCCCAGGGAATTTTTTTGCCTTGGTACTTGATAAGATGATTTGAGGGAGCTCCTGGTGTGCCTTCCATGTGGGATCAGTTGCAGGTGTGGGGAGAGGCAAGGGGCCATGAGCCCTGTGGAGATTTTTTTGGCTAGTAGTCAGGTGAGGTATTGTAGTCTGTCATCAAAGTCCAGCCAGTTTGTTTGGCTATAGAGGAAGCAGGTGTTGTTGGTACTGGGGTAGCCCAGTGAGAGATGGCAGGCTTTGTTCAGCAACACTTTGACCCTTTTTAGGGCAGTGTTTTGGCCACCCCATAGATGACAATGTCGTCTACAGGGTTGACACAGTCAACCACTGACAGTACTGAAGAGGAGATGGCAAGTTGGAGAGCATCAGGGGGAAGGCATTGCCGGTGATGGTAGAGGAGTCCGATACAGGAGCGTAGATTGGAGCAGAGCTGATGTATGTGGCCATGGAAGGTAAGGGCAGGGTCAAGAGTTATGCTGAGGTATTTGAATAAGTTGACCTGTTCAAGGGGTAGAGCGGTGGACGTGCTGATTTTTAGTGGGGTGTCCTTAGGTTTGTTCTGATGGTGGTCAAAGAGCATAGTCTTTGATTTTTTTTTGGTTAAGCATGAGTTTGTGTTTGGTGAACCAGGACTCAGCCTATGTGAAGGAGGTTTGGAGGGAGAGTTCAAGTTGGGATGGGTTTGTGTGAGATGCATAGAGGACGGCATCATCAGCGTAGAGCAGGATCTTACCAGTGCAGACTTTGTGGAGAGAATTTAGGAAGAGGCTGAAAAGAAGGGGACCTAAAATGGAGCTTTGTGGTACTCCAGAGCAGATAGGGAGTGGGCTTGAGGTGGTGGAGTTGATTTTCACCTTTTGGGACCAGTTGGACAAATAGTCAGTGAACTAATTTAGTGGGCCCTGGGCAAGACCGACTTGAGACAGGGTGGAGAGGAGAAGAGAGTGATTAACAGTGTCAAAGGAAGATGGCACCAGCCAGCATGCCCTTATACAGAGCAGTGTGCATGAAACTAAATTGAGGAGGGCTGTAGTAATACTATGCCATTCTCCGAAACTATATTGTTCAGGAGTCAGGCGATTGTATTTGGACAGGTACTCTGTGAATTGACTTGCCATTATGCGCTCGAGGGCCTTGGACAGTAGGGGAAGGATAGACATAGGGCAGTAGTTACTAGGGGAGAGACAGTAACCAGATTTGTGGATGAGGGTTATGAGAGCTGTCTTCCACAGAGAGGGGAACTTTCCTATGCAGAGAGAGAGGTTGAGCAGTGTGGTTAGCGGTGAGAGGAGCTCATCTATAGTCAAGCGTAGAATTCTAAGGTCAATTGTGTCCCTACTGAAACAGGTCTTCTTAGGGGCTCTGAGAAGGTAAGCTTTAGCATCCCGAAGGGTGAGGGTCTGGAAGTAGAAGGGAGGAGCCATTGGGATGGATGGGGGCAAGGGGGTAGTTTGACTGAAGAAGTTTGGGGGGAGAGTAGTGCTGAGGTCTGAGAATGTGGAGCTTAGCACTTCTGTCACTATGTCCGGGTTGTTTGAGATGGAGCCATTTATGCTGAGTTGAGTTGGGGGGGCATGTTTGACTTTCCACCTAATGATTTCAGATTGCCCCAGAATTTGCGCCCATTTCCCCAGAAGGTGGTTAGGGCAGCTTTGAAGTGGTCAGCTTTGGCTTTTTTAATGGCCTATGTGCAGCTGTTCTGAGCAGCACGGTAGTGCTGTCTGTCTTGTGAGTTTCCAGAGTCATGGGCTTTTTTTCCATAATTCATCCCATCACCTCATGAGGTCGAGCAGGTGAGAGGTGATCCATGGGGTGTCATAGGCTCTTACTATCTTTGTTTTTAGAGGTGCAAATTTGTTGCAAGCTCTGTTGAAAACGTCAATGAAGTAGCTAAGGGCTGCGTCTAAGTTCTGAATGCAGTATATAGGGGACGAGTCAAGGTGCGTTAGATGGGTTCTAAGATTCCTTAAACAGCTGGGCTTGAGGGGCTCAGAGAAAATTGTTTTGGGCGGTGGTTTAGGTGCATAACAGGACCACTTGAAGAGGATGGGATAGTGGTCACTAAGGGTGTTTGAGAGGATGGAGAGGTCAGAGATTTTATGGCGGCAGTTGGAGAGGACTAGGTCAAATAAGGTGGCTGTACCGGTGTTGTGGTTTATTTGGGTTGGAGTGGATACTAGTTGGGTGAGGTCAAGGGTAGCGAGTGCATCCTTGAGGTGGGAGGTGGTGGGGGAGAGCCAGTTTAAGCTGAGGTCGCAGAATGTGATTAGTTTGTTTTTTGGGGGGAGGGTGTTGAGATAGTCCGGAAAATACCTTCCTTCCTTTCTAGCATGAACATTTTATTTATACAAGAAAATCCAGTAAGTTTTATTTCTTTCATTGTAGCATCTTTATGACCATGTGAATTTGTACAATATAGAGTTTCAGCAATTGATGTATCCTTGGCCAGCTCTCCTTTTTGTGTGCCACAGTGTTACTATTAAGGGCCCCCTAAAATGCCATCCCCCCATCTCAGTCCTTATTTCTCTGCTGTAACCCACTCTTTTATCTCTTCTTTTATTCCATTCACTCCAATGTTTTCCTAAGCTGTCCACTCCTCTCCCACCATTCAGCTCTTCCCTCTTTTTCATTCACCCTCCCCCCCATTGTTTCTAGTCCACCCACTTCCTCCCATAACTTTGAAGCCCCGTGGTGCTGTCTCATTGAGCACCCTGTCTAGCAGTCCCTCTCTTCCTAAGCCTCTTGTCAATGTAAATCCCACTCCCATATGCTTGCCATTGTCTTACTGCTTATAATGTTTAGAAATGTCAGTGAACAACTTGGCACAATGTAGGAAGGCAGTTTCAAAGACAAACAAAATGCTGGGTTGCATTGCAAGCGGTATATCCTTGAGGAGGGAGGAGGTGATTCTGCCACTGTATAGATCATTAGTTAGACCGCACCTGGAGTACTGCATGCAGTACTGGTGCCCATATCTAAAGAGGGACATTAAGTTACTGGAGGGGGTGCAGCACAGGGCGACAAAGATGATCAAGGGGCAGGGGGACTTTTCATACGAGAGGAGGCTGAAGGGTTTGAACATGTACTCACTGGAGGAGAGGAGAGATGGGGGAAATGATTGAAACTTTTAAGTACATCGAAGGAATAAACAAGACAGGTACAGAGGGGCTGTTCAAAGTAAGGGAAGGGAGGGACACCAAGGGCCACAATATGAGACTGGAGGGAGGAAGGTTCAGGAGGGAGATGAGGAGACACTTTTTTACAGAGAGGGTGGTAGCTGGGTGGAATGCGTTACCTGCAGAAGTGGCATCCAGTAGAATAGTGGACTACTTCAAAAGGGGATGGGACAGGACAAGGGGGAGGGTCAATGGAGGGGAAGGGTGGAAGGGAGGGACAGTTGCAGAATAAGCTAGCTGCACATTCGAGCAGACTTGCTAGACCTCTAGGCCTTTATCTGCTGGAAAATTTCATATGTTCGTATGGAGTTCAGTCCCAGCCACCTGATTCTCATAAAGATGATCTTATTGACCTTTGACTATGTGGATGTAGTCTGCAGCTCCATCCTTAAATTTTTCCTGACCAGATTGGGATCTGCTTCTCCATTCCTTCTGTTGCTTTGCCACTGATTACCTTCCATGAGCTCACCAGTTTCCCATCAACCAGATCCTCATGATCCCCTCCCTTGAATCATATTGTCCCTTTCACTGTGCTGCTTTCCTCTGAAAATAATGACTAGCCTCTCTCCCCTGTTAGCTCACTCTGTTAATCTCACCCGACATTTCCTCCTCCTACTCACTCTGCTGCTTGGACAAGCACTCTTTCAGCATTCTTTTTTGTAACACCTCAATTGGCCAATCTGCCTTTTCAGCATGCTGCACCTAACATAGAAACATGGAAACAGAATTTGTTGACAGAAGAGGACCACTTGACCCACCCAGTTAGCCCAGGTGGTCCCTGCCTAGTTTGTCTCCACAGGCCCTAACTGGTCTCCAGTTACCCTCCCTACTCCATCCCTATTTACTAATATTCTCCAATACCTATCCCATGCACGCTTGAAACCCCCTATTGTTTTCACCTCCAGCACTGCCACTGGCAGTCTGTTTGCAGCATCTACCACTCTTTCACTGAAGTACTGTAGTACTTTCTCACATCCCTCTTAAACTCCCTCCCACCCACATCTTTTCACATGCTCCCTGTTTCTGGTGCTTTTTTTCATTTGAAAGAGGTGCCCCTCCAGCACCCTGTTCACCCTCATGAGGTATGTGTAGGCCTCCATTATGTCCCTGCTTGCTGTCCTCTCTTCCCGGGTGTACATGTTTAGATTGCTGTCTCTTCTCATATGGCTTCTGATGCAAACACCTGCACCATTTTAGTTGCCCTCCTCTAGACTGTCTCCACCCTGTCTATTTCCTTTCTCAGGTGTGGTCTCAAGAACTGGACACAATACTGCAGGTGGGGGTCTTACAAGCAAGTGATGCAGTGGCAAGGAGAGCTGAGCACTCTCCACCATATGTGAAACATATGCCATGCTCCATAGATTATGCTAACATTATCATTTATTGACAATCAAATATGCAGACTTGTACCCTTTATCCAAAAGTACCTTTTTGGTCTGAAACGTGGCAGGCAGGTACAAGTCTACATTTTTGATTGTCAATAAATGGCAATGTTAGCATAATCACTGGAGCTTGTTATATTTTCTACATATGGTGATGAGAGCTCGACTTTCTTTGCATCAGCAGTTGTTTGCCTGTTATGACGCACCACTAGCCCAGTGTGAACCTTCTTTTGCCCTGAGTGATACAGTAGCAATACCTTCTCACTTCTCCTGCTGGAGATACCTCTTCCTATGCATTCCAGCATCCCACTTGCCTGTCTGCTTGGAAAACTGCACCTAGTTTGGTGTTAGTTTAACTTTATTCAACAACCAATACTGACTCTGCATCTTTGCCATGAATTTTCCAAATGTTATTTAAATTACAGATTTAAATGTGGTGGGGTTTTCAGCATTTATGACCTACCTGTAATTTAGTTTGAATTGACTCTACCTATCAGGTTGGCTGAGCCAGGGCATGCTTGCCCAGTCTGGTATATTCAGATAGAGGGAGCTACATCCCCCATTGTTATCAAAGCAATCTGAACTAGATTTATTTGGATTTCCTGCAGCATGACCCCTTTGTTTACCAATCAGACCCTGATTGCTATTCCGTGGTTCAAATGTACCCCTTTGGTGATATCCATACACAAGTGCCTTACCACAACAGGAAACCAATTACTGTTGCTTTTTCATAATGTTGCTTTTTCATAATATTATCCAGCTTAGGGATTTACTAACAAATATGTTTATACCGTTGAACTATTTGACTCTGTAAATGTCATTTCTGCATTGCTAGCAAATAGGATTTGAACCAGTATTCCCCCTTTATCTGGCATTACACAATTAAACAGTTCACAGCTCCTAAAAGTTTTCTAATTTGTACAGCTCCAGACATAGATATTGAAAACATTGCATCCTGTTCTATGATTCTGGCTCTATGATGCCAGTTCAAAAACACTTTTGTCGACCGGCATCACATCAACAGGATTTATGTTGAATGCATATTGCGGTTGACATAAATCCCGTTTGTCTCCTGGTCCTATTTTTTAATCAGCGGGGAGGCTTTTCCCCCAAACCCCCCATACAGGAGCTCTTCCCCCCCATACTTGGGATTACCAACTCTAGTCGGAGTTGATTCGTGGAGGGGGTGCAGGACCGGGAGACAGTGTGGCCCTGTGTCAGCTGCACCAACACAGTGATCTGTTGGCAATCTGTCAATTTTGTCGATGGGTTGGTAGGTCGCTGCGTTGGTGTCACTGTCAGGGGGGCATACCTATGATTCTTATGCATTTTACTGCAATATTTTTAATAGAGTTTTTCTGATGAAAAGTCATACATCAGCCATTCATTTTACATGTGGATCAAGAAACGAGTTTCAACTCCATTATATGCATAGTAACATTATATTCTGCACTGGGCTCTGCCAATATTTACAGCAGGTTTTGCACAGTTTCAAAGGCACTATGAAAAGGCACTTTATGTAGCATATCATATCTAGATATTTACTGGGACATATCTCTAGGTACAACTGTGTAGCATCTCCTGGCAGTAACATGATGGTGGTGCCTTTGGAAATGCAGACACATATGCCCCTTCAGGAATTCATTCCCTGAAAAGAAAATCTGCGGGTGTGGCAGTCAGGGGAAAACTAGGACTGAAGAAACATGAAAACATGCTCATTCAGGCTCACTGGGTGATGGCCTTTAGGCCTTAACCCATGCGTTGGGCTATCATGTGCATTGGCTTTAATCCACTTAGCCACTGCTCCTTTATTGAAGCAGATACTATTTCTTCCTGGCTCCCCCATCTAGGGAGCCCCAGCAGGGTTACGCAGGCTCCAAGGATGGTGCAGTGGATTACTGGAGGTGCACAGCTGTGGAGATCAGCAGTGGCAGGTGAGTTCAGCAGGCAGCAGGAGTTGACCCACAAGAGGCCCATTGAAGGAGAGAGGTGTTGGGTATGGTGGATAAAAGAAACCATATAAAAAATGCCCTTATTGTGAATGTGACCATGTTATGAACATTTTTAATATACAATATTTACAACAGGCATGGGGGAATTACGAGATAAAAGTGATATCTTGGCTAGTGTCATCAGTAACAGCAAAATATTAAAAATGTTACCGTTGTGACATGGATATTTTAAAGGTTGCTGTCATCACAGTGGAATACTGGACCAGGCAGTGAGCAGCTATCACAATGCTGATGACATTGCAATTGAGCAGTGAAGCGCTGAAGCCAGCAGTTGAAGTCAAAGAAGAACAGTTAAATCTTCAAACAGCAGATTTAAAATGTGTAACTAGATAGTTTTTGTTGTACAGTACATATTGAATATACAGTGCACTGACTCAAAATAAACAATGTATCATCACTTGTGAGGGAGTAGAACTTTCATAAGTCACGCATGGCTCTGCCATTTAAAGAGTTATGGTCCTGTGCCCCCCTCCCTACACACACACACACACACTTAAAGACAGAAGTCATATTTAGAGTTGGACCATTGCATATGCCCTATATATAGCTTTTTCTCTTAACCAGCAATGCTTCCAGTCCTCTTCATTTACCTCTTAGCCCCCCCAACTGTTACCTCATCTTAATTGGGGGGCGCATTTTACTGGGACAAAACATGCCACCAAACTTCATCTAAACAGCTGATTGTTTTTTATTTTTTTCTCCCAGCTCCTTGTGTCTCTCTTCCCTCCCATTTGGTACCTAGTCATGCCTATAGTGGTCCCACATGCACACAGCGAATGCCTGGGGAGAAGCAAGCTCCCTGGTCCACCTCAAGAGTCACTGTAGTGACAGAACTTGGTGCTGACCCACTCAGTGCTGTAAATCATTGTTGTTGGCAGCACAACCCCAGCCCTGCCGACCTGACTCTGGCTCTGGTCCACTCCTGAACCAGGATAACCAGCACAACACCTAGGGAATCCCCAATACTGTAATATAAACATTCAAAGAACTATATCTTGGAAATACTTACAGTAGCATACCAAATTAAAACTTACTAATGATATAGTTATTTATTTAGTTAATTTTTGTTTACCAGGGAGGTACTGTTTACTAGACAACTATGCATATTACAGTTACAGCCTAGGAGAGTACCAAAGAACAGCAGTTACATTTGTAACTATAAATAAACAGAAGTAGATTACTAGCAACAATATACATGGAAGATACCACATTATACGGACTGCAGGAACAATACTATTTTAAAGTTACAGGATAATTAATTTAAATCAGTTACATAATAAAATGAACAATATAAATATATGCGTATCAGATATACAGAATGGTTTGTCCAAAAAATGAAAAAGGGCTCTTTGACATACCCGTTGCTATACCCCTGTAATGGGCTCCAAAATGTACCCTGTAAAGACTCTTGTTAGTTCAGCAGTGTCTTTAATTAAAAACAAGACTCTAACATATTAAAATAATATCTAAACAGATGCATCAGTTGATTCCAAGCACTCCAAACTCTTACATCACTAAATGTATCAAAAAATTGGTGTGTTGGGGTATGGTTGTCAGATTGGGGTTGTGGGGTCTAAAACTGTAGGAGAATTCATGAATGCATGGGACAGACAGAAGGTAATTTTTGTGGGGGGTAGGAAGAAATAGGCTGTTGGTTAAATAGGATCTGCAGCTTATCCTCTAGGTAGGGAAATGAGCAGACCAGGTGGGCCAAGTGGTCCTTATCTGCCGTCAAAGTCTATGTTTCTATGTGATATCAGTATGCCGGCTTCTTGGAGCCCAAGTGCTACCCTGCCACTTTCTTTTGGAACCAAATAAAAAATTACAGCTATATAACTATGTCACTCAGACTTAGGGAGGCAGTTTTATGTTTGTTCTGAGCAATTTTAAAGTAAATATGATTGGTTTTCTTCAAAGTAAGAAATAACATGGAGAAAACAGGAGAGCTGTGAGACAAAAGCAAGGGAGATGAGGTAATGTTTTGAGATGGGTTCTGAAAAGGGAAGTGGAGCCAATTAGTCCAGATTGTTTTTTTTTTGGGGGGGAGCTTTTCTGGACAGAATGCACTAAAAAACTGAATGATCCTGCACCAGTACTAGTAAGGAAAGAAAGAGGAAGTAATCTTGAATCTGTGGGGTGAAGATAATTTGAAAGTAAGTAAATGGAGGTAAGCTCACAGAGATATTGTGATGTCTTGAATGATTTTCAAAATAGTTCAGTCTTAAATTAAATGCAAAATTGCATAAATAGTCATAGAGATCACGTACATGTTTACCCTTAACAAGTGGAACAAAATGGTACAACATCAATTTTTACCAATCAACAACTGCAAGCTATCTGAATTTGCACCATTTTACAGTCTTAGAGATCATGATTCATTATACTTCAATGTGCCTAGGGCTTCAAAACATACTGGCCCAAATTACTTTATCTATTTTTAGCACCCCAGATTTATGATTAACTACCATGACCACTGCAAGTAATTTTGAGCTAAAGAAAATTTAAAAAAGAAGACCTAAATTTCTATTTTCAGCAATAAAAAAAAAACCTAGAGTGGCTGCAACTAATTAAAGGTGAAGTAATTTTTAATGTAATTTCTGTAGTGCATGTGTGAACTTCCCATATTTAAATGTGCAAATTGAATCTTTTAAAGGCTACAGACAAACATTTATATGGTATGCTTGCATCCTGCCAACCCCAAGACATACTTAGTAATGAGATGTTTCAACTTAGGTGACTTTCTATATATACATTAGTGAAAGGAGAAAGTCCAGAGTGGGTATTGCTAAGAGCAAAGGGGATAAGGGAGCATATGAGGAGGAGGACCATGCAAAAGCATCTATCCTAAATAGATACTTCTGCTTGGTATTTACTGAAGAGAAGTTAGGGCAGGGCCCACAGCTCAGCAACATGGACACAGGGGGGAGGGAGGTGTTCACTAGTCCCTTCACAAAAGAAAGGGTCCTACAAGAGCTTGATAAGCTCAAGCTGGACAAGGCAATGGGACCTGATGGCATACATCCCAGGGTACTAAAGGAGCTCAGGGTGGAACTAGCAGAGCCATTGTCAGAAATGTTTAGTGAGTCTCTGAGCACAGGAGAAGTCCCAGAAAACTGGAGAAGGGCTCATGTGATCCCGCTCCACAAGAGTGGTAGCAGGGAGGAGGCAGGGAACTACAGACCAGTCATTCTTACCTCAGCAGTGGGCAAGATCATGGAGGCATTCCTTAAGGAAAGGATAGTGCAACACCTGGAATCCATAGAATCACAGGATCCAAGACAGCATGGGTTTACAAAAGGAAGCTCCTGTCAAACTAATCTCATAGATTTCTTTGACTGGGTGACCAGAGTGGTGGACCAAGGGGGAGCAGTTGATGTCGCCTACCTTGACTTTAGCAAAGCTTTTGATATTGTTCCACACAGTTGATTGATTAATAAGCTGGGTAGGCTTGTGGGGGGTCAGAAGTTAGTCAACTGGGTGGCAAACTGGTTGATGGGCAGAAAACAGAGAGTGATGGTAAACAGTATACAGTCAGAAAAGATGCAAGTCACAAGTGGAGTACCTCAGGGATCAGTCCTGGGGCCAGTCCTCTTCAATATCTTCATCAGTGACATTGCAGATGGACTAGAGGGTAAGGTTTCTCTGTTTGCAGATGACACCAAGATCTGCAACAGCGTAGATGATCCAGATGGGGTGGGCAGAATGAGAAGAGATGTGGATAAACTAGCAAAATGGCCAGAAGAGTGGTAACTGGGGTTTAATGCAAAGAAGTGCATGATCATGCACATAGGAAAAAGAAACCCTGAAGCCACCTATAGGCTGGGAAGGGAGTTGCTGGCAGTCACAAGGGAAGAAAGAGACTTGGGCATCATCATCACCGATGACCTGAAATCATCCAAGCAGACCACTAAAGCAGTAGATAAAGCTAGGGTGATGTTGGGGTATGTTAGTAGGGGCATCACAAGTCAGAAGAGGGAGGGAGGTAATAGTCCCTCTTTACAAGACACTGGTTAGGCCCCATCTGGAGTACTGCAAGCAGTACTGGAGGCCAAACCTTCACAAGAGCATTAACCAAATTGAGGAAGTCCAGAGAAAGGCAACCAAAATTTTGAAGGGACTGCATCAGAAAAAATATGAGGACAGATTAACGGAGCTCAATATGTATACCCTAGAGCAAAGGAGGGAGAAAGGTGATATGATTGAAACATTCAAACACCTTAAGGGCATTAACAAGGTGAAAGAGTCTAACATGTTTCAATATAAGAAAACTAGCAGGACAAGAGGATACAGCATGAGATTAGAGGGAGGCCAATTAAGAGGAAATGTGAGGAAGTTCTTTTTCACAGAAAGACTGGTGGATGCATGGAACGGCCTACCTCTGGAAGTGGTGGATATGAATACAGTGCAGGGCTTCAAACAGGCATGGGACAGGCATAAGGGAGCAATACAGATGAGTATGAATAGACAGGCCATTGACAGAACAAGGGCAGATGGAACATTCATAAGGTAGAAAAAGAAATGGGCAGACTGGATGGGCCTTGTATTCCTTATCTGCCATCAACTTCTATGTTTCTATGTTTCCTAGTGAGGACGTTTCAATAAATAAGGACATATTGTTGCAACACAGTCAGTTTAAAGGGATCTGGTCCAAATTTGCCTGTTGATATTGTATTTTCAAAAATGGACAATTGCCACCGAACATGGCAAACTGGGTAAAAGGGAGGAAAAAATTAAAAGTGTACATCTGTCCAAACTGGTAGACCATCTGTTAGACACTTTACCTCTGTTCAAATTCTGGACACATTTACTTCCCGCAAAAAAACTTATTTGTTTCACAAAATGATGCGAATTGAGTTGGCCTCATCTTTTATGGAAATTGTCACAAGTCATGACTAATTGTTGCAAATGAATATATCTTTTAAAAAAAAATAAAGCTAGCAGTTGCATCCTGACCATTTTCCTTTTTGTGAGTTGCTCTCCATCAAGTCTTACCTCTGGACAGGTGTTGACTATTTCTACAGCACTGATTTACTTGGTGAGGTTATACTGCACTTGTACAGGTCACTGATGAAGCCACATCTTGAGTATGGCGTAAGGTACTGGTGCCCACACCTTAAAAAGTGCATCAATCTGCTCGAGATGGTCCAGAGGAGGGCAACAAAGATGATTTCAGATCAGCAGAGTAAGAAATATGAAGAGAGGTTGGGGGCCCGGAATATGTACTCCCTGGAGGGCAGGAGGGGGAGAAGGGACATGATAGAGACCTTCAAGTACTTGAAAGGAATAAACAAAGAATATGGAGGGTCTCTTTAAGCTTTGTGTCAATCAAAACAAGGGGGCACACAGCCTTAAGTTGGAGAGGAGGTTTAGGAGAGAGGTTAGGAAGCTCTTCACAGAGGGTGTGGTGGCTAGTTGAAGAGGTGGTCTTGATGAAGAAGGTGGGCAGCTTCATGAGAGGCTGGGATTGACATAAGGACAAAGTAAGGGTCATAGTAGGGGCTGGTGGAAGGGCTGGGAGGATGGGGATGGGGCACAGTCAGTAGTGCAAGCTAAGGACCCTGCGGTACGAGTAGATTAGATACACCTTATGGCCTTATTCTGCTGGTTTCTTCATATGTTCATATGTTCTTAACTGATTTTTTGATACTGATATTAACACACATATTTCTGTGTTCCTCTTTTTAGCTACAGTACTGTTTAATATAATTATTTCCTGTTCTTTGTTCAGCTGTTTAACTGTTTTACTAGACATTATTGGTAATATCTCTATAAATGCATCACTATTTACAGTATATGCTCATCTGGTGCTTGGAAAACCTCCCTTAGGAACACAGTTCTGTGAAACCAGTTGGGATGTTGTGGCCTCTGTGGCTTTTGTTTCCTTGTTCCAATTAGTGTATTTCACCTTTATATTTTGAGCACCTTAAAGGTAAATTTCCAAGCTATTTGCATGATAGTTCAGGATCCAGTTTTCACAAGCATACTATCACATTGCACCTCCCTCTGTTGTGTTGGGACAACAGGGCAGTAACAGTGGAATGTTCACTTGAGGCAAGCAATGATAGCACTGTGTGGTTCCACATGGCTCTCAAAGGGTAGAGGCAGAGGTCTTGGATGCCAGTTTGGGACTTTAGAAGGGCTGACTTCTGAAAGATGGAAGGAGAGTTTAGGGACAAACTCAACGGGTCTGACTGATTAGGAGTAGAGATTAAATGGGAAGCAATCAAACAGGATATCCAGAAGGTATCTAAAACATGCCTAAGGCAGGCTGGGAAGGTAAAGAGGCACACACAACCTATCTGGGATTCCATGGAGGTGTAAGAAGCACTCCAGGCCAAGAAATTGGCCTTCAAAAGGTGAGTAGCCACTCAGATGAAGGCAAATTAGGAGCTCTACCTTAGTAAACTGAAAGAGGCCAGTGATGCATTGAGGAGCCCTAAGGAAGAGGCAGAGCTCAGAATAGCAGAGAGGTGGAAGAAAATAATTTTGCTTATTTTAAGTACATCAGGGAGAAAAGTTATAAAAAGGAGGACTTGAAAGATTTAAAAAAGGGCAGCATGGATGGAAGAAGGCAGGCAGAAAGCCTATAGTACTAAATTAATATATCTGTTCAGTCATCACAGTTAAGGGCCAAGGGTTTGAGGGGGTTGACAGTGGGGAAATCACCAGAGCTGGATGGAATGCATTCCTTGGTGCTTATTGGTAGCACTGTTGGCAGACCTGTTCAACTGCTCAATAATGACAGACATGTTCCCCATGGACTGGAGAGCAGTGGCTTTTCCTCCTCTACACAAAAGAGTGGGACCAAGGAAGACTGACCAGTCTGATCTCCATTTTAGGGAAGCAGTTTGAGACTATACTCAAGAAGCAACTGGTTGACTTTATGGAAATTTATGGTCTCAAGGACAGTAAACAGCATGGCATTCTGAAAAGGAGGACCATACAAATGAACCTCATAGAATTTCTCGACACAGTGTCTCGGCTGTAGAAAATTGCCAGGTGCTGGAGGGCCTGTATCTGGATTTCAACAAGACCTTAGACTTGGTGCCTATTAGACACCTTATGAAGATGTTGGGGGACATGGGACTGGGGAAGACATAACAAGGTGGGTAGTGAACTGGTTGAGGGAAGAATGCCATGGTGGTGCTGAATGGTAAGCACTCTGAGATTAGAAAAGTGACCATTGGGGCGCCTTAGGGTAAATCCAGGCTCCTTTACTACCTATTTATATATAACACTGAAGAAGAGATTCGAGGTAAACTGTGTCACTTTGCAGATGGTACTAAGATATGTGGTAGGGTGAATAGTGCAGAAGAGGTTAGAGAAATTAAAAAGGACCTAGAAAATCTAGGGTTTGGTGGTAAAGCCTAGACTTTAGAGTAATAAGCTGCAAATGAGCTTGGCATATCCAGCAGAACTGGGTTTGATTCCCACAACCTCCACTTGCATATCATGTGACTCTGAACCAGTCACTTAACCTGTCCCCTGAAAACAGGCATTTGTGCCTAGTAGGCCTTGCCCAGTTACCAAAGAATAAAAAAACAAAGACACTGGAAAAGCGAGCCATGATCTGTCAACTTAAATGTAATACCAAAAAGTGCAAAGTCCTGCACTTGGGGAAAAGGAACCCCAAAACACAATATTGTATGGGGATTAGTAAGGCCAGTCCAGACCTGTGAGGAAAGGGACCTGGGGCAGTTACCATAATGGAAAACCTCAAGACCATATACCAATGAAAAGACATATTGGAAAGTTAGCAGGATACTAGGTTACATTGAGTAGGTAGGGTCACTTCTAGCAGACAGAAGGATGTAATCTCACCCATCTATAATTTAGTTTAGTTAGTTTTTGCTGACCGGGAAAGGAGGGCTAGACAATTTTGTCTATTTTCAGCCTCATCCTGGAGGATGGGGGGATACAGAAGGTAACCAACTAAAATTGAACCAGATTAAACTGTTGGTGGTGTTTTTAGTGAATGGGGGAAATTTGGCCAGGACACTGGGGCAATTCCCCAACTTTTTTTGAGAAGTGCCATGGGATCTTTAACGCCCACCTGAACAACCACCAGAACAGGCAGACAGGACCGCGGTTTCATGTGTCATCTGAAAGACGACACCTCTGAAGTGCAGCATCCCCCTTATGATGCACTACAGTGTTGGTACTGGGATTTTACTCAAAGTGCCTGGCGTGGGGCTTGAACCCACAACCTTCTGTTTTTCCCACCTCAGAGGCAAATGTGCAACCTGCTGAGCCACTGACACTGGTCAACAACACAAAGTGAGTCCTTGGTGAGGCCCCACCTAGAGTACTGTGTGAAAGTTTGGAATACTCACTTAAAAAAGGACAAGGACCACTAAGAATTGGCCCAGAGTAAAGCAATCAAATGATATATGAGCAGTAGTGGATGCCCTTTGAGGAAAGTCTGTCTGATCTGACTACATACTCTCTGGAGGCCAGGAGAAAAAGGGGTATACTGTATGACTGCAACTTTCAAATATCTAATGGGAATAAACAGAGTAGACTGCCAGCAGCTGTTCTGGCAGTATGAGATGGTGTGTGGGGGTGGGGGATTCAGATATAATCTGAGGTAATTCTTCTTCATGGGGAGGGTGGTGTAAAGATGGAACCATCTACCAAGGGAGGTGGTTAATATTGAAATTACTACATATTCCAAGAGGGGTAGGATAGACACATGGGTATGGGGAAAATAATGGATGGGTAGAGGGATTAAGTAGGGGTCACTTGGCTAACAAAATGGAGCTGCAAGTGGGAAGCATTGCACTGCCTTTGACAGACAGGTAGGGACCAGACAAACTTACTGGACTGAGTCTTTCTCTGCCTGTAAAATTCTGTTTTCTATGTTAACAATTGTGTGCAATATATCATTCTCTCTCGCTTTCTCTTCAGGGATGATGAGCACATTGCATAACATTGAATAACTTTCAAAAGACTCCTTTATTGGTGTTATGATATTGTAGGTAGGCCAGGTTGCATGAAAAAAAACCTAGAATTGCATTCTTACAAACAAAACATAGTGTTATAGTTGACATAATAAAATGGGTCAAAAAAATCCATCATCCTGATTGGCTACTACATCATCTGACCTGTGTCCTTATTAGATGATATAGTAGCCAACTGGCACTACCCTCCAGTCGCGAGCCCCACACCACCACGGAATCAGTGAGCTGTGCCAGCCGAAAACAAAAAAAAACTGGCACTACTCACAGTGCAACAGATTGAAATGGCACTTCCTGCCTCACAGTTGGGAACCTGGCACTGGGGCAATCTCGCTTACAGTAAAACTCAGCCAATCAACAAAAGAACCTCTTCAAACCATGGAAAGGCTACACCGACAAGTGAAACACACCTTTTGCCGAATACTTTGATACCAGTCAAAGCCGAGCACACATCCTAAAAGCTGCTGTAGTAGTAGTGCAAATGGAACTTCTCGATCTACAGTAGAAAATGCCCACTCCCCACAAAATAGTAGAAAAAGTGAACACTTACTGTGTCTAACCTCCCCCTTCCTACAGAAGTCCTAAATAACTTTGACTCACTGCCTATTTCTACTTTACAGGCCAGATACGTTGTTTTACTTACTGCCCGACCCATTTCTTCTTTAGACAAGTCCAGCTCTCACTCCTGCTGCTTAGCCTTTCTGACATCTCTGGACTCCCCCTGTCACCATACTGTCCTTATAATCTGAGCCGCAGCAACCGACAACTTTATACAAAAGATTTGGCCCATTATGAAAAAAATAAATTTGTTCTGCATTCAAACTGATCAAGTAACAGTTTGAAAACCACCACACTGGACCGTGAAGCAGAAATCAACAGCGTATAGCGGCTCAGATTCTTCTGTCTGATTGCCGGTCACCTCATCAATCTTCTCTAAACAAAAATAAATACAATTGCGTACCATGGGACCAATCTCACTTTAATAACTACAAATCATAAATAGTCCCTGTAAAATGTATTTGAAGATTTTTGAACATATTGCATCAAAACATGACTTTATGCTTTCAGTATAGAGAGAAGCACATGCCAGAGAATACCGGAATATAATACTTAAGATGATGGCTATAAGGATTATGTGTAGCAGAGGAAAAGTATATATTCTCTTCTTTTTCCCCCACATGTGATGTTGTGATACAACATATTAAGCAGCATGGGATCTACAGATACTGTATTGTGAGAACCAAGTACTGTATTCAAAAATAACACATTATAGCACCTGATTTCTCCATCTGGACTAAATACCACAGTCAATAAGCTGTTTCATAAAATCATGTGCCAGAGTCCATTGTTAGCTAGCTGAGGGGAGGGGTTGCTACACCTATTTTGTAAATTCTGCTAAGGAATAAAAATGACATACAGTGTACAGGATCCAAACTAGTTTGTCGTATAGAACACCTATGTTATTACACCCCATAGTCATTAGAGGAACTGTCAATCCTCTAATGAAATTACCAGGAAAATATTGATAATAATAAAGTATTAATTTAATAACACACCTATCAGTTCTAATAAATGTAGCTACTGGGACTTGTATCACTATGGTACCATCTATTGGCCAAGCATAACTAAAGAGTAAGAATAATTTTTAAATTCAATTAAGATTAGAGGCATGTCTTGAACAGGCTTACAAAAATTTACATAGTAATATGATAATTCAAAGATCACATGTGATGAAATTTACAGAACTTAAACTGTCAGCATCATTCATTAAATATTGTTATTAAAAACAGTGTCCGCCCTTGTGTTTTATATAAAAATCTACCATTACATGTCATTTTTAGCCATTTGTTGTGTGATCTGCTTCAGCCACACTGCTAGATGCTGAGACTTGTTGTTTCCAGTAGTAATCAACATGTCTCAACCCTAGTGATGTCATTTGGGGTTCTATTCTCTTTCTTCTATGAAAAAGCCTAGGAGACTGTCACATTGCTGAGGTCTGTAAAGATTATTTTTTTTCTTTCTCTGTGCCTATTGAAAGAAACTGAAAGACAATCAGGTGTTTGACTGTAATTTTGTCATGTTCAATGCCAGCAATGTACTGTACAACAATAGTTTAAATTGACCATTTTAGCCTCTGCAGAAGTCAGGGAGAGCAGCATAATGTTATAAGGTTTGGAGACTCTACAACTTTCTGCTGTAGTGAAATGCATGCATCCTATTGTTACATTAATATGTTAATGACTGCTGTGCTCATTAACAGCCGACATTCAATAGAGGTGATTTCTCAGGATGGCACTAAAACAATCATACCAGCACCCTGCAAATGAGCATGGGAGAAGTAATGCTGTTTTGAAACCTTACTGAGAGTTTCTATGCACTAACCGGACCACATTTTTTTTTTTCACTGGCAGGGTTTTAGCTGACCTAAATTCAGTCACAACTATTCTTTACTCCACATTAAAATGATCTTTGTACGAGGGCCAACACATCCGTCCCTGCTAGAAATTAACACAGATTAGGCCTCTATTAGAACTTATTATAAAGCAGACACTGACCAACAAAAATGGAGTTACCAACATTACAATACTTGTAGCAATACATCTGCTTAACAAGCCCAGTAGAGTAGCACCCCAAATGACATCAGCAGCCTGGAGACATGCCGACTCAGCATCCAGAAACCTTGGAGAAATGGACAACATCAAAAAGTAGCTGAAAAATTTTGAATTTGTCAAGTTTTGTTGAAAACCCTGGAACTCACACATAGGGCTTGATTTTCAAAGAACCCTTAGATAACCACAATTTGTGGCAATCTACAGCTGCAGCAAACTTGGGGTGCATCAGGGATCCTGCACCCAATTTTATAAAAATGGGGGCACCTGCACCAAAGACCTCAGAGTTGCTGCAGCTGCAGGGTTGCACCAAAGATTTGACACACCTGTTGCGTTTGTGAAATGGATCCATCATCCCCACCTGAAGCAACACTAGAGGGGCCATGAAGTTGGGGGGGTGAATATGCCTGCAAGGAAGGGATTGTGGGCAGAATGAGCATGGTTCGTGGCAAAGGGAGTGACAGGGGCATGGTAGCAATGAGAAGGTAATGGAGTGGTACTCCATGGAGGTGCTCTGTGCAAGTGTGGAAAGCCGACTGGCCCAGGTACAGGTGATTTGGCAGGAAGGGACTGGGACCTGGCCTCAGGTGGACACAGCCCTGGCACCTGCCCCATAGGTGCCAATGACCCCAACACTGTAGGTGGGCAGCAGCTTGCCTTCTCACAGGGGGCTGAGTACCAAAGATCTGTTGTGGTGCCCAGGGACCATTCCTATCCACAACTTGCACCCAGCAGCCTGCAGCCACTGGTGCCTGCCTACAGTGTTAGGGTCATTGTCACCTATGGGGCAGGTGCTAGGGCTGTGTCCACATGAGGCCAGGTCCCAGTCCCTTCCTGCCAAATCCCCTATGCCTGAGCTGATTGGCTGTCCACACATGAGTAGGGCACTCCTGCAGGGTGCCAACTCATCACCCTTACATTGCCACAATGTCCCCTCACTCCCTAGGCCACCCCATGCTCCTTCTGATCCAAGTCCACTCCTTGCAGCCCCCCCAGTCACCACCCTGTCTGGCAGTGACATATGACCCTTAGACCACCTCCTTGCTGGTCAAAACTAAGTTCCTTGTTGTGACCATGGTGGGGCTTCGAAAATACTTAAAAAAGGGGATGGTGCAACTCGGCTGTGGTGCAAGCCCTCTTGTAACCTGGTGCATGGGTGCTTCTACAACAAGGGTGATGCAAAGTGGCTTTGGCATATGGCATTCTGACATTGACACATTCTACTTCTGAAAGTTGGGATTGTTGTAAACTTTGATGCAAGGTGTCACTTACGTCATACCCATTTGGCACAGGCACCTTGCATCAAAGATATCCTTTGGAAAATCAAGTCCATCATTTTTATAGCAATGTTTATTGAGTGGTGTAGCCTGTTTTAGTTTTGAAAACCATTGCACATGATCTTTAAGGTCACCAGCCACTCTCTGCTCATTGTGTTTGCTCCACCTGTTTTATGAAAAACAGGGATGAATAAATATACTTTACAAACATGTACCAATTTATAGAGACATGCATACACCCTCAGCTACACTGAATATATACATATAAGCACCTGCATCTATTAATAGATAGCAAAGTGTAATTCACTAAGGCCATTGAACCAGTTTGTAAAACATATCATGCTACATTGGGTATCTATTTCAGGAACAGTAGGGGCCAAGAGTTATCTATCTGGGACACTCTCACAAATGGGGACTAGGAGTAGGGAGACTCATAGCACACAACAGGGACCAGATCTAGTCTAGGAATGGGTACAGTTGACAACAGACTCAGGGGAGGGAGAAGTTATGTGTGGGAGTGGTTTACAGACTTTCAGGCCAGAGGGCAGAGGAAGAAAGAGAAATGGGTCAGAAATTGCAAGGGGCCACAAAAGGCAAGGTAGTGGTTATGGGTGATCTTAATCTAGCAGTCATGCACTCGGATATCCCAGCAGCTAGGAGCACCAAAAGACAGGCCCTGATCAACACACTGAAGAACTGCCTACTGGAAGGGAATCCACAAGGTAAGAGGACATTCTCAGTGTGGAGTTCACCATCTCGGAATCCCAGAGTGGTGTAAGGGTTGGGGAACCACTGGGGTCCAGTGACCATCATACCATATGATTTGAACTAAACCCAGGTAAGGATAGACCCTTATGAAAAGCTGTGTTTCTGGTACTGCTGAGCTGTACTCAGGGCAGTCACATCTTTGTAGGGCTCGGAGTTTTCACATATTTTAAATACATTTTATATTACCAATCAAAATTACTTTATGACATTTTTCTGTCAATGTGTCTGGCAGAGAATTGTGAGCTGCAATGAGACCCAAAAAAAGACCAGGAACAAGCCCCAGACAGAGTAGATGCTTACTTTAAAGCAGTAGCAGATGTAATGAAAGGCTTAGGGTCTTCAAAATATGGTGGTGGGAGTCTTGACATTCCAACAACCCAAATCCTTTGATGTTACAGAAAATACAAGCAAATGCAGAGGACAAGGACCATCATCTTGCTGCAGTAGAAACCAGGCTAGTGGATTTCAAGACTCAGAACTCTGATAACAAAACTGCACTTACTGAGTTACAGCATGAAGCAAGCCAGTGGCAAGAAAGGACTGCCACCATGACAAAGGACTTGCAGTTCCTTCGTGCTAAAATGTAGACTTTAGAAAACAACCACAGACAAGTAAACATCAGGACTGTTGGCTTTCCATCATGTCCTGCTGGTCAGATGAAGCTACTCCTAGACTCAACAGACTTATTTTACAACCTTACATTAGTGCCCGGGGATACCAGCATCTGAATAGTGAAGGCTTTCGTAATCCCTATGAGTGCATGACCACAGGGTTTGGATTCTCAGTGGCCAGGATCCATGGGGATATGATATGGAAGGGCAGTAAAATAACTTTTCTTCCCAGATCTGTCCTCCCAGACTCAAACTCACAAAAAAGAGCTGCAAGTAGTTAAAAAAATCATTAATGGGATATAGGGTAGTGTTGTCGAGGTACAGGTCAGGAAGCATAGGAAAACCAGGAACAGTTGTAGAATTCACCAACATTTTTTTATTTACACTAGCAGTATCATAAAATAAATTAGTTCAGTATAACTATTTACAAAGGCAAAATAAAATAAAGTTTTATTTCAGTGTCTGTGTCCCTTGTTCTCCTAATAATCATTCTCACATTTGCAGCTTAGCTCTTTTATAAATCTTTTCAACACCCATTCTTAGCAAACATCCTGTCCTTATAAGTGTTCTGTTCTTGTAAGTTTCAGGAGCTGCTAGAATACAGTGTGCTTGCTGAGGCCCCTTCTGCAGCTTTTGTAAAAGGCTGGAAGATTTGCACTCAAGTAACCTCTGGAGTGTTCCATTAGCTTTTTACAATCATCTCAAATTATAATTATATACATTTCAACAGTAACACTATATATTTTCTAAACAAAAGGGATCCCAATATCAGTTACATTTCCAGACAATGAGCTGCATATATTTTTATATCAGCAGATATGCAAAGGAGGAAAAACAGACAGCAAGAGAAAACTGAGAGACAGTGAGAGCCAAAGCATTGCAAGATTGTCGGGGTGATCAAATCCAAAGTCTCACAGGAAAATTGGATTGTGCAACCAGCCAGAGAAGAGACAGAAAAGCACAGATCCTTGCATTTTACACACTTTCTCCATAACAACTGGGACAGGGTTCTATTCTACCCTGTCACAGGTAGTAGCACAGTTACTTTACTCTGCCAAACTGCAGATATGCTGTAAAACTAAAATTGATATTTACTGACCCTGACTCAGCCACAGTTTTTGCAGGAAACACTGAGTTAACAGACAGTGTGGTTGACCCAGCCCATGAGGATAGTAATGACTGATATTTTGTTAGAGTAACTCTCTCCAATTTTGATGTTGAAATGGCATAATCAGTGTTCAGTCTGTAAGATTATATGATGTTAAATAGATTCTTCTCTTCTTACTGTCTAATGTTGCCATGTAAGCGGCATGTTAATTTTACTCTTGAACTTCCTTGGCTCCTTCAAGAGCAATGTTATTAAATCTGGGGCATGCTTATGCACACAGCTCAATTTGTGAACTTTTATATTGAACTGAGAATGATCATCCCCTACATGGCAGCAGTTGGCATGCCAATGGATGTAAGGTGTAAAACAACTTAGTTGAGCTCAGGACTTCTTCATGATGGGATATATGCTCTCTTTGACTTTCAGCCCTCCCACAATGTTTCACAGTCCTTTGAGGGAATGGGAAAACTGACATATTGTGTTTCTAGGTAGTTTGCATCAAAGGTGAGCGAGACAAATTCAATGTTTTTACCCTGTTGGACTTTAATACCTGAGCAATACTTATAGTCTCATGTCTATGGCTGGAAAAGAAATGTTGGTTTCACCATATATCTCTGTTTATGTACTGCACAGTCACGATGTCAAGGCTGTGTCCTCCAGCCTATTTTGTATGATGTATACTTTGCATTATACTGTATACTCAGTAAATAAAAAGTAATAAAAAAAGCTGTGGTTCTGGATTTCGGACAAGCAGATTTTGTCCAATATAAGAGATAATCAGGAGGAAGCTGGTCAGAGTGGATAAGATCAAGGGGGTGGAGGAGAAGTTGTGAGTAAATAAGGGGGCTGCTTTTGAAGCAACTAATACATGATGGAGAACTATTACAACAATCAACAAACATTATGGGCTCATCTGGTTCTCTAAGGAAGTAAGAGTGGTTCTAAGGGCAAGAAAAATAACCTATGCTAACTACAAGAAATGCCAAGGGGATGAGGAGTGGAGGAAGTACCAAAGTAAGATGAGGAAGGCCACAAAGGTAGTCAAGGGTGCAACGGCAGGCCCAGAGCTGTGAACTGCAGAAAGGGGTCAAGGGAGGGGAGAAAGAGTTTTTCCAGTACATCACAGAAAAAAGGAAAAGTAAGGGGAGAATATGTAGGCTGCAGGAGGGAGCAGGGTAATACTGGATGGTGTATAGAAGGTACCTATATTGAACAGCTATGCTCAGTTTTCATGGCGGTGGATGGCAGGCCTCTACTGAAAAGTGGAATTAATGTAGCATCAAGGGTGATTCACAAAATGGGGAAAGTGGAGATCACAAGAGAAAGAGTAAGAAGGGATTGTTGTCCTGAAAGAAGACAAGGCAGCAGATCCTGACAAGATGCACCCAATGGTGCTCAGGGAACTGCCATCAGAACTGGCTGACTTCCTGGCAGAGCTATTAAATAGCACAATAAGGACCAGGGTGGTGCAGAGAGAGATTGAAGGACAGCTGATGTGGCTCCACTCCACAAGGAGTAAGGCAATAGCTGATATCAAGTAAAATCAAGTAATGTGGTCAGTTAAAAGAAATAGCAGGTCAAGAGATAAAGAAGCAATGTTTCCACTGTATATGGCATATGTGTAACCATGTTTAGATTATGGTAGTTAGTTTTGGAACCCATTTAGGAAAAGGACATAGCACAGTTAAAAAAGTACAAAGAAGAGCAGCAACATGTATAAAAGTATTTAAACTTGATGAGTCTGGAAACTAGAATCACATACGGAGACTTACGTTTGCTAAATTATATAATACATAATACTCAACTATTATGTGAGTTATATTTAGAATTCAAAGCAGACCATAATGTGACAGTGTCCACCCACTTCAACTAGCTACATGACACTTTCAACAATAAATTGAAAATGTTATTATACACAAAGAACAACAAATCCATAAAATAGAAATAATAACAAGCAAAACAAAAGATGAATTCAAAACAAGTTTTGATAAGTACATTAGTCTTGATAAGTACATTACCAGTGGAATCAGATAAATTATTTCATAATGTGATAGGAGATGTCTATGGACTTGTCTCCTTCTCAACTCCAAAAGTTCATAGTATGATATGGAAAATTACAGACCTGCCAGTCTTCTTTCCATTGCAGGTGAATTGATGGAGACACTTGTCAAGGAGGACTTGGTGACCTACCTGAAAAGCAGTGGGCTCCAGTATAGTAAACAGCATTGGTTCATGGCAGGGAGACCTTGTCCGATTAACCTGATAATATTCTTTAACTTGGTTAAAAGAGTGATAGATAGGGCACATGCAGTAGATCTACTCTACTTCAACTTTAGCAAAGTATTCGACCTGGTGCAGTACAGGAGGCTGCTGAAGAAGTTAGAGTATTTGGGAGTCAGGAAAGTGCTGGTAAAATGGGTGGGACACTGGTGGGGGGAGGGACAATTAAGGGTGGCAGTCAACATGGTCTTATCATGGGAAATGGATGTCCCAAGTGGTACTGCAGGGTCAGTCCTATGACCTGTACTTTTCAACAAGTTTGTTAGCAACATAGGGAAGGAATACAGGGCAAGATGTGTCTCTTTGCAGATAACACAATACTGCTGCAGGATGGACAGCAAGGTGAGGTTAGGGGAATTGTGAAGGGACCTGTAAAAGTTAAAGAGGTGATCTAAAGTCTGGCAGCTGAGATTTAGTGTCACAAAGTACAACGTGGTGCACATAGGGAAGAGGAATCCTAGAATACTAGATGATGGGCAGGTTAGTCATTTCTTTTGAAGCAAGGGATTTAAGGGTCATCATATATAACTCTATCAAACAAACCAGTCAGTGCAATAAAGGCCTATTACATGGCATCCAGAATGTTGAGGTGCATTGGGAAGGGTTTCCATAGTAGTAGGAGGAAGGGGATAGTGTCACTGTACAGACCACTGGTGAGGCCCCATCTTGAATTTTGTGCTCAGATCTTTAGTTTGCACCTGAGAAAAGACAGGCATAGCCTGATATCAGTTCAGAAAATGATCACCAAAATGACTCAAGATCAACAGAGCAGTTCCTATGAGGAATGGCAGGAAGATCTGAGCATGTACTCACTTGAGGCCAGAAGGGAGAGGAGCAACATAACAGATAGCTTCAAGTTTCTGATGGGAATAAAAAGATGAACAGTAAGGAGCTATGCAATAGGAACTGGCAACAAGGAACATGAATGGAAATTGGTGGGAGCAAGCTTCAGAAGGGATATAAGGAAATATCACTCAATGGATAGGGTAGTTTGGTTGTGGAGGGATGGGGTAAAAAACCCACCTGGACAGTAGGTCACAAGGTAAGGCAGGGAAACAAAATAGGATAGACTGGATAAACCTGTGGTCTTTTTCTGCTAACAGTATTGATGTTTCTGACTAATTTTGTTTCACAGCTGTTGCATGAGAAAGGTTAGCATAAACCACACTGCTGCCTTTACTGGTGATATGATATGTAGACGATGTATCATTTTGTACCTGTCAAAACATGATGTGCTCCATTACAAAGCTTCTTACTTCATTACTGACCTAATTCCAACCACCACTGCATGTTTTACTTGGCAGTAGGCTGGGCATCACTGTGCACAGAAAGGTTAAAAATATCTCTTGTACTATAAGGCCTTGCTGGATTACCTTCCTTCTTACATTTCAATCAATTTTCAAATGTCCATCAACCAGTATGGTCTGAGGAGTACCAGTTTAATTCTTCTTGAGGTCATGAGGTATCTTACCTTATTTTGTTAACTAGAGATGCAGTGAAGTTTTAATTTACAGAAATTCATACTTAGCACATTTTGCGAATTTTCTGGTGAGTACACCAACTTTGCTGCATGACTTACTATTTGAAAAACCCCACAAAATATAATAATAAACCTCCACCCACCCACTGTTCTGTAATACTGCCCTTCTTCCAAAAACTTAGGAGTCATAAATACCCCCCTCACATCCCCCTCTGGCACCCTCCTCCCTCTCCCCTGGCAGATTCCAACTCAGAGTAATATAAGCATACAAGCAAGCACATGACAAACAGTAAGAGCAAGACACCCTACCCCCCACCTGCATGCCAGACACACTTTCCACCCCTACTCCCACTCAGTTTCCATCACCAGGTCCCATAGTCATCATAAAACCCCCCCAACCAATCCCCTCTGGCTCCCATCACCATTCTACCCCATCAGCACCTAGTAAAAATGTATCCTGTAATGAGTAAAATGGTCCCCAGGGGCAGAGTGGCTACTCTGTTAAGTGTCCAGCCAGTAAAAGCACTGATACATAATTAATGCTGAAGTCTTTGCTCCTAGTAAAACCTGGGTGGCTGAAAATTCAAACACTCGGCACAGGGAAAACATTTTCCTTATTACAGGGTGTATTTTTTCTGGAAGCTGGTGAGGGGAGGAGGGTGGTGGGAGCAAGAGGAAGATTGGTAGGGGGTGTTATGATGAGTAACACACCAGGTGGTGGGGCTTGAGTGGAGGGAGGTGGTGAGAGTATGTTTGGCACGTGGTGGAGGAAAGGATGTATTGTACTTACTATATGTCAGGTGCTTGATTATACTACACTGAGTCAGAATTTGCCAGGGTGGGGGGTGCCAGTGGGGGTATTTATGACTACAATGTTTTTGAGACAGTTCAGTGGGTGGGGAATGTCACAAACCCACTCAGCAGGTCAGCTCTCTACTCCTAAAGTGCCAACCTCCGAGCGCAGTCTTGTGAACAGTTAACAGAAACAGGGTAACCCTCCTGTCTGTTTTTCTGGGTTTGAATCAACCTTTGCTCTCAAGTCTTGGATGGATTCAAACTGTGAACCTCTTGCTAGCATACCCAATGCACAGGCACAGATAATTCTGTCTTCATGGGGCCAGATATCTTTGCCTACGGGCACCTAACCAGGTGTAGAGAAATGAACCCTTAAAAACTCTAATAAAAGACCCCAGATTTAACTCTACCTTTTTCCAGTTTGGTATCACCTTTCAAGCTTATGCACAGTGTCTGCTTTAACCTTACATACTTTACTTGTTAAAGAAAGAAATTCAAAGACAGACCAAGTAGGCTCTAAAAATAGAGTTTTACTAAAATAGATGAAAAGATGTAACATGTAAATACAGAACCATATATCACAAAACATACAAATCACTTAAAAGAATAAGGTTTTAAAAATGTACAGATACCTACCACTAGTACACTTAGAAATGTGTGTTCTAAGGTATTCTTATCTCACAGTGCTGTAGATGTTGCGTCTTTCAGAGTCCAAACATTTGTGTGTAAATGGAAAACAGAATACTGTTTAAAAGCTGGCTTTGCCCACCTCTTTGCATGAGGTCACCTAGCTCCTCCCTGTCAGAATATATAAAAATATATATCTATATAAAAACAGGATGTCTTTTCCCAGTATTAAATTCTGTAACCTCAGCATAACTCATTTTCTTTTTCAAATGACATTTCTTTGATCTTACGATCAGCTTCCCCTTTCCAGGACACCAAAGCATCTTTTATGACTTCACACTAAAATGTCACAACTTGCTCTTCTTCCTCTAAGTGTTATAAAGTTTATGATCTATCTTGGCAGTTAGGTATCTTCTAGCCTGTAATTAGTTTCTGGTCTTCCAGGTAACACCTTGTATCTAAAACCTGTGTGTGTGTGTGTGTGTGTGTGTGTGTCATACTCCCATGCTGTTTCAGCATTTCTCATGAGAGACAGTCCATAACACATTTTTATATTACAAAACATCATACAGCACTCAGAACTAGCTATCCATGTCACAATCCTCCCCACCCAGACTGAATTTGGAGGCTCTATCCCCTGCATGGGATGAGCTTGCCAAATCAGTTCACTCCTCAAAGAGATGAGACAGAATATCTGAACTCTGGTTTTTGCCTCCAGCCCTATGTACGATTGTCAGAACATACCCTTGCAAAGCAAGACTCCATCTTAGCAATCTACCATTGTTTTTCCACATCTGCATCAGCCAAACCAGGGAGTTGTGGTCAGTCTGCACCACAAAATGCTGCCCATATAAGTATGGCTCTAATTTTAGGGCCCACACTATGGCAAGACACTCCTTTCCCACCGTGGAATATGCCTGCTCCCTTGGAAGTAACTTTTTACTCAGGTAGGCTATTGGTTGATCTCTCCCTTGGCTGGATGTCTGACTCAGTACTGCCCCAATACCCACATCTGAGGTGTCAGTCTGAACTATAAAGGTTTTGCTATAGTCAGGACTTGTCAAAACAGGAGCACTGCACAGTGCCTCCTTCGGTCTAGTAAAGGCTGTCTCACAGGCTGGGTTAAAGATAATTTTCTTTGGCATCATTTTTTTTTGTCAGGTCAGATGGGGTGCAGCCATGGCACTGTAATTGGGTAAACATTTTCTATAGTACCCTGCTGTCCCAAGAAAACTCCTGACCTGCTTCTGTGTTTCTGGTCTGGGCCATGCCTGGATTACCTTTGTCTTTATTTGGTTAGGATGGAGCTGTCCTCGGCCTACCACATGCCCAAGGTATGCCACTTCTCCCATGGCCACCTGGCACTTCTTGGCTTTGACAGTGATCCCAGCCCTCTGTATCCTGTCCAGCACTTCCCTAAGTTGGGATAGGTGTTCCTCCCAGCTGGTACTAAAGATGGCAATGTCATCCAGGTATGCCACGGCGTACTCCTCAGCACCATTTAACACCTGGTTCACCAACCTTTGGAAAGTGGCCAGAGCATTCTTTATTCCAAAAGGCATCACTTTAAACCCAAATAAGCCTATCAGAGTGATGAAGGCTGACCTCTCCCTAGCTCTGTCTGTCAACTCTACCTGCCAGTACCCCTTGGTCAGGTCAATCGTCGTAAGATAGGTCACCCCTCCCAACTTGTCCAGGAATTCTTCTGTCCAGGGCATCGGGTGGGCATCTGACTTCATGACTTATTCAGTCCATGATAGTCCACACAGAAATGAGTAGAGCCAACTGGCTTGGTCACAAGGACTATGGGTGAGGCCCAGGGGCTGTGGGATCTCTGGAGTACCCCAAATCCAGCATCTCCTCCACTTCCCTCCTAATGTCTTTTTGGACAGCCTCTGACACCTGATATGCTGTCCACCATAGGGGCGTCTGTGTCCCTGTCTCCACATCGTGCGCTGCTAAGGAGGTTAGTCCAGGCTTGGTACTAAACAAGGGGGCAAAGTCTGATAAAACCTCCCTTACTTTCTGGATCTGGTCCAGGGCCAGCTGGGGAGACAATTTTACTGCCTCAACAGAGGACTGCCAATTACTTTCCTCCAGAAAGTCCAGAAGGGGGTCTCCTTCATCCTTCCCCTTCCCAGAACTACACACTGCAAACACCATGTCAGCCCTATTTGCATATGGCTTCATCATGTTGACATTGTGCATCCTTTCTGTCTGACTTCGGTCAGGTAACTCCACAATGTAGTTCACGTCATTTACCTTCCTAACCACTTTGAATGGTCCTGCTCACTCAGCCTGCAGCTTGTCTTTCTGGACCGGAATAAGGACCATGACTTCCTGACCCACCATGTATGAGCGAGATCTGGCTTTGCGGTCATACCACACATTTTGTTTCTATTGGGCAGCTGCCAGGTTGATCTGGGCTGTCCCCAAAAGCTTCTTTAGCCTTTCCCTAAACTTAAGGATGTAATCCACAATGGGAGTTCCTTGGGTGGTGTGCTTGCCTTCCCAGTCCTCCCAGATCAAGTCTAGGGTCCCATGTACCCGGCGTCCATATAAGAGTTCGAAAGGGGAAAACCCTGTCAACTCTTTGGGCACTTCCCTGTATGAAAACAACAGGTGGGGAAGGTATTTCTCTCAGTCCCTCCCATGCTGTTCAGCAAATGCCCAGAGCATTAACTTTAGAGTACCATTGAATCTTTCCACAAGCCCATTGACTTGTGGGTGATATGGTGTCATGCATCTCTGCCCCACCCCACACTTCTCCCATAAACATTTCATCAGGTCCAACATGAAGGAACCCGCCAGATCAGTGATAACTTCCTGTAGAAACCCAACACAGGAGAAAATCCCAAGTAAGGCATTTGCCACTTTGTCTGTCCTCAGAGGATAAGGCAACTGCCTCTGGGTGGCATAATCCACCACAGTCAGTATGACTCTCTTCCCTAAGGAGCTGGGGGTATTTAAAGATCCCACAATATCCATTCCCACCCTCTGGAATGTCTCCTCCACTTCAGGCAAGGGAATTAGGGTGGCTTGGGTTTTCTGGCCCACCTTCTCTATTTCTTGGCACCGGTGACAAGACCTGCAATACTCCTTCACCTGCTGGGTGAAGTTAGGCCAGTAGAAATTCTGGGTCAACCACTGTGTCATGCGTGTGATTCCCAGATGACCAGACAAGGAAATATCAAGTGCAATCTTGAGCAACTGCTTACGATACCCCTGGGGAACAACAAGCTGTCTGCCTAGCATCCCTCCCTCTGACTGTACTGCCTGAGTATTCATAAGTCCATTTTCCCAATAAACCTTATGTCTGCCGTCACTTCCCTGTGTGCCGTCCAAGTCTGCCCAAGCCCTCAGCTTCTCTAAACTAGGGTCACTTCTCTGAGCAGCTGTGAACCTCTCACATATTCCCAAGGCATGGGACAAGTCCCCTTCAGTTGCTTAACTAGGATCCCTAGCACTAGCATCAGGGCACTCAGGATCACTGTCAATCCCAACCCCCTGACAATGGGTCACCCCTCCCTCTTCGGAATAACCCTCTGTAGCTGTGTGGTTACTTGCTACTGGGGAAATTTCTAACCTCTTTTCATTAGTCTCCCCATCTGAAGACACAGGCTAGGGAACCAGCCTCTCAGCAGTTTCCACAATGGCTTCTGTGGGGTTCAGGGAACTCCAATTTTCCCTTGCCACTTGGCTATGGGTAACTGCACATACCATCCCCTGTTTTAGATTGTTGCCCAGGATCAAATCCACTGCTAAGTTTTTGGCAATAGCCACCTGTTGCACAGTTCCCCCTGTTTCACCCCTGTCTAGAAGAACAATAGTGAGGGCCAATGTTTTCACCTCACCAGTGAAGTCCTGTACAGTGACATATTTATTGGGTATAAGCTGACCAGGCTCTACCAGATCCCCCTTTACCAAGGTCAAGGATGCCCCTGTGTCCCTTAACCCTTGCGTCTGTACACCATTCACCATGGCTGGGTGCATGTGTTCCCTCATGTTCACAGGCATGCTTTCAGGGACACACAAACAACCCACTTCTTTTCTAGTACCATTCAGCATATTATTGTTCATTCTTTTGGGACACTCTCTGGCAATGTGCCCAGTTTCTTTAAATAACCAACATTCACTTCTCGAGGCTAACTGGTTTTGGTGGAGGCAGCGAGGGTTTTAGCTGTCCTGAAGGCATGCTTTTCCCTTTCTGTGCTGCCACGCCCACCCCATTCACTCTCAGAGCAGGTTTGCTATTGGCATAGCAGTCTGAGAGTTCAGCAGCCTCTTGCACTGTTTTGGGATCTCAGTCCTCCAGCCAGGTTTTTAGCTGTGCTGGGCATGCCCAATAGAACTGTTCTAACAAAATCACATTTTCAATTTTAGCAACAGAGTTTGCCTCAATTCCTTCCCACCAACGTTTTAAAAACTGACGTTGTTTCATGGCTAGCTCCTTGTAGCTCATATCAGGGCTTCTCCTGAGCTTACGGAATTTAGCTCTGTATGATTCAGCAGTTAATTCAAATTTCTTTAACAGTGCAGCTTTAAGTTTGCTGCAATTATCACTGTCCTCATTGTCCATTTGACCCAATGCATCCCGAGCTTTCTCGGTAAGTAACGGGGATAGCTGGAAGCTCCAGGACTCTCTAGAAATTTTATCCTGAATGCAAACTTTTCAAAAAGAATTTAAAAAGGCATCCATATCCTCCCCCTCTTTAAATTCAGCTATTAATTTGGAATTCAATTTGTAACCCAGTCCTGTAGTCCCAGTTAAACCCAAGCCACTTACCTGCTCTGATGCCACTGGTTGTAGTTGCAGCTTCTCCAGTTTGTGTTGCCTCTGGTGCTCCTGCTCCTCATGGTCTGTGTCTCGGTGTTCTCACTCACTCTTCTCCTCTGCAGCTCACTGGCATTCACTTTCCTCATGGTCTGCATCCTGCTGTTCCCGCTCCCTCTCCCTCTGGAACTCCAGCTCCATTCTGTGCAACTCAATTTGCAGCATGAGTACTTCTGGATCCAGGATATTGGTGACCTTCCCCTGCTGCTGTGACCCTTCACTGGCACTGGCCCTGTTGTCCTCCTCATTGGATCTGGACCCTGCACTGGCTGCTAGCCCTGCCACTTTCGAGGTTTGGTCCTTTTCAGTCATGGTCCATGACTCACTGCTTTGGGTATCTGCTACCATCAGGGCATCTATGAGGTTCTGCTTGCTGGTTTTCACCTCGAATGGGACTCCTCTGTCCCCACACAACTGCCTTAAGTAGTCTACAGTGTGCCTGCTGTAATTGGAAGCCATCTTCTTCCCTAACTACAGCTACTCTGACTTGCACTTTAGAAAAAAAATAAAATGGGTAGGAACTTGACTGTACACCAAGTGATATACTTCTGTTTCCATTTTAAAAATGACTGCCTTTTTCTTTCTTTTCAAGTGAGCTGACGGTCTCAAGATGTCACACTGAACAATTAAAGCTTGTAATACCAAAATTATTCACACTGCTGCCAACCAATCTGTTAAAAACCCACTCAGCAGGTCAGCCATCTACTCCCAAAGTGCCAACCTCTGAGCGCAGTCTTGTGAACAGTTAACAGAAACAGAGTAACCCTCCTGTCTCTTTTTGTGGGTTCAAATCGACCTTTGGTCTCAAGTCTTGGAGGGATTCAAACTGTGAACCTCTTGCTAGCGTACCCAATCTACAGGCGCAGATAATTCTGTCTTCGGGGGGCCAGATATCTTTGCCTACGGGCACCTAAGCAGGTGTACAGAAATGAACACTTAAAAACTCTAATAAAAGACCTCAGATTTAACTCTTCCTTTTTCCAGTTTGGTGTCACCATTCAAGCTTATGCACAGTGTCTGCTTTAACCATGTATACTTTACTTGTTAAAGAAATAAAATCAAAGACAGACCAAGTAAGCTCTAAAAATAGAGTTTTACTAAAATAGATTAAAATATGGAACATGTAAATACAGAACCATATATCACAAAACATACAAATCACTTAAAAGAATAAGGTTTTAAAAAGTGCAGATTCCTACCACTAGTACACTTAGAATTGTCTGTTCTAAGGTATTCTTATCTCACAGTGCTGTAGATGTTGTAGCTTTCAGAGTCCAAACATTTGTGTGTAAATGGAAAACAGAATACTATTTAAAAGCTGGCTTTGCCCACCTCTTTGCATGAGGTCACCTAGCTCCTCCCTGTCAGAATATATTAAAAAATATATATCTATATAAAAAAGGGATGTCTTTTCCAAGTACTAAATTCTGTAACCTCAGCATAACTCATTTTCTTTTTCAAATACCATTTCATTGTTCTTATGATCAGCTTCCCCTTTCCAGGACATCAAAGCATCTTTTATAATTTCACACTAAAAGGTCACAACCTGCTCTTCTTCCTCTAAGCATTATAAAGTTTATGATCTATTTTGGCAGTTAGGTATCTTCTAGCCTGTAATTAGCTTTTGGTCTTCCAGGTAACACCTTGTATCTAAAACCTGTGTGTATGTGTATGTGTGTATCATACTCACATGCTGTTTCTCATGAGAGACAGTCCATAACACATTTTTAAATTACAAAAAATCATACAGCACTCAGAACCGGCTGTCCACATTACAGGGAAGACTTTTTTCTTACAGTTCGAGATGCAAATTCATGTAGTTTTTGTGCCAGCAAATTGCATAAATTAATTTGATGAACTATGGCAATTGCCTAATTTCCCCCCACAAACTGGCAAGTCACATAGATTAACAACATATATCTGGCCATTTGCTAGGTGAATAACTACATGAACTGTGGCTGACAGTGAAGCAAATTTGCTGAAATGCACAAATTACTTTGAGGAATAAATTTTAGCAACTTCACACACTTCAACTGGCAACTCACCCTTCAGCAGTCTTAACCCTGTGCTTTGGAATGAATTATGGACCTCTTAGACTAGGCTCTTTGGTTGACTGTAACACATTTAAATCAGTACTTCTAAGTCTTTGTATAGGCAAATGTAATTGCCATTAGGTTGTACTATAGTTTCTATTAGAACATATCTCTGGGTAGATTATGTATAAATGATTCTTTATGCTATCTTTTCTATGTTAGTGTTTCAAAACACTTTTAATGTGAACTCACCAGCAGGTATTGTTATTACTACCATATTTGTTATACATGTGTTTATTCTCAAGTTCTGTAAATACTGCTCTGTGTTATGATCTTATACCTATGATCTGTACTTATGGCTCTGTATTCTTTGAGTCTCTTGTCCATATATATATATATATATATATATATATACATATTCTATGCAACAAACTGTGTTAATGCATCATTTATATTGATGTCTCCCCATTCCATGTATAATTATATTCACAAGCCACTGTAAAGAAGAATGGGGTGACATTTAGGCCTCACAACCCCAATGACACACCCCAGTGTCTGTCAATCTCGGGAGGATGGGGGGTACATGGGGGGGTGGGGCAACCCTAAAGGTTTCATTTCCTGACTTTTTGTGTTTTAACCCTAAATGATGCATTTTGTGTTTTAACCCTAAATGCATTAATGCAGTATTTTTGCATAGCATTTCCCAACTTTTTGAGAAAGCATAGAAAAGTACAAAGTTGCGCAAGTTGGTGAGAGTGCAGGGCCTGCCTAACATAACAGTAACAGTAATAATAATAATAATAAAACTTTATTTATTAAGCGCCTTTCAGGTACCAAGTCGCTATGCAATCTTAACAACAAGACCCAAAAAATACAATTAAAATAGACCATTAAAATCATAATGACAATTCATAAAATGCTTGTCTCCACAGGTAGGTCTTAAGTTCTTGCTTAAAGCTCCCCATGGTCGTACATTCCCAAAGCTGGTGGGGCAGAGAATTCCAGAGGGTTGGGGCCACAAACATGAAAGCACGGGTCTCAGAAGATTTCAAAATAACCCCTGAAACCTCCAGCAAGCCCTCGCCAGCTGAACGGAGCTGTCGCACATGGTTGTAAGGAGTCAGAAGCTCTTTCAAAGTATTCAGGACCAAGTCCGTGTAGGGCTTTGTAGGTCAATAGACCTACCTCAAAGGTGATGTGCCACTGAATCGGCAGAGAGTGCAGATCACACAACACAGGGGTAATATGTGACCTTCTAGACACCCCAGACAGCAGTGGAGCTGCAGCATTCTGCACTAGCTGCAGGCGGTGGATATCAACCCCAGGAAGCCCTAAGTAAAGGGAGTTGCAGTAGTCAAGGCGGGAGGTAATGAAGGCATGGACCAACACAGGCAAATCGCTAGATGAAACAAGGTGTTTAACACTGGCAATGTTCCTAAGATTGTAAAAGGCTGACTTGACAACTTCCAACACCTGATAATGAAGGGTCAGCCCATCATCAAGTATCACTCCCAGGTTACGCAACCCGTTCTGAGGTAAGGATCTGATTGCCCCCCAGAAATAAACCAGAGGGCTGATCAGTCCTCAACCCCTCAATCCTGTGACCTGGGTCCACACCCATAACCTCGGTCTTTCCTGCGTTCAACCTTAACCAGTTCAAATTCATCCAGTCATGGATTTCAGTGAGGCAGTTATTAAAAACTGAGAGCGCACTAACCTGGTCGGGAGCAAAAGACAGGTAGAGCTGGGTATCATCAGCATAGCAGTGAAACCTAAGCCCATACCATCTTACAATGTCTCTGAGGGGTAGCATATACACTGCAAACAACATGGGGGATAGCACCAAGCCCTGAGGGACCCCACAAGACAGAGAGAAAGGGTCAGAAGAAAAAATCCCAGACACAACTCTCTGTATTCTACCAGATAGGAAGGATGTACACCATCTGAGCACTTTGCTTGACAGGCCACAGATGGACCTCAGGCACTTGAGCAGGACTCCATGGTCTACAGTATCAAAAGCTGAAGTGAGATCATGTAGTACCAGAATGTAACAGTTTCTCTGATCTCTCACTATCAGGACATCATTGAGCACCCGAACCAGAGCAGTCTCAGTACTATGCCTCTTACAAAAACCCGACTGGAGAGGTTCATAGATATTATGGATGGTCAAATGGTTCTCCAGCTGGGTTGCCACTACTTTCTCTATAACCTTTCCTATAAAGGGAAGGTTCGAGATAAGTCTGTAGTTAGCAAAAATATCTGGGTCCAATGAAGCTTTCTTCAGAAGGGGTGTCACCACTGCCTCCTTCATGGAGCTTGGAAACTCACCCAATTCCAAGGAGCACCAGATAATTTGAGCCAGAAACTGGCCAATGATCTCATAATGAACCAAAATCAGGGAAGTTGGGCCCGGATCTAAACTACAGCACATATGATGCATCCCCTGGACAATCCACATAATATCCTCAAACTCCGGCAGGTCAAAGGTACACCAGGAGGGACAAGGTATCCCAACCAAGCACCGACCAACATCATTCCCCATAAAGTGGGTCAAGCAGATCTCTGACCGGATGTCGGCCACCTTGTTCACAAAGAATTGAGCAATCTCATCACACTCTTTTTTTGAAAAGGCTTGACAGAGGTGCAGACAGACTGAGTTGCACAGCCTGTCCATAGTTTGGAAGAGCTGGGCTGGTCAATTCAGAATCACAGAGATCTCCCCGGACAGGAACTCTGCCTTCTTATGGGAGATTACTGATTGGTAGAACTGATAATGCTCCACCAAACTAAGACGGTCGACCTCCAGGGAAGATTTCCACCAGCGACATTCTAACCTTTGTCCCACACACCACAACTCCCTCAAGGACCCATCAAACCAAGGGGCCTGAGGGCGGAGTGGGAAGGGACGAACACGGATAGGAGCTATCAAGTCTAGAGCTGAGGAAATTACCTGATTATAGGCCAGAACCATTGACTCTGGACTCGAGCTGGCAACAGAAAACTCTGAGAGGTCAATCACCTCTCATACAAGTACTGAATATCATACCTATTGGTGGGAGTGCATATCGATGGGAGTGTGGGGCCCTTTGGGCACCATGCTTCCACCAACTTGAAACCAAACAAAGTTTCATTCACCGGAGTGCCATAATTCTACACCTGTTTACATTTTAGACACCTAACCACTGCAAATTACCTCCATGGCAATAAGACTAGCTACCCTATAAATGTGAAGCCAGTACTACAATGCAAAAAGCTATACACAAAACGTAAAGTGTGTCACGCAATATCTCCACAGCAAATTATTTTTTAACACCTAAATACAATAATTCACATGTACAGGATATCCTCTCAACATCCTTCAAATTTCAAGTTAAAACACCAAACCATTTCCGAGATATTACATTTTAAAGTTTGAGATTTTCATTCATCGGAGTGGCACAATTCCGCACCTGTTTACATTTTACAGACCTAACCACTGAAAAGTACATCCATGGCAGTAAGACTAGCTACCCTATAAATTTCAAGCCAGTACCACAATGAAAAATGCTCTCTGTAAAATGTAAAATGCGCCATGCAATATCTCTGCAATAAATGTATTTTCCAACACCTAAACATCATAATTCACATCTACAGGACATCCCCTCAACACCACCCAAATTTCAAGTTAAAAGACCAAACCATTTCCAAGATACAGTATATAATTTTAAAGGTTGTGAAAATTGGGCCATCTGTTCCCTCCAAATCTGACCATCTAGTCCCTCCCTTGCGAACAAAGATCGTGATCAAAGAATCTTGTGATCAAAGAATTTGCAGGTTCATGACCAAAGAATTTGCAGGTCACGATCAAAGGTTTAAAAAATGTTAAAACTAAATTTTTTCAGAGAAATACATGAAACCACAGGCATGACTCAATAGAATGAAGCCACGTGAGCAAAATCCCTGCTAGTTTGACTTCATAAGTCATCCCAGGGTGAGATATTTGATTTTTAAATCTGGCCATCTAGTCCCTCCCTCGTGATCAAAGAATTTGCAGTACTCGCGATCAAAGATCATTAGTGAGCCGCGATCAAAGAATTTAAAACTTTGAAACTCTATTTTTGACAGAATTACAAGAAATCACAGGTATGGCTCGATAGAGAGATGACCCCTGTGCAAAGCCCATCATAGTTTTACTTCAGAAGTCACTCCTGAGATGAGATATTTGTTTGTTTCGACCGCAAAATGAAAACAAGATGGCAGCCGTCACAATCAAAGAATTCCTTGTGATTAAAGATTCTTTGATCATGAGCCTGCAAATTCTTTGATCATGAGGAGGGACCAGATGGCCAAAACCACATTCTTCTTTCACAAAATAACTATATCAATTTTCCCCTAGACTTATAATGGGAAGTTAAAAGTTTAATAACTTTTGAATGGATTAATATTTTTTCACCAAACAAAAAGGGCCATGTTCCTTGAGCCAAGTTCTTTCAATGTGTCAAGTTGCAGAGTGGCATGCCGCACAACAGCTGTGCAGCAACACAGACAAAATCCAAAAGTCTGCCCACAAAACTGGCAAAAAGTGCAGTTTTCAGAGTTTTGATGTGCAAAATCTTTAAGTCCAACCAAAACAAAATTCAGCAGATCAAGAGATCTACCATGCCCCACCACGCATAGCAAATTTCATGCAAATCAATTGAACGGTCTAAAGTTATTAACATGCAAAATTTCGAGTTTAACATAGAAGTGCCTTCATAACCCTAAATATAGGGGTGCACCTGCACCTATAAAATATATATATATATATATATATATATAATAGTGGCACGGTCACCTCACTATAGTTAGGTTCAGCGGTCAGTTATATACTAAAATCAAAAGTTTGGCGTTAATAACTTTGTATCTTTCAATGGATTTGCTGAAATTTGGTATGTGTGGTGGGGCATGGTAGATCTCTTGATTGCCAAATTGTGTTTCAGTTGGACTTACAGTCTTTGTGTACGAAAGCGCTGAAAAATGCAAAATTATCCATTTTTGGAGGCACCTTTTGGTATTCTGGATGTGGTCCTGCACAGCTGTTGTGTGGTGTGCCACTCTGTGAGATGGCTTGTTTGAAAGAGCTTTGGCGGCCGAACATGCCGCTTTTGATTTGGTGAAAAAATATTAAGGCATTCAAAAGTTATGCTACTTTAATTTCCCATTATAAGTCAATGGGAAAATGTATATGTATATCTTGCAAACAAAGAATGGAGTTCTGGCTATCTGGTCCCACCTGGCGATCAAAGAATTTGCATCCTCATGGTTCAAGACTCTTTGTCCCTGAGGATTTTCAAAAATTCTCTGATTGCGAGGTACGCCATTTTGGTTTTTAATTTCCAATCGCAAAAACACAAATATCTTGGCTCAGGGGTCACTTCTGAAGTAAAACTTGGATGGGTTTTACTCAGGGAGCCCCGATCTATCGAGCCATGCCTTTGGTTCTATCTGAATTAGTGTAAAAATAGAGTTATTAGCTTTAAAAATCTTTGTTCGTGACTCGCAAACAATCTTTGATCGCGAGCCTGAAAATTCTTTGATCGCAAGATTCTTTGATCACGATCTTGCATTGTGACCTAGTTTTATAAATATCTCAGCTTAGGTGAGGGCTAGGGACACAAATGATGGTGGGTTTTGATCAGAGGGCTTCGTTCTTTCGAGGCATGGTGTTGGTTCAGTTCCAAATGGTCAAAAAATCACTTTTCACCATTTTGTATTCTTTGGTCATGAGCATGCAATTTCTTTGATCAGGAGCCTGCAAATTCTTTGATCGCTAGATTCTATGATTCCAATTGTGCATCATGAGTGAGGGACGAGATGGCCAGATTTTAAAATGAGTTTTCTCAGCCCTGGGGTGCCCTACAAACATAAATGAGGCTGGGTTTTGCTCAGGGGGGCTTCATTCTGCCCCATCTGAATAACAATAATAGTGTATAAAATATGCCTGGTAGTCCAGTGGCCCCCTCATCACTATAAATAATCTTATAATGTCTCATGTCCTGGTAATCTAGTGTCCCCCCAATGTGTATTTTTTTAATCCCTGGTAGTCTAGAGGCCCCCCTACTTGTATGAAAAAATTATGACTGTTAATATCCCTGGTAGTCTAGTGGTCCCCCACATCTGTATAAATAATATGAACTGTGATTCTACATATCCCTGGTAGTCTAGTGGCCCCCCTCCATTATAATACAATACATACTTATTTCATATTTCCTGGTAGTCTAGTGGCTACCCACCCCCCACCCTGCCATGCTAGCTAACCCAGCACCTCCCTAACCCTTCCCAGTCGGTGACTGGCACAGCCTACCTCTCACCTCCATGGCCAGCTACCGAGCTGTCTGTATTATGAGTGCTAATGCAAAGATGCACTCAGAAATATTTTCAGAGTATCGCTTTTTTGCATTACGTCATAATGCAGACAGTCAGCAGCTTGGCCGTGGAGGTGAGGTGGGCTGTGCCAGTTGCCGGCTGGGGGAAGGGTGGGGGCTGGATGGGTTGGCACAGCTAGGAGGGTGGGGGCCACTAGACTGCCAGAAAATATGAAATAATTATATATTGTATTATAATGGGGGGCACTAGATTACCAGGGATATGTAGAATCAAAGTGCATATTATTTATACAGATGGGGGGCCACTAGACTACTAGGGATATTAACAGTCATAATTTTTTTATACAAGTGGGGGCCACTAGACTACCAGGGATTAAAAAAATTCAAATTTGGGGGTGCACTAGACTACCAGGACGTGAGACATTATAAGATTATTTATAATGATGAGGGGGCCACTAGACTACCAGGGATATTTTATACATTATTATTGTTTATTAGATGAGGCAGAATCGACCCCCGGGCAGCCACAGCCTCATTTATGTTTGCAGCACCCCTGGGCTGAGAAAGAGTCATATCAAAATCTGGCCATCTATCCCTCACTCTTGTTCCGCGAAAACCAAATTCTTGGATCATGCACCAGCATCTTTGATCACGAGATTCTTTGATTGTGATCATGCATCGTGAGTGAGGAACGAGATGGCCAGATATTAAAATGAGTTTTCTCAGCCCTGGGGTGCCCTACAAACATAAATGAGGCTGGGTTTTGCTCAGGGGGCCTCGTTCTGTCCCATCTGAATAACAATAATAGTGTATAAAATATCCCTGGTAGTCTAGTGACACCCCCATCATTATAAATAATCTTATAATGTCTCATGTCCTGGTAGTCTAGTGCCCCCCATGTGTATTTGTTTAATCCCTGGTAGTCTAGTGGCCCCCTGACTTGTATGAAAAAATTATGACTGTTAATATCCTTGGTAGTCTAGTGGCACCCCATCTGTATAAATAATATGAATTGTGATTCTACATATCCCTGGTAGTCTAGTGGCCCCCCTCCATTATAATACAATACATAATTATTTCATATTTCCCGGTAGTCTAGTTGCCACCCAGCCCCCCACTCAGCTGTGCTAGTTTACCCAGCACCCTCCACTCGCCTCATTCAGCAACTGCTGCACAGCCTTCACGTCCACAGCCGCCGACTGTTCAGTTATGAGCGCTAATGCAAAAGACGTGTCAGAAATATTTTCAGAGCGCATCTTTGCATTATCGCCATAATGCAGTTGGTGGCTGGTCGTGAAGGTGAGAGGTGGGCTGTGCCAGTCACCGGCTGGGTAAGGGTGGGGGTGCATGGTGGCTGGCATGGCAGGGTGGGGGTGGGGAGCCACTAGACTACCAGAAAATTTGAAATAATTATGTATTGTATTATAATGGAGGGGGGGACTAGACATACCAGGGATATGTAGAATCAAAGTGAATATTATTTATACAGATGGGGGCCACTAGACTGCCAGGACATTAACAGTCATAATTTTAGACAAGTCATATTAGACTACCAGGATTAAAAAAATAAATTTGGGGGCAAGACTAACAGACATGAGACATTATAATAATAATAATAATAACTTTATTTTTAAAGTGCCTTTCAGAATATCAAGGCGCTGTACATGTCAAAAACCACAACATACAATACCAATTAAAAACATTTAAATAAAATAATTTCATAACAACAACACATGTTAAAAACAAACAATAAAATCTTCCATACAATCAAAACACAATATTTGCAATCAGATATCATTAATTTTCCAAGTAAGCCATATGTCACAGGTAAGTTTTCAAATTTTTCTTAAATACCTCCATGTAGGTGCACTCCTTTAACCGGCGTGGTAGAGAATTTCAAAGAGTGGGTGCAGCATAAGAAAATTGTCTACTACCAGAAGATTTTAAACTTACTTTTGGAATCTCTAACAAGCCCTCATCGGCCGAGCGGAGCGATCGGCCAGAGCAGTAAGGCACTAGAAATTCTTTCAGATAGGTCAGACCCTGATCATGAAGGGCTTTGAAAGTCAATAAAATGACTTTAAGGGTGATCCACCACCGTATAGGAAGCCAGTGCAGTTCACGCAGTACCGGGGTAATATGACTGGATCTACTTGTCCCAGTAAAAACCCAGGCTGCAGCATTCTGCACCAGCTGTAGGTGATGGATTTCAACCCCAGAAAGCCCAAAGTAAAGGGCGTTTCAGTAGTCCAAGCGTGAGGACACGAAGGCGTGGACCAATGTTGGCAAAGAGTTAGACGGACCAAGGTGACGCACCCTGGCAATATTCCTAAGATGGTAAAAGGAAGTCCTGACAATGGCTGACACTTGAAATTGAAGGGTCAACCTGTTGTCTAGGACAATCCCAAGGTTGTGTACCCATTCAGAGGTCGGAAGTGACACGCCGCCAAGAAAAATTCCAGAGGGCGTGCCATCATGCGACCTCGCTATCTGACCACCCGGGTCCACCACTAACACCTCTGTCTTCTCTGAGTTCAACTTTAACCAACTAGAATCCATCCACCCTTGGATCTCTTCCAGACAGTTATTAAACACCGAGAGAGCTCCATCCTGGTCAGGTGCAAAAGACAGGTATAGCTGGGTATCATCTGCATAGCAGTGAAACCTCAGCCCATACCGTCTTATAATGTCTCCGAGGTGCAGCATATACACTGCAAATAACATGGGTGACAGCACTGAACCCTGAGGCACCCCACACAACAAAGAAGTTGGGCCGGAAGAATGAACCCCCGACACAACTTTTTGTGATCTCCCAATAAGGAATGAAGTGAACCATTTTAAAACAGTTCCTGACATTCCACAGATTAGCCTCAGGCGTGCTAACAACACCAGGTGATCCACCGTGTCAAAAGCTGACGAGAGATCAAGAAGAACTAGAATGGAACGTCTCTTCTGATCCCTCGCCCTCAGAAGATCATTAAGCACCCGAACCAGTGCAGTCTCGGTGCTGTGTCTTTTACGAAAACCAGATTGGAAGGATTCGTAGACATTATGGATGGTTAAATGGTCTTCTAATTGGGCAGCCACTACCTTCTCAATAACCTTCCCAATAAAAGGAAGGTTAGAGAAAGGTCTGTAGTTTGAGAAACAGTCTGGGTCCAAAGTAGCTTTTTTCAAGAGGGGTGTCACCACTGCCTCTTTCAGGGAGTTAGGAAACTCACCTGACTCTAAGGAGCACCAGACTATTTGCACCATAACTGGACCGATGGTCTCAGAACAACCCAAAATTAGGGGAGTTGGTCCAGGGTCCAAACTACAGCTCGTGGGCAGCACACTATGGATGATCCTCATAATATCCACCACCTCCAGTCAGCAAAAGGAACTCCAAGAGAACTGAGGTATTGTGAACTCGCACTGTTCCACAACATCACCCTTAGAGATTGCTGGATGCAAGTCCGCCCTGATGTCAGCCACCTTAGTTGCAAAGAACTGAGTGAGCTCCTCGCACTCTAATTGCGAAAAAGCTTTTTGAACTTGCAGACAGGCTGGGTTGCACAGTCTGTCTACAGTCTGAAATAACTGAGCTGGTCGATTCTGTGCAACTGCAATCTCCCTGGACAGGAATTCTGCCTTCTTATGGGTGATTGCAGATTGATAGATAGAATAATGTTCCATCAATCTAAGGTGGTCGGCATCAAGGGTGGACTTGCGCCAACAACTCTCTAACCTTCGCCCCTGTCTCTGCAACTCCCTCAGTGTCCCATCAAACCAAGGGGACCAAGGGTGAAGGGATAGGGGGCACTCACGAACAGGAGCAATAAGATCCAGGGCCACCGTAACGGCCGTAATATAGGCCGACACCAGTGCCTCTGGGTTACTGCTAGCCAACATGGGGGATAAGAGGTCAAGGATCACTGCAAGGCCCTGGGAAGTAATATTCTGTAATGGGCGGTACCTGACCATCTCCACAGGGGAAGACTTCCTCAGGGGGGTGCAAAAATTGAACCTCACGGTGTGGTGGTCAGACCAGGCGACTGGTTCCACCCCCACGTCGGATTATTTAATCCCTAAGAGGAAGACTAAATCCAGAGAGCGCCCAGAGTTATGTGTACCAGTGGAAACTACCTGTGTAAGGCCCAAAGAAGGCATAAGTTGGAGGAAGTAATTACCAAATTGTGAGAGTTCATCATTGACCCAGACGTTAAAGTCACCCAGAACCATCAATCTGGGCAACTCAAATGACATATCAACGAGGAAGTCTGCTACTTCCTGTAAGAAGCGTTTCCCATCTCCGGGTGGACGGTAGATAAGAACGATTCAAAAGCCTACACCTGCTACAACTGTGCACTCAAAGGATTCAGCCTCACCTACTACCACATTCGTGAGGCCCAATTTAGTCTTAAAATGACTGCAAACCCCTCTCCCCTGTGGTCCAATCTCCGGTGGTGTTTCAACAAGTACCCGGCCGGAATCATGGCCTCCAATATGAGGCCTGAATTTTCATCCAGCCAGGTCTTGGTGATGCGAGCCAGGTCAGCTGAACTAATAAGATTGGCTATAATGGCAATCTTATTTCTAACAGACCTGGCATTGCATAACACCACCCGAGTTGTACAAACCTCGGAGACTGTCCAGCCGATCTGCCCATCAAATTCAGTAGTGCCCTTGGGTATGGGCACCAGACATGGGGGACCACAGTCTGGATTCCATTTTGCCCCAGGGTGCCTTTTGGACTTAATAATCCCGATACGGTGGCCCCGCTCTTTCATCCTCTCCTGTTCACCCACCCCCACCCTCCTCACTCTCGTATGAACAATCCCCAGCACTCTACAGTGCTGGTAAGTCTCAAATTGCAGGGAGGAGTATAAAAAGGGCTGAGGGCATGAAGAGAGGAGGATAAATAGTGCACCGGCGTGGAACCTGCTGGCCAGCACATGTTACTGCTTAAACTAAACAATATACACCAAATATAATCAAAGCTAAACTAATCTAAAAACCCATACAAAATAAAAGAAAAAGAAAATAATAAACAAAACAAAATAAATAAAAATAAATAAGTATAAACAAATATATAAAAGGGTACTCACACTACCCCTACAACTAAAAATTACCCCTCCCTCTTAGCTTTCTCACAGACAAATAAAGAGAGGGGAAAGATATCTTAGTACTCTCACTGCAAGATAAACTAAACAAATCAAACAAAAAAAAAACGAATAAAACAAACAGCATAGGTCTAAAGCTGCTATACTTTATAAGCCCCCACTGAAGAATGCAAAAGCTGAAAATACTGATCACAAGCCCCACATAACAAAAGTCCAAATAATCTCGAGAATCAGTACATTATCTTCATATTCCTGGCCTTCATAGAAACATAGAAACAGAAGTTGACGGCAGATAAGGACCGCAAGGCCCATCCAGTCTGCCCATTTCTTTTTCTACCTTATAAATGTGCCATCGGCCTTTGCTCTGTCAGTGACCTATCTATTCATACTCATTTGTATTGCTCCCTTATGCCTATCCCATGCCTTTTTGAAGCCCTGCACTGTATTCATAGCCACCACTTCTTGAGGTAGGCCATTCCATGCATCCACCACCTTTCTGTGAAAAAGAATTTCCTCACATTCCACCTTAATCGGCCTCCTCTAATCTCATGCTGTGTCCTCTTGTCCTGCTATTTTTCTTATATTTAAACATGTTAGACTCTTTCACCTTGTTAATGCCCTTAAGGTGTTTGAATGCCTCGATCATATCACCTCTCTCCCTCCTTTGCTCAAGGGTATACATATTGAGCTCTGTTAATCTGTCCTCATATGTCTTCTGATGCAGTCCCTGCACCATTTTGTTGCCTTCTCTGGACTGCCACAATTTGTTAATGTCCTTGTGAAGGTGTGGCCTCAATACTGCACGCAGTACTCCAGATGGGGCTCAACCAGTGTCTTGTAAAGAGGGATTATTACTCTCTCTTACGACTTGTGATACTCCTACTAATACACCCTAACACCCCCCTAGCCTTACCTACTGCTGTAGAGGTCTGCTTGGATGATTTCAGGTCATCAGTGATGATGATGCCCAAGTCTCTTTCTTCCTTTGTGACTGCTAGCAACTCCCCTCCCAGCCTATAGGTGGCTTCAGGGTTTCTCTTCCCTATGTGCATGATCTTGCACTTCTTTGCATTAAATGGCTAATGGCTCTGCTAAACAACTAAATAAAAAAAAAAATCCCAGTTGCCACTCTTCTGACCATTTTGCTAGTTTATCCAGATCTCTTCTCATTCTGCCCACCCCATCTGGATCATCTACGCTGTTGCAGATCTTGGTGTCATCTGCAAACAGACAAGCCTACCCTATAGTCCATCTGCAAGGTCACTAATGAAGATATTGAAGAGGACTGGCCCCAGGACTGATCCCTGAGGTATCCCACTTGTGACTTGCATCTCTTCTGACTGTATACCATTTACCACCACTCTCTGTTTTCTGCCCGTCCACCAGTTTGCCCCCAGTTGACCAACTTGACGCCACCCCTGAGCCTACCAGCTTATTTATCAATCTTCATGTGGAACAGTGTCAAAAGCTTTGCTGAAGTCAAGGTAGGCAACATCAACTGCTCCCCTTGGTCCACCACTCTGGTTACCCAGTCAAAGAAATCTATGAGATTAGTTTGACATGACCTTCCTTTTGTAAACCCATGCTGTCTTGGATCCTGTGCCCCTATGGATTCCAGGTGTTGCACTATCCTTTCCTTAAGGAATGCCACCATAATCTTGCCCACTACTGAGGTAAGACTGACTGCTCTGTAGTTCCCTGCCTCCTCCCTGCTACCACTCTTGTGGAGTGGGATTACATGAGCCCTTCTCCAGTCTTCTGGGACCTCTCCTGTGCTCAGAGACTCACTAAACAGTTCTGCTAATGGCTCTGCTAGTTCCACCTTTAGCTTCTTAAGTACCCTGGGATGTATGCCATCAGGTCCCATTGCCTTGTCCACCCTGAGCTTAGCATGTTCTTGTAGGACCCTTTCTTTTGTGAAGGGAGTAGTGCTCACCTCCCTCCCCCCTGTGTCCATGGTGCTGAGCTGTGGGCCCCGCCCTACCTTCTCTTCAGTAAATACTGAGCAAAAGTATCTATTTAGGATAGATGCTTTTACATGGTCCTCCTCCTCACATGCTCCCTTTTCTCCATTAAGCTTAGCAATACCCCCTCTGGACTTTCTCCTTTCACTAATGTATCTGTAGAAAGTCTTGTCACCTTCTTTTACTGTTCATGCTAGTGTTCCACTCCAGCCACTGCAAGTTCTCACTATTCAGAGTATTCCAGCAGGAGGTAAACACTCCTAACCCAGCGAACCCTTGGAGAGTGCGTTTATGCGACCGGCCTTCCCTACTTGGGATGCCAGAAGAAGCCCAGCCTCTGCCAGGCGACTCCAGCACCACCCAGAGGCCCCGAGAATGCCAACCCACCGGCAGGTACTCCCGACCCTCCCAGGGACAGACAGCAGCACCTCGCACCCACATCTGGAACAGTCAGGCCAGTCAGTCAGATCTCTCTTCCTCTTTCTCTCCTCATTAGACTACCAGGGATATTTTATACACTATTATTGTTATTCAGATGGGGCAGAATGAAGCCCCCTGAGCAAAACACAGCATCATTTATGTTTGTAGGGGAACCCTGGGCTAAGAAAACTCATATCAAAATCAGGCCATCTTGTCCCTCACTCTTTGTTTGTGAGCGAGCAAATTCTTTGATCGCGAAATTCTTTGATCGCGATAATGCATCGTGAGAGAGGGATGAGATGGCCAGATAAAAAAATCTATTTTCTCAGCCCACTGCTTTCCTAGGAAGACAAATGAGGGTGCATTTTACTCAGGGGGCTTCGTTTTGTTAAACCATGGTGGTGGTATACCACAATTCCATTAATTTTTGGAATTATAAGACTTTTAATTCTTTGTTCATGAGCCTGAAAATTCTTTGATCTTGAGATTCTTTGATCGCCATCTTTGATCGTAAGATAGGGACAAAATGGCCAGATTTTTTATAATGGAATAGATAGGGAAATTTTACCAATTTTTGACATTGAATTTCTCGGAAACAGTTTGGTCTTTTTACTTGAAATTTGGAGGGTGTTTGCGGCATGTCCTTTAGATGTGAATTATAGTATTTACGTGTCGGAGAAAATTTCTTTTGAGGAGATATTGTGTGGTGCACTTTACGTGTTGTGGACAGTGTTTTGCTTGTGGGGGTGGCTTGAAATTGATAGGATACCTAGCCTTAGTGTCATGGATGTAGTTTTCAGTTGTTGTGTGTGCTAAATGTCAACAGGTGCGGAATTGTGCCAGTCTGATGTCTGAAAATCTCATATGTTAAAATGTTATATCTCGGACATGGTTTGGTCTTCTCACTTGAAATTTGGAGGGTGTTGACAGCTTGTCCTGTGGATGTAAATTACAGTGTTTCCATTTCGGAAAATATTTTTTTGGCGGAGATATGGCATGGTGCAATTTACGTTCTGCAGACTGCGTTTTGGTTGTGCTGGTGGCTTGAAATTGATAGGATACCTAGCCTTAGTGTCATGGATGTAGTTTTCAGTTGTGTGTGTTAAATGTGTCAACAGGTAACAGAACTGTGCCACTCTGACGAATGAAAATTTCAAAATTTGACATGTGGTATTTTGGACACGGTTTGGTCTTTCTACATGAAATTTGGAGGTGTTGATGTCATGTCATCTAGATGTTAATAGAGGTATTTATGTGTCAGACAATATGTTTTTTGCAGAGATATTGTGTGGCACAGTTTACATTTTGTGGACAGTGTTTTCTATTGTTCTTCTAGATTTACATTTGTTTGGTGGCTGGCCTTGTTGTTGTCAATGTACTTTTTAGTGATTGGGTGTATAATGTGGCTTTGCATTTACAAGTTGGAGGGAGCACTGGGCCCAAAGGGCCCCGTGCTCCCACCAACTTGTGCAACTTTCTACTTTTCTATTCTTTCTTAAAAAGTAAGAAAATTTATGCTAAAACTTCATTAATGCATCAGTTAGGGTTCTTCTACAGCGATAAAAGTGAAGAAATGTGATTTTAGGGTTCTCACCCCTTCCACCCCACCCCCACCCTCACCCTGCCCCCACCAACAGGCATTGGGTGTGCGTTGGGGCTATAGGCCCTAACTCTTGCCCCATTCTACTACACTGTACCACCTCAGCTTGTTTACACATGGGATGGGGTGAGAGTTAGGGTCGATGATCCCAACACACACCCCAATGCCTGTTGGTGGGGGCAGGATGGGGTGGGGTGGAAACCCTAAAATCAAATTTTCCCCACTTTCTTTGCTGTAGAAGAACCCTAACTGATGCATTAACGAAGTTTTTGCACATATATATATATATATATATACTGCACTGTAAGTATTGCTGTATCAGTGTGGCTGTCCTTACCAGGACCTCCTTGTCAGTGAGCATTGTTAGCATCACTTAATTGAATCTCTTCCTGGCAAAACAAATAAACAGAAAACATAAATACCCAGGGTATCATATGCCCCTCTTAGTAAACAGAAATGTGTCCATGCTTTCCTTGAAGGTCTATACTATCTTCATATCCACTTTCTTCATTGGTAGGTTGTTCCACAAGTTCACCACCCCCTGGAAGTAGTAGTACCTCCTAACATTACCTCTGAATTTACCTCCTCTGAGTTTGAGGGCACTTCTGCACATTCAAGCCACAGGATGAGGTGCCTGACAACACAGCAGACCACAAATGTGCTGCAAAAATAGATTTAATTGATAAATTCACAGATAGGCCCCCTGATGAAGACCCATTTGGTCGAAGCACTAAGGCACCTCGTCAGTGTTCTGTATCACTGGTGCTGTGTTTATCTGTGGACTGACCATTAAATCAATTTTTGCAGCAAGGTTTTGGTCTACTCTATTTTTGTGCACCTCATCCTGTAGCTTGGGTTTGCAAATTGGGGCTTGCTTACCCTGAGGCAGCACCTAAAGGTGCCACTGTAGAGTGCTGGCCATTTCCTAACTCTGATGGCTGCACATCCTGCTGGAGGATACCACAGCAAACATTTCTGTCTGTTGAATCTTCTTAGTACCTTCGAGATTCTGAAGACATTGATCATGTTCCCTCACAGTTTCCTTTTCAACAAGGAAAATATGTTGAGGAGCACCAGCCTCTCTTCATACCTGTTGTCCGTCAAATCCGTAATCTTTTTGGTGGTCCTGTCCTTCACACTTTCATAATTTTTGTACTAAGGTGCCCAGCACTGACTGCACACAGTGCACCCAAGAGGGTCTGACCAGGGCCTTTTAAAGTAGCAGGATTACTCCCTCTGTCCTATTGTCACCATATTTTAATGCACCCCAGCATTCTGCAGGCCCTCTTGAAAGTAGAAGCACACTGCTTGTCATGCTTCAACCACTTTTCTGTTATAACTCACTGGCCCGTTTTCTCCTCCATTGAAAGAAGGGTTTCCCCACACATTTTGTAGGCCTGGCCTCTGCTTTACTTATCTGCATAAAAACGGAGACTCCAGGAGTCCATCCAACCATCCAACTTGTTCAGATCCTCTTGATGTTTGCCTTAATTCTTAAGAAAGTCCACCACACTGGCCAGTTAAATGTCATTTATTTTTTATTTGTAATCACTTGACCAAGAAAGACACACTGAACTATAACAGCATGTTTCCAGGTATGTCCTGAATAGTGGGTAGTTGATCGGGAAGGGTGTCCACTTGAGCCAGGAAAATTATTTAACATTATACCAGGAAAGAGACTGGATTGTTGGGTGGTCCACTTTGATCTACCATGCTGCCATGACAGCAACAACATGGAACTCCATCACATCGACAGCAGAAGTTCGGCAGCTGCCACAGTAACACAGAGGTGAATCAAACACCGACACGGCGGTACCTGGCACTGCAACTGACAGACTAGCAACCACCAGCACAGTGACCTCACAGTGTGCGATGGCCAGTCCCCACTCCTCACAACCCCAATGGCAGTGCAGGTGGCACAGCATGCTCTGGACTGTGGAGGCACCCCCCCAGCAAGCAACCTCACTACAGACAGCAACCCTGCAGAGTGATACCCCACCCCACAGTGCTGCCCACATCCAGAGCATCTCCCCCAAAAGAGCAGCACTCCCAAGCAGCACCCAACCCAGAAGCATACAACCCCCCACCACCCTCAGAGCACAACTACCCTATTAGTACACACCCCAGGCAGGCAGCGCCCCTCCAGACAGAGACACAGTGGCAACAGTGTAGGTGTCAACATCTTTAATGGGGCAATGGTTAACAATGGTGTGCAGTACAGGCAAACAGTCACCCACCCACCAGCCCACACAGTGCACAATACGGCCCCCTGTAGCTTGGTGGACAGTCCCTTACATGGGCACAGCTACACCTGTAGCTTGATGTTTAGCACAATGCCCATCAAGTAATCCTTCCAGCTGCGGTTCTTGTATTGCTCCACAAGCTCCATCAGTCTGGTGGTAGTGTCCCTGTACCTGAAACATGCCCTACTGACCTCCTGGCTGCTGTTGACCTGCTGCATCTTGATCTCAGTCATTTTCCGCTCCCCCCACAGGACATCCAGGAACCTCCATATGGATTGATGCAGTGCATCCATGAAGGAACTGAAGGCTCAGTGCCAGCCCTCAACAGTGTTGTTTGTCTGAGGGATGTCCTCCTTGACCATGGCAAAGCAGGTCCAGACTTCTATAGGGTATATCAGGAGCACCAGCAGACACCATTTCTGATCGGGCAGCCAAACCAGGTGTCTTCGAAGTAATCAAGGAATCCCTGCAGCTGCTCCTCATACTGGATGAACATGCCCCATGCCCACATCTCATCAAACACCTGCCACATGTCCTGTGGGGGCACGAACACCAGTGCCAGTATCATGTAGACATGGAAGGTGAAGGCATCATTGTCAATGTAGAGGTGTACCAGTTCTGGGGTCTGTTGCAGCTTGCACCAGATGCTCTGGCACTGGTGAAAACTACAGCCTTTCAGCTTGAGCTCAGGGAATACCACCCACAGTGCCCGGTAGGCAACATGTTCATTGTCGATCATCATGGCATGTGGGAAGACACCCAGACAGAGCTCCAGGACCTTCTGGAACACATTGGTGTAGGCTGCTACCATTTTGTTGGTCATGAGTATGAATACTGCAGGTAGCACAGACAAGACCTGTAGACTGTGGATGCTATAGAGCTGGTAAAAGAGGTGTGGGCAGCTCTTGAACATGCCATCACCAAACCACATCCCGCTCCTTGCCAGGTAGTTGAGGTTCCACCGGGTGCTGAATAGGAGGAAACAGTTGACAGTGCCTCCTGAGTTGTGTAGTAGGAACAGTTCTCTGCTGAGCATTGTCCGGTACTCATCGGGGATGTGCAGGTCGGAGAGGGATACGGAATCTATGGCTGCTCACCTGGCCCCCATCTGTACCCTTTGAATTGTTCACTTCAGGTGTCCAACTGGTTGCAGTCTCCCCCTGACAGTCTCGCTGACCCCAGTACAGCATGTGATGACCACCTGCTGGGTGGACTCAGTGGTCTCCACCACCCACTGTTTCACTGCTTGGTGGACTCTCCAGATCCTGGTGCCAGCTGTGTCCTGGACATGATTGTGCCATCCCAACTGCCCGACCTTATTGTCCCTGTTCATCTTGGCCCTTCCTTAGCACCGGGCCATGAAGTACTGGGCACACTCTCAATAAGTTTCTGCACCATGGCTCCTTTCCTTCTGGAAAACATACCAATCCAGAACCAGAAGCCACTTTCCTTTGGTGCTGAGGATGTACAGTACTCCACCGGCATTTTTGCTCCTGTGGATGGACTCCCCCTCCCCAGCTTCCTCCTTAACTAGCTGCCCCATACTGGGCTAATCCCCTATGCCTGCTTCCTCCTGCCTCCACTCCAGTTCACCTGCCTGACACTGTCATGTCTCTGTCAGCATTGATGACCTCACTGCAGTTTACCTGTCAGCATTGCCAACCTGTCGGCATGCTGCTCCTGTCGTGCTGTGGGTTTTCACTCTGCCAGTGTCATTGTGGGTGTTTCACTGTGGTGGAGTTGTTCTTGTAATGATATACCATTAGGGAAAGTGTATGACATTGCATTGAGCAGTCTGGTGACTAGGAGCTGTGGCAGATCCACTAGAGTCAGGGAAATTCTTTACTATCACACTGGGTGGGCTATCGGAGGGGTGAGTGTCCACTAGAGATAGGAAATGATTTTCTGTTAAACTGGTGGGAGATCAAAAGGGTCAGGGGTTCACTGGAGCCATGGAGCCATTAAATTTTATTCCAGGCCAGCGATTAGGGGAGGAGAGATGTACCTGCCATAAGACCAGGTTTCGAGATGTAGAAAATAGCAAGGCATTAATGGCTATTTACCACCTCTCCAAAGCTTCAAATATGCCAGCGCACCTAAATAAAAGTGCAATCAGCTACTGTGTATAGGCACACTGACATATTTTAGTGTGCTTGTAAATGCGGCTTTTCAGTATGGAACATTTAATGAATTCACTGCTTTGGGGCACTATTTGGCATTACTGAGGTCCTAACCCATTTTTGCACACACAATATGCTTTAAAATATCCTGGCTCAGGTATTTAGGCAAGATATGAAGATCATTTTGTTCTGGTGAAGCCTTGTCTGCCTGCCCCACACAAGGATTTGCAATCCCATAATCCCTTGCTTTGGGATTGAGGATTTAGAGTATATATGTGGGGTTCAGAAAGAAACCAAACAAATTAGGTGGGATTTGTAGACACAGGAATTTGATTAGTCAAATAGAGAACAGAATAGATTTTCAGAAGTGACTAGGTTGTGAAAAACAACAGCTTAGATAAGAGCAAGAGGAGCTCTGACATTCATATCCACTTGCAGCACTTTTCATTCTGCCTACAGCAGCTGTATTCAGTTGTCTCCTCAGTGAACTGCATCTCCTGTTCCTCCTCAGCTGCCATTTCCGAACCCCCTCCACCACCCTCATATGACAACAAAATAAAGCTTTGGAGAAACAAATGGATCTCCGATGTGAAAGAAAGCCATGCTTATCAAAAACAGGAAATGAGATGCCCTTCAACATACCATACCATACTTCCTAACAACCATGAAGAACATAATGGAGTGATTGAACAACACACGCAGATGGGCACCTTTCAGTTGTTAATTTGTCCAACCACACACTTACTACTGGTGAATTAAATGTACTTTAAAAGGGCCTCACTTTCTGCCCAACAAAACCACTGGACAAAATACAGTTTTGTGTTGAACCAGAGGAATACTTCCGTACATTGAGACTTAAAGAATTATTTCACAGCAAGGAAGAAATCACAGGTAATGAAGACATCACAATCAGTAGCAATTTAATGGATAAGAAAAAAAATCTGCATTTACCCCCCAAGTGGGTGTAACAAAAAAACAGACAATTACATTCATCGTTTCCACCAGTGAGTTAGTGATCAGATCCTTACTAGGCAAAAACAGGCCTGTTACAATCTCTCTCCATTAGAATGGAGGGCTATACAAACACTGAAATCAAACCACAGCATTGTCATCAAAAAAATGATAAAGGCTCTGCAGTGGTGATATTAAACCGAGATGACTATATTAATGAAGTCAACAGACAGCTAACTGACCATACCTACTACAGAGAACTGGGGAGTGACCCCACTACAACCTATAAAAAAGAACTACAGGACTTAATTAGATCTTTTCCAAACCATGTCTAAAAAAGACTAACTGACCTCATCCCTGCTCAACCCAAGCCAGGGACATTCTACATGCTGCATAAAATACCTAAACCTGGCAATCTGGGGAGAACCATAATCTCTGATAATGGTACCCTGACTGAGGGGATCTCAGGGTTTGTAGAAACCATTTTGAAATCACTGGTTATGGAAAGAGAGAATTACATCCAGGACACTACACACTTCCTACATAAACTTTCTGATTATAAGGACTTACCACCTGATACCATTTTAGCCAAGATGGATGTAACATCACTCTACACTAATATTCCACACATGGATGGCATTTCAACCTGCCATAAATACATACAGGAGAAAGTACCAGACCAAAACATTAACCATGAAGCGGTGGGGAAACTTACTGAATTCATTCTGACACATAATAACTTCAGCTTCGATGGCAAACATTATATTTGAACTATGGGAACAGCAATGGGCACCAGGATGGCTCCACAGTATGCTAATCTTTTTATGGCAGATTTGGAGCAGGACGTTTTAAGGCACTGTGCACACAAACCATTCATTTATTTCCATTACATTGATGATTTATTTATTATTTGGATGGAGGGTATTGACACACTTAAGGATTTTCATCACGAATTGAATTACTTCCACCCAACCATAAAGTTTTCCCTGGAATATTCTGCCACAAATGTTAATTTTCTGGACACCACAGTCACCATCAAGGATGGAACCTTACATACATGTATTTACAGGAATCCAACAGACAGACAGAGATACTTACATAAGAATAGTAATCACCTAAGCCACACTAAGAAATCTGTCATGTACAATCAAGCACTTCGGTATCAGCGTATCTATTCAAATGAGGAAGACAGCGATACACATTTGGCTATGTTGAAAAACACCTTATATTGAGCAGGGACACTCTTTCAGAGAAATTGGCAGGACAATAGAATGTGCAACATAAGTGCCAGGGCAACAACTACTTCAGTATAAGGAAAGGACAGCTACCAAAAGAATACCCTTGGTAGTCACATATCATCCTGACCCTGAATTTCTGTGCAAGATTATTAAGGACCTCCACCAAATATTTAGTGAGGATGAGACACTTAATTGTATTTTTAAGGAACTACCACTACTATCTTTTTATCAACCACCAAACTTAGCCAAACTAATTATTAGGAGTAAACTTTAACCAGAACAGAATGCCATGACACTTAATGGTACATGACCCTGTAATCAACTCAGATGTAAGACTTGTGAGCTCAATTCCACTTCAGACAGTGTGGTTACATCACAAAACAGAGAATTCAGGGTACAGGGGATTATACATTTGCATCACCGCATGTTGTTCATTTCATTCAATGCAAGAGATGTCCACAAACAGGCTATGTTGGAGAGACAAGTGAACCACTCTGCACTAGAATGAACTCACACAGACATAATATTAATCTCAAGATGACTGAAAAAATAGTGGGCAACACTTTTCTCAGCTGGACCACTCAATCTCAGATATTTCAGTAATGGTCTTAAGAGGAAATCTCAAAAGTACACAACAGAGATGGGCTTTTGAGATCAAACTTATATTACTGTACTTCTTAGTATGGTAAATGATGGCATGAACACAGATTTGGGATTTATAGCACATTATAGGACTTAAACATACACAGACTTTTTCTTCAAAGGTGGACATATTATAGAACTTCAGCATCGCCTTGTGTGTGGGGGGGTTGTGAGTGTGGTGGGTGTGGGGGTTGCTGTCACATTGAGGTGGGCTTATATTCAGGTACATGTCATAATGGTGTCATAGTGTGTTAGGACTCTTAGGTTGCACCCATAAGTAAGCATTAATCCCCGAAAGAGGAGAGCTGTACTGGTGGATTAATGCCTGGGTGGAGGGGTTGGTGCATGAGGCCACATGCTGAGTGCTTCCAACCACCCACCGGGCATTAATCCACCAGTAGAGCCCGTCACTGGAGGGGATTGATGCACATGTAACATGGCAAGTGGCAAAGAAGTAGTGAGACACTCATATCACATACAGAAACAGTTACAGATTCTCCCCATCGCCGATTGATGTGGAGAAAAAAATGCTTGTTCTGTTACATTCTACCCGACACTTTCTATGCATTGCCCCTTGTTCTTACATCACCGGAATACATCACACTACTGCATTATGGGAGTGCTTGTTTCTTCCACATACCATCTGGCAATACTGCTTTTTTTCTATACGTGCAACACATTTCATGCTGCCCGTTTTGTTTCACTCACTCTGCTGGGTGTATGCCTCACAAATAACAAATACGGTGACTTTCCTTGTATTCACTTACATCGGCTGTGCCTCTGAGGCACTTGTTCATCCTGCCGACTGCTTTGTCTAATTCCTGACCGTTCCTACCACTGCTTGCTCGCCCCTGCTGCTGCTGCTGGATATTTCACTATGCTTGCCCCCGACATCACCTCTCTTCTAGTTGCTCTCTCTCTCTTCCTACTACATGCACTAGTGAGCGGACTCTACTGCTGTATTAATACCCGCTCGCTTTTTGTCACCTGCTGCATTTCCACCAATCTGCTTTCTCCATTTGACCATCATGTTTAGTGCCATGTTACATTGTAACAATTACAATGAAGATTATTTCCTTTAAAAGCTTTCTTCCCCGGGGGTGGGGGTAGGGTTAATTCCATTGGATCTTATTCAGATTCCTTGCCTGTTACTCTTCATACAGTAGTTTTATTATGTACTGTCACATTTATGTACTCTGAACATACTGTAGTGCAGGATCTCATTTGCATGGGGGTCCTGGACAGATTAAATTACATTAGGCTGATATTGTAGTGGTTGATGGAAATGAAGGTATGTTAGGACTCGTGTCTCACATACATGTAGTGCACATTCACTTCTAACTAGTTATCCAGTTATCTACCCTGGAGAGGGTGGAGATTTTCTGCATTTTTGAACTCTGTACATATCTTTTTCTACTTGGAGGTTCAGGACAAGTTTAATTCCTTTGGATAACATTTGAATTGATTGATGTGAATGATGGTGCATTAGGACTCATATGTGTGTGTGTGTGTGTGTGTGTGTGTGTGTGTGTGTGTGTGTGTGTGTGTGTGTGTGTGTGTGTGTGTGTGTGTGTGTGTGTGTGTGTGTGTGTGTGTGTGTATGTGTGTCTCTCCTCACAACCAGTTATCTTCCCCCCCTCCAGGCGGGGGGAATTTAATTCCTATGATTTCTTATTCCGAATCCTTAGACATTTTTAGTACATCAAGTTGAAAACTGTACACATCTGATTGCATGGTCTTAGTTTCTTGGTGGTATTTGACAAGCAGCTTTTTGTTTGGCTCTAATATTGCCAATTTCTATTATTGTGTATAAACTCCTGTTACAACAGTAAAGGATTTAGGTTTATGGAGCATAATAACCAGTTTGAGAGTCTAGTTGGATAATGTTTCCAACTATTGCTCACATTAGGTAAACTTTACTTTAAACCCTGTATATGCCACATATATTTATTTTTTGTAGTTCTACTTTCTGTGACTTATTTTTAATTTACAATTATGACTATCCAAGTGAGGTTTGTCTTTCATGAATTGCACTCATAATTGAGCTATACTTATCTAGGCTCCAGATGTCCTTATCTTACTCTGAAGGTATATCTGAGTCACTTTAATTTATGTGCAATGCACCCCTCGCATGAGGCTAGGCTCTAAGAACATCTGACCTTCAGCCTTTTTCAGCTGAAGCAGAACTGGTATTCTCAACTTCTTGGATGAGTCTTGTGTTATTTTTTTTTTAAATGAGTATTTTAAACCAATTGGAACTTTTTCTGTGTTTTTTCCTGCATGATCTGGGTGTTAAAAGTATCTGATTTTCTAAATAACTGTCATTACACTTCCAAGGAAGGACTGGGTTGGTCCAAAAGCTAAAGCACTTTGTTCTTTTTGTTACATATATGCTGGTCCAACAAAATATATCAAATCATTTGCTTCTGGATCAGGATTTGGGAAGAAATTCCAGGACAGAGATTGGGTCCCTAGGAACTGGGAGTCTTGAATTTGAAGGAAAAAAAATACAGGGATAAGACTGAACTTCCTTGCCTTCTGAGCAGGTGACTCATCCAGTTTTAAACAAACTGCTGTGACAGATGTTTGGATCTCCTGTGACAGATGGTTCAGGCAAAAAAAAAAAAAATTAGAAAGGCATCACCACAAATGAGAAACCCTGCTTGACAGAGCGTGATCTGTATGTAAACATTTTTATGTAAATATTGTTTTGAGTGGCAGTTGTTGAATGCAGGTCAACACATTTTATTTGTTAGTATGGCAGGTTTACATACTGATGTAAAAAAAACAACAAAGGGTTGAGCAGGACTCGGAAATGCTCATGTAGCAGGACTCAGAGAGACTCATGTAGTGAGCTTTTAAGTGATATTTTTATTAAATGTTTAGTTTTTGTATGTAACTGAGCCCTCATAACCCCAGGAGACACACTTCCAGGTCACATACTGTAACTAGGGAAGCCCTGCGATCATTCATGAGCACAGATGGAAGCAGGCATGGCACAGCCAAGTGTCTGTTGTGTCAGCCGGGCCTGGCGAGTACACAAGATTGGCTACAGAAACAACCAACAGGTAGGACATACCATATATAGATAGTTATTCTAGTGAGGAGAGGAAAGGTTGGGGTATCTGGATAACTAGAATATATCTTAAAGTCAGCAGCCTTTGCTTTTTCTCTCTAAATATGTTTATTCTTTGTCCCTGCTGTAAACAGGAACCAAGGTGCCCCAAGCATTCTGTTCTCTATACACTGAATAAATCTACATTACACTAGAATACAATGGAGGAAATCAGGGAAAAAAACCTGTGGCAAGTGCCAAATGTTTATATGGAGGACTGAATCTGATCAAGACTCTGAATTTATTTGTGATAAATTCACATATATTAAGGACCTGGAGGAGGAAATAAATATATTAAAGGAGAAGGTAAACAATAATACAACCATGGAACAACTAGAGGCATATATGCATGCCATCTTTGAGACAATATGTAATAATACTAATAACAATTAAGAAATTGAAATGGTTCAAGTTGGAGGAGAGAAGGTGGACGATGGCATAAGGAACAGTAGCGTGATTACAACTCAGGAAGGTGAAAAAAAAGAAAAGAGGAATAGAAGGGGAATGTGACATATAGGAGGATGGAAATGATGAAGTAAATTATGTCCCAGAATGGACGCTGGTTGAAAGAGGTAGAAAAGCTAAACGGGGGAGGATGATAGAGGATTTCCAGGTACCCCTGCTCAATACTTTCCAAGCACTGACAAACCATGAAAGTACTGGGGAGACTGGGCTAAGCAATGAATTTCTAATTCACATCTCTAACACTAATAAATGGAAGCAGGAAAACTACACTGTAGGAGAGGAGTGTAATGCAGAAATGGAGCAAGATGGGCATTTTTTAGAAATGATATGGTTATTGGTGACTCAATAATAAAGAACATGGATAGCATAATTGTAAAGGGAAAAAGGACAAGAGAACTGTCTCTTGCCTACCAGGAGCAAAAACTGAAGATGTCAAGTCTATAATAAAAGGCTTGTTACAAGACTTTGGGGACAGCCCTGTTGTAGGCTATCACCTGGGTATGAATGATGCAGGAAAGAGACAAGATAAAGGAGAGCATACTGATGGACCTGGTTGAAGAACTTCTAAATAACAAGGGGCTATGGGATGAAAACCAACATAATAAGGGGCTATGGGACCAAAACCAGCATGGCTTTAGAAAAGAGAGATCATGTCAAACTAATTTAATCAGCTTCTTTGAGAAAGCCAGCCAATGTCTTGATGAAGGTAAACCATTAGATGTGGTGTATTACAACTTCGGCAAGGCATTTGCTACTGTGCCACATACTGAATTGATCAAATGCCTGGAGGGATATAATATAAATTGAAAAGTCATAGTCTGGATTAAAAAAAAATATTGACAAAAAGGACCCAGAGTGTAAGAATTAATGGAATAAACTCAAAAGAGACAGCTGTGATGGGGGGGAGGTGCCACAGGTGTTAATGTTGGGACCCATATTATTTAACATTAAGGTAACTAGTATGAATGTCACCACAATAGGGTGGATCAGCAAGTTTGTTGCTGACACTAAGATAGGGCATGTTGTATAAAGCATAGAACATGCACGCCAATTACAGGAAGAACTTAATGAGTTTAAAAAGTGGGCTAGCAAGCACAAAATGAGATTTAACTAGGAGACGTGCATTGTAATGCATTTTGGGGACAAAAATATTAATGTTGTCTACAAACTGGGGGACCACATTCTCAAAACATTGTGGAACAAAAAAGATCTTGGGGTTGCAGTGTCCAATGACATGAAACCCTCACAACAGTGTAATGCGGAAGTTCAAAAGAGCAACAGTATAATTGGGTGTGTTAGAAGAAACAGAACTAGTAGAAATAGAGGTGTCATACTACCTATTTACAGAGCTCTCTTCTGGCTGCATATGGAATATTGTGCCCAGTTTTGGTCACCACAAAATGTGGGTGATATCGACAGGTTGGAAAGAGTTCAGAGGAGATCATCCAAGTTAATACGTGGTCTGGAAGAAATGGAAGATGTGGACAGACATGCTGGAGAACCTAGGACTGTTCTCTCTGGAGATGAGGAGAATGAGAGGGGACTTGATTACTGTTTACAGATCAATATCAAATATTGATTTAAGATCATGTTTGAACTTGGAAATACAACAAAATGTAAGGGATATAAGGGGAAACAAGTTCCAGTTAGTTGGTAAGCATTCTAAAACAATCAAAAGAAAGCAGGTGGTCCACAGAGAGTGGTGCAATCATGGAATTCACTGCCTGAGTTGGTGGTAAACAGTGGCAACTTGTATACAGTTAAGAACAGACTTGACAGTTCCCTCAAAGGGAAAGGTTTTAACAGTACTTTATGCTGAACAAGCAGCGGACAGGCTAGATGGACTTCAGCTCTCTCCAGTCTGTATTTCCTATGTTCCTATGATACAGTACCACATTGGTGATACTGAATTATGATTTAAACTGTGCAGCTGAAATAAAATCATACTCCAATTATCCACTCTACTTTATAAAGAAAATATTTCTGGGTTTGGTGAGCCTTTCCCCATCCTCACTCCACCAATAAGGATTTAAAATACTTGCATAACTCTGCCTTATGTATATAGAGGATATATTCCTCTTTGTGCTTCTTGATCTCTCAGCAGCTTTTCATAATGTGGACCCCTGTATCTCTTAGAAGCAATTGTGATCTTATCTATGAATATGTTGTGATTAGCACTGGTGCCAGTTTTATATTTTCCAGTAGATCTAGTTTGTCTTTAAAAGAATCTTTTTGTTAGATTCTTTTGATGTCTCTTGAGGACTCAACTAGTGATCCATACTGACTCATCATGGGTGGTGTATCTGTTTGATTCATCATTCACCAATATGGGTTGTGGATCAGTTTTTATGCTGATTATATCAACTATATCTAACTCTTCCAGCTAGATTAAAGTGAGCATCTTGGTGGTCTCAGAACAAAGAGCAGATTTCCAAAACCCTGTATTCACCAACCCCCCCAAGCTATTTTGAAAACTGTTGCATCTGCCCAGATTCATCGGGGCATTATTTCTGAAGGTAGACACAATGGTTTAGTGGACAAATGGAGAGGGAGTGGCACACAATTGCAAGCCCCCCCCCCCAAATCTGGCACAATTGGTACTCACCCTATTCGATGCTACAAACTCCATGATGTTCTGGGGAGGGGAATGCAGTGCTTGGGGCATTAGGATATTGCTGGGTTACTTTTGGAAGTTCTTTACTCATCAGCTGCTGGCAGGAGGTGAGGCCTATATGAGGTGGCCTTCACTGACTGATCATTTCTGTCCAGCACCTCCTCCAACCAGTGCCACTTGTTGCCAAACATTTTAAGCCTAGTCTATAATTTTATGATCTGACTGACTTTTTCCCAGAATAACAAGCATGTCTCAGATTGGGCACATGCTGCCATAAACCATATCTGACTGTTGCAAACAGACTTGGTTTTGGAAAAAAGAGCCCCTACTGCACCTAGTGGCCTTATGTGCTTGAAACATCTTAGACCAAATTCAAACATGATGCTTGTAAGAACCAAAAAAAAATTACTTTTTCCCTGACAGGCAAAATGCTCTGACTGGCCTTGTGTAAGGCCAACACAAATAACCCAAAATACACTTGTAGGTATCCTGATAGACTCCAACGTTTATTAAATCTTCTTCTGTCATTACTGCATCATTAGTGGGGTGAGAACTTCCTTTCTTCTGAATGTATTGTGACATTCATGCTTTCATCCCCTTCAGCATTTCTTAATATAATATATTGCTAATTGAGCTCCCTAATTAGTCATTCAACAGCAAATAGCTTAGTAACTAAAATAACAATCTTAAAACAATATATTTACAACAATCATATATTATTTTAATACTTTCTAGATTCTTAACTTTCTCCTTCTACTGGTGTACTAAATATTTCGCATAATGCAATACTTAATTCAGTGGGGGCAGGGATTTTCAAACAAATTTATCTAGGATAAGACTGCCACTATTTTCAAAAGCCCACATCTTTCCCACCTGCTAGACAATAGTTCCTTGTGTCTGATCAATTCTTAAAAGTCTTTGCTTGAAAAAATGGTGCAAATTACAACTGCATCTTTTTTTTATACAAATTGCTCTAAAACAGCCCTTTTTGTCAAAAACAGATGGGACTTTTGAAAATAGGGTGCCTAACTTTGGAAACAAGTTGTTGGATGCAGATACAGCCAGAGCACATGGCTGCATTTCCATCCATCCCTTCTGAAGCCCCCTCCAGTGTCTTTTCAAAAGCATCTCACTACTCCCATGTTCGTCAAATCTGTCTACTGTCAAGGAAACCACTATGACATCAGAAACTAAGGCACTATGAGGTTAGTTGGGGCAGTCAAATGCTTTTGTACAAACCTCTATCAAGAAGACATGTCACTGTGTTGAAAATTCAGGTCAGTCATGCTACCCCCCCATGGTGTTCATGGATCACAACAGGACCATAAACCTCAAGCATCAAGATCTTTTTTTAAATAAAATGCCTAAAATAAATGCATTTGCTGCATATAAGGCCATCCTGTGAAACTGCATCCCATTATTATGGCTGCATGGTGACATCACCATGCTGATGTATTGCTATGAGAAGGAGAAAGAAAATGGTCTGTGGAAGCACGTGACCAGATAATTCCACTGTGGCCTTCCATAGTGGTGCAGTCAGTGCTGTTTCATTGTTTCTGCACCAGCCATCCCCTCTGTGGTTGCACTAGCCCCTCCTCTCAGTGGGAGTGCTATTTCGTAGACACCCGTCAGTTTTGCAAGAGCCTGCTGTGTCCGAGATGGCCGTTGTGAGCTCAGCTTGCATGCACCACTATCGTGGCAGTGATGTGCATATACAAAAGAGTCTGCCATGCCCAAGATGGCCACTGTGAACTATGTGCACATGCATGAGTATTGTGGCATCAATGTGCATGCACAAAAGACCCCGCTGTGCCCAAGATGGCTGCCATGAGCTCAGTGTACATGCATGAGTATTGCAGCTGTGATCTGCATGCATGCTTGGTTAATGCAAAGCAGCCATCTTGGCTCTCACCAGTTTGTCTGTCCTTGCCATCAAGTGCTGCTCTATTTTTTTATGTTGGAGATGCAGAACATGAAAATCAAAGCATTATATTCAGTATCTGCAAACTAAAGTAAAGTTCCTGTGTTTAAACATCTGTAGAAAGCACAACTCCATAGTGTATAACTGAAGTAGATTCAAACTAGGTAATAGCTGGACAAACAGCATGTAGTTGCTCCAAACAGGCTGACGTTTCATACAAAACATCTGGCTGTTTTGGACAACTGCATGCTGTTTCTTTTTAACACAAATAAACTTTTGGCATTTTATCCGGCAATTACTTGCAGTGACCCTATTTTACTTCTACACTGTGCAGCCAAGCTTACTTCTAGAAAATTGTGACTGTATCCTATGGCCCCAGTGGTTTCTCCTGAGCTACCTTTGAGAAAACTCTCAACTAAGAAAACATAACTCTGGTATTGTTTGCATCCATCCTACCTGTACCAGCTTGTTTGTATCTATGTCTTAATTTACTGTTATACTTATGTGTTGTACTGCTATACTGTGTATTTTGGTTTGTCTTACTGTGACAAGGTACCTTTGTAAATGAGCCTATGGCTCAAAGGTTTTCCAAACTGCTGTTTAAATAAAATAAAATAAATAAAATAAACAGTTTAAATATTTGTACCTGGTGGATCAACTTGTTCTTCTGCCGCTTCGCAAATGTTTGGTGTTTTTTATTATTTCCCTTCGCAATAAAGAGACAACTATTTTTGTTTTCATAATTAATAAAATAACTTTTTATTTGCTAGTCAATTCTAATAGCTGGAACATTAGGTTTATGAAAGTACCGTACATACAGACGTGCACAGCAGGCAGCTTCAATCAGCTCAGCATACAACTGCAGGGATGATCATGGGCATGTACCTCTCCTCTTTCTTATGCTGGTTCCCTGCGAAGCAGTGTATTGTTTCGAAGATTTTCCTTCTGACATTCAGAGCTCTGTCTGGCCTAAACCCCTCTTATCTAGATGAATTTCTGGTGCGTTATACTTCAACTTTCCCTCTGCACTCTACAGTCTTTCAAAGCCTGGTTATCCCTTGTGTCAGACAGCAAGTCCATGGGCATATGAGTACTGTGCTCCCTGGCTTTGAATGTCCTGTCTATGTCAATTAGACTAGCTGAGTCTCACAGTTTTTTTTTAAAGGAGACTGAAAGGTCAATTAGTTTCCTCTGTAATTTGGCTGATATGTTTGTGTGTTTTATGCTGCAGCACTCAGAGATTGTCTCTGAAAGGAAGTAAAATTGCCACCGCATGTAATGTTGCACAGCAGAGTCTCAGCTTGAAAACAAACATGGGAATATAGAATATGTTGAGTTAAAAACTGTATGTTGAGTAACTTACTACAGTGGAGACTGTCAGTTCAAGTAAAGGCAAAGTAGTTAACCCAGACATCCCCTTAGCTTTGCTGCTACCATAACATTTTTTTTCCCAGAAATAGTCATATTCGTACAGAACAAGAAACAAATTATATGGAGAACCATCCTTGACTGGTGGCCAACTGAAGTTATTCTTAATCATAGTTCCATGTTAAGTAATTTAAAACTAATTCTGAAAGCCTACATTTGCCATACATAAGCCCTTCTCCATCTGCATGCATTCAAGGACAACCGTCTCCTTGCACAAAACAGCCCTAACTTGCAAAGAGCTGCACATATAATATAATACACTCTCTGTGACTTAGTTCAAGTGGCACCAGGCTGTTCTGGCATTCTAAAAAGTCAAGTCAAGGCAATCTGACTTCAGTGTTAGTTAAAAGCCTGCTTCAATAGGTTTTATCTCATCCTCTTTTTAAATGCCTCCACCAAGAAGGAATGTCTCATGCTAATGGGGAATGCATTTCAAATCATAGGTAAAGCAATAGAAAAAAACATATCTCCGACTGTTTCATAATAATCTTGGAAGAGCTAGCAAGTTGTCTATAGTGGAGCAGAGAGGGTGGGTAGGAGCATGTGAAGCCAAGAGATCATTCAAGTAGTCTGGACCCAGTCCATGTAAAACTTTGTATGTAAGCAAAGAAATCCTGAAAGTGACATGCCACTGAAATGGCAGCAAGTGTAGTACACTAATAAATGGAGTGATGTGCCCAATGGTTTTAGCTCTGGCAAAAAATCTTGCCTCTACATTCTGCACCAGCTTCAGGCCTCACACCAACTTTCCAGATAGCCCTAGGTACATAACATTACGATTGTTGAGTCTCGTTGTCACAGAGGTATGCATCATCTTGTGCACTACATATGGCTTTATCCTGGCAATTATGGAGGGCACAGAAACCCAAGGGCAATGTATCATTTGAGGGGGGAGTGTTAAAAACAACAAAACAGGAAAGGGATCTGGGGGTCATCATATCTGATGACCTGAAGTTATCAAAGCAGTGTGATAAGACAGTAGGAAAGGCTAGTAGGATGCTGGGGTGCATAGGGAGGAGTATCACCGGCAGAAAAAGGGAACTGGTGTTACCCCTATATAGATCAATGGTGAGGCCACACCTGGAGTACTATGTCCAATTCTGGAGGCCCCATCTCAGGAAGAACATATACAGGGAGGAGGTGGTACAGAGAAGGGCAACCCAAATGGTGCATGGCCTGCATCAGAAGCACTATGAGGAAAGACAGGGAATTAAATATGTACCCAGTGGAGGAAGGGAGAAAAGGGGGAGACATGATCGAAACATTCAAATATCTCAAGAGTATCAAAAAGGTACAGGAGGGTGGTATATTGCACAGAAAGATATGCTCAAGGACAAGGGGGCATGATATGAAGCTGGAAGGGGAGACTTAATGGAGACGTGAAGAAATATTTCTTTACAGAAAGGGTGATAAATGCCTGGAACAGTCTCCCAGCATAGGTGGTAGGTACCAAAATGGTAATAGGTTTCAAACATGCATGAGATAGACACAGGGGGGACCTTAGTAATGGGGCTGGGGGGAGGGTAAGGCCAGAAATAAATTAGAATCTACAGTAGGTAGGGACTTTAGGGCAGAATAGGTAGGCCAAGAGGTCCTTTTCTGCAGACAGCTTCTATGTTTCTAATATTGTTTGTTTATTTTTGTTAACCTGGTAAATGCAGTGAGTACAACTACCCATTTTCAGGGATGACCCAGTGCATAGCACAGATACTGAATACAAATACAACACAATGACTAGAGTACAAAAATAGTGCAATAATATTCCTGAATGGAAAAATCCACAGTGGATCACTGCTGCCAAATGATGTTATAGAGACATCTTGTAGTTCACAATGCCTCCCCATATCCATAACCCACAATAGTACACCATTTAAAGATAGACACACTGATGATCCACTATTCATAGCTGCTCCATGTGAACCTGAGTTCATCAAAAGCACCTCTTTCTTATTTAAATAGAAACTAAGCCATCTGTTTGTTTGTTTTGTTTGTTTGTTAGTTAGTTAACTGGGTAAGTACACTGGAGCCATGCTTCTTTTACAGGCATGATCTGGGATCATAGAGCACTATAAAGCAGAACAATAAAACCACGTATATAAACACACAAAATAAAATAACAAATAAGCACATACTAAAAATAAGGTTACGAACGTTAAATATTGCATTGATCTTTTAGATATGCTTTTAAGGATTAAATGAAAAATTTGGAATCAACAGACATGGCAATTCAGCTGAGGCCTTTGAAGCACTGTAATCAAAGGAATTCTGTCCCAGATGGAGGCTATCTGGTCTGAAATTTCTAGTAGATATTGCCTTAACATTAGAACTGCATCACACCTGTCATGTATATTTTATTTATTTATTTAAAATTTGGTAACCGGGAAAGGCACACTAAGCTGAAGATTGTTTCCAGGTACAACCCAGGGACAGGGGTTGCAAAACACAACAAAGGGTTACAAAATGTATGATACAGAAATATACAATATACAGAATTTATGAATATAGTAATATACAATATACAAGTGTTGTTCTATTATACAATTATATTACAATGTAGATAATACAGGAGGGAAAAAATCAGAGGTAGAAATTTTCATTATTTCATTATTTTTACTAAATTGAAATGGGAGACAGAGAGAAGTACAGGAAGTTTAGTTTTGAGTTAGGTCAGTGAACAGCCACAAGATGTAAGACAGGATGGTCTGAGAAGTTACTTGACTGCAGGAAAGGAGGGATTAAGGTGAGTTTGGGGGTGGTTACTCTAGAGGGAAGGGAGGTGGAGAGAGAAAGCAAGTTGCCCTGCTGAGGTGCGAGCATGTGGAAGGGTGAAGGAGCAGAGATAATTTGTGTGGGTGGGGTAGGGGGAGTGGGTGGATGGCTGGGGCTAGTAGGGAGGAAAGGTAGGATGGGAGAGTGCCAAACCAATATTTAGTGATGAAAGTCAAACAGTGGTACAAATGTCTCTGTGAGAGGGTGTGAAGAGATTAGGAAGAGTAGATGTCACAGTGGTGAGTCAGGGGGAATTAGAGGAGAAATAACAGTAAGGATTGAAGAGGACATCGTGTTTAGCAAGGGAGGTGGCTGGGCTGAGCCATACATGACATAGGAGTAGTCAAAGATTGTGTGAATCCATCTGACTAGAAGATCACTTCGGACTGGTAGTGAAAGACTCCTGTTATGGTGCTAGAGAAACCCTAGCTTGAGGCGGAGCTTACAGTGAAGGGCATTAAAGTAGGAAGAGAAGTCCAGTGAAGGATCAAGCCACACCCTGAGGTATTTGTAGCCAGAGACCTCTACAAGAGGGGTGCAAGTGGGGGTAAAGAAGGCAAGGAGCAATGGGAGCCTGGCAGGCTTCTGCTGGGTGCCAAAGGCCATGCTGATAGTTTTCTTGGCATTTAATTTTAGGCTGTTAACTGAGAACAAGGGGCTAGAACATTGTTAACTTTTACTGACTGGGACCAACCAGTTAGACTGATCACCCATGTGTATAGACAGATACAGTTGCATGCCATCTGTATAATAGTGAAGCTCTGAACTTGTATCACTTAATGACTTCTCCCAAAGGCAAATATGTATACAATGAATAACAAGGGGGATAGCATCAATCCCTGGTGCAAACTACAGCTGGTCACTACTGACCATGAGTATTAAGCCATAAATGCAGTCTGCTGAAATCTGCTGGATAGGAAACACTCAAACCAACTAAGAGCTGTCCCAGTGAGTCCTCCATGTGACAGAGGTTCAGTTATAACATGCTAAGAAAAAAACAAAACAAGGTGCTGCATCAGTATGTGGTCCGAAAACAAAACATATAGGATAGTGCATGGGGAACGGTTGACAACAGGGCTATTCTTCCACCAAGTTGGCACTATGATGACGGATTACCTCGAGAGCACAGCTCGAGAGGTAATCTGTCGTCATAGTGCCAACAAGGTGGAAGATGCCCTGTTATCAACCATTCCCCATGCACATTTCTATATAGTGTATGGTGGAATGTCATTCTCTGAGAAAAAAAAAACAATCACTACTTCATATTGCTGCTTAAGAAAATGTTTACTTGGTTACTGGAAGGAACAACTTAACTTTACATTCTTTGCATTTTCACGCTTGACATGTTTACTGTTTTATCACTTTAGATTTTAAACTTTTAACAATTAACATTTTAACTTTTGAAACACTCACATACAGCAGCACCCAGAACAGCAATTCACAAATCTGTGGGGAAGAGCAGAGAAAAGGAGTTGGTGGCAAGGATCACATCTCCTCAGCTTTTACATTTCGACCTTCCCACTCGGAACAACAAACCCTGTAAGACCAATTACATCTTACCTTACTCCGAGTTGGAGGATGTGTCGTGAATTACTGCGACTCTCTTCCGTTTAGGTGGTGCTGCTGGATGTAATATCATAATTGTTGACTTTTTGAACATGCAGCCGGTGCCGAAGATTTGCATGTTTGATGCATCCATTAGTGGTTGTTTCACCATTGGAACCGGAGTTTCCTGAGTTTGTGAGTTGGTAGAGGCAGAGCTGCTTGGGTCAGGTAGAAATACTCTTTCAGTTACAGAACTAGAAAAGATTTTTGAATGCCTTTTCTGTTTGTTCTCTGACAAAAATGTGTAGTTATTTATTGATTGGACATTGCGGTGCCCAGAGACTTGAGCCACTTCAGTGGGGGGTATGTTGTGATCCACTAACTTCTGTATTGATGTTTTCCAGGTGGAATGGTTTGTGATGTTTTTATTTTGAGGGGGTCCTGCTGACATTTTTATGGTTTTCATCATGGAGCGGATTTTGTACTCTCCAACAGTCATTGACCTATACCAGTGGGAAATCCCAGGCTTGTGGTTCACGTTGGGTGCGAGGTAGAAGGGGGCATCTGGGTCCAGCATTTTAGGGGGCCTCTGTTCTTTGTATTTTAGGTAGGTTGCAATTGGGTCTCTGTCTGGGCAGTCAGATTTGTACATGCAAGGTTTTACAGTACGCACATCTCTTGTATCCACTCCTGAGCGGGTCTTTGTCTGTCGTTCGTTATACTCGAGATATGGGGTGCCTTGGGTGTCTATGTTAAACTCAAGATATCCCCACCTCAGGTTATATTGCTCTGTGGTTCTCAGGGCAAAATAAAGGCCGATGTTGAAAAACAGCAGGATGAGCAGTGATGAAGGGTTCTGCAATCCAACTACACCAGTACTGTACAATCTCTCTACGTCTCTGTCGGTTAGTGGGTCAGCGCGATGAGGTTTGTTCCCTTTGCCTATTTTTTTCAGGTACTTCTGTTTGGCACGCAATGTCTTTACTGTCTGTGGGTATGATGTTTCTGGTGATTTATAGACGGAGTCTTTTCTGCCACACTTCTCTAAATAGCGATCAACGCTGCCCAGTATTCCTCTGCGAGTGGAGGGCTCATATTCACTGCCATCTAACCTTCGTATTTTATAGATAAAATTGGCTAGCAGTGGGTCTAGCTCTGTTGAGGGAATGTCATGTATTGCCCTGTGCTCATTGTTGTCTCTGAGGAAGCTATGTATCTGCCACATGTCATTTCTCATTTTTTTGGCCGTTTTTTTTTATTCTCCTGCTTGAGGATGAATGTATCCCGCTCAGAAAGTGGTTTTGAAAGTACCGCCACCGACATTGCTGCTAACGCTATGTGTCCTGTCAAGGGAATGAGCCCTAACTGTCAAATGGTGCTTGAGGACATGGTTTGTGACGTGTGCAGTGCAGTGAGACAAATCGTTCTGCTGCTCTGTGATCGTCACTACTGTGTGACTACAAGGTTTCGAGAACGATGGATTTCGGTGGAGAATGACATTCCACCATACACTATAAAATGGTGCAGTGCTCCCTCTCTTTTATCTGCCAACCTCCATACATCCTAAATGTTGACAGATAAAAGAAGGTGATGGTTAAAGAGGGAGATAACATTTCTGAAAAATGTGACAGTAGCTCACACTGGTGGTATGCGAGGGTGGCAGATAAAAGGGGGGTGGATAAAGTTGAGAGCACTGTAATATTAAATGCATGCTGAAAATAGAAACTAGAATAAGAATCAACATTTCAACAATAGGTCTTCTTTAGAAGTTTTTTAAAAGAGTAAAAAGCTAAGTATAACATGTTAATGTGTGTACACTAAAAGTGTTGCATGCAGTGTATTTAAAAAGTGACTTTGTGTATGTATGTGTATACGCGTGTGTGTGTGTGTGTGTGTGTATACTGTACGTTTACTCGTGTAACAGATGCCTTCATATTGCTGCATTTGTACTTGGAGGGTCACCATTACAAATGAGCTTGTTTCAATGGTTAAGTTCCTAATAAAATTGAATTGAGTATTGCCCCAGTTGACAAATTACTGTAAAATCCTATGAGCCACTGTATCAAATGCTGATGAGAGATCAATGAGAATAAGTACATCAGACATTGGGCAAATGACATTGTCTGCAAGTCAGTAAACTTCAAATTTGGCCTGGCCTTTTGGGTGAAAAACAGTTTAACAGTAAGCACTTGACTAGCCATTACAAATGGGATCCTTCATCCCAGAGTCCTTCATTGTGTACAAGTATATCTAAATTCACCCAACTCCTTCCTATCTAGACGGGATGTAACCTGCACTAATATATGCCGCTTTGTGATGGGTGCTGCTCACCCCATGCATCTTGCGCACTCTACTCCTCCCTGGATTAATTGTCTCCATCCCACAGGTGCAGCTTTGTCATGGTCTGATTTATCGATAAATTTATTGTATCAATAAATTTATCAGATCAGGAACTCCTCCTTGTTCATCATTCATATTACAATCCCATCATTCCCTACAGCCTTTGCTTCAGTGATGCCTTGTTCTTTTATAAACCATAGTGCTCTATTAATATAGGGCTTGAGCATTCAGACCCTCTTCTCCTAGACTCAGGAATTCATGTCCACACCTGTTTAGGAGCTCAAACTCTCAAAGTCTTTTTAAACAGGCCCTTCCATGACTTTTCTGCCTAAATTTGTTTATCAGCTATTGTTAATCTTATAAGTGTCTGCTGTCATCTACAAGTGTGATGAGGTGACTGTTACTGATTTTTGTCATATCTATTGTTAACACTGTATTTTTGTTGTTAGCTACTGTATGTTCATCCCAGATCATTCTTAAAAGCAGGTATTTATTGCCTAGTGTACTTCATTAAACACTTTGACAAGTATGGTCCAAATGCTATGCAGAGGTCTAAAAACAGACAAAAAAGGCTCGCAGATGATGAACTTCTCCAGGTGAACATCAAGCAGTTTCACAGCTATGGTACCTTCTCAATCACCTTCCCCAAAAAAGGGAAAGTTTTACATAGGCCTGTAACTTGCCAAGGTGTCCTATTTCATAGATGGATCCTTTAAGAGGAGTCTCACTACAGCCCTTTTGAGGGCTGAAGGGAAACAACCACCCTCCAAGGAACAGATGTTAATCCTTGTAACAACCTTATCCAGGGCCTCCAATAGTTCACCAGCAGCTGGCTAGGACCAGGGTAAAAAAGTCAGAATGTTGTGTACAGCTCAGATATCACCTTGAGCACCTCTTCCTCTGAAACTGATAGAAACTCCCTCCATGACCACTGAGGGTATTCTGGTATCTTCAAATTTAGACTACCAGCCCCAAACATGCTGCTTGTAGAGATCCCTGTGTGATGGGTTGTAAAGATCAGGCAGATACAGACAAATAAGGTACCACACCTAAACAGGTGTGGCTGGATTTATTATTAAAAAAAAATAAAGCAATAAGATACAAAAGAACAACTGTTTCAATAACAAAGCAATAAAAGCAAAACAAAAAACACAGCTCAGGGTCTACAATGCTCTAGAACCCTAATTAAGGTCTGTGCTTTATGAAACCTGCCAGCGGGGAACAATTAAAACATCTTCTTAGCATCTGGCAACCTCATGCACTTCCAATGCTAATATCAGCAAGCAAACATTCGGCATTGACAAATGCTTGTTCCTATTGGTGTACTGCAATTTAAAGGCACTGTTTGCACTAATTTACTAGCACTTTCAGTATTTGCTTTTCAAGCACTGTATAGCGGAGGACAAGGAAAAACCAGGGCACCCACACCTGACAGGGGTCACCCTGTCACATATCTTTCCACCTAAGAGGGCAACCATTCAATGGTTGTCTGATAGAGATTTACCAACCCAAAGGGGGTATGGTGGAGCTCCAGCCCACCCTTACCATAGAGCTCCACCCCAAGGTTCCATACATTATACTAGTAGGGATGTGAAGCATCTCCAAAACTACCCATACATTAACCCTGGGGCTGCTATCTTCTAGTTAACCATAGTAAGCATCTATGTTCAACTTCCATACTGTCCAAAAAAAAGAACACCAACCTTTATACATGTTACATATCTGTGCCCCCTTTTTATAAACACTCCTAGTACCTGTTTCAAAGTTATAATACTTTATATAACAACATGGGTACTTCAACACCTTCATTTTTAAACTTTAAAAGAAGACACTTAGATCAAAAGGGTAGAAAAGATCAATAGAAAAAGAGAGAAATTTCCCAAAAAGTGGTCAACTCACTGGACGTTGGAAAATATTTAGAAAAGAAAGATTGCTGCAGCAGAGAAGGAAAATCACAGAAAAAAAAACAATTTGCACAATGCAAGAAATTTGTACAATGCATATCAGTCCACTTTCCCACCTTCCTGGAAGGCGATGGAGCTATGGCCCACCCTCCTCCATAAGCTTCACCACAGGGTCCCTCAAACAGATTTTTCACAGAATAAGTTATCATTTCAAACTTTTCCTAATTTGTCTTTACCCGTGGGCTGATATTCAGTAACTTTATTGTACATTTGTACAACCATCCCAACTAGCTTCCTTAATGTACCCATACATTATCATCCCAAGCTTGATACATTTAATATGGAAACTGTATTTATCAGCATTGTACCTCTGCCTTCATTTTTATCCACTCTATGTATGAGGTCAGGCAACATATATCAATAGGGTACAATATTTAACCTCAATTATTGAATTCTTCTAGAGGTTACCTTTTTCTACCTCAACTCATAGCTCTCAGAGATCTTCTTGTACCCATAGCTGTAGTCTGTGTGTTCTCTACCTTGTACCTCTTAACATGTATCAGTTCATCCTCATTTCCCATGGTTGTCATCCTTTTTGGCCCTCCCATTTGTGGATTTTACCTCCCATGCATTTTGAAGATACACTTTGGTTGACACACCTCCTTTCCAAGTACTTGACAATCTGGCGGTACATCCCTGGCCAAAAGAAAGCTGAGGTGAGTTCTGTTAATACTTCCTCAGTTTGCAGAGGTTTGGAATGTATGGAACAAACATTTTCCATTACCACCTCCCTGTAGGCTATCAGTACTACTATTCTCACACATAACCTCTTTGTCTGGGGGTGAGGTTTAATGTGGTAGAGGGTGCCCTGTTTGTCTTCAGCCCACCACAAAGGTTTTACTTTTTGTGTACCTGTATCCCTACCATCCCCCTGATTTTTCATGTGATCTTTTCAGGTGTGGTGTAGCTTATTTGTCTGTGTCTGCCAGATCTTACAACCCCACCTGGCACTCAATGTGATGGGTTGTAAAGATCAGGCAGACACAGACAAATAAGTTACAGAACACCTAAACAGGTGTGGCTGGATTTATTATAAAAAAATAATAAAGCAGTAAGATACAAAAGAACAACTTTTCAATAACAAAGCAATAAAAGTAAAAGAAAAAGCACAGTTCAGGGTCTACAAGACTCTGGAACCCTAATTAAGGTCTGCACTTTACTAAACCTGCCAGCGGGGAACAATTAAAATGTCTTCCTAGTGTCTGGCAACCTCATGCACTTCCAATGCTAATACCAGCAAGCAAACATTCAGCACTGACAAATGCTTGTTCCTATTGGTGTACTGTAATTTAAAGGCACAGTTTGCACTCAGTTACTACCACTTTCAGTGTTTGCTTTTCAAGCACTTTATGGGGAGGGGAGCAAGGAAAAACCAGGGCACCCACACCTGACAAGGGTCACCCTGTCACACCCCACACCAATGAATGATATTTTTTCAAAGATGAAAGGACAAAACTACTAACATTTTGCTGCAAACAGTGCTTCTCCAGAAAGTGAATAGGGTGGCTGAACTGATCTAGCCACCATGCTGAACAGCTGGGCCAGTTGATTTTTACCTGAGGCTGGTGCAAGGGACAATAACTAGGACTTTCTTAGAGTGATTTCCCTCTGATACTCCCCATAATGAATTCTCAGAGCCAGCCTGTCTTCCATCAAGCCAAACCTCTTCCATGAATACTACAGCCTTTGCCCTGTTGCCTTCAGCCGTGGCAACTCTTAATTATACCACAGTGAGCTGTGATGAGAGGTCAGTGGGCAAACATGGACTGGTGTGAGATAGTCCAGGGACTCCAAGATGGCTAAATTACAGCCATCTACAGCACCCCCTTTGCACTTTGTTATCACATCCAAGATTTCCACTACAACCATGAGCTTAGCAGGCTCAAGATTATGTTTTGGATAGTACTGGACCATCTCTACTGGGGGAGTGGGTGTGACACTTAGAGGGTCACAACCAGAAACTCCACAACCTAGGTGATCTAACCACTAACGTGCTCTACCCTGAAATCAGAAATGTCCAGACCTTGTGAAAAGACAAGGTCCAAGGTATGGTCTAACTCATTGGCAACAGTAGTAACCTGCTGTTTAAGGCCCAGACATGACATCAGCTGGAGGAATTGCTGAGCACATTGTGATGTTCTGTCATCTACTTGTCTAACAAAAACTTATCCATAAACATAAATAGTTCTAGGTGGGAGAAAGACAAAGTTATACTACTTGGAGTGCTGTTACATTGGCTATGCAACCCTTCTGAACCCTGGGACATGTCATGTTGTGGAACAGCATAGTCCTCAGCACTCTAGCATCCAACAGACAGTAGGGCTGCAGAAGTGCTGATTTACCACACTTGACATGCTGATCTTTATTGTATCACTGTGATGGGGATAAATCTGCCACTTCTAAGGTACTGGATCCATACATTTTCCACACAATTCAACCTCAACATACTCCATGGGCATGCAAGGGAGTAACCAAATATTTCTACTGTATGCATGCCCTTGTTCCCTATCAAACAGATAGTGGCCAGCTGAGGTGATGAGCAGAAGGTCTGTGCCAATCACTATCCCTACAGCACTGACAGTACCTCTTTGCTCTTTGGGAATGTATTCCAGGTACAAACATGGAGTGTGGTTGGTAGGTTCTCAGTGTATTGGATGGCGAGAGGGGTTCAGATGATAAATTGATGCTCGAGTGGGAGTGGTGGGAGTGGGGCCACTGGACTACCAGGGACTGTTCATCCTATTGATGTCTACATAGGCAAGGCATCAAGGCCCAGGGGGCACTAAACAACTAGAGACTAATAAATAGAATAATATGCAGGGGTGTGTTTAGTACATAGAGAATAATGCATGGGATGTAATGTAGTGTATTATAAGACATTAATACACATCAAGTGACTAATAAATATAATAATAGGTAGTGATGTGTTTACTACATAGAGAATAATGCATGGGATGGAATGTATAGTGTATTACGGGAAATTAATACACAACAAGGATGTGTATTAAATTCAAGTGATCACTCCAGCATGTATTCGTTTTTATCATTTCTAGTGTAGCAATTTTTTCCAACATGAAACTATAAAAACCTAAGCAGTGTATAGTAAGAATGGACGTTAATATACAACATAAGAAACACTGGAGCTTAACCAGAGCTTTAATTTTCAAAGAAATGTATTTGAAATACCTTAACTGGGAAAACTGAAATAATCACTACTCAAAACTTAAGAATCAGGAATGCATTTTAAATGGAAAATGAAAACAGCAATGAAGAGTTCAGACATGATGCTGAAAATGCCAGTTTTGTAAACTTTCAGTATTAATGCAGTAAATAACACTGTTGATGGTACAGTGCTGCAAACCTTTGGATTTTAAAGTCAAAACTCAGACAGAAACACTCCAAATATTACAGAGAAGAGTGAACTTGAAATGACATGCCATCTTTCGGTTTCCTCTTCTGAAGCACGATCACATTCTCACAGCTGCAACGGGAAGCTGAAAGTGACAGCAGCTGTGCAACTGTGAGGGTGGGCTGCATTATTAGTGACTGAGGGAGCACATGTCACCCATAATAACCAGCTGGTTATTATAGGAAATAACTAATTGAGGTAACTGGAAAAATTGCTTGCCTGTTATTATAAAGCTATAGTATATGGTTAAGGCTTATTGTGTATAGAATTCAGAGTCTTTCAAAATCGTATAGGAGAGTTGAAAGGTCACAAAAGTTGTACTGTCATTCTGACTTCACATCAATAGTACAACTTTTTGTGACCTTTGTACCACCCCTTTCGTTGTTACAGTTCCAGAGTTGGCTAGGAGGTGCACCAGTTAGGGTAATACAACCACCCTCCATCAGCTGTAATCCCTTACCCTAGAACAGTAGTTAAATACTGAATCTGATTTTGTTTCTTTTCATTTTAGTAGAGCGAGCGTGTCTTGGCGGATCAGGCTGGCAACTGTTTTCTAGTGGCAATTGGGGGATGCAAATTAAAGCTGCACCACAACTCTCCAAAAACAGATGATTCATTTAATGTAAGAAATGCATATTTTTAAAAATGTGCTCCACTTATTGTGGTTTGTGAACATGTGGGCGGAGAGTGGTGAATAGGTGAGCATCCAGGTAGACAATCGAGTGTACAGGAAGAGACAAGCTGGTAGCCTGTTGTGTCATGTAGTTTTTGGAACCATATACTATATAAAATAGTATATGGGCAACCATACACAGACAAGGACTGTGTATCCATCTCAGGGTTGAGGTGACACCAAGATCTCTCAGGTTTCGCTCTCGAGGTCCCTGTGATGCCATCTCAATCCCTTGATGGAAACATAGTCTTGTTGTGTAGGGTTGCCCATACACTATTCCATGGGTTTTCAACCTGGGGTCTGCGGCCACAGGGGGGTGCACAACCGACCGCTGGGAGTCAGCGGATCACCCCAGGAAATTACAACTGCGGTAAATCACCAATCGCAATTTCATTACATTGAAAACTGTGCTTGTTATGGTCATGCTGCTCCATTTGGTTTTGCAAATGACTAACACCACTATCAGCTTAACAATACTGGGAAATACATATCCATTAACACCACTGTTTGCAAGTAAGGTGTTAATGGCTATGATCAGTTGCGCCTGAAATGAGTGATCTATTGGTAAGCACTGCATTTGTCACAATGGTCCCACACAATTGAAAGCTTGCTTGCTTGTTTAACTGTGCCTACTTGCTTAATTACCTTGCCGGTAACTAGATGCTGGTTAGTGAAGGCTGCTGTCCCTCCTCACACTCTTGCCATTTTTTTTAAGTAATCCCTGGTACTCTTAGCCAATTTCTTGACCTGACTGCTTCAGTGAAGGAGGATACAGAGGGGAACAGCTGCAGTAAGTACAGACTGATAGAATGTAATGGTCTTTAGAACTGATAAAAGAACTGAAAAGACATAATTTATAATGGACCACAATGTAATTATTGAGTACTTACTGTGCACTATATATATATATATATATATATATATATATATATACACACACATATATATGTATGTATATATATATATATGTGTGTGTGTGTGTGTGTATATATATTATGGTAGCACGGTAGTGCTACCATAGTTAGAGTTGAGGAGCCATTTCCATGTTAAACCCCAAATTTTGCACCTTAATAACTTTGCAACTGTTTAATGGATTTGCCTGAAATTTGGAATGTATGATCAAGACCCACAGGCCTTGGGATCTGCCAAGTTTCGTACTGATCGGATATATGGTTGCGGAGTTATTAAGTGTGATCTGTGCGCGCGTTTACGCTTTTCTGGAATTCTGTGGTCGCACCTACAGGTCGTACGGTTTGCGTGACTGACCCGAAATCTTCAGGGAACATGCAGCCAGGGTCCCCAATGTGCCTTTTGAAGATTTCATGAATAAATATTAAACAGTTCAAAAGTTATTCAAAAAACAGTTTCCCATTATAAGTCAATGGGAAAAGTTAACAAAAAGTTCAACACTTTCGCAAATGCATTTTTACTTTCGCAAATGGGCCTGCTACTTTTGCAAATCGGCCATTTTGTTTTCAGTTGGTGATCAGAAAATGGTTGGCATTTAAATTTGGGACCCTCTAGCAACCTAATTTTTTGTATTCACCTAGTCGGGCCCTGAGGATGCTTGCCATGTCTTTATTTTGTGGTAAAACACTCCAGAAATATGTTTTTCAAATTTCTGAAAAAGTACTTTTCAAATTACTGTGCTCACTTAAAGTGTTAAAATTTTGCGAAAGTTTAAATTGCGGCTGGTAGTTTTCTAGTCTGTGGGAAAATGACAGCAATTTTTGGCACTGCGCTGCAAAAGAACCATTGGGAGTTTTGAGCTGAAATTTGAGGAACGGAGCTGACATCTCACAGATGTGCCTTTCAGTGTTGTATTGAAAAATATTACATGGCGGCAAAGTTACGGCACTCCAAAGTTGACGTTTTTTCCATAGGATAACATTACGGCGCTCGACGCATTACAGAAATCCTTTGGCACCCTGCTGCAAAATAACGGTTTGGTCTTTTTTCCCGAAATTTGGAAGGAAGACAGCCAACAGCCCACAGATGTGCCTTTCAGTAGTTTGGTGAAAAAATATCACACGGCGGAAAAGTTACGGCACTCCAAAGTTGACATTTTTTCCCATAGGATAACATTACGGCGCCCAACGCATAACAGAAATCCTTTGGATCCCTGCTGCAAAATAACGGTTTGGTCTTCTTTTCCTGAAATTTGGAAGGAAGACAGCCAACAGCCCACAGATGTGTCTTTAAGTGGTTTGGTGAAAAAACATCACAGGGAGGCAAAGTTATGGTGCTCCGAACTTTTCTTATTTTCCCATAGGATAATATTACGGCGTCACGACTTCAGGCCCGTATCTCGGAACGGTGCGTAGATACGTGACTTTCGTCGAAAACTTTAGCCCCTGATTGGGGCCAGATTTAAATTAGCCAGGACAGTTGTAAATAATATGATCTTTAAATTTTTTTTCACGCTGTGACGTTCCTGAGATATAACGATTTAGTATTCCAAGTTCTCATTTTCATGCCGATACTCATTATTTTGCATACATTATTTGTACTCACTGTCTTTCTCAATGCAGGTTTTGGGAAACCAGCCTGTGCGCTTACATTACTGTTACTGTTGCCCTTTCCGCTGTGGTTCCGTACCCGTTTACTTTCTATCATGACGCCTGCGCCACCATGTGCGTATCCTTTGCATTTTCATTTGCGCTTGCTTTTCTGTTATTTTTGCCATTTTCTATCTACAGTACTGTTTATCTTTCTGTTTCACTTTACATCACCATGCCCATTGACATTTCTGTTTGCAGGCACCATGTTACTATGTGACAACACATCACGTGGCAGACCATTCCGCCTCACGCCACCATGACGTACCCTTTCTGTTCTCATTCGTGCTTGTGTTACCATAAAAGCGCCACTGTTAGCATTTCTGCTTCATGCTGTTGTCCCTGTTAGTATGCCACAAGACATCATGTGGTGGGAGCGCGGGGCCCAAAGGGTCCAGCGCTCCCGCCACCGCATTATGCGGTGGGAGCGCGGGGCCCAGAAGGCATCGCGCTCCCGCTGCTGCATTACATTCACTATTTCTTGTTATCATTCTCAAAAAGAAGGGAAATTAGAGGCAAAAAACTCAGTTTAATGCATTAGTTAGAGTTGTTCCACAGCGACAAAAGTGAGGAAATTCGCTGTTAGGTTGAAAACCCCTTGCACCCCCACCCACCCCTCAATTGCATTGTGCATTGGGATCATGAGTCCTAACTCTCACCCCATTCTCCTATACTTCTGCTGCTTTACAGGTCATGGGGTGAGAGTTAGGCTGATGATCTCAATGCACACCCCAATGCCAACATGTGCGCCATCCTTCATGCTTTCATTTGGCTTGCATTTCTGTTAATTTTTGCCATTTCTGTGTACCGCACTGTTTCTCTTTCTGTTTCACTTTGCGTCACCATGCCCATTGACATTTCCATTTACAGGCACCATGTTACTATGTGACCAGACATCACGTGGCACACCGCTCCTGTCTCACGCCCACTGTGCTGCTACTTTTCTGTTATCATTCGCGCTTGTGTTACCATGTGTGCCATCTGTTAGCATTTCTGTTTGCATTGCTGCCCTGTTACTATGCCACAAGACATCATGTGAGTGGAGCAGGGGCCCAAAGGGCCCCGCCGCTACCACCACCACATTACATTCACTATTTCAATATCATTCTCAAAAAAGGGAAATTAGAGGCAAAAACTCCATTTAATGCATTAGTTAGGGTTGTTCCATCGCGATATTGTGTGAGGAATTCGCTGTTAGGTTGAAAACCCTAACTCCTAATTCACCCCCAGCACCACACACACACAGACACACACACACATTCAAGTATGGGGAGGACCAAGTCAACACAACCAATGACAGACATCCAGCAGCAGGTGACAGAAATAACAAACAATTGTCTAAATGTACTCGAGACATCCCCACCCACCTGACCAGGTACTGCATGCTCAGTGGAGATCAACAGCAAAACTGGGGCCATGTACACCAAGCGTACACATCCCTGATTGCAGCTGCACACAACGTGCCACACTTAGTAGTTGCATGGCCTTACCTACCAATGCCCCACACCACACCACAACTGGTACTGTGCCGTTATTCAATATAAATGCTGAAGGTGCATGATGACAGTTGTAGAAAGGTTTTAACACTACTGAGTATACATTAATTAAGAGAAGCACATAAATTAGCTACAAGACACTAGCATGCTCGAGATAAAAGTAGTGATACATTTAGTAGGTGATTTACATAGTAGTACATTTACTGCAACGGTTTACTCAACATAGAGAGGCTGATGTTAACGTATGGAAAAGCATTGCCTGTTCAACGCTGTGAAATTGGTACTGCCAGTATCACATGCATTCTTACTGATGAAGGTGTACTGCTGACGTACATACATAGACCTTCAGTGTGTTTCAATATTAAAGATGCAGTAAGTATTCTTTGTAAGAAAGATTGTAATTGCATGGATCAGGCCAAGCAACTTCTAAATATCATAGCACTACTGAGCCAACAATGATGTACCTGTATCGGACGTGTATATAGGATAGATTTTCCTGTAGGCACTTACTGAGTATGTTGTACCTGATAAAGACAATCTCATTGCATCTGTGATGACTAACTTCTTCAAATAGTAATACATTTGCTATTGTTGCAATGAGTGATCTATGCCACTTATGGACACAGTGTGATTTTTAACAGTTGTTTCATACTCAGGCTGTATGCCTACTGTTTGGGTTGCTACACTTCTGTCACTGATGCTATCAAGTGATAACTATGTTAATTCTGCTACAACAGGAATCAAGTAGGTATGGTGTAGATATAAACAGAATGTCTTTTAGTATTGATTTAACTCATAATGGGGTAAATGTACTAGGACAGCAGGGGTTATCCTCTATCACTGAGTCTGTCAGTTATAATCACACTAGGGTTTCGATGACTGTAATGATCAAGTTATACTATTCATCTTCATGAGTTCATATTTACAGCCATTCTCCAGCAACTAGACAGTGTATGGTGTAACTGGGTGGGACACTGTGTTGCAAAGCTGCTGCAGTGCCTAGCAGAGGGAGAGTATCTACTCAAAAAGACAATTAAGCTATAAGGCATGACCAACAGTTATGTTAAATGGTCTGTTAATCACCCTGTAGGGTTTAATGTTGAATGAGGCATATCCGAGTGCCATATGTCGCTAGACAGTGATAAACTGACCATTAACATAATACCTGGGAGTAGCTTATTGCTATCATAATAAAACTGTTTTTAAACAACATTAAACCATGTTCATCATATGGTTAGGCTCTACATGTATGTTAATAAAACTAAACATAAGGCTGTTACAATGTTTACAGTCAATTAGAAAGCTGCATTTCTCAAACCCTTGTTAAATCAGAGATATTATACCTGTACAACTCATTGGTTTTGCTTAACTCTATTGCTCAGGTGGCCCACCACAAGTGGTGTGGTGTGGTGTGGGGCATTGGTAGGTAAGGCCATGCAACTACTAAGTGTGGTACATTGTGTGCAGCTACAATCAGGGATGTGTACGTTTGGTGTACATGGCCTCAGTTTTGCTGTTGATCTCCACTGAGCATGCAGTACCTGGTCAGGTGGGTGGGGATGTCTCGTAGTACATTTAGACAATTGTTTGTTATTTCTGTCACCTGCTGCTGGATGTCTGTCATTGGTTGTGTTGACTTGGTCCTCCCCCATACTTGAATGTGTGTGTGTGTCTGTGTGTGTGTGGTGCTGGGGGGGTGAATTTGGAGTTAGGGTTTTCAACCCTAACAGCGAATTTCCTCACTTTTGTCGCTGTGGAACAACCCTAACTAATGCATTAAATGGAGTTTTTTGCCTCTATATATATATATATATATACAGTATATATAAATAGGGGATACATGATGGGCAGGAGTGGGATATAGAAAATATTCTCACTCCTGCAGAGTGAGCTCTGTATTCTCACAAGTTCTGAAGGCACGAGTGAGAATGCACAGCTCACTATGCAGGAGTGAGAATATTTTCCATATCCCATGATCTGCACATCATGTGTGTGGTTTATACCACTGGGGTGAGAGTTTTAGGAACATTTTTTTCTGTTTCTGTGTGTTTCCTGCTCATTCTGTGAGTGTGTGTGTGTGTGTGTGTGTTGGGGGTTGGTGTTCTGAATGGACTGAAATTGAGAAGCACAGTTGAGTGTTTTGGAAAGCTGATTGAGTGATTCAGAGGCTTACTGAGAAAGACAAACTGCTTCAGGTAGGTATAAGAGAGACAAAATGCTTTGTAAAAGTGTCATTTAGAATTCAGGTTGTTTTTAGACTGGAGATCAGCACAGTTAGAAACTCAGTGGGACACAGCTGACAGTATTTTGCAAAGCTAATTGAGTGAGTCAGAGGCTCACTGAGAAAGACAAATTTCTGAAGGTAGCAGCGAGAGAGAGAAAGTGCTTTGTCAAATAGTTTTATTTAGAATTCAGGTTATTTTGAAGCTGAGATCAACACGGTAATGGGCTAGGACTATTAGAAACAAAATGGGACATAGGTGAGAGTCTTTTGCAAAGCTAATTGAGTAAGTTGCAGCTTCAATGAGAAACAGACGCTGTTTCCCAAAGCAGTTCCCCTAAGGGACGCGGTATAGTGCAGTGGTTTAAGGCTCTGAGCTGCAAATCTGGTAATATTCAACAAACCAGATCTGGGTTTGAATCCCATAGTTCCCACTTGCATACTGTATGATCCTGAGCAAATCACTTAACTTTCTTTTGCTCCCAGGTTGCATCTAGTGTGTCTCTTTCCTGGTAAAAGATAAACTGTTTTCTGAAGCAATTTCCTTTAGAATGCTATCTGCAGTGCAGATATTCTCACTCCAGTGACATCAGCAGAGTGAGGATAAATGTGATATTCTCACTCCAGTGACATCAGCAGAGTGAGGATAAATGTGATATTCTCACTCCAGTAATGTCATCAGGATTTCTCCTAACTGCAGAGAAAATATCACTATTTATTCCACTGGAATAGCTGTCACCCCAGTGGTATATAAATATATATAATTAAAATAAAAAGTTTTTTTACATTGGTTTATAGTTGTTTTTGTATTTTATTAAGGGTATAAAGGCTGTATAACACACTAAGGCCCAGATATTCAAAGCATAGCGAGGTGCGCAAACCAATAGCGCTATAATAGCGTAGGAATAGAGTGGAGCCGCCATATTCAAAGGACCATTTAGCACGCACTAACAGCAGTAGCGCGGGGCAAACCACTAATGTATGCAAGGGGCAACAGGAATGGGGGTGGCCCATGAGGGATGTGCAAAGGGATATTCAAAGGCCCAGTGCCACACTAGGACACATAGCGCGGTGCTAGTTACCGCCTATAAAAGGTTGGTCTTAACCCAGGGCAAAACACAGAGGAGGAAAGACCAGAACAGGAAGTGGGAATGTGTGCAGTGCCTGTAGCAGTGATGCTGCCATTGATGGCAGCTGTAGTGGAGGAGGAGGAGGAGGAGGAGGAGAGGGAGCAGGCACATGGGCCACAACACAGGCCAAGGAGACGGTATGCTGCAAACAGGTGGTACCGGCCCAGGGTCTCCTTTGAGACACTGCCTGATGACCACATCATTGGCCGGTACAGGATGAACAGGGGAATGTTGAGGCAGCTCTGTGAACTCCTGCATGAACAGCTGCACCCAAATACCAGACGCAGCCATGCCATGACAGTGGAGGAGAAGGTGACAGCAGCGATGTGCTTCCTCGCCACAGGGACGTTCCAAAGTCCAATGGGGGACAGCATCGGGGTATCACAATCTGCCACCTCACGCCTCCTGACCCAGTTCCTAGAGGCTTTCCTACCACATGCTGGGGAGTTCATAGTATTCCCCAGCACGGCAGCAGAGCGCAGAGAAACAATGCAGCGGTTCCATCGGGTTGCGCACCTACCATCCATACTGGATGCCATTGACTGCACCCATGTCCCCATCCATGCACCACCTGGCGATGGCAGTGATGTGTACGTTAACAGGAAGGGGTACCACTCCATCAACTGCCAGGTGGTGTGTGATGCGGATGGGCACATCACCAATGTCTATGCACAGTACCCCGGCAGTGCCCACGACACATTCATCTGGCACCAGTCCCAGCTGTGCCAAGCATTCGAGGAGGGCAGAATAACCAGTGGCCAACTAATTGGTGAGTAGTAGCATACAAGGCATACACACACCAGCATGCATGGGGGCAGGCATTGCAGGCCAGGAAAGGGGTGTGGGAGGGCTACACAGGGGTGTAGGACAGCATCCAACAGATTGCCATACGTCACAACAGGTATACATCCCTTGACAGGGGACAGTGCCTATCCCCTGCGACCCTGGCTGCTGACACCAGTACTCCGACTGGCTACAGTGGCCAAGGAGATGTACAACGATGCACATGCCAGCACAAGGAACATCATAGAGAGGGTGTTTGGCATCCTGAAGATGCGATTCCGATGCCTAGACACATCAGGCGGTGCCCTACAGTATACACCTCAGAAGGTATGCCATATCTTCCTAGCCTGTTGTATGCTGCACAACATGGCAATGAACCGTGGGATACAGGCACCTGAACCTGAGGGACAGTCTGACAGTGAGCCAGAGCCAGCGGTCAGGGGGATAGTGGAGCACCTTGAGAGAAGGGACCCTCACATGTCACGCAGAGCCATACAGCACAGGGACAGCATCATCAGGACACTGCAACAGACATCAGGGTAAGTACAGACTGCACAACAACTTGAAAAGGTACAATTAATAATGACTTTAATGTGCACATGGACACAGATGAGTGACAATAACAATACCAACAGTAAACCTACACAGTGGATCTGACAACATGTGTGCATGTGTTGTGAGTTCAAGTTGTGCAGGACATGTGTGGGGGGCTGGACACAAATGGTGTGGTGTCGGTGGGGAATTGTGATGTGTGCCGTGAGGGTAAGTGATGCAACCGTGGCAGTGGAGGTGTGTGTGTGCATGTGTGAACGTGCATGTGGTTGTGCCTATGTGGGAAATGTGGGGTGATGAGTGCGCTGTGCCACATAGTCAGCATGGACATCAATGACGCCTCCCACCATGCGTGTGACATGCTCCACTACTGTGGGACACAGACCCTGGTATGCTCTGTGCAGAGGACAACGCCGATGTGAAAGACGAGGCAGGAAGAGTCAGCCTCCTGTGCCCCCGGGGGATGGTGGAGCCTGACAGGGTGGGTGGATGGCCACGGCGGCGCTGGGTCACGGATGGGGTGTGTGATGCCGTTGAGCTGGAGCCACTGGCAGCCCTCCGTCCACGGCCTGCCCACCTGTGTGCCCCGTGTCGTCTGCACCACGGCCAAGCATCCCATGCTGGCGAACCCCACGCACCCCACGCAGGACATTCCCTATGTCAACCACCGCAGCCGACAGACCAGCAAACCTATGCTCGATGGCACCCACCAGGTGGCCCATCCTGTCCTCTGCCCGCTGCTCAGCACGGGCAAAGCCCACTGTGATGGCCTTTCTGATCTGCGCAAGCTCATGGCGCATCTCTCTCCGCATGCCATGAAGGTCCATACATGCCTCCTGCTGGGAGGTGAGAGCAGCCTGCAGGAGTGGGCGGGCACCATGGCCATCCTGTCCCAGGGGCACATTACCCTGAGCTGTAGCTGGCAGAGGTGCCTGCTGCACAGGAGCAACTGGATCCTGTCACATGGCAGGCACGTCCTGCTGCTGGCGACTACTGTTGGTGGTCTGTGGAACGGTATGGGCATGGACACCAATTTGCATTGTACCCTGCACACCCTGTGGTTCTGCGCTGTTCCCTACACTGCCCACCACCGTGTACACAGGTACAGCCACACCGGTGATGCTGCATGCACCACTGTCACCCATCCCACAGCCTGCCGGCAGCCCCTCTCCTGCATCCCCTTGCACAGGCACAGCCAGGTGTTGCGCCAAGTCAGACACATCAGTGCCCTCACCACTGGTGACAGTGACCAGTAGGACATCCCCACACCACCCTCCTCTGACTGTGCTGCATCCTGGTATCCGGTGTATCCCAATACCCCCACTGACCCCTTCCCAGTCAGGAGCTGCCCTTGGCTATGTGTGTGCCACACATACATGGCATCTGTGTGGCCATCTGTTGCACCATGCCCGGATGTTGATGGTCGTTCCCCATCATCCCCCTCCACTACCGTTGGGACCTGTCCGCACATCTTTGGCAGCCCCTGTTGTCCTGCAGGCCTGGCAGTCACTGCTGTGGAGATAATAGGGACAGAGTTGGTCACCCGTACATGGACACTGTACCCAAACACCACCACAACTACCACCACTACTCCATGCACACCCCAGGACACGTACCCCCTTCACACAGGCCCGTGACCCCATGCACCCACCAAACCCACAGTGGCCATGCCCATACCAGGCAGCTGTTAGGCAGACCACTGTGCACCCTGTGCAGGACATCCACAGCATGGCCGTGCACCCATGCCAACACAACATAGGGTATACACATGCGAATACTGACCTGTCCTTGGCAGTGCGAGAGGCGTCTCACACCCACCACCCGGCACACCTGCGACCGCCACCGTCCTGAGAGTCGATGCCACCACAGCCATGTGTGGCTCCTCCACCCACTGCTGGTGTTCAGGTGGTCCACCACCGGTCCTCATCCTGTCCCTCAGTCGCTGGGCCTCCTCCTCCTTTGCACATTGCAGGAGGTCATTCCATCTCTTCTGCACAGCTTCAGTTGTCCTGCCACGTCCCCCTACGGCATTCACAGCCACAGTCACCTCCTCCCAGGCTTGGTGCACCACTGCATCAGTGGCCCTGTACGTGCGTAGTACCTGCTCCCTCTCCTTCACGGCATGCACAAGGGTGTTCAACTCCTCCTGCGAGAACTTGTGTGCATGTATGCGCTCCTGGCACGCTGCCAAACCTATGGGATAGTCAGTAGGGGACATGTGTCATTGGCCGTGTCAGTACTGCATTGCATTACACATAGACATCACAATGCCCCCCCTCCAGTGCCACAGGCCACATGGACATATGGGAATGCTGCATGTGCATGTACAGTGCACACGCCACCAGAGTCACTGTGCCTCCTGTGTCTGTACAGCGAGCCCTGTACACACATGTGCACTACCCCTACCCTAACCCCCTTGCACTGTACTGTGCCTTTTGTGTTCACTACAGTGGCTGCGTGGACAAGTGCTACCAATGCGTGACAATGTCAGGACCCAATGCAATTACCACATGGTGCATGGGCCGGGCACAGTTCCGGGACACTGAGTACGTCCTGCATGGGTGCCATAGCCTGTCATGCCACACATCCAGGAGTCATGTCAGTGGACCACTGTTGCAGGACACACCCTGCAGGATTGTGCACAGTGCACTGTACTTTGGTTGCAGACGCTCTAGGATGTGCACCATCACACAGCACAGTGCTTGCCTGTGGTCCAACATGGGTCAGACCATTCACCAGAGAATGCATCTCTGTGCTCCTGTCCATGCTGAACCTGTTCTGGGATATTGACATTCAATAGTGTCCTACAGCAGTCATACATACCTGCCTCACGCTGCTTTTCCTCCTGTTGCATCTGTACACCAGTATGTTGTTTACGCTTAGATTCCTTATCAGGCTGCAGTACCACAACACAACACCGGTGGTGCACTGCACTCCCTTTTATAGCCCATCCAGGCAATCAAGCATGTCAGTCATGCAAATGAGAGCATAATGATATGCTAATCACACAGTTTGCCCCATGCATGCACAAGTACCCTCATTTGCATACCCTTTTTGAATATGGCCCCAATTTGCCCCGTGCTAGCACAGCCATGCTGTGCAAATGTCAGTGCAGGGCTATTGGTGTTGCAGCACCGTGCTATCCAGATAGCGCAGTGCTATGTGCCTTAGCGCGGCCAACACGCATGCTCGCGAGGCCCCCATGTCCACCCTATCACCCAGTCATAGCACGATGTAGCACAGCTCTGGACAGCATAGTGCGGCGCTATACGCACGCGTGGAACACAACCTCAGGGCCATGCTGGGGTCGCACATGTGCAGTGTGGTTACTTCCGGGTAGCGCCACGCTACGTCATGTGATAGCGTGGCGCTGCAGGGATTGTTGAGGTGCATTCCTGGTAGGGCAGGGTGTTTGTGTCCAACAACAGTACAGTGCCATGTCTGGACGTGCAAGACAGCATGCAGCTGTGCACAGGGACAGGTGCTGGGGGGACGTAGAGTCCACAAACCTGGTGCAGCTGGTCATGAAATAGCATAGGAGGCTGTTTGGGGAGGTGAAGGAGGGGGACCTCCCATGAATGCAAGTGTGGGAGACAGTGGCTAGGAAGCTCAGTGAGCGTACTGGCATAGCCCGTGATGCAGAGAAGTGCTGCCACAGGTACACGGACCTGAGACGCAGGCAGATGCAGCAGCTAGAGTGCTACAGGCACATGGTGCGTGATGGCACTGTGCCTGTGCCAGGTGAGTGGTGTTGCATGTGGAGTGTGCATACATGTCAGGCTTTGTGTGCGTGTGGGTGTGGTTGTGCAGAGGGGGTGGTGTGGGGGGGTCTGGCTGTGGTTGAGTGGGTGTGTGGGTGTGCAGTGGGGGTGGTGGTGGGGGTGTGTGCTTGGGTGTGGTGTGTGGGCTTGTGTCTGTGTGTGCAGCTGTGCGCAATGGTGCACTGTGCTGTTGCACACTGTGTACAAGCACAGTGGCACATGTATTCCCCATGGGGGCACGTGCATGCGTGACCATTGCTGTGGGTGGAGGGTGGGGTGCATTGTGTTTAGGGTTATACGTGCATCTTGCTGTGATTCACGATTGTGTATGTTGTGTCATGCTCTAACAACACTTTCATATTTGTCCACTGTAGAGCAGATCAGGCAGCCCATGCCTGAGTGCGACTCAGCCCAGGACACAGGGTGGGCGAGGCGCAGGCGCCATCACTTCCACAGTGTGCGCAGGAGCGGCACTGATAGCAGTGGCATGTTGCCTGAGTACCTGTTACATTGCTCTGTGATGTGTGCACTTTCACGACGCTCTGCACCACATCTGGGTGTCCAGCCACTCACTTGTCTGCAAAGGTCACTGGGCCAGTGTGGTGTAGCAGTGTGGTGTGCGGTACAGCTGTGTTTCACACCACAGCTGGGTGCTATCAACCTTGCCTGGAGGGGGTGGTCACATTGCAGTGCTGTATGGGTGGCAGATGGTGTTGCTTGCTTGAGTGGCGGGTGTTCCGTGGGGACACCATGCTGACGGCTGACTTTCCCACCTCTGTGGTGCATCCATACCACCACCCACAGAACGTTCACAATTGCACAGGTGGTGGTTACTTGCTGTGCATGCGGGACAATATGGAGCATGCCTTGCGGACTTACCTCTCACCCTTCTTGACACCTGCTGTGTAGCACTGCCTGTCACACTGTGCTACATACTGGCACTGTGCCATACTCATTGTACGTCCATCCATGTGTGTCTCATTGCGAGGTCACTGTGTTGCTGTTTAGTTGCAAGATATGGATATCACTGTGCTATTACATTATGTGCATCATTCCCTGCCAATGTTGACCATGGCTGTGGAGGTGGTCCTCACTGTGTGGGGGAGGGGGGTCCTGTTATGTGGGTTGGGGACACTGCCATGTACCATGTCTCCGTTGGGTGATATGCTTTCAGTGGTATTGCCTGGCGGCATGTGAAGGCCTTTCAGTGACAGCATCTGTGCCCTGGCTGACTGTTGTCCCCTGGCCTGTGTTGGTCATTGCCAGGACACTGTCAAGGTTCATTGATGCTCCTGCATGCATGTCATTGTTGTTTGTTCTGCGCTTTGCATTGCTGTGCATTTCCATGTGTGGCTGGGCAGCATGTCCCAATGTGTGGATGCCCTTGTGCATTTCCTTGCATGTCCCTTGCACCCAACTCACTGGGTTTCCAGCTGTGTGTCTGCCGTGTCTAGCGGTGTGCTGTATTATGGGGGGTACTGTCACATGTCCCCTGGTGCTGTCAGGATCGCTGTCATCATCCGTGTTGGGTTCTGTGTTGGTGCCTGTGTTGCCCTGTGCTGCATTGTGGGACCCTGCCATGTTGTCATACCACTGCAGAACTCAACGCTGCCAGGGATAGCCCATTGGGACATGCTGTCCATCTTTGTATGGCAAGGGTTGGCTGCTGGTTGCCTCCTGTGTGGTGTACCGTCCTCATGGTCTCACCCTTCCTCTTGTAGGGCCACTACGGGCATCACTGTGGGCAACGTGTCCCGAAGAGACAGAGGGAATGGAGGA